>OZ024722.1:27334154-27934154 GCA_964016875.1 Fallopia convolvulus
ATCTTTTGAGTGGGTATAGACTTGATTGTTCTTGAGGTGGGTAGTTTTTCTCCCGATTCTAGTTGTTGACTGGATGGGATCTTGACTTGTGGTTGGCCTGACCCTTGGACTTGTAGTGGTTGTTGACCTAGGTTGTTGGGGTACTTTTTGTTTGTTTGGGGTTTTAGACCCGTTTTTTTTGTTAGGCCCGTAGGGCTAGTTTTGAGGGACCTGCATGTCCGTGTTTTGGAGTTGTTGTTTTTCACCTTGACTTTTATGCAGTCAAGTGTGTTCTGTACATTCCCCACCCCCCTTTCTATATATTTACCACGTTTTGATTTACATGGAAATTTCATCGAACACTTGACGTGCAATATTAGATCACAAATCATTTTAAAGGCAAAAGGAGAAAAAACAAGTGAACTTTAAAGACATCTAGACATAAGCATAAAGAATGAGGATAGTATCAAGCCCATAAGCACATTCTGCACTAGAACACCAAGACCGATCGAATAGAAACATAAATTCGAATCAAGAAACTGAATGCCACATTTAGGAGTGACATTTACATGGACATTTCATTGAACAAATGGCATGCAATTTTAGATCTCAAGACAATTTTTAAATAAAAAAGGAGAAAAAACAAGTGAACTTTAAAGACATCTAGGCATAACCATAAAGAATGAGGATAGTATGAAGCCAATAAGCTCATTTTCCACTACAAAACCAAGACCGATCGAATAGAAGCATAAATTCGAACCTAGAAACCGAATGTCACATTTAGGAGTGACATTGTTGGAACGATGTTGGGACCTCTGGTTCTAAACATCGGAACAATGATACAGTTCTCCGAGTTTTGATAATGACAAACGCTATAAGGGAACTAATGTGTTTCGATCAAGTATTTCTAAGGAACACAGGTTGAGCAAAGAACTTCCACGAATGACCAAAGATCACAGGAGCACATAATGAAGAGTTCCCATCAAGGGAACTCTGAAGAGAAAAGTTCCCATGAAATGAGAACTCCCAGGAATGACCAGAGAACAAAGGCTTACACGATGAAGAGTTTCTCTCAAAGGAACTCAGAAGAGGACAGTTCCCACGACATGGGAACTCACATGTGAGGACAAGGACCGATCAACGCATATCACGGGATCCTGTCTTGGACAGGATGAAGGCACAGTCTGAGGAGCAGACTGTCACGATTGATCCAACGGTTCGATCAATTCAAGAAGTTGACCTAGTTCAAATTGAAGTCACATGTGAAGAAAGTACAACTTGGGCATCAAGCAAAGGGCATTTCGGACACAAATGAAAGATGCGATTGAAGCCCAAGTTCACTCGAGTATAAAGCCAAATGAATAGTGCTCGGATTGAGCACTTCTCCCAGAACTCACAAATACCCACAACAGAGAAAGAAAAAGAAGAAGAGAAGTCCCCGGCGGCGAGTGTCAGATCTCGACGACGGTGAAGGTGAAGTTCCCAAGAGCAAGGGAACTGAATTGTAAGGTGTAAGGTTTGACTCTCTTGTTTTAATTGAGTAGTTCGCTTAGGAACTCAGTTGAGAAGGTTCATTAGTGTTGCTAGAGTTAGGTAGAACTCTTAGGAACAGAGAAGTTTGAACTTGGCTGATTGTAACTAAGGAACAAGCAATAAAATAAGAAAGTCATTCAAAATCCTCCAAGCGGAGGTAGAGGTTACCCACACAACTAGTTGGTTGTCGTGGGGTTCCTCTATAAGGAACTGTGTTCTTTCAGCGTTTTAATTACTTGCGATATTATTCCTTCCGCTGCCTTGGGAACAACTTAACAGCCAGTTCCCAAGCTCTTGCTAACTCGTTCACGATCCAACAATTGGTATCAGAGCAGGCTGCTCTAGATTTGTGTTAGCATCGCAGGTTTCAAACATGGCTCACGAACTCACCCAAGTCGGTCACAAAAACAGCAAGCCACCAAGGCTCATCATTGGTAGATTCGAAGTCTGGCAACGCGACATGAAGAACTGGATGCGCAGCCAGGACTACCAAGCTTGGTGCGTCATATAGAAAGGGAACTTCAAAATTGATCCAGCGATTGAGAATGACCTTTCAAAATGGGGACCTAATGAGTACAAGTGCATGGAGGCCAACTTCAAAGCCATCCAGTACCTCAAGAATGCCATGTCGGTGCAAGACTGCGACAGAGTGGCAAACCTAGACACGGCAAAGGAAGTGTGGGAAGCCATTCAGCAAATGCACATTGGGAACTCAGACCTCCGAGAAGATCTTCAGATGAACGCAAGGAGGGAGTTCTTCACCTTCCAGATGGAGATAGGAGAATCCGTTGATAGCTACCAATCCCGTTTTGAGGGACTTTGCACCAAGATGACTGGCCTTGGGATCACTAAAGAGGAAGTCACCGACAAAATGAAGGTTCAACAACTCTTCAATGGGTTGACTGGAGAATGGACAAATGAAAGAACGATGTTCAAAGAGAATCCCGAAAACAGAGCTCTTATGCCCCACCAGGTTTTTGGAAAACTGGTGGGATATGAGAAGAGAAAGATAGATGACAGGGAGCAAAAGCGAGCACATCAGGGGATAGCTCTCAAACTTGAAAAGGTGATCAAGGCAGTACAAGAGCAACATGAAGAATCTGAAGAAGATGAGGATGAAGAGCTAGTCCTTGTAACAAAAGCTCTTCGATCTTTCTACAAAGGGAAGTTCAAGAAGAATTATGGGAACTGAGGAAAAGGACAGAGTTCCCAAAGAAAATCTGTTGAAAAGGACCTCTCGGATGTAACGTTCTACAAGTGTTACAAGAAGGGACACTTTGCCAAGGAGTGCCCTCAGGGAACGGACAACCGATGAAAAGGGAAAAAGGCCTACATAGCCACATGGAGTGACGATGAAGACGAGGAGCCTAAATCATGGGCTCAACCTGACATGTGCGCCATGGCCTTAGGAGAAACCACTGGGGAACAACCCAGTGAGGTAACCCCCGAATCCGTTCTTGCTTCTTTGTCAAATTATGAGAAACCTGAACTGCTTAAAATTTTCACAAGTCTTGTCAAAGATAACATTAAATTGCAAAGGAAGCTAGAAAAGTCAAAACAAACTAATGCTGAGTTAGTTGGTCTTGAGCCATGTCCCACCTGTGTGCCCCTATTGGACAAGGTTCAATCTTATGTGTCCCACATTGTAGAGTTAGAGGATGAAATTAGGACCCTAGAAAGTGACAAGAATATCTTTCTGCAAAAGCTAAGTGAAAAGGTTGAAAGCCCTAAAGCTTCTTGTTCCCAGACCAAATTTGTGCCAGCCAAACACGGCATAGGGTATGAGTCAGAGAGCCCTAATAAAGGGAAGTCCCCCTTGAGTGAACAAGAGATTAATGAATGTAGGGCCTTAGAACTTCAGTGCGAGAAAAGGAAAAATGCTCACTTGGAAGAAAAGATACGTGTTCTGGAAAGTGGAGTGAATGGAGAAGTAGAATATTATACTGGGAACACTGGACACAAGCTATATGTCCAGATAGCCAAAGGGAACGGGTCTAGAGTGGTTAACAAAGAAACTATGGATAGGAACAGGATACAGAGACCGCATCCTAAGTACTACCTAGGAGAATACTACAAGACCTGCTGGAACTGTGGTGCTCATGGGCACTACAAGGAAGGCTGTCCCAAAGCTAGGGCCCAAACTCAAAAGAACAATGAATACTGGAAAAGGCAAAATCACAGATCCAACCCTGATAGAGTTCCCACCCGTAGAAACACACATAGGAACTCTGCCCTTAACTCTAGGGATCATTGTGACGTTAATATTGCTGATTACATGTTGTTCGAGAATGTCTTCCCTTGCAAGGGACCAGGCAAGAGTCATCTTGCCTGGGTCCTCAAAAACTAAATTCTCTTGTAGGTGGCAATGAGGGGGAACAGCACATGGGTCATTGACAGTGGATGCTCTAACCACATGACCGGAAACAAAGACAACCTCACCTCACTCCACCCAAAGGTCGAAGGAGGTCACGTATCCTTTGGCAACAAAAACAAAGGGGAGATTATAGGAACATGGGAAGTGCTACTCAACAAATCAATCAAGATCAACAACGTTAACCTGGTGAAAGATCTGGGTTTCAATCTCTTAAGTGTGTCTCAAATATGTGATCAAGGGAACAACATTGTCACCTTTGATTCAAAAGAGTGTCTGGTGATCAACAAGAAGACCAAAAAAATTATCCTAAAGGGAAGAAGGTCCAACAACATTTATGTGGTGGATACAGAATTTGAGCCACCAAGGAAACTGTGCTTGGCAAGTTCCCTTGATGAAACGGAACTTTGGCACCGAAGGTTAGGACACGCAGGTATGAACCAAATCTTGAAGCTCTATCTACAAGATCTCGTCGTCGGTCTCCCACGAATCAACCTTGAAGGAGTCAAGATGTGTGAAGCCTGTGTTCGAGGAAAGCAAACAAGGACCTCCTTCAAGCCCAAAAGGATGGTGAGCACGACCAGGCCCTTAGAGCTAATTCATATGGATCTTTGCGGTCCCATGCACACCGAAAGCTATGGAGGAAAGAGGTACATGTATGTTTTAATCGATGATTTTTCACGATTCACATGGGTGCTATTCTTGAGATCAAAATCAGATACCTTCAAGGAATTCGAAGTCCTAATCACAAGAATGGAGGTCAGCATGGGACTCAAACTCAAGGCTCTTAGATCTGATCATGGAACAGAGTTTGAAAACTCACAGTTCCTAAGATACTGTGACAAACATGGGATCGCTCATAACTTCTTGGCCCCTTGCACTCCTCAGCAAAACGGAGTTGTCGAAAGGAAGAACAGGACCTTGGAAGACATGGCTAGAACTATGTTGTTTGAAAGTGGAGTTCCAGAGTACTTTTGGGCTGAAGCTATCTCCACAGCTACTTACATCTTGAATCGAGCCATGATCAGACCCTTGATCAAGAAGACATCCTATGAGCAAATCAAAGGGAGAAAGCCAAATATCGCTCATCTAAGGACCTTCGGATGTAAATGCTTCGTCCACAACAATGGGAAAGACAACCTTGGCAAATTTGATCCCAGGAGCGATGAAGGGATATTCCTGGGATACTCTTCCCATAGCAAGGCGTACAGGGTCTATAACAAGAGGACCAAGAAGATAGAGGAAAGCATCCACGTCATCTTCAACGAGAAATCTGTAATGATGGGAACAGAGGTTCAAGGAAAGGGAACTCTGTTCAAGCTGGTCAGACAAGAAGAAGACAACAACGAGGATGAACCAAGAAAGAGAGATGAAGACTATCCAAGTGGGAACAATGCCCCACAATCAGGGAACAATGAAGGAGATCAAAACTCCACAGATCAAAGCTCCTTTGAAGTTCCCTCCTCAACAGAAGAACCACAAGATGCTTCGAACTCTCTTGTTCCCCAGAATGAAAACGTACCAGAATCAAGTGTTCAGGGGGAACAAAGAGAGAACACAATAGCACAACCAAAATAGACACTTAGCGAGGAAGCTGAAGATGGGTGTCCCCATGAAGAAGAAGCCTCAAACGGAGGTGAAACGAGTCCAAGGGAACCCACTCGTACAAGAAATTTCCAACAAAGGAAAGACCATCCCATTGAGAACATCATCACTCCTTATGACAAAGGTGTGCTAACTCGTGCTTCTCTCAATAATTTTTGTGCTTTTAATGCGTTTGTCTCTTTGGTGGAACCCAAGAACATTAAGGAAGCCCTAAAAGACCCAGACTGGATTCAATCCATGCAAGAGGAACTACACCAATTCGAGAGGAACAAAGTGTGGAAACTGGTTCCTAGGCCCAAAAACAAAAACATTAGAGGAACTCGATGGGTCTTTCGGAACAAGCTGGATGATACTGGGGCCGTAGCTAGGAACAAGACTGGTTTGGTTGCTCAAGGCTATAGACAAGAAGAAGGAATCGACTATGACGAGACCTTCGCACCAGTTGCAAGGATCGAGGCCATCTATCTTCTCATAGCCTATGCAGCCCACAAAGGATTCAAGCTATACCAGATGGATGTGAAGACGGCATTTCTAAATGGGCATCTCAAAGAAGAAGTATATGTAGCTCAACCCCCAGGATTCGAAGATGAGAAGCTACCCAACCACGTCTACTTCCTGGAGAGGGCCCTCTACGGACTCAAACAAGCTCCTCGAGCATGGTATGATAGGTTTGCTCAGTTCCTTCTGTCTCATGGATACCTTCGAGGTTCCATAGACAAAACTCTTTTCCTTAAGAAAGAGTCTAAGGATATCTTGATTGTTCAAGTTTATGTTGATGACATTGTTTTTGGAGCAACTAACGAAACTCTTGTAGAGAAGTTTAAGGACCTCATGAGCAGTGAGTTTGAGATGAGTCTCATAGGGGAACTCACGTTCTTCCTAGGACTCCAGATATCTCAGACAAAAGAGGGAACAAGGATTCATCAACAAAAATACATCAGAGAAATGCTAGTCAAGTATGGGATGGACCACTCAAGGCCCATCGACACTCCCATCTCACCAAACTCCAGGCTAAATGCCGATGAAACAGGGGTAAGTGTCGATCAAAGGAACTTCAGAGGTATGATTGGCTCTCTCCTATACTTAACTGCTAGTAGGCCTGACATTATGTTCTTAGTGTGCTTATGTGCACGTTTTCAAGCTAACCCCAAAGAATCACACGAAAGAGGTGAAGAGGATTTTCAGGTACCTCAAAGGGAACGACAACTTGTGCCTCTGGTATCCAAGGAACAGTTCCCTTGAGCTCATTGCTTATACAAATACAGATTTTACTGGGCACCTAGTTGATCGAAAGAGCACATCAGGAATGGCCCAGTTCATTGGGTCATGCCTCGTCTCATGGGGATCCAAGAAGCAAAACTCAGTGGCACTCTCCATAGCTGAAGCAGAATACGTGGCTGCCGCATCATGCTGTTCCCAAGTACTATGGCTCAAGTCCCAACTTCAGGATTACGGTATGTCATTTGGCCCAGTTCCTATACTTTGTGATAATACTAGTGCCATTAACATTTCCAAAAATCCTGTGCATCATTCTAGGACTAAGCACATAGACATTAGGCATCATTTTCTACGTGACAATGTTGAAAATGGGAACATCTCTATGCAACACTGTAGAACGGAAGAGCAAATTGCGGACATTCTCACCAAAGCTTTAGACAGACGTCCCTACCAGCTTTTTCGAATGCTTCTAGGGATGATAACTCTAAACTAAACGAGTCCCTGTTTGTCTCTCCCTCAATGCTTGATTAGTCTAACTAGAAATGCATGATAGGGAACTGTAGGACTCAGTGCTTTCATTTTGCCATATTACTAGTCTAGAGCTTGATATGTATAAAGGAACATTATCTCTTTTAGCCCAAAATGATCAACCAGAGTTCCCTTTAACCCTCTCTACAAGCCACTATGACGGTTGATCATAAAACCTACCCTAAGCTAAGGACCAGACAAACGTTTCTCATGAGCCAAACTCTTTATCCCAAAATCGAGTTGCAATTGTCTGGTTCTCTTTTGAGTTCCTCAGCCTCACAAAGAAAATTGAGTGTGAGTTCCCTTAACCTCTCCACTCAATATGACCTTTCCAAAGATCATGGGAACTGATAGGCAAAAGCAAGGGAACACTAGATCTAAAAAGATGACACTTCACTAGGGAAACGGGAAATTGTTTCAGACTCTGAAGCGTTTTGGGCCAAGCATTCAAAAAATCAAAAGACTTCCCCTAGAAGAAAACGACGCGTGTCAGAGGCGTGCTCGAGAAGTTGAAACAGCTCTCCGCTCTTATTGGCCAACGGTTATCGAGGCCTTTCTCAACTTCCCTTTTTACCCTCGTCTCCCTTCCTCACATAAAACACCATTTGCTATTTCTGGGCACTTCTTCATCTCTGACCCTCTGCAAATCATCTTCTCCGCATCCCTCTCACCCCCTCTTTCGAGAAAAGCTCCAAACTTCTTTCCTTCCCCAGAAAATTCACAATGGCTCCAGCCCATTCTTATGCCGAGATGAAGGCATGGATTCAAAACAACCCTAAAGCCCTTTTTCTCACCATGATGGCGGACGTCGAGAAGGAGCAAAATGAAGCTCTTCGCGATGTTCTCATCGAGGGACTTTACAATTATGTAAGTCCCTTTCTTCCTCCTCCCTCGGCGGCGCAACCTCCAGCTCCGTCAACCTCCACCCTTCTTCCACCTCCCTCCTCCGAGATTACCATCGTCGACAGTTTCGGATCCGAACCCCCTTCCAAACATGAGAAACCCAAACAATCCAAATCCAAACATCATTCCTCCAAATCCAAACATCACTCCTCAAAATCCAAACACAGATCCTCCAAACGAAAACACTCGGAGATCTCTTCCTCCCCCATTCACTCCGAAAAGAAGAAACCCTACTACAAATTCGAAGAGTATCTCAACTGTTCTAAACCCATCTCCTGTGTCACAAAGCCCCCAATCATTTTTCCCCTTCCTTCCACCTCTGGGAACTCTCCATCCCAGCACCAACTTCCACCAACCCCTATTCAAACCGATTCCACAACTCCCCCTTCTTCCCTCCCCATCACTGAGGGAACTCCCAACCCCCCTCACTCGTCCCCAAAACACACTGCTCCACCATCCTCCTCCCCCAGAGTTCCCCCACCCACCTCCCCCATTGCCAAATCACCCACCTCACTTTCTGCCCTTGGGACCTCAAGTCCCAAGGCTCACACCCCTACTCCTCCTCCTTCCACTCCCAAGGTCCCAACTCCACAAAATTCTCCTCTACCTCACTCTTCTCCCACCACACTAAAACTCCCTTCCCCACCTTCTTCGGCCCATAAAACAATCGACCTTGACTCTGACGAGGATGATCTCCCCATTGGAGTCATCGATCGCAAAAAGGCCAAGGAACTACCACCCATCTTCATGGGAACTGCTGCAGAGGAAGCCCAACTCAAGGCCCTCGAGGAAGAATTCGAAGGCGCACTCAATGGGGCTTCTAAGAACTAAGGGGACAAGCTCCCTGAAAAAGGGAACCCAACACCAGTTGACGGTGCTGGGCCAAGCAGTCGTCATCAGGAAGACGACGAGGAGGAAACAGGGTTGACCTCCTCCGATGATGAAGGGACCTCCAGTGATGACACTGAAGAGGACGAAGAGGCCACCACTGACAAAGAGCCTGCCGGCATCCCAGCTCCTGAACACCAAATGGTGGTGTCGGCACAGGTCCCAGAGGAAAGGACCCGTCCACTGATGCTCGAAGCGGCTGCTCCCCCTCCGCAAAAAGGAAAGACTTCGGTGTCCAAGGGGAACACAAAGAACAACGGGAAAGGAACTGTGCCCAAGAAAGTCTACATCTCTGAGAATCGCAAGCTCCTTCCCCCCCCCCCCCCTCATCCTCTCAGAAAAACAGCTCACCGATGAAGGGCTAGGGCAACTATGGGACCTGATCAAGGCCCAAGGATGGGAACACATGTGTAGTGAGGCCGTGAGTGTCGATCCCTCTCAGGTGCGCCGATTCTACAACAACTTTGTGGTCCAAGACAACGGCACCAAGGGAACTCTTTCCCTCGAAGGCGACGACTTCATCTTCACAACCTCCACAATCCGCCTTCAACTATAGGTCCCTATCCAGGGCCTCCAGGAACTGCCCGCCAAAAGCTGGGGCGACTTCAACAGTGAGGAGATTTACAACACGATCTACGAGGGTCGTGTTCCCACCACTGGCACCTCTACTCATCACTTGTCCCTCATTGCCAAGCTGGCCCATCAATTCATCATCAACATGGTGATCCCTCGCCAGGAGAAGCGCCTTGTCATCAACATACCTGATGTCATCATCCTCTACCACTTCCTCCTCAAAAAGCCCATAAATCTTCCTCGCATCATTCTGGGGCACATGGAGAAGTGTATGGCTTCCAAATCCCACTCCCTCCCTTATGCTGGCCTCATCAAGAAACTCTTGCTCAGAGAGGGCCTCTACGACACATCCAAGGAAGAGGTCACCATAGGTAGGGAACTGGACATCTCTGTGGTCCACAAAATGCGGCACTCTAAGCCAGTGGAGGAACAAGAAAGGCTGCCATCTGGTGAAGGCACTCAGGATGGGAACACTCGAGTGTTGGGCACATTGCTAACACTCTCGACAAGATAGCCAGGGAACAAGAAAAGATGGCAAGGGACCAAGAACAAATTGCTAAAGGCCAGGAAAAGCTTGTAAAAGTCTTGACACGGCTTTGTGATGCCCTGTTCCCACCAAGCCCATGATCTTTTCCTTCTTTTTCCTAGCCTCAATGTTCCCACAAAAAATTCTCTTGTGTTCCTATGTACATTTTTTTGCTTAAGTAATGAATGGTTTTTAGTATGATTGCGTGTTCTTTTCCTTCCTTATTTATGCGTTTACTTGTTTTCGATGATGTCAAAAGGGGGAAAGACAAAAAATGCGAGATGAGTTAAGTTGAAAAGATATCACAGAATACGCTATAGCTAAGGGGGAACAATTGCATAAAAAGCTAAGTACGAACTCAGTTATTCACAAGAAGTGGCTACCTAGGAACACGCGTAGGAACTCATTTGCATATCATGCTTTGAAATACTTGCTGATTTTTGTGATAGGTTTGTCATCATCAAAAAGGGGGAAATTGTTGCAACGATGTTGGGACCTCTGGTTGTAAACATCGGAACAACGATACAGTTCTCCGAGTTTTGATAATGACAAACGCTATAAGGGAACTAATGTGCTTCGATCAAGTATTTCTAAGAAACACAAGTTGAGCAAAGAACTTCCACGAATGACCAAAGATCACAGGAGCACACAATGAACAGTTCCCATCAAGGGAACTCTGAAGAGAAAAGTTCCCATGAAATGAGAACTCCCAGGAATGACCAGAGAACAAAGGCTTACATGATGAAGAGTTTCTCTCAAAGGAACTCAGAAGAGAACAGTTCCCACGACATAGGAACTCACATGTGAGGACAAGGACCGATCAGCGCATATCACGGGATCCTGTCTTGGACAGGATGAAGGCACAGTCTGAGGAGCAGACTGTCATAATTGATCCAACGGTCCGATCAATTCAAGAAGTTGACCTAGTTCAAATTGAAGTCACATGTGAAGAAAGTACAACTTGGGCATCAAGCAAAGGGCATTTCGGACACAAATGAAAGATGCGATTGAAGCCCAAGTTCACTCGAGTATAAAGCCAAATGAATAGTGCTCGGATTGAGCACTTCTACCAGAAATCACAAATACCCACAACAGAGAAAGAAAAAGACGAAGAGAAGTCCCCGGCGGCGAGTGTCAGATCTCGACGACGGTGAAGGTGAAGTTCCCAAGAGCAAGGGAACTGAATTGTAAGGTGTAAGGTTTGACTCTCTTGTTTTAATTGAGTAGTTCGCTTAGGAACTCAGTTGAGAAGGTTCATTAGTGTTTCTAGAGTTAGGTAGAACTCTTAGGAACAGAGAAGTTTGAACCTGGCTGATTGTAACTAAGGAACAAGCAGTAAAATAAGAAAGTCATTCAAAATCCTCCAAGCGGAGGTAGAAGTTTACCCACACAACTAGTTGGTTGTCATGGGGTTCCTCTATAAGGAACTGTGTTCTTTCAGCGTTTTAATTACTTGCGATATTATTCCTTCCGCTGCCTTGGGAACAGCTTAACATCCAGTTCCCAAGCTCTTGCTAACTCGTTCACGATCCAACAGACATTTACATTGACATTTCATCAAACACTTGGCGTGGAATGTTAGATCACAAATCATTTTAAAGGAAAAAGGAGAAAAAACAAGTCAACTTTAAAGACATCTAGACATAAGCATAAAGAATGGTGATAGTATCAAGCCAATAAGCACATTCTGCACTACAAAACCAAGACCGATCGAATAGAAGCATAAATTCAAACCTAGAAACCGAATGCCACATTTAGGAGTGCCATTTACATGGACACTTTATCAAAGACTTGGCGTGCAATGTTAGATCACAAATCATTTTAAAGGCTAAAGGAGAAAAAACAAGTGAACTTTAAAGACATCTAGGCATAAGCATAAAAATGAGGATAGTATCAAGCCAATAAGCACATTCTGCACTACAAAACCAAGACCGATCGAATAGAAGCATAAATTCGAACCTAGAAACCGAATGCCACATTTAGGAGTGACATTTACATTGACATTTCATCAAACACTTAACGTGCAATGTTAGATCACAAATCATTTAAAAGGCAAAAGGAGAAAAAACAAGTGAACTTTGAAGACATCTAGGCATAAGCATAAAGAATGAGAATAGTATCAAACCAATAAGCACATTCTACACTACAAAACCAAGACCGATCGAATAGAAGCATAAATTCGAACCTAGAAACCGAATGCCACATTTAGGAGTGACTTTACATTGACATTTCATCGAACACTTGGCGTGCAATCTTAGATCACAAATCATTTTAAAGGCAAAAGGAGAAAAAACAAGTCAACTTTAAAGACATCTAGGCATAAGCATAAAGAATGATGATAGTATCAAGCCAATAAGCACATTCTGCACTACAAAACCAAGACCGATCGAATAGAAGCATAAATTCGAACCTAGAAACTGAATGCCACATTTAGGAGTGACATTTACAGGGACATTTCGTCAAACACTTGGCCTGCAATGTTAGATCACAAATCATTTAAAAGGCAAAAGGACAAAAAACAAGTGAACTTTAACGACATCTAGGCATAACCATAAAGAATGAGGATAGTATCAAGCCAATAAGCCAAATTTCCACCACAAAACCAAGACCGATCGAATAGAAGCATAAATTCGAATCTAGAAACCGAATGCCAAATTTTGGAGTGACATTTACATTTCCATTTCATCAAACACTTGGGGTGCAATGTTAGATCACAAATCATTTTAAAGGCAAAAGGAGAAAAAACAAGTGAACTTTAAAGACATCTAGGCATAAGCTTAAAAATGAGGATAGTATCAAGCCAATAAGCACTTCTGCACTACAAAACCAAGACCGATCGAATAGAAGCATAAATTCGAACCTAGAAACCGAATGCCACATTTAGGAGTGAATTTTACATTGACATTTCATCAAACACTTGACGTGCAATGTTAGATCACAAATCATTTTAAAGCCTAAAGTAGAAAAAACAAGTGAACTTTAAAGACATCTAGGCATAACCATAAAGAATGAGGATAGTATCAAGCCAATAAGCACATTATGCACTATAAAACCAAGACCGTTCGAATAGAAGCATAAATTCGAACCTACAAACCGAATTCCACATTTAGGAGTGAAATTTACATGGACATTTCGTCAAACACATGGCGTGCAATGTTAGATCTCAAGACAATTATTAAAGGCAAAAGGAGAAAAAACAAGTGAACTTTAAAAACATCTAGGCATAAGCATAAAGAATGAGGATAATATCAAACCAATAAGCACATTCTGCACTACAAAACCAAGACCGATTGAATAGAAGCATAAATTCGAACCTAGAAACCGAATGCCACATTTAGGAGTGACATTTACATGGACATTTCATCGAACAGATGGCATGCAACAAGACAATTTTTACAGAAAAAAGGAGAAAAAACAAGTGAACTTTAAAGACATCTAGGCATAAGCATAAAGAATGAGGATAGTATCAAGCCAATAAGCCCATTTTCCACAACAAAACCAAGACCGATCGAATAGAAGCATAAATTCGAACCTAGAAACCGAATGCCACATTTAGGAGTGTTAGAAGATGGAAGATTGAGTTTTGATGGTTCCAAGGTCAGTGACCCTATGTTTGCAAGTCGAGTCGGTGACTTGGCAAAGTCTTTGACATAACCAGCTGGCGAAGCGATCTATTTATGGAAGGAACGCACTGATCTTGTGCGTTTAATTGAAGACAGCTGCGTGTTCTATTTTAGGAAAAGATCATCAAAATAGTGCTAAAATCAAGATGAAGATAATTGTGATTGTCCTAGAATATTTGAGTATGCATACAACTGTTTATTTGGAAAGATTTGTAAAAGATTAAGTGTGTATTGTTTTCCTAATCGAATGGAAAATAATATACATGAGATCTCTCTCTTACCTTAGTTTAAATACTCGTTTCTTTAGGCTAATTGTAAGACTTGTGAGCTGAATTTTCATATTGTGTAAGAAATAAAAGAGTGTGCTTGTGCGTGAGATTCGTACAAGTGGTGAGTCAAGAGATCTTAGGCATAGCGTGAGATTGAGAGTGTGAGTGCAAAGGTAGAGCGTGGTTCAAGGGTGTGGGATTCATTCTTGTACACGGGAGAGCTTTGTAATCACTCAAGAAATCAATAGAGCTAGTCTAAGGACTCTTGAAATCCGACCAAGTGATAAACTTGGAAGGGAGTGGTTTTTCTCTAAGTAAACTAGTTGGTTTACGAAGAGTTTCCACTATACATTGCTTGTCAGTGACTGTTGGTAACGTTTAATTTACTGTGTGTTTATTCCGCTGCTTTATTACTCAAAGTCGACGACTTCGCAAGAGTCGCCGACTCGTTTAAGTACTAACGATCATACAATTGGTATCAGAGCCTTGGCTCTAGATTGTGTTTTTAGTACTTTTCATACAGGAAAATGACGTCCACCAACACCTTTGTGAATGACTCGTTCTGGAAGCCTCCAATCCTAAGGGTAGGAGAGTATGACTGGTGGGTTGAACAGATGAAAACTCATATCTGTTCTCTTGATGGTCAACTGTGGAAGGTGATAGAAGTTGGTCCAGAAACCTTTGCTCTTGGAAAGGATGGAAAAACAGAAAAGACAACAGTTGAGTACGACGATGTTGACTTCAAAAAACTGGAAAAGAATGCTAGAGCAAAGAAGGTCTTACATCATGCTCTTACTCAAGGAGATCTCAAGAAGGTGATTGGCTACAAAACGGCTAATGAAATATGGGATGCTCTTAAAAGACTTCATCAAGGAAATGATGATGTAAAGAAGGACAAGATTATTAGTCTCGAAACAGAGTATGACAACATTTTTCAAGGAAAAGGAGAATCTCTTCGTGACTATTATTCCGGATTTCAGACGATTGTGAATCAACTGGAGTTTCTTGGTGAAGAAATTCCTCAATGGAAACTCACCAACAAGTTGATCTCTGGCTTGAACAAAAGTTGGGACAACATTACTTCGTCCCTTCTTACTCAAAAGGAAACCAAGTCGCTGACCTTGGAAGACCTTGTTGGACAACTCACTATGTATGGAGGCATTCAGCAAAGAAGGGTTGAAAGGCTTGATTCAGAGAAAGTAAAGAACATTGCTCTCAAGGTTGAAAGGGCTTTTGATTTGGCTCAGGGAGACGATGACACTGATGGAATAGATGAGGATGTTGCTCTCATCTCTAAGGCTAAGAAAAGGCTGTGGAATCGTAACAAAGCTCCCATAAAAGCTCCAGAATCATCCAAAGAAGGGAAAGATATGAAGGATGTAATTTGCTATCAATGTCAAGCTAAGGGACACTTTGTCAAAAATTGTCCAAAGAGGAAAAGTGGAGAAACCGGCAAAGGCATGATGGCAACTTGGGACATGTCTGACGATGATGATGAGGTGGCACCAGCAAGAGGAAAATGTTGCATGGCCATTGAAGACAATCCTTCTCAAGAGGTAAACGACTCTGAACTTTCTTCTCTTTTAATCAAAAAGTCTACGGCACAGTTGGTTGCTATCATCGAAAAGCTTGGAACTCAGGTCACTGCGTTAAGAGAAAAATTAGAAGAAAATGAAGAAACAATCTCCAATCTCTTCGATGATAACAAACACTGGTCCTCTAAAGCAATCGAGCTTGAAAAAGTCTCATCTCCTAAGTCAGTAACCTGTGAGTTGTGCTCAGATTCAAAGATCCAAGTCACTGACTTGCAAAAACAAGTCAATGACCTGGAAAAACAAGTCACTAACCTAGAAGGTGAAAGACTCATGCTTAGACTGGCTAATGCTAAGCTATCTAGTGAGATAGAAAAATTTAAAGTCGAAGATGAGACTAAAAGAAAGAAATAGTTAGATGAGTTTGTTGCTAAAAAGGCTCAAGATGTCAGAAATGACTATAAAAGGAAATTTGTGAAGGAGGTAGACAGATCTGGAATTGGCATTGTTCGTGCACCCAATACTCAGGGTACCAAGGCTGCTCCCCTCGTGTCTAAAGGTAAAACCCCTATGTGTAATGACAATGCAAGTTTTTCTACACATGTGGTGGCTAAGCCTGACAAAGGGAAGCAACAGTGGTATCCTGATCAAAAGGTGCACAACATATGGCAAAAACAAGTCCAAAACTCGGCTCCGTCACAAATTGACTTTCAATCTCGCATCATCAACAAACCCATCTATCCGGGCTATAGCAAATATGTTGCCCTAAAGTCTCATAGGACATGTTGGTATTGTGGCAAGCCTGGTCACTATCAACATGATTGTCACAAAAAGGCAAGAGATGAAGAAAATGCAAGGTCACAGACTCTGAGTGATAGTCATGACAGATCCATTGTCACTGACTATCCTCCAGGATCTGTGTGTGCTAATAATGACAATTGTTGTTCTAGGAGTTATTATGTTGCCAAACCCAGAGGAGTTAAACAACTCTGGGTTCGTAAGAACTAATTATTTCAATACAGCTTGAAGTGGGTGACTAGGAGCCCTGGTTCATTGATAGTGCATGCTCAACTCATATGTCGGGAAACCCCAGGGATTTCGTCTCACTTCAAGAATACAAGGGAGGTAAGATTACTTTCGGCAACAACAACAAAGGTGGTATTTCTGGTATAGGTACGGTAAGATTTTCAGATAAGCTATCTATAGACAATGTGAATCTTGTTGATAATCTGAGTTTCAAGTTATTAAGTGTTTCCCAAATCTGTGCTAATGGAAAATATCAAGTTGTTTTTTATAAGAATGGTTGTCAGGTACAAGAGATTAGTTCAGGCGAAATTCTTCTGAAAAGGGTATGTGAAAACAATCTGTATAAGGTGGACCCCTGTTTTGAGCCTGAGGAAAAACTGTGTCTTAGAACAGTTACTGATGTCGCCGACCTCTGGCACAAGAGATTTGGTCATGCGAGCTTTCAACTTCTTGACAAGCTTCATAAGCAAGAACTGGTTAGAGGATTACCCAAGATTGATCCAAACAAGCATGAAGTTTGTGAGACTTGTGTGAGAGGTAAACAAGTAAAGTCTTCCTTCAAATCCAAAAATGAGGTAAGTACCACTAGACCTTTAGAACTCATTCATATTGATTTATGTGGTCCCATGCGAGTCCAAAGTCGTGGAGGAAATAGTTATATCTTTGTCATTGTTGATGACTTTTCACGGTATACTTGGACTATTTTCTGTCTTCTAAAGATTAGGTCTTTGAAGAGTTTGAAGCATGGGTGAAGGTTGTTGAGAAAAAGCTTGGAGTGTCACTTGTATCAGTCAGATCAGATCATGGAATAGAATTTGACAACTCTGAATTTCTGTCTTTTTGCAAGAAGAATGGCATAAGTCACAATTTCTCTGCGCCAAGAACTCCTCAACAGAATGGCGTTGTTGAGAGGAAAATCGTGCCTTGGAGAACATGTCACGGACTATGCTCATTTCTAGTGGCCTTCCAAGAAATTTCTCGGGTGAAGCCATTAATGCATCATGCTATGGGATGAATCGTGCTATACTTCGTCCACTACTTGGAAAAACTCCGTATGAGCTTCTTAGAGGAGTTAAGCCCAATGTCGCCCACCTGCGCACAGTCTGGGAAAATTCGATCCAAGGAGTGATGTTGGAACTTTTGTAGGCTACTCTCCTCATAGCAAAGCCTACAAAGTGTTCAATAAAAGGACAATAAGGACTAAAGAAAGTGTTCATGTAGTGTTTGATGAAAACACTATGGGAGGATCGATGATTAAAGATCTTGATGATGGTGATCAAGGATATTATCTGGTTCAAGATGACTCTCTCCCAGTGACTACAAAAGAATCAATAGTCAGTGACAATGCTGAAGTCACCGACTCAGACAATACAGGGGGAAGGAGTCAAAATCAAAGATCAAATGACAGTGAATCTGATGACGAGAAAACACCTGATAGGAGCTCAAGCGTGGAGAACTCAGAAGAAGATTCGGTGAGAACTCCTCAAACTCAAGTCGGTGACCTGACAGAGATACAGGTAAAAAATTATCAGCAGAAAAGTGCTCATCCTGTCACTAACATCCTTACTGATTCCTCAAAAGGTGTGCAAACTAGATCTTCTCTAAACAACTTCTTCGCTTTCAATGGTTTCATCTCTATGTTGGAACCTAAAAATGTGGAACAAGCGTTGAAAGATTCGGATTGGGTTAGTGCCATGGAAGAGGAGCTTCATCAGTTTGAAAGAAATAAGGTTTGCCATTTGGTCCCAAGGCCCAAAGGAAGATTTGTGATTGGAACACGATGGGTGTTCAATAATAAGCTGGATGATGAAGGAAATGTGGTCAGAAACAAAGCAAGACTGGTAGTTAAGGGCTATAATCAACAGGAGGGCATTGACTATGATGAAACATTTGCTCCTGTGGCTCGTCTTGAGGCTATACGATTTCTCATTGCCTATTTTGCGCATCATGGATTCAAGTTACAACAAATGGATGTCAAGACTGCATTCTTGAATGGATATCTAAAAGAAGAAGTGTATGTCGAACAGAGTTCGGGTTTTGAAGATGTCGCCCACCCGGATCATGTCTACAAACTGGACAAAGCACTCTATGGATTGAAGCAAGCCCCGCGTGCTTGGTATGATCGTTTGTCTCAGTTCTTGATTCAACATGGCTATGTTCGAGGAAAAGTTGACAAGACTCTGTTCTTGTTAAGAGAAGGAAGTCACACACTAGTTGTTCAAGTCTATGTCGATGACATCATCTTTGGTTCAACAGATGATTAACTAGTGAAGAAGTTCGCCGACCTCATGTCTAGTGAATTTGAAATGAGCATGGTTGGCGAGCTTAAGTTCTTTATAGGACTTCAAGTTGTTCAAAATGAGGATGGGACATGAGTTCATCAACAAAAGTATCTTATAGAATGTGTTAAGAAATTCGGTCTGGAGAATGCTAAATCGTTTGATACCCCCATGTCGCCGACTACTTCACTTGGTAAGGATGACAAGGATCCAGAAGTTAATGCTACTATGTACAGGGGTATGATTGGATCATTGCTCTATCTCACTGCAAGTAGACCGGATATTGTGTTTGGAGTATGTCTATGTGCTAGGTTTCAAGCTGATCCAAGAGAGTCTCACTTGAAAGCTGTTAAAAGAATCATTCGCTATCTTAAGGGGACTGACAATCTGTGTTTATGGTATCCCAGAGGATTTGATTTTGAGCTTGTCGGCTACACAGATGCTGATTTTGCTGGGAACCGGGTTGATAGAAAAAGCACTTCAGGGATGGCTCAATTTCTTGGGCCTTGTCTTGTCTCACGGGGATCTAGAAAGCAAAATTATGTGGCTTTATCAACAGCAGAAGCCGAGTACATTGCGGCTGCAGCGTGTTGTTCACAACTATTGTGGATCAAGAAACAAGTTAGTGAGTATGGTGTGCAGTATGGGTCAGTGCCCATACTATGTGACAACACTAGTGCAATCAACATCTCAAAGAATCCGGTGCAACATTCAAAGACAAAACACGTTGAGATAAGGCATCACTTTCTTCGAGATTGTGTGGAAAAGGGCATGGTCACTATGGAATTCTGTAGAACAAGTGATCAAAGAGCGGACATCTTCACAAAGGCCTTGAATCGTGAACCCTTTGAACAATTCCGCATGGAATTAGGTATGATCTCTCTTCAATGATCTATTTCCCTACATGAATTCCCTCGATGATTGGCTAGAATTGATTGCTATGCATATGTTTTGAAATCATGCTTTTATGGTGTAATTCTTAAACATACTTGATAGACATCATGTTTAGGAAACCCCATGCATTTGACGGTCGATGACTTTCATCACATTCTGTATATGTGCAACCCTTTTGAGCTCTTTGTTTTGGCCCAAAAGAATCAACTTGATGATCCTGACCCTCTTTATAAGCCCAAATGATAGTTGATTCTAAAACTAGTCCCTAAACTATCATGTTTGAGAGTCTCTATGAGCCCATCTTTTTATTATCTTTATTTAACGGAGACTTATCATCATGATCGACAAATCCTCAAAAATAAAATTTTACTTGGTTCTCTTTGGCACTCCCTGTGCAAACCCATCACCAAGTAAGTTCTTAAAAGAGTAAGTCATGTGTGGACAAAAGTCACGGATATACGAAAGAAGCAGTTTTGTGGTAGAAGTCACCGACGTGCTTAAGGTCAATGACTGTAACTTTCGGCACGAGAAAAAGATCATGGCTTAACAGTATCTTTTGAAATTGGAAAGTGGATTTCAAAAGAGAGGAAAGAGAAGATCTTGTGATTTGACAACTTCCTTAATGATGGAAGTGGATTCCTTTATTATGCCTCAACCATCAAGATTAAAGGTACACTCTTCTCAATCTGTTTTTTCTCTCTCTCAACTTCTACTCTCTCTCTCTTTCGAACCCAAAAACCTCAAGCCTTCATCCTTCTCCAATGGTGTCTCCATCCAACTCCGATCTTCCTGCCTCTCCCAAAACCAAAATCGACAGCCCTGAATCGACAAAGAAGAAGATTCTCGCACTTTTCAGCGACGATTTTCTTCGATCCCTTTTGTCCGGGGAATCGTCTTCCTCCATTGTCCCTCCAACCGCCGTGGAACCTCAATCCCAAAACCTAATTCCTCCACAGAACCAAAATCCGAACCCCTCTCCTCCAAAATCAACACCCTCATCCCCCGTTACCACGGAAAAACTCCAAAATCCCCTTCCTCAAATCGAAACCGAAACCGAAACCCAAACCGCTTCACCAGAGTCTGGAAAAACGCGCCAAATGGCGCAACCAATGGTTTTTCCAGAAACTGGTGAATCCTCTTTACTCAAATTCCCAAACCCAAAGATTGTAGAGTAAGAGAGAACGAAGACTCCGATTATGGGGTCGATGGAGTTTGAGGAAACAGAGAATGTAGTCGGGTCGTTTGGACAAGAGAAAGAAGAAGAGGCTGCTGAAAAGGAGAACCAACGGCTATCTCCTCAAGGAAAGGCTGTCAATGACTCCTCTAAAGTCATCGACATTGATGCTGATGCTGAGAATGCTGATTGCTCTGATGATGTATGAGCATAAGGTCTATGTGGACAGCCGTGCTGATGTCCTCAACACTAGAGTTCTCAACAAGGAGATGATCAGAAAGTTTGGTTGGAACTGGGTTGATGGTCAGTGGATACTAAAGACATCTAAGGTCGGTGACAAGGGAAATCAAGAAGAAGGACCAAAATCTGCTCCGGTTAATGATGAGCTGAAGGAAATCAGGGAGCAGAACATGATTCTGAAGGGGATGATGGAGAAGCTTCAGAATATGGTTGGCAGTGCACTGTCAAAGTTGGATGCAATAGATGAGAGGCTCAATGACTTTGGAGCCTGATGTCAGTGACAGTCGTACACTCATGATTGTGTGTGTTTGCATCGTACTTTTATTTTGCTATGGTGGATGTTGGATCGTGAACGAGTTAGCAAGAGCTTAGGAACTGGCTGTTAAGCTGTTCCCAAGGCAGCGGAAGGAATAATATCGCGAGTAATTAAAACGCTGAAAGAACACAGTTCCTTTATAGAGGAACCCCACTACAACCAACTAGTTGTATGGGTAAACCTCTACCTCCGCTTGGAGGATTTTGAATGACTTACTTATATTATTGATTTGTTCCTTAGTTAAAAACAGCCAGATTCAAACTTCTCTGTTCCTACGAGTTCTACCTAACTCTAGCAACACTAATGAATCTTCTCAACTGAGTTCCTAAGCGAACAACAATCACTAAATAAGTAACTCAAACCTTACACCGAATCGCGGTTCCCTTGCTCCTGGGAACTCGGCTTCACCGTCGTCGAGATCAGACACTCGCCGCCGGGGACTTCTCTTCTTCTTTCTCTTTCTCTGTTGTGGGTATTTGTGAGTTCTGGGAGAAGTGCTCAATCTGAGCACTATTCATTTGGCTTTATACTCGAGTGAACTTGGGCTTCAATCGCATCTTTCATTTGTGTCCGAAATGCCCTTTGCTTGATGCCCAAGTTGTACTTTCTTCACATGTGACTTCAATTTGAACTAGGTCAACTTCTTGAATTGATCGGACCGTTGGATCAATCGTGACAGTCTGCTCCTCAGACTGTGCCTTCATCCTGTCCAAGACAGGATCCCGTGATATGCGCTGATCGGTCCTTGTCCTCACATGTGAGTTCCCATGTCGTGGGAACTGTCCTCTTCTGAGTTCCTTTGAGAGAAACTCTTCATCGTGTAAGCCTTTGTTCTCTGGTCATTCCTGGGAGTTCTCATTTCATGGGAACTTTACTCTTTAGAGTTCCCTTGATGGGAACTCTTCATTGTGTGCTCCTGTGATCTTTGGTCATTCGTGGAAGTTCTTTGCTCAACCTGTGTTCCTTAGAAATACTTGATTGAAGCACATTAGTTCCCTTATAGCGTTTGTCATTATCAAAACTCGGAGAACTGTATCGTTGTTCCGATGTTTAGAACCAGAGGTCCCAACATCGTTCCAACAATTTCCCCCTTTTTGATGATGACAAACCTATCACAAAAATCAGCAAGTATTTCAAAGCATGATATGCAAATGAGTTCCTACGCGTGTTCCTAGGGAGCCACTTCTTGTGAATAACTGAGTTCGTACTTAGCTTTTTATGCAATTGTTCCCCATTAGCTATAGCGTATTCTGTGATATCTTTTCAACTTAACTCATCTCGCATTTTTTGTCTTTCCCCCTTTTGACATAATCGAAAACAAGTAAACACATAGATAAGGAAGGAAAAGAACACGCAATCATACTAAAAACCATTCATTACTTAAGCAAAAAAAATGTACATAGGAACACAAGAGAATTTTTGTGGGAACATTGAGGCTAGGAAAAAGAAGGAAAAGATCATGGGCTTGGTGGGAACAGGGCATCACAAAGCCGTGTCAAGACTTTTACAAGCTTTTCTTGGCCTTTAGCAATTTGTTCTTGGTCCCTTGCCATCTTTTCTTGTTCCCTGCCTATCTTGTCGAGAGTGTTGGCAATGTGCACCAACACTTGAGTGTTCCCATCCTGAGTGCCTTCACCAGATGGCAGCCTTTCTTGTTCCTCCACTGGCTCAGAGTGCCGCATTTTGTGGACCACAGAGATGTCCAGTTCCCTACCTATGGTGACCTCTTCCTTGGATGTGTCGTAGAGGCCCTCTCTGAGCAAGAGTTTCTTGATGAGGCCAGCATAAGGGAGGGAGTGGGATTTGGAAGCCATGCATTTCTCCATGTGCCCGAGAATTATGCGAGGAAGATTGATGGGCTTTTTGAGGAGGAAGTGGTAGAGGATAATGGCATCAGGGATGTTTATAACAAGGTGCTTCTCCTGGCGAGGGATCACCATGTTGATGATGAATTGATGGGCCAGTTTTGCAATGAGGGACAAGTGATGAGTAGAGGTGCCAGTGGTGGGAACACGGCCCTCGTAGATCGTGTTGTAAATCTCCTCACTGTTGAAGTCGCCCCAGCTCTTGGCAGGCAGTTTCTGGAGGCCCTGGACAGGGACCTGTAGTTGAAGGCGGATTGTGGAGGTTGTGAAGATGAAGTCGTCGCCTTCGAGGGAGAGATTTCCCTTGGTGCCGTTGTCTTGGACCACAAAGTTGTTGTAGAAGCGGCGCACCTGAGAGGGATTGACACTCACGGCCTCACTACACATGTGTTCCCATCCTTGGGCCTTGATCAGGTCCCATAGTTGCCCTAGCCCTTCATCGGTGAGCTGTTTTTCTGAGAGGATGAGGGGGGGAAGGAGCTTGCGATTCTCAGAGATGTAGACTTTCTTGGGCACAGTTCCTTTCCCTTTCTTCTTTGTGTTCCCCTTGGAGACCGAAGTCTTTTTGCTGAGGGGGAGCAGCCGCTTCGAGCATCAGTGGACGGGTCCTTTCCTCTGGGACCTGTGCCGACACCACCATTTGGTGTTCAGGAGCTGGGATGCCGGCAGGCTCTTTGTCAGTGGTGGCCTCTTCTTCCTCTTCAGCGTCATCACTGGAGGTCCCTTCATCATTGGAGGAGGTCAGCCCTGTTTCCTCCTCGTCGTCTTTCCTGACGACGACTGCTTTTCTCAACACCGTCAGTTGGTGCTGGGTTCCCTTTTTCGGGGAGCTTGTCCCCTTGGTTCTCAGAAGCCCCATTGAGTGCGCCTTCGAATTCTTCCTCGAGGGCCTTGAGTTCGGCTTCCTCTGCAGCAGTTCCCATGAAGATGGGTGGCAGTTCCTTGGCCTTTTTGCGAACGATGACTCCAATGGGGAGATCATCCTCGTCAGAATCAAGGTCTATGGTTTTCTAGGCCGAAGGAGGTGGGGAAGGGAGTTTTAGTGTGTTTGGAGAAGAGGGAGGTAGGGGAGAATTTAGGGGAGTTGGGACCTTGGGAGTGGAAGGAGGAGGAATAGGGGTTTGAGCCTTGGGACTTGAGGTCCCAGGGGCAGAAAGTGAGGTGGTGGGGGATTTGGGAATGGGTGAAGTGGGTGGGGGAACTCTGGGGGAGGAAGAGGATGGAGGATTCTTCGTTGGAGAAGATGGAGGAGGGTTAGTAGTTCCCTCAACCATGGGAACAGGAGAGGGAGAGATTATTGTGGAGTCCCTGGGACCAGAGGTCTCAGAGATTGGTTGGGGACGAGGGCGAAAGAGCTTCTCGACCTAGGATGGGTGAACGACGTCATAGGCGTCGGGTTTGGACAGATTAAGGACATCCTCCATGTTGAGGAGGGATTTCTTCTTTGGCATGGGAAGAGATGGGGATGAAGAAGTGGAGATTTGTGAGTGTTTGCGTTTGGAGGAGTGGTGTTTGGATTTGGAGGAGTGGTGCTTGGATTTGGAGGGATCTTTGGAAGAGTGTTTGTGTTTGGATTGTTTGGGTTTTTCGTATTTGGAAGGGGGTTCGGATCCAAAACTGTCAACGATGATAATCGCGGAGGAAGAGGGAGGTGGAAGAGTGGAGGTCGGCGGTGCTGGAGGTTGCGCCACCGAGGGAGGAGGAAGAAAGGGACTTACATAATTGTAAAGTCCCTCGATGAGGACGTCGAAGAGCTTCATTTTGCTCCTTCTCGACGTCCGCCATCATGGTGAGGAAAAGGGCTTTAGGGTTGTTTTGAATCCATGCCTTCATCTCGGCATAAGAATGGGCTGGAGCCATTGTGAATTTTCTGGGGAAGGAAAGAAGTTTGGAGCTTTTCTCGAAAGAGGGGGTGAGAGGGATGCGGAGAAGATGATTTGCAGAGGGTCAGAGATGAAGAAGTGCCCAGAAATAGCAAATGGTGTTTTATGTGAGGAAGGGAGACGAGGGTAGAAAGGGAAGTTGGTTCTCGATAACCGTTGGCCAATGAAATCGGAGGGGCGTTTCAACTTCCTTAGCACGCCTCTGACACGCGTCGTTTTCTTTCCTGGGAAGTCCTTTCGATTTTTGAATACTTGGCCCAAAACGCTTCAGAGTCTGACACAATTTCCCGTTTCCCTAGTGAAGTGTCATCTTTTTAGATCCAGTGTTCCCTTGCTTTTGCCTATCAGTTCCCATGATCTTTGGAAAGGTCATATTGAGTGGAGAGGTTAAGGGAACTCACACTCAATTTTCTTTGTGAGGCTGAGGAACTCAAAAGAGAACCAGACAATTGCAACTCGATTTTGGGATAAAGAGTTTGGCTCATGAGAAACGTTTGTCTGGTCCTTAGCTTAGGGTAGGTTTTATGATCAACCGTCATAGTGGCTTGTAGAGAGGGTTAAAGGGAACTCTGGTTGATCATTTTGGGCTAAAAGAGATAATGTTCCTTTATACATATCAAGCTCTAGACTAGTAATATGGCAAAATGAAAGCACTGAGTCCTACAGTTCCCTATCATGCATTTCTAGTTAGACTAATCAAGCATTGAGGGAGAGACAAATAGGGACTTGTTTAGTTTAGAGTTATCATCCCTAGAAGCATTCGAAAACGCTGGTAGGGACGTCTGTCTAAAGCTTTGGTGAGAATGTCCGCAATTTGCTCTTCCGTTCTACAGTGTTGCATAGAGATGTTCCCATTTTCAACATTGTCACGTAGAAAATTATGCCTAATGTCTATGTGCTTAGTCCTAGAATGATGCACAGGATTTTTGGAAATGTTAATGGCACTAGTATTATCACAAAGTATAGGAACTGGGCCAAATGACATACCGTAATCCTGAAGTTGGGACTTGAGCCATAGTACTTGGGAACAGCATGATGCGGCAGCCACGTATTCTGCTTCAGCTGTGGAGAGTGCCACTGAATTTTGCTTCTTGGATCCCCATGAGACGAGGCATGACCCAATGAACTGGGCCATTCCTGATGTGCTCTTTCGATCAACTAGGTGCCCAGTAAAATCTGCATCTGTATAAGCAATGAGCTCAAGGGAACTGTTCCTTGGATACCAGAGGCACAAGTTGTCGTTCCCTTTGAGGTACCTGAAAATCCTCTTCACCTCTTTCAGGTGTGATTCTTTGGGGTTAGCTTGAAAACGTGCACATAAGCACACTAAGAACATAATGTCAGGCCTACTAGCAGTTAAGTATAGGAGAGAGCCAATCATACCTCTGAAGTTCCTTTGATCGACACTTACCCCTGTTTCATCGGCATTTAGCCTGGAGTTTGGTGAGATAGAGTGTCGATGGGCCTTGAGTGGTCCATCCCATACTTGACTAGCATTTCTCTGATGTATTTTTGTTGATGAATCCTTGTTCCCTCTTTTGTCTGAGATATCTGGAGTCCTAGGAAGAACGTGAGTTCCCCTATGAGACTCATCTCAAACTCACTACTCATGAGGTCCTTAAATTTCTCTACAAGAGTTTCGTTAGTTGCTCCAAAAACAATGTCATCAACATAAACTTGAACAATCAAGATATCCTTAGACTCTTTCTTAAGGAAAAGAGTTTTGTCTATGGAACCTCGAAGGTATCCATGAGACAGAAGGAACTGAGCAAACCTGTCATACCATGCTCGAGGAGCTTGTTTGAGTCCGTAGAGGGCCCTCTCCAGGAAGTAGACGTGGTTGGGTAGCTTCTCATCTTCGAATCCTGGGGGTTGAGCTACGTATACTTCTTCTTTGAGATGCCCATTTAGAAATGCCGTCTTCACATCCATCTGGTATAGCTTGAATCCTTTGTGGGCTGCATAGGCTATGAGAAGACGGATGGCCTCGATCCTTGCAACTGGTGCGAAGATCTCGTCATAGTCGATTCCTTCTTCTTGTCTATAGCCTTGAGCAACCAAACGAGCCTTGTTCCTAGCTACGGCCCGAGTATCATCTAGCTTGTTCCGAAAGACCCATCGAGTTCCTATTATGTTCTTGTTTTTGGGCCTAGGGGCTAGCTTCCACACCTTGTTCCTCTCAAATTGGTGTAGTTCTTCTTGCATAGCTTGGATCCAGTCTGGGTCCTTTAGAGCTTCTTTGATGCTTTTTGGTTCCACCATTGAAACAAAGGCATTAAAAGCACAAAAATTATTGAGAGAAGAGCGAGTTAGCACACCTTTGTCATAAGGAGTGATGATGTTCTCAATGGGATGGTCTTTCCTTTGTTGGAAATTTCTTGTACGAGTGGGTTCCCTTGGACTCGTTTCACCTCCATTTGAGGCTTCTTCTTCATGGGGACACCCGTCTTCAGCTTCCTCGCTAAGTGTCTCTTCTGGTTGTGCTGTTGTGTTCTCTCTTTGTTCCCCCTGAACACTTGATTCTGGTACGTTTTCTTTCTGGGGAACAAGAGAGTTCGAAGCATCTTGTGGTTCATATGTTGAGGAGGGAACTTCAAAGGAGCTTTGATCTGTGGAATTTTGATCTCCTTCATTGTTCCCTGATTGTGGGGCATAGTTCCCACTTGGATAGTCTTCATCTCTCTTTCTTGGTTCATCCTCGTCGTCTTCTTCTTCTTGTCTGACCAGCTTGAACAGAGTTCTCTTTCCTTGAACCTCTGTTCCCATCTTTACAGATTTCTCGTCGAAGATGACGTGGATGCTTTCCTCTATCTTCTTGGTCCTCTTGTTATAGACCCTGTACGCCTTGCTATGGGAAGAGTATCCCAGGAATATCCCTTCATCGCTCCTGGGATCAAATTTGCCAAGGTTGTCTTTCCCATTGTTGTGGACGAAGCATTTGCATCCGAAGGTCCTTAGATGAGCGATATTTGGCTTTCTCCCTTTGATGAGCTCATAGGATGTCTTCTTGATCAAGGGTCTGATCATGGCTCGATTCAAGATGTAGGTAGCTGTGGAGATAACTTCAGCCCAAAAGTACTCTGGAACTCCACTTTCAAACAACATAGTTCTAGCCATGTCTTCCAAGGTCCTATTCTTCCTTTCGACAACTCCGTTTTGCTGAGGAGTGCAAGGGGCCAAGAAGTTGTGAGAGATCCCATGTTCATCACAGTATCTTAGGAACTGTGAGTTTTTAAACTCGGTTCCATGATCAGATCTGAGAGCCTTGAGTTTGAGTCCCATGCTGACCTCCATTCTTGTGATTAGGACTTCGAATTCTTTGAAGGTATCTGATTTTGATCTCAAGAATAGCACCCATGTGAATCGTGAAAAATCATCGATTAAAACATACATGTACCTCTTTCCTCCATAGCTTTCGGTGTGCATGGGACCGCAAAGATCCATATGAATTAGCTCTAAGGGCCTGGTCGTGCTCACCATCCTTTTGGGCTTGAAGGAGTTCCTTGTTTGCTTTCCTCGAACACAGGCTTCACACATCTTGACTCCTTCAAGGTTAATTCGTGGGAGACCGACGACGAGATCTTGGAGGTAGAGCTTCAAGATTTGGTTCATGCCTGCGTGTCCTAGCCTTCGATGCCAGAGTTCTGTTTCGTCATGGGAACTTGCAAGGCACAGTTTCCTTGGTGGTTCAAACTCTGTGTCAACCACGTACACGTTGTTGGTCCTTCTTCCTCTTAGAATGATCTTGTTGCTCTTTTTGTTGATGACTAGGCATTCATTTGAGTCAAAAGTGACTATGTTGTTTCCTTGGTCACATATCTGGGACACACTCAACAGATTGTACCCCAGATCCTTTACCAGATTGACGTTGCTGATTTTGATTGACTTGTTGATTAGTACTTCCCCTGTTCCTATGATTTCTCCCTTTTTCTTATTTTCGAAGGACACATGACCTCCTTCGGCCTTCGTGTGGAGTGAGGTGAGGTTTTCTTTATTTCCGGTCATATGATTTGAACATCCACTGTCGATGACCCATGTGGTGTTCCCCCTCACTGCCACCTGCAAGAAAAGTTAGTTTTTGATGACCCAGGCAAGATGACTCTTGCCTGGTTCCTTACAAGGAAAGATATTCTCGAACAACATGTAATCAGCAATATTAACGTCACAAGGATCCCTAGAGTTAAGGGCAGAGTTCCTATGTATGTTTCTACGGGTGGGAACTCTAGCAGGGTTGGATCTGTGATTTTGCCTTTTCCAGTATTCGTTGTTCTTTTGAGTTTGGGCCCTAGCTTTGGGACAGCTTTCCTTGTAGTGCCCATGAGCACAACAGTTCCAGCAGGTCTTGTAGTATTCTCCTAGGTAGTACTTAGGATGCGGTCTCTGTATCCTGTTCCTATCCATAGTTTCTTTGTTAACCACTCTAGACCCGTTCCCTTTGGCTATCTGGACATATAACTTGTGTCCAGTGTTCCCAGTGTAGTATTCTACTTCTCCATTCACTCCACTTTCCAGAACACGTATCTTTTCTTCTAAGTGAGCATTTTTCCTTTTCTCGCACTGAAGTTCTAAGGCCCTACATTCATTAATCTCTTGTTCACGCAAGGGGGACTTCCCTTTATTAGGGCTCTCTGACTCATACCCTATGCCATGTTTGGCTGGCACAAATTTGGTCTGGGAACAAGAAGCTTTAGGGCTTTCAACCTTTTCACTTAGTTTTTGCAGAAAGATATTCTTGTCACTTTTTAGGGTCCTAATCTCATCCTCTAGCTTTACTATGTGGGACACAAAAGATTGAACCTTGTTCAATAAGGGTACACAGGTGGGACATGGCTCAAGACCGACTAACTCAGCACTAGTTTGTTCTGATTTTTCTAGCTTCCTTTGCAATTTAATGTTATCTTTGACCAGACTTGAGAGAATTTTAAGCAGTTCAGGTTTGTCATAGTTTGACAAAGAAGAAAGAACGGATTCGGGGGTTACCTCACTGGGTTGTTCCCCAGTGGTTTCTCCTAAGGCCATGGCGCACATGTCAGGTTGAGCCCATGATTCAGGCTCCTCGTCTTCATCATCACTCCATGTGGCTATGAGGCCTTTTTCCCTTTTCCTTGGTTGTCCGTTCCCTGAGGGCACTCCTTGGCAAAGTGTCCCTTCTTGTAACACTTGTAGCATGTCACATCCGAGAGGTCCTTTTCAGCAGATTTTCTTTGGGAACTCTGTCCTTTTCCTGAGTTCCCATAGTTCTTCTTGAACTTTCCTTTGTAGAAAGATCGAAGAGCCTTTGTTACAAGGACTAGCTCTTCGTCCTCATCTTCTTCAGATTCTTCATGTTGCTCTTGTACTGCCTTGATCACCTTTTCAAGCTTGAGAGCTATCCCTTGATGTGCTCGCTTTTGCTCCCTGTCGTCTATCTTTCTCTTCTCATATCCCACCAGTTTCCCAAAGACTTGGTGGAGCATAAGAGCTCTGTTTTCGGGATTCTCTTTGAACATCGTTCTTTCATTTGTCCATTCTCCAGTCAACCCATTGAAGAGTTGTTGAACCTTCATTTTGTCGGTGACTTCCTCTTTAGTGATCCCAAGGCCAGTCATCTTGGTGCAAAGTCCCTCGAAACGGGATTGGTAGCTATCAACGGATTCTCCTATCTCCATTTGGAAGGTGAAGAACTCCCTCCTTGCGTTCATCTGAAGATCTTCTCGAAGGTCTGAGTTCCCAATGTGCATTTGTTGAATGGCTTCCCACACTTCCTTTGCCGTGTCTAGGTTTGCCACTCTGTCGCAGTCTCGCACCGACATGGCATTCTTGAGGTACTGAATGGCTTTGAAGTTGGCCTCCATGCACTTGTACTCATTTGGTCCCCATTTTGAAAGGTCATTCTCAATCGCTGGATCAATTTTGAAGTTCCCTTTCTCTATGAAGCACCAAGCTTGGTAGTCCTGGCTGCGCATCCAGTTCTTCATGTCGCGTTGCCAGACTTCGAATCTACCAGTGATGAGCCTTGGTGGCTTGCTGTTGTTGTGACCGACTTGGGTGAGTTCGTGAGCCATGTTTGATACCTGCGATGCTAACACAAATCTAGAGCAGCCTTGCTCTGATACCAATTGTTGGATCGTGAACGAGTTAGCAAGAGCTTAGGAACTTGCTGTTAAGCTGTTCCCAAGGCAACGGAAGGAATAATATCGCAAGTAATTAAAACGCTGAAAGAACACAGTTCCTTTATAGAGGAACCCCACTACAACCAACTAGTTGTATGGGTAAACCTCTACCTCCGCTTGGAGGATTTTGAATGACTTACTTATATTATTGATTTGTTCCTTAGTTACAAACAGCCAGATTCAAACTTCTCTGTTCCTACGAGTTCTACCTAACTCTAGCAACACTAATGAATCTTCTCAACTGAGTTCCTAAGCGAACAACAATCACTAAATAAGTAACTCAAACCTTACACCGAATCGTGGTTCCCTTGCTCCTGGGAACTAGGCTTCACCGTCGTCGAGATCAGACACTCGCTGCCGGGGACTTCTCTTCTTCTTTCTCTTTCTCTGTTGTGGGTATTTGTGAGTTCTGGGAGAAGTGCTCAATCCGAGCACTATTCATTTGGCTTTATACTCGAGTGAACTTGGGCTTTAATCGCATCTTTCATTTGTGTCCGAAATGCCCTTTGCTTGATGCCCAAGTTGTACTTTCTTCACATGTGACTTCAATTTGAACTAGGTCAACTTCTTGAATTGATCGGACCGTTGGATCAATCGTGACAGTCTGCTCCTCAGACTGTGCCTTCATCCTGTCCAAGACAGGATCCCGTGATATGCGCTGATCGGTCCTTGTCCTCACATGTGAGTTCCCATGTCGTGGGAACTGTCCTCTTTTGAGTTCCTTTGAGAGAAACTCTTCATCGTGTAAGTCTTTGTTCTCTGGTCATTCCTGGGAGTTCTCATTTCATGGGAACTTTGCTCTTCAGAGTTCCCTTGATGGGAACTCTTCATTGTGTGCTCCTGTGATCTTTGGTCATTCGTGGAAGTTCTTTGCTCAACCTGTGTTCCTTAGAAATACTTGATCGAAGCACATTAGTTCCCTTATAGCGTTTGTCATTATCAAAACTTGGAGAACTGTATCGTTGTTCCGATGTTTAGAACCAGAGGTCCCAACATCGTTCCAACAGTGGATGACTCTCTATGAATGTTTTTGATATTATGATTTAAGTTTCTATATTTGCTTCTGTTTTCTTTTCTTATTTTAGCAATCTTTTTTATGATGCCAAAAGGGGGAATTAACCGGGGGAATAGATTATTAAGGGAGATCAAAATACTGAAATCATGCGATTACTAAGCTTAGGGGGAACTTTTTATGGTTTTTTGTGCCTCGCTCTATGATGTCATCAAGCCCACCTGAACCCACCTTCCCGTGAACCCACCTTCCCGGCCTGCCTCGAGTCGGCGTTCTGACCAGTGGGTCAGCCTCCAGCCTGCCTCCCATCGGCGATCTGACTGGTGGCGCTCAATCACAAGCCATGGGCTGCAGCCCATGCACCCCAACCTACAGGAGGTGGTACACCTTTTATCCTGCAGGATGTTGGAGGGGAGGATTTGATCCCTTGACCTCCCTTTATCAAGGTGGGATTACCACACTTGATAACCAACTCTACTGTAGTGGAGTTGGGGAGCAAGGAAGGAAGGTGGACGACCCTAAGGAGGGTAGAAGGGACCTTTTCTTGCTTCCCAAGATATAATAAAATATCTATAATAAATCTACCTAGATTCCCTTAAATAAAATAAATCATGGCTGACTTATTTATTTAAGGAAATATCCTAACAAACTCAAAATATCTTAAAATATCTCTAACAACCAAGAGAGAGAATATCAACCAACTGACATAAGCCTATTGATTGATTTTCTCTTCATTATTAAATAAGAAACATGCCTATATTAAATATAATAAAGATATTTTCTTCACTTAGAATGGTCAAGTCAAAGGGTTGACTTTAACCCATATACCAAATTATCTCACCCGGTCACTTACTAAATTCAGCTCTAAAGTGAGACAAATTAATACATGTTTCTAAATAAAGAAATAATATGAATTTCGGCCCTCTTGAATTAATCCATGGAATCCGTGCTCAATTGATGTCGAATGTACGAGACCCATTTCTGCTTGGTTATCTCTTCAAGAATTGCTGCCAATCGAACCAAGATTGTTGTTGTGCCTTGAGCAATCTTCTTAGCTTGACTCCTTGTGATTGGTCCGTCAGAAGGCACTGAAATCAACTCATCGACGTCGGTAGAAGATATGGTTGGCTTCACTGCATCATTCTCCTCCACTTGAGCTCGAATCGTCTCTGATTCGGCATCGGAATCAAAATCTGGCACATAGAGAGATAGATCAGCCACATTAAATGTTGGATGGACATTATACTCACCAGGCAAGTCGACATGGTAAGCATTAGGGCCGATTCTCTTGAGAATTCTTAATGGTCCATCTCCACGCTGATCTAGCTTATTCTTCCTCTGATTTGGGAACCTCTCCTTCCTAAAATGCACCCAAACAAGATCACCTTCTTCAAAGATAATCTGTTTTCGACCCTTATCAGCATGGGCCTTATACTTCATGGATTTCCTCTCCAAGTGCATCTTAGTTCTCTCATGTAGCTTCTTCACAAACTCAGCCCTCTTATCAGCTTCAAAGCTCTCTTTTCCCTTGTATGGCTGAGGCGTCAAGTCCACTAGAGTCCTATTGATTAATATCTCTAACAACCAAGAGAGAGAATATCAACCAACTGACATAAGCCTATTGATTGATTTTCTCTACATTATTAAATAAGAAACATGCCTATATTAAATATAATAAAGATATTTTCTTCACTTAGAATGGTCAAGTCAAAGGGTTGACTTTAACCCATATACCAAATTATCTCACCCGGTCACTTACTAAATTCAGCTCTAAAGTGAGACAAATTAATACATGTTTCTAAATAAAGAAATAATATGAATTTCAGCCCTCTTGAATTAATCCATGGAATCCGGGCTCAATTGATGTCGAATGCACGAGACCCATTTCTGCTTGGTTATCTCTTCAAGAACTGCTGCCAATCGAATGAAGATTGTTGTTATGCCTTGGGCAATCTTCTTAGCTTGACTCCTTGTGATTGGTCCGTCAGAAGGCACTGAAATCAACTCATCGACGTCGGTAGAAGATATGGTTGGCTTCACTACATCATTCTCCTCCACTTGAGCTCGAATCGTCTCTGATTCGGCATCGAAATCAAAATCTGGCACATAGAGAGATAGATCAGCCACATTAAACGTTGGATGGACATTATACTCACCAGGCAAGTCGACATGGTAAGCATTAGGGCCGATTCTCTTGAGAATTCTTAATGGTCCATCTCCACGCTGATCTAGCTTATTCTTCCTCTGATTTGGGAACCTCTCCTTCCTAAAATGCACCCAAACAAGATCACCTTCTTCAAAGATAACCTGTTTTTGACCCTTATCAGCATGGGCCTTATACTTCATGGATTTCCTCTCCAAGTGCATCTTAGTTCTCTCATGTAGCTTCTTCACAAACTCAGCCCTCTTATCAACTTCAAAGCTCTCTTTTCCCTTGTATGTCTGAGGCGTCAAGTCCACTGGATTCCTCGGATTCATCCCATAAACAACCTCAAAAGGGGTCATTTTTGTAGCTGAATGGATTGACCTGTTATAAGCAAACTCCACAAAAGGCAAAAATCTTCCCAACGTTTGAGGTTAGCTTTAAGCATAGTTCTAAGTAAAACCCCTAACGTTCTATTAGTAACTTCTGTTTGCCCATCAGTTTGTGGGTGACATGAGGTAGAAAATAGCACTTTAGTTCCCAACTTAGACCATAAACTTTTCCAAAAATAACTCAAAAACTTAGCATCACGATCTGAAACAATAGAACAAGGAATGCCATGCAATCTAACAATTTCTCTAAAGAACAAATCAGCAATATGCACAACATCATCAGTCGTGTGACATGGAATAAATTGAGCCATTTTAGAAAAACGGTCTACTACCACAAATATAGAATCTCTACCTTTCCTAGTTCTAGGCAATCCAACAATGAAGTCCATAGAAATGTCCTCCCAAGGTGAACTTGGAATAGGTAAGGGCTGGTACAAGCCATGAGGGTGAAGTCTAGACTTAGCTTTAGCACATACAACACAATTCTTGACAAATCTAAGCACATAATTACTCATCTTAGGCCAATAGTAGTGCTCTTTTAATCCTTCTAAAGTCTTTTCTAGACCCCTATGTCCTCTTGATTCATGAACCTCTTAAGTTAGAAGCCTACGTATACTAGATGAAGGTATGCATAACTTTCCAGCTTTAAACAAGTAACCATCATCAATAAAGTAGGAATCTATTTCTCCCCTAGACATGCAATTCTTATAAACTTCAGCAAAGTGAGGATCACTAGCATACAATTCCCTAATCATTGCAAATCCAAGGATCTTAACATCACATTGGTTCAAGAGAACGTACCTGCGAGAAAGGGCGTCAGCTACCACATTCTCTTTGCCTTTCTTATGCTTTACAACATAAGGAAAGGTCTCCATAAATTCAACCCATCTCGCATGTCGCCTGCTGAGTCTGGATTGGCCTTTCAAATACTTCAAGGCCTCATGATCAGAATGGATTACAAACTCCTAAGGCCACATATAATGAGACCAAGTCTTCAAAACCCTGATTAAAGCATATAATTCCTTATCATAAGTAGGGTAATTCAACTCAGCCCCACTAATCTTTTCACTGAAATAAGCTATGGGTTTCTTGTCTTGCAAGAGCACGCCTCCTATGCCATGGCCAGATGCGTCCACCTCTATCTCAAAGGCTTTGAAGAAGTCAAGGAGTTGGAGCACCGGGGCGTTGCATAACCTGTCCTTCAAAGTGTTGAAGGCGTTCTCTTGTTGCTCTCTCCATTTAAATGATGTATCCTTCTTTGTAAGATCATGGAGAGGGGCTGCAATTGTGCTGAAATCACGCACAAATCTCCTATAGAAGCCAGCCACGCCGAGAAAAGAGTGCACCATGGTTGGTGTAGTCGGTTGTGGCCACTCCTTGATTGCTTTGATCTTGTCTTCATCTACCTTCAATCCACCTTAAGACACAACAAAACCAAGAAAAATGGTAGACTCTGAGCAAAAAGAACACTTTTTCAAATTAACATAAAGCTTTTCTAACCTCAAAGTGTCCAAAACAGCCCTAAGATGATCTACATGTTCATGCAAGGTTTTGCTATAGACTAAGATATCATCAAAGTAGACTACAACAAATTTACCTAAGTATCTTCTTAAAACATGGTTCATAAGACTCATGAAAGTACTAGGTTCATTAGTTAATCCAAAAGGCATTACTAACCATTCATATAAACCATACTTAATTTTAAAAGCAGTTTTCCATTCATCCCCTTCCCTCATCCTAATTTGATGGTACCCACATCTTAAATCAATCTTAGAAAAGAAATTACCACCATGCAATTCATCAAGCATATCATCTAATCTAGGAATGGGATGATGGTACTTAACTGTTATTTGGTTGATCGCCTTGCAATCAACACACATTCTCCAAGTGCCATCCTTCTTTGGCACCAATATCACCGGAACCGCGCATGGGCTGAGGGATTCACACACATAGCCTTTGTCCATGAGGTCTTTCACTTGTCTTTGAAGCTCTTTAGTTTCCTATGGACTCGCTCTATAAGCTGCACGGTTGGGTAAAGAAGCGCCGGGCACCAAATCGATTTGATGCTCAATGCCTCTAATTGGTGGGGAAGGCCTTTTGGCAACTCTTCAGGCATCACATCTTCAAATTCCTGTAATAGATCCTGAATACACTTTGGAAGATGTGAAATGTCTTGACTAATAATAAGTATCTCTTTCCTCATAAGAAGTAAACAAAAAGAATTAGGGAAAGAAACACTAGACTATGCAAGTAGAGAGCGCTTTTCTACACTGCCTTTTAAGCCGATTTTTGGATCCTTTTGCAGGCGTTCTTTTTCCAGATTTGTAGCTCTCTGAGTCTCTGAATTGCTCCCAAAATTTGAGCCAAAACGCTCGAGTGGATTGGGAGATAGCCTGGTTTTCGTCTCAGGTGCATTGCTGGAAGTGTTGCTCGGCACTTTTGACGTTTTAGGGACATTTGCTCGGCGTGTTTCGTCCCAAACAGTAGCTCCACCTGTGCTTGATGCTTTCCTAAAATTTAAGCCAGAACGTTCGGGTGGAGACTGGGAAACGCCGCTGGAGTGTTGGGCTGCGTCGGCCTCCGGGCGTTGCGACGCCTTCTTGGCTGCAGCTTCTGCTTCCTCCTTTTCTTCCTTGGCACGCCTATGTGCTCTGGCTTGGTCTCGTCGTACCTAGTCCTGTAAAACTTGTTGGGGCGACAATGGTAGAAGAGACACTCTCCTCCCGTCATAGTTAAACGAATAGGTATTAAGCATGCCATCATAAATAACTCTCCTATCGAATAACCATGGTCTACCTAACAAGATATGAGTGCATTCCATGTTTATCACATCACACATGATATCATCAACATAATTACCCATGGAAACATGGACTAAACACTGATGAGTAACAAGATTAGAACCATATGAATCATTAATACCATTTAGACCATAACTAGTAGCCCTAGGAGCAGTTGTTTCTGATTTGGACAATCCTTAGCAAAATGACCTCTTCCTTGACATTTATAGCACACTATGTCACGTGCTCTTGGCTGGTTTGGAGGTGCATTGGTTGGACGTTTTTGACCTTGTAAACCTGTTGGTTTAGGTGAGCTAAAAGCTCCATTTTGCTGCATAGAAGAGTTAGAAGAATAAGAATTGGAATTTGAGGATTAGAAACATACCTTTTTGGTGCATTCCAAGCTTCCTTCTTCTTTCTTTGTTGTTGCTCATAGAGTAGTTGGGTTGAATGTACTAAGGCATTGAGATCCTTGATTGGTTGAATCTCCAATGTGTCTTTGATGCTTTGATTCAGTCCAGCCATTAATTGGGTCCTTAGAGACCGTTGGGAATGATGAATTCCCGCTTTAAAACTCATATCCTCTAGCTCATTGAAGTACTCGGTTGGAGACTTGGTACCTTGTTTGCATGTGACAACTTCCAGCCTCATGTGCTCAGTATGCTCTTCAGGCACATATTTCTTTCTCATGACAAACTTCAGCTGGCCCCAAGTTTCAATTGGTGGTAAGGCCTTTCTAATTCGATCTTCCTTCATTTGGAACCACCAATTTCTAGCGGTCCCAATGAAGTGGATAACAACAACTGCGACTTTCTCCCATTCCTCATAGCCCATGTGATCTAGAATGAATTTTTTAGCTTGTTCCCACTCTAGATACTTTTTCGGATTGAGCCCTCCATTGAATGGCTCTATCTTGACCTTAATATCACGCTTATCAATCTGATTGACGTGTTGGTTAGCGTTGTTGTTGTTGACTGACCTTTGTACTCCATAAGCTGGTGGAAATTCTTCTACAACCTCAGCTTGGTTATAGAAATCATCAAGGGGAGGATGCCATGGGTGCCTTTCTTCCCCGGGATAGCCATAAGTCACATCATCAAAAGGATTGTTGTATTGTTGTTGTTGTTGATGAGTGGCTTGAGGATACCGGTTAGATTGATGATTATAGAATTGTTGATGAGTAACCGGTGGAGTCCTCGTCCCAATGCCTCTTCCTCTACCTCGGCCTGCCGTGGGGGAATAGTGAGCTGGGAGATCGTGTTCTTTGTTGTAGCTAGCAAGCACATCATGCTCTTCATCAACTACTTGTTGCTTGCCTTTGTCGCTACCTGAGGCCTGATTTGGGTCACTAGTAAGCTCTATTGCAGGGGCACTTTTATGACTTGCTTGAGATGATTCAATCAATGTTGCAAGTTGCTCCTCAATACGCTGCATTCTTGTATTCATAGCTGTATTTGCAAGCTCTACAGCTCGTGCTTGCCCTTCCCTCATGCTCTCACTAATAGACAATCTAATGAAGTCAATTGCCTCCTTAGTAAGATTCAATTCAGCCGGGTTAGGCTTAGATGGGATCACCATTGTTCCTGAAACAAGCAAGAAAGTAGAGAGATTAGTGTGTTTTTAAGGAAATCACAACAAGCAATACCACACCTTAATCAAGCCAAAACTTGCCTCAAAGTAATCCAATCAACTTAATTCAGTTTTTGGGTTGAATTGAGGGAGTAAAGGGTAGATATGGTGTAGATATGGTATACTAATGATAAATAAGGAAATATGCAGTTCAAGCAAATGGCAAGTATGCAATAAGACAAGCAATGCAAATAATCCATTTATGAGCTTCTAAACACATGCAATCTCTCAATTGACTCTATGCAAGTTAATAAAGCCAAATTTAAGCATGCAAGGACAGAAATATGGTGGGATAAAGTGACTTTTATTTCATCACTATTTTTCTACAAAGTGATTTTTACTTAGCTAACTTTTTCTAGCAAGCAATCACTAGGGGTGAAAGTGGCTTGAAACTAGCTGGGGTAGATCACTTTTCTTTTCTGTTTTTTTTAACTTTATGCACAAACTACTCTTGTGCTAGAATGGATAAATAAACAAAGTAATGCAACAATGCAAGGGACAAAAATAAAAAAAAGGTATACACGAACTGATTTTTTTTAACTAAGTGACTTTAACTACCAATGAAACCAACTAGAAGCCAAATTAATAAAAAGAAGATAGGGCTGGTCGAGTATATGGAATGCAATAACAAAAATTAGCAAGTATCAACAAGCAATATGAATCGCAATCAATCATGCAACATGAATGATAAACTCATAAAACTATAGGAAAACAATTGCTAATCTATATTGCAACAAAAACTCAACCAAATCAACCAAAAACATGCACAAAATCCCTTAAAAATCTCCTAGGTGGGTAATTGCTTGGAGGGCAAGTAACAACTAAGGGATTTAGGGTTTGTGAGATCTCGGCTGCCTAGGGTTAGGGTTTTTGGTTTTGGCTCTAGGGTTTGGAGAAGGGTAAGGTTTCGGTCTAGGGTTAGGGTTGCTCGAAAATTAGGGTTAGGGTTTCGAGAATTGAAGGGTGGCGATTTAGGGCTAGGATTGGCCAATGGTGGTTGCGTTGGTGGCAGGATGATCGGACGGTGATGGTGCTTGGTGCGGCTGGTGAGAGCGACACCAGGTCGTGGTGGTGGAGGGTGGCGGAATTATGGTGGTTGATGTTGAAAAATTCAGTCTTTAGTCTCAAAAATTCAATCTTTGGGTAAAGGCGGGATTTTCGGGATCAAAAACTGAATTAAATTAACTAGAAAGCAAATTAAGGAAAGAAACAATTTGGGTTTAATCTATTTCTTGGGCTCAAAATAAAGATTTATGTGTTCTTGCTATTGGAGAATTCTGACTTCATCATCATCAGCTTCATTCGATCATCACACTCTCGAGATCTCTTCCCTTTACTTTGTTCGAATCTCATTTTCTAGTTTAGTCAATTGGTTTGTTCTAGTTGTGATTGTTAAAGATCAAACTAGTTAATCAATCGGATTTAGCGTTAGAGCCAATCCGTTTGAACTATCTAATTGATTCATTCTATAAGTTGGATCGATTCTTCATTCATTCAATCAAGTTTAGTTCGAATTACTTGTGTCACAATGAATCTAAAGTTGAAAGCTTTTGTAGGATCGAAGTTATTTGCTGGCAAGATCGGGACTTTGTGGGTTCATTACGAGATTTCTAAGGAGGATTCCGAGGCAATCACGTATCAACATGGACACTTTGTCAAACACTTGGCGTGCAATGTTAGATCACAAATCATTTTTAAGGCAAAAGGAGAAAAAAAAAGTGAACTTTAAAGACATCTAGGCATAACCATAAACAATGATGATAGTATCAAGCCAATAAGCACATTCTGCAGTACAAAACCAAGACCGATCGAATAGAAGCATAAATTCGAACCTAGAAACCGAATGCCACATTTAAGAGTGACATTTACATGGACATTTCGTCAAACACTTGGCGTCCAATGTTAGATCACAAATCATTTTAAAGGCAAAAGGAGAAAAAAGAAGTAAACTTTAAAGACATCTAGACATAAGCATAAAGAATGAGGATAATATCCAGCCAATAAGCACATTCTGCAGTACAAAACCAAGACTGATCGGATAGAAGAATAAATTCGAACCTAGAAACCGAATTCCACATTTAGGAGTGACATTTACATAGACATTTCGTCAAACACTTGGCGTGCAATGTTAGATCACAAATCATTTAAAAGGCAAAAGGACAAAAAACAAGTGAACTTTAAAGACATCAAGGCATAAGCATAAAGAATGAGGATAGTATCAAGCCAATAAGCACATTCTACACTACAAAACCAAGCTCGATCGAATAGAAGCGAAAATTCGAACCTATAAACCAAATGCCACATTTAGGAGTGACATTTACATGGACATTTCATCGAACACTTACCGTGCAATGTTAGATCTCAAGAAAAATTTTAAAGGCAAAACGAGAAAAAACAAGTGAACTTTAAAAAAATATAGGCATAACCATATAAAATGAGGATAGTATCAAGCCAATAAACCCATTTTGCACTACAAAACCAAGACCGATTAAATAGAAGCATAAATTCGAACCAAGAAACCGGATGCCACATTTAGGAGTAACATTTACATGGACATTTCGTCAAACACCTAGCGTGCAATGTTAGATCTCAAGTCAATTTTCAAAGGCAAAAGGAGAAAAAACAAGTGAACTTTAAAGACATCTAGGCGTAAGCATAAAGAATGAGGATAGTATCAAGCCAATAAGCACATTTTGCACTACTAAACCAAGATCGATCGAATAGAAACATAAATTCCAACCTAGAAACCGAATGCCACTTTTTGGAGTGACATTTACGTGGACATTTCGTCAAACACTTGGCGTGCAATGTTAGATCACAAATCATTTTAAAGGCAAAAGGAGAAAAAACAAGTGAACTTTAAAGACATCTAGGCATAAGCATAAAGAATGATGATAGTATCAAGCCAATAAGCACATTTTTGCACTACAAAACAAAGACCGATCAAATAGAAGCATAAATTCGAACCTAGAAACCGCATGCCACATTTAGGAGTGACATTTACATGGAGATTTCATCGAACACTTAGCGTGCAATGTTAGATCTCAAGACAATTTTTAAAAGCAAAACGAGAAAAAACAAGTGAACTTTAAAAAAATGTAGGCATAACCATATAGAATGAGGATAGTATCAAGCCAATAAACCCATTTTGCACTACAAAACCAAGACCGATCAAATAGAAGCATAAATTCGAAGCAAGAAACCGGATGCCACATTTAGGAGTGACATTTACATGGGCATTTCGTCAAACACCTAGCGTGCAATGTTAGATCTCAAGTCAATTTTACAAAGCAAAAGGAGAAAAAACAAGTGAACTTTAAAGATATCTAGGCGTAAGCATAAAGAATGAGGATAGTCTCAAGCCAATAAGCACATTTTGCACTACTAAACCAAGATCGATCGAATAGAAACATAAATTCAAACCTAGAAACTGAATGCCACTTTTTGGAGTGACATTTATGTGGACATTTCGTCAAACACTTGGCGTGCAATGTTAGATCACAAATTATTTTAAAGGCAAAAGGAGAAAAAACAAGTGAACTTTAAAGACATCTAGGCATAAGCATAAAGAATGATGATTGTATCAAGCCAATAAGCACATTTTGCACTACAAAACCAAGACCGATCGAATAGAAGCATAAATTCGAACCTAGAAACCGAATGCCACATTTAGGAGTGACATTTACATGGACATTTCATCAAACACTTGGCGTGCAATGTTAGATCCTAAATCATTTTAAAGACAAAAGGAGAAAAACAAGTGAACTTTAAAGACATCTAGGCATTAGCATAAAGAATGAGGATAGTTTCAAGTCAATAAGAACATTCTGCACTACAGAACCAAGACCGATCGAATAGAAGCATAAATTCGAACCTAGAAACCGAATGCCACATTTAGGAGTGACAATTACATGGACATTTCGTCAAACACTTGGCGTGCAATGTTAGATCACAAATCATTTTAAAGACAAAAGGAGAGAAAACAAGTGAACTTTAATGACATCTAGGCATAAGCATAAAGAATGAGGATAGTATCAAGCCAATAAGCACATTCTGCACTACAAAACCAAGATCGATCGAATAGAAGCATAAATTCAAACGTAGAAACCGAATGCCACTTTTTGGAGTGACATTTACAAGGACATTTCGTCAAACACCTGGCATGCAATGTTAGATCACAAATCATTTTAAAGGCAAAAGGAGAAAAAATAAGTGAACTTTAAAGACATCTAGGCATAATCATAAAGAATGATGATAGTATCAAGCCAAGAAGCACATTTTGCACTAAAAAACCAAGACCGATCGAATAGAAGCATAAATTCGAACCTAGAAACCGAATGCCACATTTAGGAGTGACATTTACATGGACATTTCGTCAAACACTTGGCGTGCAATGTTAGATCACAAATCATTTTAAAGGAAAAAGGAGAAAAAACAAGTGAACTTTAAAGACATCTAGGCATAAGAATAAAGAATGAGGATAGTATCAAGCCAATAAACACATTCTACACTACAAAACCAATACCGATCGAATAGAAACATAAATTCGAACCTAGAAACCGAATGCCACATTTAGGAGTGACATTTACATGGACATTTCGTCAAACACTTGGCGTGCAATGTTAGATCACAAATCATTTTAAAGGCAAAAGGAGAAAAAACAAGTGAACTTTAAAGACATCTAGGCATAAGCATAAAAAATGAGGATAGTATCAAGCCAATAAGCACATTCTGCACCATAAAACCAACACCGATCGAATAGAAGCATAAAGTCGAACCTAGAAATTGAATGCCACGTTTATGAGTGACATTTACATGGACATTTCGTCAAACACTTGGCGTGCAATGTTAGATCACAAATCATTTTAAAGGCAAAAGGAGAAAAAACAAGTGAACTTTAAAGACATCTAGGCATATGCATAAAGAATGAGGATAGTATCAAGCCAATAAGCACATTCTGCACTATAAAACCAACACCGATCGAATAGAAGCATAAAGTCGAACCTAGAAACCGAATGCCACGTTTATGAGTGACATTTACATGGACATTTCATCAAACACTTGGCGTGCAATGTTAGATCACAAATCATTTTAAAGGCAAAAGGAGAAAAAACGAGTGAACTTTAAAGACATCTAGGCATAAGCATAAAGAATGAGGATAGTATCAAGCCAATAAGCACATTTTGCACTACAAAACCACGATCGATCGAACAGAAGCATAAATTCAAACTTAGAAACCGAATGCCACTTTTTGGAGTGACATTTACATGGACATTTTGTCAAACACTTGGCGTGCAATGTTAGATCACAAATCATTTTAAAGGAAAAAGGAGAAAAAAGAAGTGTACTTTAAAGACATTTAAGCATAAGCATAAATAATGAAGATAATATCAAGCAAATAAGCACATTCTGCAGTACAAAACCAAGACCGATTGGATAGAAGCATAAATTCGAACCTAGAAACCGAATGCAACATTTAGGAGTGACATTTACAAGCACATTTCGTCAAACACTTGGCGTGCAATGTTAGATCACAAATCATTTTAGAGGCAAAAGGAGAAAAAAAAGTCAACTTTAAAGACATCTAGGCATAAACATAAAGAATGATGATAGTATCAAGCCAATAAGCACATTCTGCACTACAAAACCTAGACCGATCGCATAGAAGCATAAATTCCAACCTAGAAGCCGAATGCCACATTTAGTAGTGACATTTACATGGACACTTCGTCAAGCACTTGGCGTGCAATGTTAGATCACAAATCATTTTAAAGGCAAAAGGAGAAAAAACAAGTGAACTTTAAAGACATCTAGGCATAAGCATAAAGAATGAGGATAGTAACAAACCAATAAGCACATTCTGCACTACAAAACCAAGATCGATCGAATAGAAGCATAAATTCAAACCTAGAAACCGAATGCCACCTTTTGGAGTGACATTTACATGGACATTTTGTCAAACACTTGGCGTGCAATGTTAGATCACAAATCATTTTAAATGCAAACGAAGAAAAAAAGAAGTGAACTTTAAAGACATCTAGGCATAAGCATAATGAATGAGGATAGTATCAAGCTAATAAGCACATTCTACACTACAAAACCAAGACCGATCGAATAGAAGCAAAATCTCGAACCTATAAACAGAATGCCACATTTAGGAGTGACATTTAACATTTCACCGAACACTTGGCGTGCAATGTTAGATCTCAAGATAATTTTTAAAGGCAAGACGAGAAAAAACAAGTGAACTTTAAAGACATCTAGGCATAAGCATAAAGAATGAGGATAGTATCAAGCCAATAAGCACATTCTGCACTAGAACACCAAGACTGATCGAATAGAAACATAAATTCGAACCTAGAAACCGAATGCCACATTTAGGAGTGAGATTTACATGGGCATTTCATCAAACACATGACATGCAATGTTAGATCTCAAGACAATTTTTAAAGGCAAAAGGAGAAAAATCAAGTGAACTTTAAAGACATCTAGGCATAACCATAAAGCATTGAAACGTGATTGCCTCGGATTGATCCTTAGAAACCTCGTATTTGACCACACAGGAACCCGATCTTGGCTTGTAACGAATTTCCAACCTACAATGCTTTCAAAATTAGATGACTTGTAACGCAAGCAATGACCAAAACTGAATTGAATGATTATGAAGACTCGAGTTTGATAGATTGAAAGGTTCAATTTTGATAGTTCAATCAGATTGGCTCTAACGCTAAATCTGATTGATTAACTAGAATGATCTTTAACAATCAATTCTAGAACAACCTCTATTGAACAAGTCAATGAATCAACTTAGACAAACAACAAGCAAAGAGAGATCGAGCGAATGAAGATGATTGAATGATGGTGATGATGATCTCGAATTGAATGAACTTGGATGTTGATTCACACGTGTGTTTTCTGAGCCCAAAGACTAGATAAACCTTTCTTAGGGTTTATCTAATCTCAAGCTGATTTTTATGAATGAAAAACAAGAGTTTAAATAGTAGAATACAAAGCTATTACTTGGGGAGAAAGGGAGAGCATATGGCCGACCCTATAGAGGGTAGAATGGTCTTTTCCTTGCTTCCCAAGATATAATAAAATATCAATAATAAATGTACCTATATTCCCTTAAATAAAATAAATCATGGTTGATTTATTTATTTAAGGAAAATATCCTAACAAATATAAAATATCTCAAACAAACTAAAAATATCTCTAACAACCAAAAGAGAGAATATCAACTAACTAACATAAGCCTATTGATTGATTTTCTCTACATTATTAATTAAGAAACACGCCTATATTAAATATAATAGATATATTTTCTCTACTTAGAATGGTCAAGTCAAAGGGTTGACTTTGACCCATATACCAATTTATCTCACCTGGTCACTTACTAAATTCAGCCCTAGAGTGAGACAAATTAATACATGTTTCTAAATAAAGAAATAGTGACTTTCGGCCCTTATGTGTTAATCCATAGAATCCGGGCCAATTGATGTCGAATGCACGAGACCCATTTCGTCTTGCTAGGCTCTTCAAGAACAGCAGATAATCAAACCAAGATTGTTGTTGTGCCTTGAGCAATCTTCTTAGCTCGACTCCTTGTGATTGGTCCGTTAGAAGCCACTCGAATCAACTCATTGACGCCGGTTGGAGACATGGCAGGCTTCACTGCATCAGCAAGCCCAGTGTTTGAACAAATGTCCATGTAAATGTCACTCATAAATGTGGCATTCGGTTTCTAGGTTCGAATTTATGCTTCTACTCGATCAGTCTTGGTTTTGTAGTGCAAAATGTGCTTATTGGCTTGATACTATCCTCATTCTTTATGCTTATGCCTAGATGTCTTTAAAGTTCACTTGTTTTGTCTCCTTTTGCCTTTAAAAATTGTCTTAAGATCTAACATTGCATGCCAAGTGATCGATAAAATGTCCGTGTAAATGTCACTCCTAAATGTGGTATTCGGTTTATTGGTTCGAATTTTTGCTTCTATTCGATCGGTCTTGGTTTTGTAGTGCAGAATGTGCTTAGTGGTTTGATACTATCCTCATTCTTTATGCTTATGCCTAGATGTCTTTAAAGTTCACTTGTTTTTTCTCCTTTTGCCTTTTAAATGATTTGTGATCTAACATCGCACACCAAGTGTTTGATGAAATGTCAATGTTAATGTCACTCCTAAATGCAGCATTCGATTTCTAGGTTCGAATTTATGCTTCTACTCGATCGGTCTTGGTTTTGTAGTGCAGAATATGCTTATTGGCTTGATACTATCCTCATTCTTTATGCTTATGCCTAGATGTCTTTAAAGTTCACTTGTTTTTTCTCCTTTTGCCTTTAAAATGATTTGTGATCTAACATTGCACTCCAAGTGTATGATGAAATGTCCATGTATATGTCACTCCTAAATGTGGCATTCGGCTTCTAGGTTCGAAATTATGCTTCTATTCGATCGGTCTTGGTTTTGTAGTGCAAAATGGGCTTATTAGCTTGATAGTATCCTCATTCTTTATGGTTATGCCTACATGTATTAAAAGTTCACTTGTATTTTCTCCTTTTGCCTTTAAAATGTGTCTTGAGATCTAACGTTGCATGTCATGTGTTCGATGAAATGTCCATGTAAATGTCACTCCTAAATGTGGCATTCGGTTTCTAGGTTCGAATTTATGATTCTATTCGATCGGTCTTGGTGTTCTAGTGCAGAATGTGCTTATTGGCTTGATACTATCCTCATTCTTTATGCTTATGCCTAGATGTCTTTAAAGTTCACTTCTTTTTCTCCTTTTGCCTTTAAAATGATTTGTGATCTAACATTGCACGCCAAGTGTTCGATGAAATGTCCATGTAAATGTCACTCCTAAATGTGGCATTCGGTTTCTAGGTTCGAATTTATGCTTCGACTCGATCGGTCTTGGTTTTGTAGTGCAGAATATGCTTATTGGCTTGATACTATCCTCATTCTTTATGCTTATGCCTAGATGTCTTTAAAGTTCACTTGTTTTTTCTCCTTTTGGCATTAAAAATTGTCCTGAGATCTAACATTGCATGACATGTGTTCGATGAAATGTCCATGTAAATGTCATTCCTAAATGTGGCATTCAGTTCCTAGGTTCGAATTTATGATTCTATTCGATCGGTCTTGGTGTTCTAGTGAAAAATGGGCTTATTGGCTTGATACTATCCTCATTCTTTATGGTTACGCCTAGATGTCTTTAAAGTTCACTTGTTTTTTCTCCTTTTTCCATTAAAAATTGTCTTGAGATCTAACATTCCATAACATGTGTTCGATGAAATGTCCTTGTAAATGTCATTCCTAAATATGGCATTCGGTTCCTAGGTTCGAATTTATGTTTCTATTCGATTGGTCTTGGTGTTCTAGTGTAGAATGTGCTGATTGGCTTGATACTATCCTCATTCTTTATGCTTATGCCTAGATGTCTTTAAAGTTCACTTGTTTTTTCTCCTTTTGCCTTTGAAAATTGACTCGAGATCTAACATTGCACGCCAAGTGTTCGATGAAATATCCAAGTAAATGTCACTCATAAACATGGCATTCGGTTTCTAGGTTCGATTTTATGCTTCTATTCGATCGGTCTTGGTTTTGTAGTGCAGAATGTGCTTATTAGCTTGATACTATCCTCATTCTTTATGGTTACGCCTAGATGTCCTTAAAGTTCACTTTTTTTTTCTCCTTTTGCCATTAAAAATTGTCTTGAGATCTAACATTGCATGACATGTGTTCGCTGAAATCTCCATGTAAATGTCATTCCTAAATGTGGCATTCGGTTCCTAGGTTCGAATTTATGTTTCTATTCGATCGGTCTTGGTGTTCTAGTGCATAATATGCTGATTGGCTTGATACTATCCTCATTCCTTATGCTTATGCCTAGATGTCTTTAAAGTTCACTTGTTTTTTCTCCTTTTACCTTTAAAATGATTTGTGATCTAACATTGCACGCCAAGTGTTTAACGAAATGTCCATGTAAATGTCACTCCTAAATGTGGCATTCGGTTTCTAGGTTCGAATTTATGCTTCTACTCGATCGGTCTAGGTTTTGTTGTGCAGAATGTGCTTATTGGCTTTATACTATCCTCATTCTTTATGCTTATGCCTAGATGTCTTTAAAGTTCACTTGTTTATTCTCCTTTTGCCTTTAAAATGATTTGTGATCTAACATTGCACGCTAAGTGTTTGACGAAATGTCCATGTAAATGTCACTCCTAAATATGGCATTCCATTTCTAGGTTCGAAAATATGCTTCTATTCGATCGGTTTTGGTTTTGTAGTGCAAAATGGGCTTATTGGCTTGATACTATCCTCATTCTTTATGGTAATGCCTAGATGTCTTTAAAGTTCACTTGTTTTTTCTCCTTTTGCCTTTAAAAATTGTCTTGAGATCTAACATTGCATGTCATGTGTTCGATGAAATGTCCATGTAAATGTCACAAATAAATGTAGCATTCGGTTTCTAGGTGCGAATTTATGTTTCTATTCGATCGGACTTGGTATTCTAGTGCAGAATGTGCTTATTTGCTAGATATTATCCTCATTCTTTATGCTTATGCCAAGATATCTTTAAAGTTCACTTGTTTTTTCTCGTTTTGCCTTTAAAAATTGTCTTGAGAGTCTAACATTGCACGCCAAGTGTTCGATGAAATGTCCATGTAAATGTCACTCCTAAATGTGGCATTCGGTTTCTAGGTTCGAATTTTTGCTTCTATTCGATCAGTCTTGGTTTTGTAATGCAGAATGTGCTTATTAGTTTGATACTATCCTCATTCTTTATGCTTATGTCTAGATGTCTTTAAAGTTCACTTGTTTTTCACCTTTTGCCTTTAAAATGATTTGTGATCTAATATTGCACGCCAAGTGTTTGACGAAGTCTCCATGTATATGTCACTCCTGAATGTGGCATTCGTTTTCTAGGTTCGAATTTATGCTTCTATCCGAGCGGTCTTGGTTTTGTAGTGCAGAATGTGCTTATTGGTTTGATAATATCCTCATTCTTTATGTTTATGTCTAGATGTCTTTAAAGTTCACTTGTTTTTCTCCTTTTGCCTTTAAAATGATTTGTGTTCTAATATTGCACGCCAAGTGTTTGACGAAGTGTCCATGTAAATGTCACTCCTGAATGTGGCATTCGGTTTCTAGGTTCGAATTTATGCTTCTATCCGATCGGTCTTGGTTTTTTAGTGTTGAATGTGCTTATTGGCTTGATATTATCCTCATTCTTTATGCTTATACCTAGATGTCTTTAAAGTTCACTTGTTTTTTATCCTTTTGGCTTTAAAATGATTTGTGATCTAAAATTGCACGCCAAGTGGTTGACGAAATTTCCATGTAATTGTTGGTTTCTAGCTTCGACTTTATGGTTCTATTCGATCGGTCTTGGTTTTGTAGTGCAAAATGGGCTTATTGGCTTGATACTATCCTCATTCTTTATGGCTATGCCTAGATGTCTGTAAAGTTCACTTGCTTTTTCTCCTTTTGCCTTTAAAAATTATCTTGATATCTAACATTGCATGCCATGTGTTCGATTAAATGTACATGTAAATGTCCCTCCTAAATGTGGCATTTGGTTTCTAGGTCAGAATTTATGCTTCTATTAATCTGGCTTGGTTTTATAGTGCAGAATGTGCTTATTGGCTTGATACTATCCTCATTCTTTATGCTTATGCCTAGATGTCTTTAAAGTTCACTTGTTTTTTCTCCTTTTGCTTTTTAAATGATTTATGATCTAACATTGGACGCCAAGTGTTTGATGAAATGTCCATGTAAATGTCACTCCTAAATGTGGCATTCGATTTCTCGGTTCGAATTTATGCTTCTATTCGACTGGTCTTGGTTTTGTAGGTCAGAATATGCTTATTGACTTGATATTGCCCTCATTCTTTATGCTTATGCCTAGATGTCTTTAAAGTTCACTTGTTTTTTCTCCTTTTAACTTTAAAAATTGTCTTGAGATCTAACATTGCAAGCCATGTGTTTGACGAAATGTTCGTGTAAATGTCACTCCTAAATGTGGTATATGGTTTCTAGGTTTGAATTTATGTTTCTATTCGATCGGTCTTGATGTTCTAGTGCAGAATGTGCTTATTGGCTTGATACTATTCTCATTATTTATGCTTATGCCTAGATGTCTTTAAAGTTCACTTGTTTTTTCTCCTTTTGCTTTTTAAATGATTTATGATCTAACATTGGACGCCAAGTGTTTGATGAAATGTCCATGTAAATGTCACTCCTAAATGTGGCATTCGATTTCTCGGTTCGAATTTATGCTTCTATTCGACTGGTCTTGGTTTTGTAGGTCAGAATGTGCTTATTGACTTGATACTGTCCTCATTCTTTATGCTTATGCCTAGATGTCTTTAAAGTTCACTTGTTTTTTCTCCTTTTAACTTTAAAAATTGTCTTGAGATCTAACATTGCAAGCCATGTGTTTGACGAAATGTTCGTGTAAATGTCACTCCTAAATGTGGTATATGGTTTCTAGGTTTGCATTTATGTTTCTATTCGATCGGTCTTGATGTTCTAGTGCAGAATGTGCTTATTGGCTTGATACTATTCTCATTATTTATGCTTATGCCTAGATGTCTTTAAAGTTCACTTGTTTTTTCTCCTTTTGCTTTTTAAATGATTTATGATCTAACATTGGACGCCAAGTGTTTGATGAAATGTCCATGTAAATGTCACTCCTAAATGTGGCATTCGATTTCTCGGTTCGAATTTATGCTTCTATTCGACTGGTCTTGGTTTTGTAGGTCAGAATGTGCTTATTGACTTGATACTGTCCTCATTCTTTATGCTTATGCCTAGATGTCTTTAAAGTTCACTTGTTTTTTCTCCTTTTAACTTTAAAAATTGTCTTGAGATCTAACATTGCAAGCCATGTGTTTGACGAAATGTTCGTGTAAATGTCACTCCTAAATGTGGTATATGGTTTCTAGGTTTGCATTTATGTTTCTATTCGATCGGTCTTGATGTTCTAGTGCAGAATGTGCATATTGGCTTGATACTATTCTCATTATTTATGCTTATGCCTAGATGTCTTTAAAGTTCACTTGTTTTTTCTCGTTTTGCCTTTAAAAATTGTCTTAAGATCTAACATTGCACACCAAGTGTTCGATAAAATGTCCGTGTAAATGTCACTCCTAAATGTGGTATTCGGTTTATTGGTTCGAATTTTTGCTTCTATTCGATCGGTCTTGGTTTTGTACTGCAGAATGTGCTTAGTGGTTTGATACTATCCTCATTCTTTATGCTTATGCCTAGATGTCTTTAAAGTTCACTTGTTTTTTCTCCTTTTGCCTTTTAAATGATTTGTGATCTAACATCGCACACCAAGTGTTTGATGAAATGTCAATGTAAATGTCACTCCTAAATGTGGCATTCGGTTTCTAGGTTCGAATTTATTCTTCTACTCGATCAGTCTTGGTTTTGTATTGCAAAATATGCTTATTGGCTTGATACTATCCTCATTCTTTATGCATATGCCTAGATGTCTTTAAAGTTCACTTGTTTTTTCTCCTTTTTCCATTAAAAATTGTCTTGAGATCTAACATTGCATGACATGTGTTCGATGAAATGTCCATGTAAATGTCATTCCCAAATGTGGCATTCGGTTCCTAGGTTCGAATTTATGATTCTATTCGATCAGTCTTGGTGTTCTAGTGCAAAATGGGCTGATTGGCTTGATACTATCATCATTTTTTATGCTTATGCCTAGATGTCTTTAAAGTTCACTTGTTTTTTCTCCTTTTGCCTTTAAAATGATTTGTGATCTATTATTGCATGCCAAGTGTTTGACGAAATGTCCATGTATATGTCACTCCTAAATGTGGTATTCGGTTTCTAGGTTCGAAAATATGGTTCTATTCGATCGGTATTGGTTTAGTAGTTCCAAATGTGCTTATTGGCTTGATACTATCTGATGCAAATCAAGGGAGGATCAAAGCAAATGATTCGTCTTCAACGAATCGAGGCCAAACACCAAGACCTTTACTAAGGTCCCGAGCATTCAAGTTCAAGAAGGTTTTCATGGATTCCACATTATCCTTTAATTATGTTCATCAATGACGTCCTTGACCACCGAGGAAGAGGATGAAGTCACAAAAGTTCGGAAGTTAAGAAGCCCGTCAAATTAAAAAGAGTGCTCAGTAAACTGGTCATAACATGGGCTAGAAAATTCATCTCAAGTCCGTTAAGTACTCGTTGGAAAGATAATTAAAAGTTCTACAACTTTGTGATTTACGTCGAATCCAGAATCCAAGAGTAAAGAGGTAACAAATGCGATTTAGTGAGAGGTGTTTAAGTCTTACGGGAATCTTATCTTTTATTTTGATTCTATCTTTATCTTTATGATAATTTCGGCCATAGGAAGTTTGTTAGGGCTGAAATATATCTTGCTTTGTTATTATTTATATCTTTTTGAGTTTTAGGTTTAGCTTTTTAGTTTTCTTATCTAAATAAGTCATATAATTATTTATTTGATTTATTTATGATAAGGAGACTTAGATAGATGCTTTTTAATTATTTTATGTTATCTTGGGAAGCAAGTCATTGGACTGAATTGTCCCTACTAGGGCCGGCCATGCCATGCCTTGATCTCCAAGGAACTTTGTTTTGTATTTCTTATTTATAGTTTGCATCTTCATTCAATAAAAATCGGCTCAGTAAGATTAAACCCCTTTGATTTAATCTTGCTCTTGGGCCATTAAAACAACTCGTGTTCTAGCATTCAAACCTACGAAGATCGATCATCATACTCCATTCGAATTTTCTCTCTTTCGTGTGTTCAATTTGGTTTATTGATTTAGTCAATTTAGATTGTTCTAGTTTGAGAGTTTGGTTCAAATGAAACAAAGTCTTATCCTAAAACGTGAAACGAATGCACTTTTCCTAGTTCATAGTGCACTTTTCATACAAAAGTGCATTGAAAAGTACAAAAAGTGCAATATGAAAAAGTGCACTATAAAAAATACGAAAAGTGCACTGAAAAGTACGAAAAGTGCAAATGCGAAAAAGTGCACTCTTAAGTAGGAAAAGTGCACTATGAACTAGGAAAAGTGCATTCGTTTCAGGATAAGAGTTCGTTTCATTTGAACCAAACTCTCTAGTTTGATTGTTAAAGATCAAATCTAGTTAATCAATTGGATTTAGCGTTAGAGCCAATCCAATTGAACTATCAAAGTTGATTGTTTCAATCTATCAAATCAGTTTCGTCTTTTATTTGATTACTTGTTCTGCAAGTTTCTAACTTTCAGGGCAAATCAGGTTGGAAAAAGAATTACTTGTCAAGATCGGGCCAAAATAAGACCGAATTGTCATCATCGAGCAATCGAGGAGATAATTCTGTATCAAAATCTAGGTTGATGCCACATGGACTTTACACCCCTTTGCCTACGCCTACAGCCCCTTGGGAGGATTTATCCATGGACTTTATAGTAGGGTTGCCTAGGACTAAGAAGAGGAGGGACTCAATTATGGTGGTAGTTGACCGATTCTCAAAGATGACACACTTTGTGTCGTGCCATAAAACTGATGATGCTAGTAATGTAGCCAACTTGTTCTTTCGGGAAATAGTTAGGTTTCATGGCATACCTAAAACAATAGTGAGTGATAGGGATACCAAGTTCCTTAGCCATTTTTGGAGGACTTTATGGAATAAGCTAGGAACTAAGCTAATGTTCTCTACATCTAGCCACCCACAAACTGATGGGCAGACCGAAGTGACCAATAGGACATTAGCTAGTATCCTTAGAACCATTATTAAAAAGAATTTGAAAATGTGGGAAGAAGCTTTACCTCATGTGGAGTTTGCTTACAATCGAACTATGCACTCATCTACTAAGTTAACTCCATTTGAATGTGTTTATGGTACAAACCCACTCACCCCCTTAGATCTTACCCCATTTCCCATGAGGGAGAATGAAAGTTTTGATGCAGGAAAGCACGTTGAATTTATTAAGGAGCTGCATGCTCGAACCAAGACTCGGTTGGAGCAAAAGGCCGAGTACAATGCTAGGCGCGCCAACCATGGGCGGCGCAGCGTGATCTTCCATCCTGGCAATTTGGTATGGACGCATCTAAGGAAGGAGCGGTTTCCGGAGCTAAGGAAGAGCAAGCTGTCTCCAAGAGGCGATGGACCTTTAAAGTTACTTCAACGGATTGGAGACAACGCCTAAAAGTTGGAGCTGCCTGGGGATTATGTTGTGAGTGCCACCTTTAATGTCGCTGATCTTACGCCGTACTTAGCCGTGAATGAAGAGCTGGATTCGGGGTCGAATCCTTTCCAAGAAGGGGAGATTGATGAGGGACCATCTATGCAGCCTCGACCGGGCGCGCCTATGCTCTTTGATGGACCACTCACCCGTGCTCGAGCCAAGAAGCTACAACGCGAGATGAATGCTTTTGTGGGCTACACTATGGCTAAGGAGGCAGGAGCAAGTATGGAGTCCAAGGCCAGGGCCGTGTGCGTCTTAAGCGCCGATGGGTCATCGAGCCATGGCTGCAGCGACGCACCCCGACTTCGGTGATGCAACGGCGCACCCACTCTAGCGCAGCAATGTCACGGCGTGTCCCTGAGTGCGCGCCTGTCCGAGCACGAGCAAGCTGCGACGCCGGTCTACATTATTGGGCTTGATTCTCTATTGGGCTATTTTGGGCCATTAGCTATCTTTTAATTTCAATTAGACTTTTATTTGTTATTTCCATTATTATTTCAGGACATATAAATAGCTTTTAGGTGGTTATTTTTCAGATTAGACAACTCATTTGTAATTCCAATTCTCCTTGCAATAGAGAGAAAACGAGAGCTTTGAGCTTTCAACGTGTGTGTGCAATTGCAGCTTGGTTTGCTTTGATTTGTGTCAATCTCATCGAAGGTTGGTGCTTGTCAACAATCACGAGCCCCTTTCTCGTGCTACAAGGTTCGTCCTTGCTGTGTGAGATCGTAAAGGTTGGTTGCTTGTCCATTCGATTAGGTCTTTTCAAGACAAGGGTCTTCTATTTGTCTCAAGTAGTTGATCTTCTAGTCCCTTTTGAGTCATTTTGTTTCATTCATTGTTGCGTCTGGTTTGTGTTCTTGAGTCGTTCTTAGTCTTTGTTCTTGTCGAGTCCTTCATTTTGATTTCATTTCTAATCATTGTTCGTTGTTTTCCTTTTTTGAGTCGTGAACGTCAAAGATCGGGCATCAAGCGGCTTATCCCCGCATCAAAATAAGTGAACTTTAAAGAATCTAGGCGTAAGCATAAAGAATGAGAATAGTATCACACCAATAAGCACGTTCTACACTACAAATTCAAGACCGATTGGATAAAAGCATAAAGCTGAACCTAGTAACGGAATGCCACTTTTAGGAGTGACATTTACATGGACATTTCATCCAACATTTGGCGTGCAATGTTAGATGACAAGTCATTTTAAAGTCAAAAGGAGAAAAAACAAGTGAACTTTAAAGACATCTAAGCATAAGCATAAAGAATGTGGACAATATCAAGGCAATAAGCACTTTTTACACTACAAAATCAAGACCGGTCGGATAAAGGCATAAATTCGAACCTAGAAACTAGATGCCACATTTAAGAATGACATTTACAAGGAAATTTCATCGAACACTTGTCGTGCAATGTTAGATCACAAGTCATTTTAAGGCAAAATGAGAAAAAACAAGTGAACTTTAAAGACATCTAGGCATAAGCATAAAGAATGAAGATAGTATAAATCCAATAAGCACGTCCTGCACTACAAAGTGAAGACCGATCGAATAAAAGCATAAATTTGAACATAGAAACCGAATGCTACATTTATCATTGACATTTACATGGACATTTCATCGAGCACTTGGTGTGCAATTTTAGATCACAAGTCATTTTAAAAGCAAAAGGACAAAAACAAGTGAACGTTAAAGACATCTAGGCATAAGCATAAAGAATGAGAATAGTATCAAGCCAATAAGCACCTTCTGAACTACAAAATCTAGACCGATCGGATAGAAGCTTAAATTCGAACCTAGAAACGGAATGCCATATTAAGGATTGACATTTACATGGACATTTCATCGAACACTTGGCGTGCAATGTTAGATCACAAGTCATTTTTAAGGAAAAATGAGAAAAAACAAGAGAAATTTAAAGACATCTAGGCATAAGCATAAAGAATGAGGATAATATCAAGCCAATAAGCACATTCTGCAAGACCGATCGAATAAGAGCATAAATTCGGACCTAGAAGGCAAATGCCACATTTAGGTGTGATATTTACATGGATATTTCATCGAACAATTGACGTGCAATGTTAAATCACAAGTCATTTTAAAGGCAAAAGGAGAGAAAAAAGTGATCTTTAAAGACATCTAGGCATAAACATAAAGAATGAGGATAGTATCAAGCCAATAAGGAAATTTTGCACCAAAAAATCAAGACCGATCGGATAAAAGCATAAATTCGAACCTAGAAACCGAATGGCATATTTAGGAGTGACAATTACATGGACATTTCATCGAAAATTTGGCGTGCAATGTTAGATCACAAGTCATTTTAAGGCAAAATGAGAAAATACAAGTGAACTTTAAAGACATCTAGGCATAAGCATAAAGAATGAGGATAGTATCAACGCCAATAAGCACATTTTGCACCACAAAATCAAGACCGATCGGATAAAAGCATAAATTCGAACCCAGAAACCGAATGCCATATTTAGTAGTGACATTTACATGGACATTTCAAAGCAAGGTATCCAAACTAGGAAGTCGAGTCTACAAGAATGGGTTGAGTGGTTTTTTAGGTCCCCAAGACAATACTCCCACATCTTCAAAGCAAGACTAGTTACCCTTCTTAGTATCGTCTACCACACTTGGGACGCTAGGAATGATGCTTATTTCCGAGGGGCCACACCCAACGCCATTGATTGCGCCCTCAAAACAATCCATGCTTGCAAAACAAGGATCGCCTTCACTTGCAAAATTGGCGGAAAGAAAGGTGCAAGACTCCGAAGGCTCTTCCGCACGTAAGGCCTCTCACCTTCTCTCATTCGTTGTATTGATGTCATTTTGACTTGCGGATGCCTTGATAGGCGCCTTGTTGACTTGGTTGGCTTTTGCCTTGGTTGTCTTGTTGGCTTTTGCCTTGTCGCTTAGGTTGTCTTTTAGGCACCTTCGCTTGGCTCGCCCGTTTTGTTACCCCTAGTCCACTTCTAGGGATTTTTTGGGGCTAGTTTGATGTGTATAGGTTCCTCTCGGGTGTTTGTTACCCCTAGTCCTCCTCTAGGGGTGTTTGTTCGCCTTGGATTCTTGAGGATCATGTCGGATCATGTTGATCAGTCATGCCTCACTTTTGCGCCTTAATCCCTTTTCGGTTAAGGAGCTTTTGTACAGGTTCTCGTTCATATATTTACCACATCTAAGTTTACATGGACATTTCATCGAACACTTGGCGCACAATGTTAGATCACAAGTCAATTTTTAAAGGCAAAAGGAGAAAAAAACAAGTAAACTTTAAAGACATCTAGGCATAAGCATAAAGAATGAGGATATTATCAACGTTAATAAGCACATTCTGCACTACAAAATCAAGATCGATCGGATAAAAGCATAAATTTGAACCTAGAAACTGATTGCCATATTTAGCAGTGACATTTACATGGACATTTCATCGAACACTTGGCGTGCACTGTTAGATGACAAGTCATTTTAAAGTCAAAAGGAGAAAAAACAAGTGATCTTTAAAGACATCTAGGCATAAGCATAAAGAATGTGAGCAATATCAAACCAATAACCACTTTCTGCACTTCAAAATCAAGACCGATCGGATAAAGGCATAAATTCGAACCTAGAAACTGGATGCCACATTTAGGGATGACATTTACATAGAAATTTCATCGAACACTTGTCGTGCAATGTTAGATCACAAGTCATTTTTAAGGCAAAATGAGAAAAAATAAGTGAACTTTAAAGACATCTAGGCATAAGCATAAAGAATGGAGATAGTATTAATCCAATAAGCACGTTTTGCACTACAAAGTGAACACCGATCAAATAAAAGCATAAATTCGAACCTAGAAACCGAATGCCACATTTATCATTGACATTTACATGGACATGTCATCGAGCACTTGGAGTGAAAATTTAGATCACAAGTCATTTTAAAGGCAAAAGGACAAAAAATAAGTGAACGTTTAAGATATCTAGGTATAAGCATAAAAAATGAGGATAGCATCGAGCCAATAAGTACGTTCTGCACTACAAAATCAAGATCGATCAGATAGAAGCATAAATTCGAACCTAGAAACGGAATGCCATATTTAGGAGTGACATTTACATGGACATTTCATCGAACACTTGGCGTGCAATGTTAGATCATAAGTCAAATTTTTAAGCACAAAAGGAGAAAAAACAAGTGAACTTTAAAGACCTCTAGGCATAAGCATAAAGAATGGGGATAGTATCAAGCCAATAAGCACATTCTTCACGACAAAATCAAGACCGATCGAATAAGAGCATAAATTCAGACCTAGAAAGCGAATGCCACATTTCGGAGTGATATTTACATGGACATTTCATCGAACGATTGACGTGAAATGTTAAATCACAATTCATTTTAAAGTCAAAAGGAGAAAAAACAAGTGATCTTTAAAGACATCTAGGCATAAGCATAAAGAATGAGGATAGTATCAAGCCAATAAGGAAATTTTGCACCACAAAATCAAGACCGATCGGATAAGAGCATAAATTCAAACATAGAAACCGAATGGCATATTTAGGAGTGACATTTACATGGACATTTCATCGAGCACTCTGGTGTGCAAGATTAGATCATAAGTCATTTTAAAGGCAAAAGAGAGAAAAAAGAAGTGAACTTTAAAAACATCAAGGCGTAAGCATAAAGAATGAGGACATATCAAGCCAATAAACACGTTCTACACTACAAAATGACATCTAGGCATTTTAAAGTCTTTTAAAGTCAAAAGCAGAAAAAACAAGTGAACTTTAAAGACATCTAGGCATAAGCATAAAAAATTTGTACCATATCAAGCCAATAAGCACTTTCTGCGCTACAAAATCAAGACCGATCGGATAAAGGCATAAATTCAAACCTTGAAACTGGATGCCACATTTAGGAATGACATTTACATGGAAATATCATCGAACACTTGTCGTGCAATGTTAGATCACAAGTCATTTTTAAGTCAAAATGAGAAAAAACAAGTGAACTCTAAAGACATCTAGGCATAAGCATAAAGAAAGAGGTTATACCTATCAAAGAAACCTCACAACTATATACAAATCATGACTTCAATAACTAGCCAAACACAATGAAATTTAGCAATGCGTAATTAAATTAAAGAAAAACTTACATAGGTTCAAAGTTTGCTACTTGGGATAAAAATCTAACCTCCAAAAATATGATAAAAGTTATGAGAAAAATAATCTAACAAAGGTTTATATATGTCTTCTAAAAGCAACCCTCAAACTCTATCATTAAGCAAATACTGGGAAGATATAACCCAAAAACCAAGAGCTCGGACCAAAACTTTCGGCCCAAATGATGTCCGCGTGAAACTCCCGATTGCGCAGTTTGCCCCAATGCGCGGCCGCGCTTTCTGCCATCCCGCGTAATTGCCTTCAGTTAGAATTGCTCGGCTTAGCAACTCGGGTTGCATCCAGCGCTTTTCCACTTCTTTACTCTTCTCTTCTACTTCTTCCATCTTCATTGTACCACCTCCTAGCTCGTTTTAGTTTGTCCACCACCACCATGATCCGCTAAGACTTGTCCCGCTGTTGCTCATAAACTCAAAACCTGCAAAACCGAGCGAACAAGCGCAAACTACCCGACAACACAAAAACCTAAAAACTAGATAAAAACCAACCTAAAACTAGCTAAAACATCAATAAAACATGCATCTAAACTACTCCTATATGCAAGCTATCAAATTCCCCCATGCTTAACCCTTGCTTGTCCTAAAGCAAGATATAAATCCAAATCACACCATAGAAATGCAACCATACATCCATCTCAAGTCAAACAAACATTTCACATATAATCAAGTACCCGACCAAGACTTCCTAACATGCATTATGACAAGCAAAGAGCAAAGACCATTCATTCATTATAGACTTCACCAAGATAAAAGTGTTTGCACTCAAACTCTCAAGTGTTTAAGGGTATGTGTTTCACTCAAAATCAACCATGAAAACTAGACTACCATAAGCTTGCATCAGAGTTCTAAATCTCCACCGCTGGGGATCAAACACATAACAAAAATCAAGAGGTCTTTTTAAGGGTTGTAATGGGGCCAAGGTAAAGAGAAATTTGGAAGGGATAAATTTTTGGCTTGTGGTGCTAAATCCGGGATAAAGAACTAATCCTAACCCAAAATTCAACACTTTCTTTTCTTACTTCTCCCAAACTTTCTTTTTCAACCCCATACACTCTCATTCAAGCACTTTGTTTCTTCTTTCTTCACTTTTTTTCTTGCCTCTTCTTCAACTCTTTCTCTTACACTTATGAAGATTACTAACAATTGAACTCAACTTTTCTTTGCTTTGCAACATACTTTTCATCTTCATTTTTTTCTTCACTTACACACAAGAGTTTTATTTCCTCTTTTCCACCTTTTCCTCCAACTTCCCCCATACTTATACAAAACTCCCACAAAACAAAAACACAACCTAAAGTCCTAAATACCGGATGGGTCAAGCTTAATAAGCTAGGAAAATTTTGTGGAGCTCATAAAAACAGGCTTTAAAGCTCAAAAGAAATAGGGGTATCAAAACATGGATCTTGTAAGGTAGGAAGGGAAATAATAGACTATAAGAAACATTGCCTCAATCATTTTAATGTCATGCATTCAATCATATAAAGCAGCCTTGAAACAGAGTCATAATGCAAGTTCTAGAGCTAGATAATCATGGTGATACACTCAAGACAAAGAGAACAAAAAATCATGAAAGGCCAAAAAGAAATCTCACAAGGCAAATTTTTGTCTAGAACTTTAGAATGAATCAAATACTCAAGTTAAATACATGCTCAGTCCTATAGTCAAGGTAGATAATCAATGATCATGCTCATATCATATCAACTTCAGCATATCATGCAAATCATGGGTTAGGACTCATACTTAGCATTGAAAAACAAGAGGAATCAAACAATGGGGACATAGGAACCCAAATGCAATATTTTTGTATTTTTTCAATTTTTCTCATTTTTTTTTCTCATTTTTTCAAGAATTTTAATCAATGCATGTAAAAATTTTAAATATGCCCTAAACTAATGCAACTATATGCAATGCAAAAGTAATTCCCTTCTCCCATGCTTAAAACATACTTTGTCCCCAAAGTATAGTAAAAAGTAAAGAGAAGAGAAAAACTCACAAAACTCTAATTGTTTGGCGGGTAATCCGACGGTGGTGGTGGTGGCTTCTTCGGGTTATCAATCTTCGGACCTGGGGTATCTAACGCACACACAAAAAACTACCTAAAAAGTAAAAGATTAACTGAGAAAGAAATCTATCTAAGCATTGAGTTGCCTCCCAAGAAGCGCTTTATTTAATGTCATTAGCTTGACCCTTAGCATGAATTGACAAGATTAGACATTGTCAATGCCCTTAATAACCTATCAAATCCATGTGCACACATCTCAAAAAGACATAAGTAACACAATGATAAATTAAAGATGCATAATATAGCTTTCAAAGACCATTTTAATTTATCAAACCCGTGTGCCCAATTTTCATGAGATGGCATTTGTTCAAATAAATTCAGCACAAGTGGTGGCTTTAGAAAATACTTACAGTATGAATCAAAGCACTTGTCAGCAATACCACTTTTATCCAAGATGAACTCCATATATTCTTCATCTTCCACCTTGTGTTGTAGACTTGGCTCCTCATCTTGTAACTCCATAAGCTCTGGATGTGAGAAGGTGGGGAAACTGAAGCAAGGAGTGTCAAGGACTAACATAGGATACACCATGACAGCGGGAGACTTAATAGATGCATCATGTTGATTTTCTCCCTCATGGTTGTCTACTTCATCAACAAAGAAGTCATCATGGTCAACAAACGAATCATCTTCTAAAACCACAAAACCTTGTAACAATTTACTCCACGTGAGTGAAGATGACTCAGGCTCCCTAGGCTCTGTAAGAATCTCTACGCCTTCACAGACTTCGCTTGGCTCTGTGATAATCTGCTCAGCATGACTGATATGTGTAAATTCATGTTTGACATCAAATTCATCCTCATAACTCACATCAATGTAGTAGATTGCTCCTCAACTTGAATCTGAGTGTCTGACTCATGATCGTTTGACTCCAATGTGATTCCACCACTCCTTTCACACAACTCAAAAGGACATGAGATTGTGGAATGAAAACTTGAAGAACATGACTCACAATGCTCCATGATTATAGCATCTGCCCTTTTTGAGATATCCCTGATTATATCCTCAAGAGACTTATCAACCGGCTGGGGTGGTTGAGAAGATGACTCAACTAGAAAGCTTTGATGGCTCATAAAACCAAAGAAATCCCAACATTCCTCAAGTCTCATAAATAAAAGCCTCTCATTGCTCATGTAGTCGGCCAACTCTCTTGTCTCAAAATTCATACAATGGATAACTCCCGTGTTCACTCTCTATCACTGCATCGTAATCCCCAAGCACCAAGTTCAAACACATGGTCTTGAAATCTTGAAAAATAGTCATGGAAGTGTTCATCCTACAACTGTCTACAATCAAACAAAGCCATAGACTAGTAGCACGGGTGTTATGAACCGTAAGATAGGTTCACAACACCAAGAATAGCACAAAAGTAAAAACACAAATAGCGACGAGTCCCCGGCAACGGCGCCAAATTTGATGAGGCATTTTCAGTGGTCGTTAATACCTATCAAAGAAACCTTATCTAAACTATTATCCAAATTTGAGCGGCAAGTAAGGGTCGATCCCACAAGGACTCGTGTATTTGTGTTATTACTTGTATTCCAAGTAAAGTAAATATGGGCGGTTTGGATGACTGAAAATTCTAAACTATTATGCAAACTAAAAAGTAAATATGAATGCAAAGATTGATTGAAATATATGAAAGACAAGCGTGTTCAACTAGTTAAATCCATCAATATATTGCTTTGTTGATCATTGATTCTCTTGATTCTCTTCTCACTTGAATAATCTATTGTGGATTATGACCCTACTAAGGATTACGACCCAAACTTCAGATTTAGTTGATACAACTACCAGTCTAACAACCTAAAAGACCTTCTAGATTCAATTAAATAACAACATAACGATTACAGTTATCAATAGAAACAAACACTTAGAGCAACCAGACATCTAAGTGACTTGTGAATTTATTCCCTTCTTCAACCAACTAGTCCAACTGGTACTAAATTGATTAAAGTATACACTTGATCAAATTAACTCCGACCGGTAATTAATCAGATTCAGTTATAACTAGAAATTCAATTAGGTAGCTAATCTAACAAAACCCTAGTTTAGATTAAATTAAACATAGGGAATAAACTCTATTCAAGTTTGTTCAGAATCAATCAAACCTCACAACTATATACAAATCATGACTTCAATAACTAGCCAAACACAATGAAATTTAGCAATGCATAACTAAATTAAAGAAAAATTTACAAAGGTTCAAAGTTTGCACCTTGGAAGAAAAACCTAGCCTCCAAAAGTATGATAAAAGTTATGAGAAAAATAATCTAACAAAGGTTTATATATGTCTTCTAAAAACAACCCTCAAACTCTATCATTAAGCAAATACTCGGAAGATATAACCAAAAAACCAAGAGCTTCGCCCAAAACTTTCAGCCCAAATGATATCCACGTGAAACTCCCGATTGCGCGGTTTGCCCCAATTCGCGGCCGCGCTTTCTGCATCCCGCGTAATTGCCTTCAGTTAGAATTGCTCGGCTTAGCAACTCGGGTTGCATCCAGCGCTTTTCCACTTCTTTACTCTTCTCTTCTACTTCTTCCATCTTCATTGTACCACCTCCTAGCTAGTTTTAGTACGTCCATCCCCACCATGATCTGCTACGACTTGTCCCCCTATTGCTCATAAACCTAAAAACCTGCAAAACCGAGCGAACAAGCGCAAACTACCCGACAACACAAAAACCTAAAAACTATATAAAAACCAACCTAAAACTAGCTAAAACATGTATCTAAACAACTCCTATATGCAACCTATCAACAATATCAAGCCAATAAACACGTTCTACACTACAGAATCAAGACTGATCGAATAAGAGCATAAATTCGTACCTAGAAACCGAATGCCACCTTTAGGACTGACATTTACATGGACATATCATCGAACACTTAGCCTGCAATGTTAGATCACAAGTTATTTTTAAGGCAAAATGAGAAAAAACAAGTGAACTTTAACGACATCTACGCATAAGCATAAAGAATGAGGATAGTATCAAGACAAAAAGCACGTTCTGCACTACAAAATCAAGACCGATAGAATAAAAGAAAAAGTTCGAACCTAGAAACCGAATGCCACATTTAGGAGTGACATTTACCTGGACATTTCATCGAACACTTGGCGTGCAATGTTAGATCACAAATCATTTTCAAGGCAAAATAAGAAGAAACAAGTGAACTTTAAAGACATCTAGGCATAAGCATAAAGAATGATGATAGTATAAACGCCAATAAGCACATTCTGCACCAAAAAATCAAGACCGATCGGATAAAAGCATAAATTCGAACCTAGAAACTAAATGTCATATATAGTACTGACATTTACATGGACATTTCATCGAACACTTGGCACACAATGTTAGATCACAAGTCATTTTGAAGGCAAAATGAGAAAAAACAAGTGAACTTTAAAGACATCTATACATAAGCATAAAGAATGAGGATAGTATCAATCCAAAAAGCACGTTCTACACTACAAAGTGAAGACCAATCGAATAAATGCATAAATTCGAACCTAGAAACTGAATGCCACATTTATCATTGACATTTACATGGACACTTCATCGAGCACTTGGCGTGCAATGTTAGATCACAAGTCATTTTAAAGGAAAAAGGACAAAAAACAAGTGAACGTTAAAGACATTTAGGCATAAGTATAAAAGAATCAGGGTAGTATACGGCCAATAAGCACGTTCTACACTACAAAATCAAGACCGATTGGATAAAAGCATCACTTAGAACCTAGAAACGGAATGCCACATTTAGGAGTGACATTTACATGGACATTTCATCGAATAGTTGGCGTGCAATGTTACATCAAAAGTCATTTTAAAGGAAAAAGGAGAAAAAACAAGTGATCTTTAAAGACATCTAGGAATAAGCATAAAGAATGAGGACAGTATCAAGCCAATAACCACGTTCTACACTACAAAATCAAGACTTATCGAATAAGAGCATAATTCAAACCTAGAAACCGAAAGGCATATTTGGGAGTGACATTTACATAGACATTTCATCGAACACTTGGCGTGCAATGTTAGATCACAAGTCAATTTTTGAAAGACAAAACGGGAAAAAACAAGTGAACTTTAAAGACATCTAGGCATAAGCATAAAGAATGAGGATAATATCAGGCCAATAAGCACATTCTGCACGACAAAATCAAGACCGATCGAATATGAGCATAAATTTGAACGTAGAAACCAAATGCCACATTTAGGAGTGACATTTACATTGACATTTCATCGAACAATTGGCGTGCATTGTTGAATTACAAGTCATTTTAAAGGCAAAAAGAGAGAAAACAAGTGATCTTTAAAGATATCTAGGAATAAGGATAACAATGAGGAAAGTATCAAGCCAATAACCACGTTCTAAACTACAAAATCAAGACTGATAGAAAAAGAGCATAACTTCGAACCTAGAAACTGAATGCCTTCTTTAGGACTGACATTTACATGGACATATCATCGAACACTTGGCGTGCAATGCTAGATCTCAAGTTATTTTTAAGGCAAAATGAGAAAAAACAAGTGAATGTTAAAGAGATCTAGGCATAAGCATAAAGAATGAAGAAAGTATTAATCCAATAAGCACGTTCTGCACTACAAAGTGAAGACCGATCGAATAAAAGCATAAATTCGAACCTAAATACCGAATGCCACATTTATCATTGACATTTACATGGACTTTTGATCGAGCACTTGACATGCAATGTTAGATCACAAGTCATTATAAAGGCAAAAGGACAAAAAACAAGTGAACGTTAAAGACATTTAGGCATAAGCATAAAGAATGAGGATAGTATTAAGCCAATAAGCACGTTCTGCACTATAAAGCCAATTCCGATTGGATAAAAGCATAAATTCGAACCTAGAAACGGAATGCCACTTTTAGAAGTGATATTTACATGGACATTTCATGGAACAGTTGGCAATCAATGTTAGATCACAAGTCAATTTTTTTAAAGACAAATGGAGAAAAAAACAAGTGAACTTTAAAGCCATCTAGGTATAATCATGAAGAATGAGGATAGTATCAAGCCAATAAGCACATTTTGCACGACAAAATCAATACCGATCGAATATGAGCATAAATTTGAACGTAGAAACCGAATGCCACATTTAGGAGTGACATTTACATGGACATTTCATCGAACAATTGGCGTTCAATGTTAAATCACAAGTCATTTTAAAGGCAAAATGAGAAAAAACAAGTGATCTTTAAGGACATCTAGGCATAAGCATAAAGAATGAGCATAGTATCAAGCCAATAAGGACATTCTGCACCAAAAAATCAAGACCGATCGGATAAAAGCAAAATTTTGAACCCAGAAACCAAATGCCACATTTAGGAGTGACATTTAAATGGACATTTCATCGAACACTTGGCGTGCAATGTTAGATAACAAGTTAGCAAAAGGAGTAAAAACAAGTGAACTTTAAAGACATCTAGGCATAAGCATAAAGAATGAGGACAATATAAAGCCAATAAGCACTTTCTGCACTACAAAATCAAGACCGATTGGATAAAGGCATAAATTTGAACCTAGAAACCGAATGCCACATTTAGGAGTGACATTTACATGGACATTTCATCGAACACTTGGCGTGCAATGTTAGATCACAAGTGATTTTTAAGGCAAAATGAGAAAAAACAACTAAACTTTAAAGACATCTAGGCATAAGCATAAAAAATGAGGATATTATCAACGCCAATAAGCACATTCTGCACCAAGAAATCAAAACCGATCGGATAAAAGCATAAATTCGAATTTAGAAACCGAATGCCATATTTAGTAGTGACATTTACATTGACATTTCATCGAACACTTGGCGCACAATGTTAGATCACAAGTCATTTTAAAGGCGAAAGGAGTAAAAAAAGTGAACTTTAAAGACATCTAGGTAGAAGCATAAAGAATGAGGACAATATAAAGCCAATAGGCACTTTCTGCACTACAAAATCAAGACCGATGGATAAAGGCATAAATTCGAACATAGAAACTAAATGCCACATTTAGGGGTGACATTTACATGGAAATTTCATCGAAAACTTTGCGTGTAATGCTCGATCACAAGTCATTTTTAAGGCAAAATGATAAAAAAACAAGTGAACTTTAAAGACATCTAGGTATAAGCATAAAGAATGAAGAAAGTATCAAATCCAATAAGCACGTTCTGCAGGACAAAGTGAAGACCGATCGAATAAAAGCATAAATTCGAACCTAGATACCGAATGCCACATTTATCATTGACATTTATTTGGATATTTCATCGAGCACTTGGCGTGCAACGTTAGATCACAAGTCGTTTTAAAGGACAAAAGGACAAAAAAAAGTGAACGTTAAAGACATCTAGCCATAAGCATAAAGAATGAGGATAGCATCAAGCCAATAAGCATGTTCTGAACTACAAAGTCAAGACTGATTGGATAAAAGCATATATTCGAACCTAGAAACGGAATACCACATTTAGGAGTGACATTTACATGGACATTTCATCGAACATTTGGCGTGCAATGTTAGATCACAAGTTAATTTTTTAAACACAAAAGGGGAAAAAACAAGTGAACTTTAAAGACATCTAGGCATAAGTATAAAGAATGAGGATAGTATCAAGCCAATAAGAACATTTTGCACGACAAAATCAAGACCGATCGAATATGAGCATAAATTTGAACGTAGAAACCAAATGCCACATTTAGGAGTGACATTTACATTTACATTTCATCGAACAATTGGCGTTCAATGCTAAATCACAAGTCATTTTAAAGGCAAAAGGAGAAAAAACAAGTGATATTTAGGGACATCTAGGCATAAGCATAAAGAATGAGCATAGTATCAAGCCAATAAGGACATTCAGCACCACAAAATAAAGACCGATCGGATAAAAGCATAAATTCGGAGCTAGAAACCGAATGCCATATTTAGGAGTGACATTTACATGGACATTTCATCGAACAATTGGCGTGCAATGTTAAATCACAAGTAATTTTAAAGGCAAAATGAGAAAAAACAAGTGATCTTTAAGGACATCTAGGAATAAGCATAAAGAATGAGCATAGTATCAAGCCAATAAGGGCCTTCTGCACCACAAAATCAAGACCGATCGGATAAAACCATAAATTCGGAGCTAGAAACCGAATGCCATATTTAGGAGTGACATTTACATGGACATTTCACCGAACAATTGGCGTGCAATGTTAAATCACAAGTAATTTTAAAGGAAAAAGGAGAAAAAACAAGTGATCTTTAAAGACATCTTGGAATAAGCATAAAAATGAGGACAGTATCAAGCCAATAACCACGTTCTACACAACAAAATCAAGACTGATCGAATAGGAGCATAAATTTGAACCTAGAAACCGAATGGCATATTTAGGAGTGATATTTACATGGACATTTCATTAAACACTTGGCGTGCAAGATTAGATCACAAGTCATATTAAAGGCAAAAGGAGAAAAAATAAGTGAACTTTAACAACATCAAGGCGTAAGTATAAAGAATGAGGACAGTATCAAGCCAATAAGCACGTTCTGCACTACAAAATCAAGACCGATTGGATAAAAGCATAAATTCGAACCTTGAAACGGAATGCCACATTTAGGAGTGACATTTACATAGACATTTCATCGAACACTTGGCGTGCAATGTTAGATCACAAGTCATTTTAAAGGCAAAAGGACAAAAAACAAGTGAACGTTAAAGACATTTAGGCATAAGTATAAAAGAATCAGGGTAGTATACGGCCAATAAGCACGTTCTGCACTACAAAATCAATACCGATTGGATAAAAGCATCACTTAGAACCTAGAAACGGAATGCCACATTTAGGAGTGACATTTACATGGACATTTCATCGAATAGTTGGCGTGCAATGTTACATCAAAAGTCATTTTAAAGGAAAAAGGAGAAAAAACAAGTGATCTTTAAAGACATCTAGGAATAAGCATAAAGAATGAGGACAGTATCAAGCCAATAACCACGTTCTACACTACAAAATCAAGACTGATCGAATAAGAGCATAATTCGAACCTAGAAACCGAAAGGCATATTTGGGAGTGACATTTACATAGACATTTCATCGAACACTTGGCGTGCAATGTTAGATCACAAGTAAATTTTTGAAAGACAAAACGGGAAAAAACAAGTGAACTTTAAAGACATCTAGGCATAAGCATAAAGAATGAGGATAGCATCAGGCCAATAAGCACATTCTGCATGACAAAATCAAGACCGATCGAATATGAGCATAAATTTGAACGTAGAACCCAAATGCCACATTTAGGAGTGACATTTACATTGACATTTCATCGAACAATTGGCGTGCATTGTTGAATTACAAGTCATTTTAAAGGCAAAAAGAGAGAAAACAAGTGATCTTTAAAGATATCTAGGAATAAGGATAACAATGAGGACAGTATCAAGCCAATAACCACGTTCTAAACTACAAAATCAAGACTGATAGAAAAAGAGCATAACTTCGAACCTAGAAACCGAATGCCTTCTTTAGGACTGACATTTACATGGACAAATCATCGAACACTTGGCGTGCAATGCTAGATCACAAGTAATTTTTAAGGCAAAATGAGAAAAAACAAGTGAATGTTAAAGAGATCTAGGCATAAGCATAAAGAATGAAGAAAGTATCAATCCAATAAGCACGTTCTGCACTACAAAGTGAAGACCGATCGAATAAAAGCATAAATTCGAACCTAAATACCGAATGCCACAATTATCATTGACATTTACATGGACTTTTGATCGAGCACTTGACATGCAATGTTAGATCACAAGTCATTATAACGGCAAAAGGACAAAAAACAAGTGAACGTTAAAGACATTTAGGTATAAGCATAAAGAATGAGGATAGTATCAAGCCAATAAGCACATTCTGCACTATAAAGCCAATTCCGATTGGATAAAAGCATAAATTCGAACCCAGAAATGGAATACCAGTTTTAGAAGTGATATTTACATGGACATTTCATGGAACAGTTGGCATTCAATGTTAGATCACAAGTCAATTTTTTAAAGACAAATGGAGAAAAAAACAAGTGAACTTTAAATCCATCTAGGTATAAGCATGAAGAATGAGGATAGTATCAAGCCAATAAGCACATTTTGCACGACAAAATCAATACCGATCGAATATGAGCATAAATTTGAACGTAGAAACCGAATGCCACATTTAGGAGTGACATTTACATGGACATTTCATCGAACAATTGGCGTTCAATGTTAAATCACAAGTCATTTTAAAGGCAAAATGAGAAAAAATTAGTGATCTTTAAGAAAATCTAGGCATAAGCATAAAGAATGAGCATAATATCAAGCCAATAAGGACATTCTGCACCAAAAAATCAAGACCGATCGGATAAAAGCAAAATTTTGAACCCAGAAACCAAATGCCACATTTAGGAGTGACATTTACATGGACATTTCATCGAACACTTGGCGTGCAATGTTAGATAACAAGTTGGCAAAAGGAGTAAAAACAAGTGAACTTTAAAGACATCTAGGCATAAGCATAAAGAATGAGGACAATATAAAGCCAATAAGCACTTTCTGCACTACAAAATCAAGACCGATTGGATAAAGGCATAAATTCGAACCTAGAAACCGAATGCCACATTTAGGAGTGACATTTACAGGGACATTTCATCGAACACTTGGCGTGCAATGTTAGATCACAAGTGATTTTTAAGGAAAAATGAGAAAAAACAACTGAACTTTAAAGACATCTAGGCATAAGCATAAAAAATGAGGATATTATCAACGCCAATAAGCACATTCTGCACCAAGAAATCAAAACCGATCGGATAAAAGCATAAATTCGAATATAGAAACCGAATGCCATATTTAGTAGTGACATTTACATTGACATTTCATCGAACACTTGGCGCACAATGTTAGATCACAAGTCATTTTAAAGGCGAAAGGAGTAAAAAAAGTGAACTTTAAAGACATCTAGGTAGAAGCATAAAGAATGAGGACAATATATAGCCAATAGGCACTTTATGCACTACAAAATCCAGACCGATGGATAAAGGCATAAATTCGAACATAGAAACTGAATGCCACATTTAGGGGTGACATTTACATGGACATTTCATCGAACACTTTGCGTGTAATGCTCGATCACAAGTCATTTTTAAGGCAAAATGAGAAAAAAACAAGTGAACTTTAAAGACATCTAGGTATAAGCATAAAGAATGAAGAAAGTATCAAATCCAATAAGCACGTTCTGCAGGACAAAGTGAAGACCGATCGAATAAAAGCATAAATTCGAACCTAGATACCGAATGCCACATTTATCATTGACATTTATTTGGACATTTCATCGAGCACTTGGCGTGCAACGTTATATCACAAGTCTTTTTAAAGGCAAAAGGACAAAAAAAAGTGAACGTTAAAGACATCTAGCCATAAGCATAAAGAATGAGGATAGCATCAAGCCAATAAGCATGTTCTAAACTACAAAGTCAAGACCGATTGGATAAAAGCATATATTCGAACCTAGAAACGGAATACCACATTTACGAATGACATTTACATGGACATTTCATCGAACACTTGGCATGCAATGTTAGATCACAAGTCAATTTTTTGAAGACAAAAGGGGAAAAAACAAGTAAACTTTAAAGACATCTAGGCATAAGTATAAAGAATGAGGATAGTATCAAGCCAATAAGAACATTTTGCACGACAAAATCAAGACCGATCGAATATGAGCATAAATTTGAACGTAGAAACCAAATGCCACATTTAGGAGTGACATTTACATTTACATTTCATCGAACAATTGGCGTTCAATGCTAAATCCCGAGTCATTTTAAAGGCAAAAGGAGAAAAAACAAGTGATATTTAGGGACATCTAGGCATAAGCATAAAGAATGAGCATAGTATCAAGCCAATAAGGACATTCAGCACCACAAAATCAAGACCGATCGGATAAAAGCATAAATTCGGAGCTAGAAACCGAATGCCATATTTAGGAGTGACATTTACATGGACATTTCATCGAACAATTGGCGTGCAATGTTAAATCACAAGTAATTTTAAAGGCAAAATGAGAAAAAACAAGTGATCTTTAAGGATATCTAGGCATAAGCATAAAGAATGAGCATAGTATCAAGCCAATAAGGGCATTCTGCACCACAAAATCAAGATCGATCGGATAAAAGCATAAATTCGGAGCTAGAAACCGAATGCCATATTTAGGAGTGACATTTACATGGACATTTCATCGAACAATTGGCGTGCAATGTTAAATCACAAGCAATTTTAAAGGAAAAAGGAGAAAAAACCAGTGATCTTTAAAGACATCTAGGAATAAGCATAAAAATGAGGACAGTATCAAGCCAATAACCACGTTCTACACAACAAAATCAAGACTGATCGAATAGGAGCATAAATTTGAACCTAGAAACCGAATGGCATATTTAGGAGTGATATTTACATGGACATTTCATCAAACACTTAGCGTGCAAGATTAGATCACAAGTCATTTTAAAGGCAAAAGGAGAAAAAATAAGTGAACTTTAACAACATCGAGGCGTAAGTATAAAGAATGAGGACAGTATCAAGCCAATAAGCACGTTCTGCACTACAAAATCAAGACCGATTGGATAAAAGCATAAATTCGAACCTAGAAACGGAATGCCACATTTAGGAGTGACATTTACATGGACATTTCATCGAACACTTGGCGTGCAATGTTAGATCACAAGTCATTTTGAAGGCAAAATGAGAAAAAAACAAGTGAACTTTAAAGACATCTAGGCATAAGCATAAAGAATGAGGATAGTATCAAGCCAATAAGAACATTCTGCACGACAAAATCAAGACCGATCGAATATGAGCATAAATTTGAACGTAGAACCCGAATGCCACATTTAGGAGTGACATTTACATGGACATTTCATCGATCAATTGGCGTTCAATGCTAAATAACAATTCAATTTAAAGTCAGAAGGAGAAAAAACAAGTGATATTTAGGAGATTCTGCACCACAAAATCAAGAACGATCGGATAAAAGCATAAATTTGAACGTAGAAACCGAATGCCACATTTAGGAATGACATTTACATGGACATTTCATTGAACAATTGGCGTGCAATGTGAAATCACAAGTTATTTTAAAGGCAAAATGAGAAAAAACAAATGATCTTTAAGGACATCTAGGCATAAGCATAAAGAATGAGCATAGTAACAAGCCAATAAGGACATTCTGCACCACCAAATCAAGACCGATCAAATAAAAGCATAAATTTGGAGCTAGAAACCGAATGCCATATTTAGGAGTGACATTTACATGGATATTTCATCTAACAATTGGCGTGCAATGTTAAATCACAAGTCATTTTAAAGGAGAAAGGAGAAAAAACATATAATCTTAAAAGACATCAAGGAATAAGCATAAAAATGAGGACAGTATCAAGCCAATAACCACGTTCTACACTATAAAATCAAGACTGATCGAATAAGAGCATAAATTCGAACCTAGAAACCGAATGGCATATTTAGGAGTGATATTTACATGCACATTTCATCGAACACTTGGCGTGCAAGATTAGATTACAAGTCATTTTAAAGGAAAAAGGAGAAAAAATAAGTGAACTTTAACAACATCAAGGCGGGCATAAAGAATGAGGACAGTATCAAGCCAATAAGCACGTTCTGCACTACAACATCAAGATCGATTGGATAAAAGCATAAATTCGAACCTAGAAACGGAATGCTACATTTAGGAGTGACATTTACATGGTTATTTCATCGAACACTTGGCGTGCAATTTTAGATCACAAGTCATGTTGAAGTAAAAATGAGAAAAAACAAGTGAACTTTAAAGACAATCAGACATAAGCATAAAAAATGAAGATAGTATCAATCCAATAAGCACGTTCTGCACTACAAAGTGAAGACCGATCGAATAAAAGCATAAATTCGAACCTAGAAACCGAATGCCACATTTATCATTGACATTAACATGGAAATTTCATCGAGCATTTGGCGTGCAATGTTAGATCACAAGTCATTTTAAAGGCAAAAGGAGAAAAAACAAGTGATCATTAAAGACATCTAGGAATAAGGATAAAAATGAGGACAATATCAAGCCAATAACCACGTTCTACACTACAAAAACAAAACTAATCGAAAAAGAGCATAAATTCGAACCTAAAAACCGAATGCCACCTTTAGGACTGACATTTACATGGACATATCATCGAACACTATGCGTGTAATGTTAGATCTGAAGTCATTTTAAGGCAAAATGAGAAAAAAACAAGTGAACTTTAAAGACATCTAGGCATAAGTATAAAGAATGAGGACAGTATCAAGCCAATAAGCACGTTCTGCACTACAACATCAGGATCGATTGGATAAAAGCATAAATTCGAACCTAGAAACGGAATGCCACATTTAGGAGTGACATTTACATGGTTATTTCATCGAACACTTGGCGTGCAATTTTAGATCACAAGTCATGTTGAAGTGAAAATGAGAAAAAACAAGTGAACTTTAAAGACATCTAGACATAAGCATAAAAAATGAAGATAGTATCAATCCAATAAGCACGTTCTGCACTACAAAGTGAAGACCGATCGAATAAAAGCATAAATTCGAACCTAGAAACCGAATGCCACATTTATCATTGACATTAACATGGACATTTCATCGAGCATTTGGCGTGCAATGTTAGATCATAAGTCATTTTAAAGGCAAAAGGAGAAAAAACAAGTGATCATTAAAGACATCTAGGAATAAGGATAAAAATGAGGATAGTATCAAGCCAATAACCACGTTCTACACTACAAAATCAAAACTGATCGAAAAAGAGCATAAATTCGAACCTAAAAACCGAATGCCACCTTTAGGACTGACATTTACATGGACATATCATCGAACACTATGCGTGTAATGTTAGATCTGAAGTCATTTTAAGGCAAAATGAGAAAAAACAAGTGAACTTTAAAGACATCTAGGCATAAGCATAAAGAATGAGGATAGTATCAAGCCAATAAGCACGTTCTGCACTATAAAATCAAGACCGATAGAATAAAAGCAAAAATTCGAATCTAGAAACTGAATGCCACATTTAGGATTGACATTTACATGGACATTTCATCGAACACTTGGATTGCAATGTTAGATCACAAGTCATTTTAAAGGAAAAAGGAGTAAAAACAAGTGAACTTTACAGACATCTAGTCATAAGCATAAAGAATGAGGTCAATATAAAGCCAATAAGCACTTTCTGCACTACAAAATCAAGACCGATTGGATAAAAGCATAAACTCAAACCTATAAACCGAATGCCACATTTAGGAGTGACATTTACATGGAAATTTTATCGAACACTTGGCGTGCAATGCTAGATCACTTGGCGTCAAAATGAGAAAAAACAAGTGAAATTTAAAGACGTCTAGGCATAATCATAAAGAATGAAGAAAGTATCAATCCAATAAGCACGTTCTGCACTACAAAGTGAAGACCGATCCAATAAAAGCGTAAATTCAAACCTAAATACCGAATGCCACATTTATCATTGACATTTACATATACTTTTCATCGAGCACTTGGCATGCAATGTTAGATCACAAGTCATTATAAAGGCAAAAGGACAAAAAACAAGTGAATGTTAAAGACAACTAGGCATAAGCATAAGGAATGAGGATAGTATCAAGCCAATAAGCACGTTCTGCACTAAAAAGCCAAGACCATTTGGATAAAAGCATAAATTCGAACCTAGAAACAGAATGCCACATTTAGGAGTGACATTTACATGGACGTTTCATCGAACAATTGGCGTTCAATGTTAAATCACAAGTCTTTTTAAAGGCAAAAGGAGAAAAAACAAGTCATCTTTAAAGACATCTGGGAATAAGCATAAAAATGAGGACAATATCAAGCCAATAACAACGTTCAACACTACAAAATCATGACTGATCGAATAAGAGCATAAATTCGAACCTAGAAACCGAATGGCATATTTACGAGTGACATTTACATGGACATTTCATCGAACACTTGGCCTGCAAGATTAGATCACAAGTCGTTTTAAAGGCAAAAAGAGGAAAAATGAGTGAACTTTAAAAACATCAAGCAGTAAGCATAAAGAATTAGGACAATATCAAGCCAATAAACATGTTCTACACTACAAAATCAAGACCGATTGGATAAAGGCATAAATTTGTACCTAGAAACCGAATGCCACATTTAGGAGTGACAATTACATGGAAATTTCATCGAACACTTGGCGTGCAATGCTAGATCACAAGTCAATTTTTTAAAGACAAAAGGAGAAAAAACAAGTGAAATTTAAAGATATCTAGGCATAAGCATAAAAAATGAGAATAGTATCAAGTCAATAAGCACATTCTGCAAAACAATATCAAGGCCGATCGAATATGAGCATAAATTTGAACGTAGAAATCGAATGTCACATTTAGGAGTGACATTTAAATGGACATTTCATCGAACAATTGGCGTTCAATGTTAAATCACAAGTCATTTTAAAGGCAAAAGAAGAAAAAACAAGTGATATTTTAAAGACATCTAGGAATAAGCATAAAGAACGAGGATAGTATCAAGCCAATAAGGAGATTCTACACAACAAAATTAAGACCGATCGGATAAAAGCATAAATTCGGACCTAGAAACCGAATGCCATATTTAGGAGTGACATTTACATGGATATTTCATCGAACAATTGGCGTGCAATGCTAACTCACAAGTCATTTTAAAGACAAAATGAGAAAAAACAAGTGATCTTTAAGGACATCTAGGCATAAGCATAAAGAATGAGCATAGTATCAAGCAAATAAGGACATTCTACAACAGAAAATCAAAACCGATCGGATAAAAGCAAAAATTCGCACCTAAAAACCAAATGCCACATTTAGGAGTGACATTTACATGGACATTTCATCGAACACTTGGCGTGCAATGTTAGATCACAGGTCGTTTTAAGGCAAAATGAGAAAAAACAAGTGAACTTCAAAGACATCTAGGCATAAGCATAAAGAATGACGATAATATCAAGCCAATAAGCATTTCTGCACTACAAAATAAAGACCGATCAGGTAAAAGCATAAATTCGAACCGAGAAACCGAATGCCACATTTAGGAGTGACATTTACATGGAAATTTCATCGAACACTTGGCGTGCAATGTTAGATGACAAGTCATTTTTAAGGCAAAATGATTAAAAACAAGTGAACTTTAAAGGCATCTAGGCATAAGCATAAAGAATGAGGATAGTATCAACGTTAATAAACACATTCTGCAAAAAATTATCAAGGCCGATCGAATATGAGCATAAATTTGAATGTAGAAACTGAACGCCACATTTAGGAGTGACATTTACATGGACATTTCATCGAACAATTGACATTCAATGTTAAATCACAAGTCATTTTAAAGGCAAAATGACAAAAAAGAAGTGACATTTTAAAGACATCTTGGAATAAGCATAAAGAATGAGGATAATATCAAGCAAATAGGACATTCTACACCACAAAATTAAGACTGATCGGATAAAAGTATAAATTCGGACCTAGAAACCGAATGCCATATTTAGGAGTGACATTTACATGGACATTTCATCGAAAAATTGGCGTGCAAGGTTAAATCACAAGTCATTTTTAAGGCAAAATTAGAAAAAACAAGTGAACTTCAAAGATATCTAGGCATAAGCATAAAGAATGAGGATAGTATCAACGCTAATAAGCACATTCTGCACCACAAAATCAAGACTGATCAGATAAAAGCAAAAATTCGGACAAAGAAACCAAATGCCATATTTAGGTGATGGCCGGATCGATGGAGGGGATGATGGTGCAAAGAGATCGCCACGAGAATCCAAGGAATTCCGACAACAAACACCACGCAACTGACCCGTCTTCAACTGGCTGGATCTTCCTCGTCCGAACTCGAAATTGAGTGATTCCAATTCGAGAAGTTAGATCTATGAGTCTAGTTGAAGTCCTCAAAATATGAGACCGAGATGATGAGCGGATTGAAAGTTATGTCGAATTTACTGAGATGGTGCAGAAACCTCCGAGATGGATGATGGTTCGAAATGGAGAGAACAAGGGGATATGGATGCTTGATAACTTGGATATGACTCACCAAGCTCTCAAACAAACTAGGATGCTCGAAATTGTCGGATATGACTCACCAACAATTGAACAACGAGAATTGAACGAAACAAAACAAGAACTTCGAATTGAAAATGCAAGGAAAAGAGAAGCAAATTTCGTCCAAGTCTAGCAACAAAGGGTGAGGGGGACGACCATATAACCTAGAAAGCAACCTCACAAAGTTAGCCCCTTCACTTAAGGAAATTACAAAAATTAACCCAAAAACCCGAAAACTTAATAATTGTCCTTTCCGTCGAATTGTCACTTAGAACCATGAAGTAGAATAAAACTCCAACCATCTTCATTGCACTCTTTCGGAAAGCTACACCCCATGAGCTCTTCTTGCACTTGACATAGAATGGCCTTAGCTCGGGATCGCGTAATACGACCTAGATAAGGTGGTGTAGTTCCTTGAGCTTTGGCACCATCAAAACCGGAAGGCAAGGGCGCGCCACCATCCAAGCTTGTTGGCGCGTCTAGGGTATGCCGAGGCTCCTCCAAGTGTTCCGACGTGTGCTCCTCCAAGTGTTGCTCCTCCAAGTGTTCTGAAGTGTGCTCCATAGTTGGCTCGGACATCGATGGAATCACATCATTAGGAGTGACATTTACATGGATATTTCATCGAACAATTGGTGTGCAATGTTAAATCACAAGTCATTTTAAAGGCAAAATGAGAAAAAAACAAGTGATCTTTAAGAACATCTAGGCATAAGCATATAGAATGAGCATAGTATCAAGCCAATAAGGACATTCTACACCACAAACTCAAGACCGATCGGGTAAAAGCAAAAATTCGAACCTAGAAACTGAATGCCACATTTAGGAGTGACATTTACATGGACATTTTATCGAACAATTGGCGTTCAATGTTAAATAAAAAGTCATTTTAAAGGCAAAAGGAGAAAAAACAAGTGATACTTTAAAGACATCTAGGAATAAGCATAAAGAATGAGGATAGTATCAAGCCAATAAGGACATTCTACACAACAAAATTAAGACCGGTTGGATAAAAGCATAAATTCGGACTTAGAAACCGAATGCCATATTTAGCAGTGATATTTACATGGATATTTCATCGAACAATTGGTGTGCAATGCTAAATCACAAGTCATTTTAAAGGAAAAATGAGAAAAAAACAAGTGATCTTTAAGAACATCTAGGCATAAGCATATAGAATGAGCATAGTATCAAGCCAATAAGGACATTCTACACCACAAACTCAAGACCGATCGGGTAAAAGCAAAAATTCGAACCTAGAAACTGAATGCCACATTTAGGAGTGACATTTACATGGACATTTTATCGAACAATTGGCGTTCAATGTTAAATAAAAAGTCATTTTAAAGGTAAAAGGAGAAAAACAAGTGATATTTTAAAGACATCTAGGAATAAGCATAAAGAATGAGGATAGTATCAAGCCAATAAGGACATTCTACACAACAAAATTAAGACCGGTTGGATAAAAGCATAAATTCGGACCTAGAAACCGAATGTCATATTTAGGAGTGATATTTACATGGATATTTCATCGAACAATTGGTGTGCAATGCTAAATCACAAGTCATTTTAAAGGAAAAATGAGAAAAAAACAAGTGATCTTTAAGGACATCTAGGCATAAGCATAAAGAATGCGCATTGTATCAACCAAATAAGTACATTCTACACCACAAAATCAAGACTGATCGGAAAAAAGCAAAAAATCGCACCTGGAAACCAAATGCCACATTTAGGAGTGACATTTACATGGACATTTAATTGAACACTTGGCGTGCAATGTTAGATCACAAGTCATTTTAAGGCAAAATGAGAAAAAACAAGTGAACTTCAAATACATCTAGGCATAAGCATAAAGAATGAGGATAGTATCAACGCTAATAAGCATATTCTGCACCACACAATCAAGACCGATCGGATAAAAGCATAAATTCGAACCTTGAAACTGAATGCCATATTTAGGAGTGACATTTACATGGACATTTCAGGAGTTACATTTACATGGACATTTCAATTTAGGAGTGACATTTACATGGACATTTCAGGGTTTTCTCTCTCTAACTAGGGTTTCTCCTTTCCTCGTCTTTTCCGTCTTTTCCGGCGGCCTTGGCGGCGCCACCCACCCCCGGTGGGCTTGGGGGGTGAGTGCGAGTGATCGGTGACATCACGTGAGGAAGAAATCTCGGTGGGGCCTCCCTGGGCGGCCGAGATACGAGAGGGTGACCGGAGTTTGTGACCTTGAGGGTCAAACACGGGTCTTTTACGGTGGTTCCGGCGTTCCCTGCGACGGCTACCATCGTTTTGAGTGTAGGGACATCTTGTGAGGCGAAATCCTACTAGAACCACTTGGATCTATTGGGATACGTGAGGGAGACCGGAGTATTGCGAGTGGTGTGCACAAAATTAGTTCTAGGGTTTGGACCTTGTGTTCCTGCTGTGGTTCGGCTTAGATCTGGTTCCTGAGCATTTCCAAAGTCAGTTCAGTTGCTACAATGTCTGGATCTAAGAAAAATCGTCACCGTTTTGCTGCTAGCAACACTATTCTTGAGCTTAGACGTGGTCAACTGCAAAAATCACCGGAGGCGTCTTCAATCTCAAGCCAAGTTCAGGCTTCCCCCGTTGATTCTGTTGATGAGGAGATAGATCCGGCGAAAACGCCCAGTTTTATGAAGAATCTTTCGAAATCGACGCAGAACGCCATAGAAAATCCATTACCGGCGTCGGACGTAACCGGCGGCGATGTGGCGGCGCTTTTGGCTGCAACGCCGGGCACTTCAAGTCCATCCTGTGGAGAAGACAGCAATAACGTCGAAGCTGGAGGCCAAGCCACATGTCCATCTTTTGCCCCTATTGGCAACATGTCTTTGGGAAAGCTGACTGTTGACCACGCCAAATCGGTGCAAAACACTAGCCCCTCCCCTTCAAAAGCTGCTCGAGCTTCTACTCCTATCAACCCAGCCATTTCTTTGCCACTCTTGTCCGATAACCCATCTCAAAAATCCACCTCCATCAAATACTAAGCCTCCCACCACAAATCTCAAACCACCACACCTCCAAACACCTAAATTCGGACAGTCCTGGTCCAAAAAACCAGCCTTCGAAAGGCTATCTCCTAAACAAAGCCATGTGACCTCAAAACAACATCTCTCTTCTGGATATATGCAGCACCCGGGGACCTCCTCTTCACGCAACTCAACAAATGGCAATAGGTGCATCAAAGATTGTGAAAGACTAGAGAAAATGCAGCTTCCAAGCAAGGATGTCTTCGAATTTGATATGGCTGATCTCTCTCAAGAGGTAGACTCATGGAAAGCAACCTTAATTGGTTTTGTGGCTGGTGAAAAGGCCTCTCTAAGGGGTCTAACGGAGTTTGTTGAGAATACTTGGGAGGTGACTTTGCCGAAGATATTCATGAAAGAAAACGGTGTGTTCACGTTCAGCTTTGGCACACTTGAAGAACGAGATTGGGTCCTAGAAAATGAACCTTGGCTACTTCATGGAAACAAACCACTTGTCTTGAAGAAATGGACCATGGGCATGGCTATTGATTGGACTAGCTTTGCTTCAATCCCGGTATGGGTAAAGATACATGACAATGATCCGGTTTTCCTCTCTTCTAAACGCATTCTTTGCGGTATCGGGAATATGATTGGCAACCCCGTTTGTGTTGACAAAATGACATCCTCCCTTGAGAGGATATCCTTTGCTAGGATGCTTGTTGATATCACCACCGAGGAAGCAAATCGGAAAACCGTTAAGCTTAGGAGCAAATGTGGCAAGACCTTTGAATATGGTGTGGATTTTGAATGGATGCCATGGCGCTGCACTTATTGTAAAAATTTTGGCCACCTCAAGGCGTTTTGCAAGAATAGTGCCAACAATGCTAAGGAGGCGGATGGGGAAAAATCGAAAGCCAAAATGTGGGTCCCCAAACCGAATAAAAGCCAGCTGAACGCCAACCCCTCGGAGCACTTTCCCACGCCCTCAGCTGAAACCAGCCTTAACCAAACAAAAACCAAAAATTCCACCACTCCTTCGAACCAGCCTCCCAACAAGCTGACCGCTACTGATGTTGTTAGCCCAGTTGCACACCCCTCCTTGCTGCTGCAAAATGATGTTACAATTGGGCATTCTAATGCTAAAAATGATGAGGTGGCAGTTGCTTCAAGAGCCGCAACAAATATTGTCGATAGTAGCACTCCGCAACAATTTTTGGGTGCTGAAAATTCAGGAAAGTTGACTAATCAACCGGTGACTCAAAATCCCGTTGTTGCATCGAGTTTGCCAATTATTGTTGACCCGATTGAGGTAAGACCGCACTTGTTAGAGCAAACTGATTTTGAGCAAAGCATGATCCTTGCACTCAAGGCTAGAAGCTTAGAAGAAGAAGCTAATCGTGCCTTCAAATTCCCGAAGAAAAGCACCGAGCCAGCTCACCTAATCTTCGACCATCCACAAATCCCACCGTGACCCCCTACAAAGAGGGGCATAGCTCCACCAAAAACAGCTTTGAAGGCCTTCTTGAGGGCTTGTTTGAGGGTTGTAGTAGCCCTAAAAATGGTGCATCATGACCGAGCTCAAAGTAGGATGTTGGAATGTGAGAGGGAGTAGTGACCCCTCTAAAATAAACATGGTCAATGAATTTGTCCATAAAAACCGAATTAGTGTGATGGGAATCCTTGAAACCAAGACCCTACGAACTAGGGAAGACTTGCTTGCTTTTTGTTTGCTACGGGGATGGAGATATTGCACCGAGGCTAGCCCCCAAGAAAGAGGTCGAATGAGAATCGCTTGGAACCCTCTTGTTGTGCACTTGGATATCTTATTGAATACTAGCCAAGCGATACATTGCAAGGTTAGTGATAGAAACTCTTGTTTAAGTTTTTATCTCACCTTTGTCTATGCTTTCAATTATCCTAGGGAAAGAAAGCCGTTGTGGAACTTGTTGAGAACTCTTGCCGGGGGGATGAATGCACCATGGCTTGTGATGGGTGATTTGAATTGTTTGCTTGACTCCACGGAGAGATTCTCTTTGAGAAATACCAATGATGATGATGAGCCGGATGAACTAGCCAATGCCCTTGGCCCTTGTAACCTCCATGACCTCACCTATTCCGGAGCCAAGTACACTTGGTCCAATCAACAAATGGGTATCTCCCGAGTAGCCACAAAAATAGACCGAGCCCTTGTTAACCCCCTTTGGGAAACCACTTTTAGGCATTCCTTTGCCTTTTTTGGAGACCCAAACCTTTCCGACCACTCACCCGGCCTTGTCCACATAAACCCCACAAACTCTATCCGAAAACTCCCCTTCCGGTTCTACAACTTTTGGACCGAAGATCCCGAGTTTGAGAGCTTGGTGAGCCGTGTTTGGAACGAGCACATAATAGGGTCGGCTCAATTCATCCTCTTCTCCAAGCTTTCCAAATTGAAAGGGGCTTTAAAAGCTTGGCACCGTACTAAATTCAGGAACCTTGAGGCACAAGCGGAAGCAAGTGTGGAAAAGTTGAAGAAAGCGCAACAAGCTCTCCATGATGACTTTGGGAACCTTGGAAAACAAAGTGACGTTTCCGAAGCCAAGAAAGAGGTTGAGCTCAATGTGAAAATCTTGTTGAGTGCTACAACCCAAAGAGCCAAGCTAGATTGGATGAGCATGGGAGAGGAAACCTCCTCCTTCTTCTTCAATAGGATCAAGGAGAGGAAGGAGGGCAACACCATCCGAATGCTTGAGGATGAAAATGGTAACAAGATTGAAGAGCCCCGTGCTATTGTGAATGAGGTAGTAGGGTTCTATGAGAAGGTATTTTGTACACTAGCTCCAACACAAACTTTTGACTTTAGCCAACTCGAAGGGCCAACCCTCAATCGAGAAAATGTAGCAAACCTCACCCTTATGCCTTCCGAAGAAGAGATAAGAAAAGCATTTGTGGGCATTGGTTCCAACAAATCTCCGGGGCCCGATGGCTTTAGTAGTCACTTCTTCAAAGAATGTTGGAGCATAGTGAAGATTGATGTGGTTAAAGTGGTGCAAGAATTCTTTCAATCCGGGAGATTACTTAGAGATTGGAACAACACGTTTGTGAGCCTCATACCCAAAGTTGACAACCCCTTCCACATAAAAGACTTTCGACCCATTTCTTGTTGCAATACCTTTCTAAAAGCCATCTCTAAAATCCTAGTAAGCCGAATTCGACCCCTCCTTGACAATATTGTCTCGGTGGGGCAAGGTGCTTTTGTCCCGGGCCGCTCCATTACCCATAATGTCGCGGTTGCCCAAGAACTAGTAGCCACCTACGAGAAAAGGCGCACCTCTAAAAGGTGCCTCATGCAAGTGGACCTTCAAAAGGCTTTCGATTGTGTTGATTGGGGCTTCCTTGAAAAAACCCTCCATTATTTTGGCTTCCCACCTTGGCTAATCCAACTCATTCTACAAAATGTCACCACCCCATGATACTCCATCCTCATTAATGGCGAGGCCAAGGGCTTCTTTCCGGGCAAGAGAGGCCTCCGCCAAGGTGATCCTCTCTCACCCTTCCTCTTCGTCTTGATTATGGAAATCCTTAGCCGGAATCTTCAAAAGGCTAGCACCACCCGAGGATTTGCCTTTCACCCCAAATGCCACCGACTCTAACTCACAAATATCACCTTTGCCGATGATCTCCTTATTTTTTGCAAACCAACCATCTCTACCCTCAATTCCATAAAAACATGCCTTGTCTCTTTTGGTAGATCCTCGGGCCTCATAGCCAATAGCCACAAAAGCCGAATCTTCTTTGGTGGTGTGGCACTTGATGATCGGGCCTCTCTTGCGGCAATTATGGGTTTCGAGATTGGAACCTTCCCGATCCGCTACTTGGGGATGCCACTTCATATCGAAAAGCTCAAAGTAGGGGATTATGGGCCTCTCCTCAACAAGATCACCGGGGTCATCAATAGATGTGGGGCACGAACGCTCTCTTATGAAGGGAGAGCTCAAGTAATTCGCTCTATGCTTGAGGGCCTCCTCTCCTTTTGGGTCAAATCTACCATCATCCCAAAAAGGGTACTCAAACGCATAGAAGCACTTTGTCGCTCCTTCCTTTGGAGTGGCAAAATTGAGGGGAAAAAAGCACTTGTTTCATGGAAAAAAGTGACTAGGCCTTATGAAGAAGGTGGTCTCAATATCAAAGAGCTCCTTGCTTGGAATCAATCGATCCTCTTCAAACTTGGCCATGAGATATACATGAACAAACCGTCTCTTTGGACGAATTGGGTCACTCAAAACCACACGAGAAGGGTCAATTTTTGGAATTTGAGAGTTAAAAGCACCGACTCTTGGATTTGGAAATCACTTCTCAAGTTACGGGAACCGGTGGTTGAAGCGGTTCTTGCAAGGGCAACAAACGAAGACCCAACCGGCCTTAATTCCATCACCAAGTCAAATGGCCAACTTGATACGAGAGCCCTCTACGACTTGCTCCGTAACCGAGGCCCCACTCTTGCTTGGAGCGAGTTGATATGGACTCGTGTAAGAGCCAAGAAGTGGAGCTTTAGATTTTGGCTAGCATACCAAGGGAGACTCCCCACGCTAAGCCGGCTCAAGGATCGTGGCCTCCTAAACAATGACACTTGTGTCCTTTGTGGAAATGACAATGAAACCACCGACCACCTTTGGGGGAATTGCAACTTTGTTCAAGAGGTTATGGAAAGAGTTTGGACGTGGCATGGAATCCAAACTAGGAACTCAAGCCTACAAGAATAGGTTGAGTGGTTCTTGTTGTCCCCAAGGCAAGACACCCACATCTTCAAAGCAAAACTAGTCACCCTTCTTGGCATCGTCTACCACACTTGGGACGCTAGGAATGATGCATATTTCCGAGGGGCCACACCCAACGCCATCGATTGTGCTCTAAAAACAATCCATGCTTGCAAAACAAGGATCTCCTTCACTTGCAAAGTTAGTGGAAAGAGAGGTGCAAGACTTCGAAGACTCATACATACGTAAGGCCTCTCACCTTCTCTCTTTTGTTGCTTGGATGTCTTGTTGACTTGCGACCGCCTTGATAGGCGCCTTGTTGGCCTTGATGGCTTATGCCTTGGTTGGCTTGTTGGTTTTGCCTTGTTGCTTTGATTGCCTTTTAGGCACTTTTGCTTGACTTGCCCGTTTTGTTACACCTAGTCCTCCTCTAGGGATTTTTGGGGCTAGTTTGATGTGTATAGGTCCCTTTTGGGTGTTTTGTTACCCCTAGTCCTCCTCTAGGGGTGTTTTGCTCGCCTTGTGCTCTTGGGGGATGTAGGGTCATGTTGATCCGTCATGCCTCGATTTTGCGCCTTAACCCGTGTATGGTTAAGGAGCTTTTGTACAGATTCTCGTTCATATATTTACCACATCTCAGTTTACATGGACATTTCATCGAACACTTGGCGCGCAATGTTAGATCACAAGTCATTTTAAAGGCAAAAGGAGTAAAAGTAAATGAACTTTAAAGACAACTAGGCATTAGCATAAAGAATGAGAACAATATCAAGCCAATAAGCACTGTCTGCACTACAAAATCAAGACCGATCAGATAAAAGCATAAATTCGAACATAGAAACCAAATGCCATATTTAGGAGTGACATTTACATGGATATTTCATCGAACAATTGGCGTGCAATGTTAAATCACAAGTCATTTTAAAGGCAAAATGAGAAAAAAAACAAGTGATCTTTAAGGACATCTAGGCATAAGCATATAGAATGAGCATAGTATCAAGCCAATAAGGACATTCTGCACCACAAAATCAAGATCGATCGGATAAAAGCAAAAATTCGAACCTAGAAACTAAATGCCACATTTAGGAGTGACGTTTACATGGACATTTTATCGAACAATTGGCGTTCAATGTTAAATAAAAAGTCATTTTAAAGGCAAAAGGAGAAAAAACAAGTTATATTTTAAAGACATCTAGGAATAAGCATAAAGAATGAGGATAGTATCAAGCCAATAAGGACATTCTACACAACAAAATTAAGACCAGTCGGATAAAAGCATAAATTCGGACCTAGAAACCGAATGCCATATTTAGGAGTGACATTTACATGGATATTTCATCGAACAATTGGTGTGCAATGCTAAATCACAAGTCATTTTAAAGGCAAAATGAGAAAAAACAAGTGATCTTTAAGGACATCTAGGCATAAGCATAAACAATGCGCATAGTATCAAGCAAATAAGGACATTCTACACCACAAAATCAAGACCGATATGAAAAAATAAAAAATTCTCACCTAGAAACCAAATGCCACATTTAGGAGTGACATTTACTTGGACATTTAATCGAACACTTGTCGTGCAATGTTAGATCACAAGTCATTTTAAGGCAAAATGAGAAAAAAACAAGTGAACTTCAAAGACATCTAGGCATAAGCATAAAGAATGAGGATAGTATCAACGCTAATAAGCACATTCTGCACCACAAAATCAAGACCGATCGGATAAAAGCATAAATTCGAACCTAGAAACCGAATGCCACATTTAGGAGTGACATTTACATGGAAATTTCATCGAACACTTGGCGTTCAATGTTAAATCACAAGTCATTTTTAAGGAAAAAGGAGAATAAACAAGTGATATTTTAAAGACATCTAGGAATAAGGATAAGAAATGAGGATAATATCAAGCCAATAAGGACATTCTACACAACAAAATTAAGACCGATCGAAAAAAGCAAAAATTCGGACAAAGAAACCAAATGCCATATTTTGGAGTGACATTTACATGGATATTTCATCGAACAATTTGTGTGCAATGTTACATCACAAGTCATTTTAAAGGCAAAATGAGAAAAAAACAAGTGATCTTTAAGGACATCTAGGCATAAGCATAAAGAATGAGCATAACATCAAGCCAATAAGGACATTGTGCACCACAATATCAAGATCGATCCGAAAAAAGCGAAAATTCGAACCTCGAAACTCAATGCAACATTTAGAAGTTACATTTACATGGACATTTCATCGAACAATTGGCGTTCAATGTTAAATCACAAGTCATTTTAAAGGCAAAAGGAGAAAAAACAAGTGATATTTTAAAGACATCTTGGAATAAGCATAAAGAATGAGGATAATATTAAGCCAATAAGGACATTCTACACAACAAAATTAAGACTGATCGGATAAAGCATAATTTCTTACATAGAAACCAAATGACATATTAAGGAGTGACATTTACATGGACATTTCATCGAACAATTGGCGTGCAATGTTAAATCACAAGTCATTTTAAAGGCAAAATAAGAAAATACAAGTGATCATTAAGGACATCTAGACATAAGCATAAAGAATGAGCATAGTATAAAGCCAATAAGGACATTCTGCACCACAAAATCAAGACCGATCAGATAAAAGCAAAAATTCGAACCTAGAAACCAAATGCCACATTTAGGAGTGACATGTACATGGACATTTCATCGAACACTTGGCGTGCAATGTTAGATCACGAGTCATTTTTAAGGCAAAATGAGAAAAAACAAGTGAACTTCAAAGACATCTAGGCATAAGCTTAAAGAATGATAATAGTATCAACGCTAATAAGCATATTCTGCACCACAAAATCAAGACCGATCGGATAAAAGCATAAATTCGAACCTAGAAACCGAATGCCATATTTAGGAGTGACATTTACATGGACATTTCATCGAACACTTGGCGCGCAATGTTAGATCACAAGTCATTTTTAAGGCAAAAGGAGTAAAAGCAAGTGAACTTTAAAGACAACTAGGCATAAGCATAAAGAATGAGAACAATATCAAGCCAATAAGCACTTTCTGCACTACAAAATCAAGACCGATCAGATAAAAACATAAATTCGAACCTAGAAACCGAATGCCACATTTAGGAGTGACATTTACATGGAAATTTCATCGAACACTTGGCGTTCAATGTTAATTCACAAGTCATTTTAAAGGCAAAAGGAGAAAAAACAAGTGATATTTTAAAGATATCTAGGATTGAGGATAATATCAAGCCAATAAGGACATTCTACACAACAAAATTAAGACCGATCGGATAAAAGAAAAAATTCGGAAAAAGAAACCAAATACCATATTTAGGAGTGACATTTACATGGTTATTTCATCGAACAATTGGCGTGCAATGTTAAATCACAAGTCATTTTAAAGGAAAAATGAGAAAAAACAAGTGATCTTTAAGGACATCTAGGCATAAGCATAAAGAATGAGCATAGTATCAAGTCAATAAGGACATTCTGCACCACAAAATCAAGACCGATCGGATAAAAGCGAAAATTCGAACCTAGAAACTGAATGCCATATTTAGGAGTGACATTTACATGGACATTTCATCGAACACTTGGCACGCAATGTCAGATCACAAGTCATTTTAAAAGCAAGTGATCTTTAAAGACAACTAGGCATAAGCATAAAGAATGAGAACAATATCAAGCCAATAAGCACTTTCTGCACTACAAAATCAAGACCGATCAGATAAAAGCATAAATTCGAACCTAGAAACCGAATTCCACATTTAGGAGTGACATTTACATGGAAATTTCATCGAACACTTGGCGTTCAATGTTAAATCACAAGTCATTTTTAAGGAAAAAGGAGAAAAACAAGTGATATTTTAAAGACATCTAGGAATAAGCATAAAGAAAGCGCATAGTATCAAGCCAATAAGGACATTCTGCACCATAAAATCAAGAGCGATCGGATAAAAGCATAAATTCGGACCTAGAAACCGAATGCCATATTAAGGAGTGACATTTACATGGACATTTCATCGAACACTTGGCGTGCAATGTTAGATCACAAGTCATTTTAAGGCAAAATGAGAAAAAACAAGTGAACTTCGAAGACATCTAGGCATAAGCATAAAGAATGAGGATAGTATCAACGCTAATAAGCACATTATGCACCACAAAATCAAGACCGATCGGATAAAAGCATAAATTCGAACCTTGAAACCGAATGCCATATTTAGGAGTGACATTTACATGGACATTTCATCGAACACTTGGCGTGCAATGTTAGATCACAAGTCATTTTAAAGGCAAAAGGAGTAAAAGCAAGTGAACTTTAAAGACAACTAGGCATAAGCATAAAGAATGAGAACAATATCAAGCCAATAAGCACTTTCTGCACTACAAAATCAATACCGATCAGATAAAAGCATAAATTCGAACCTAGAAACCGAATACCATATTTAGGAGTGACATTTACATGGAAATTTCATCGAACACTTGGCGTTCAATGTTAAATCACAAGTCATTTTAAAGGCAGAAGGAGAAAAAACAAGTGATATTTTAAAAACATCTAGGAATAAGGATAAGGAATGAGGATAATATCAAGCAAATAACGACATTCTACACAACAAAATTAAGACCGATCGGATAAAAGCAAAAATTCGAACAAAGAAACCAAATGCCATATTTAGGAGTGACATTTACATGGATATTTCATCGAACACTTGGCGTGCTATGTTAGATCACAAGTCAATTTAAGGCAAAATGAGAAAAAACAAGTGAACTTCAAGGACATCTAGGCATAAGCATAAAGAATGAGGATAGTATCAACGCTAATAAGCACATTCTGCACCACAAAATCAAGACCGATCGGATAAAAGCGAAAATTCGAACCTTGAAACCGAATGCCATATTTAGGAGTGATATTTACATGGACATTTCATCAACACTTGGCGCGTAATGTTAGATCACAAGTCATTTTAAAGGCAAAAGGAGTAAAAGCAGGTGAACTTTAAAGACAACTAGGCATTAGCATAAAGAATGAGAACAATATCAAGCCAATAAGCACGTTCTGCACTATAAAATCAAGACCGATCAGATAAAAGCATAAATTCGAACCTAGAAACCGAATGCCACATTTAGGAGTGACATTTATATCGAAATTTCATCGAACACTTGGCGTTCAATGTTGAATCACAAGTCATTTTAAAGGCAAAAGGAGAAAAAAGAAGTGATATTTTAAAGACATCTAGGAATAAGGATAAGGAATGAGGATAATATCAAGTCAATAAGGACATTCTACACAACAAAATTAAGACCGATCGAAAAAAGCAAAAATTCGGACAAAGAAACCAAATGCCATATTTAGGAGTGACATTTACATGGATATTTCATCGAACAATTTGCGTGCAATGTTAAATCACAAGTCATTTTAAAGGCAAAATGAGAAAAAACAAGTGATCTTTAAGGACATCTAGGCATAAGCATAAAGAATGAGCATATCATCAAGCCAATAAGGACATTTTGCACCACAATATCAAGATCGATCCGATAAAAGCAAAAATTCGAACCTCGAAACTGAATGCAACATTTAGGAGTGACATTTACATGGACATTTTATCGAACAATTGGCGTTCAATGTTAAATAAAAAGTCCTTTTAAAGGCAAAAGGAGAAAAAACAAGTGATATTTTAAAGTCATCAAGGAATAAGCATAAAGAATGAGGATAATATCAAGCAAATAAGGACATTCTACACAACAAAATTAAGACTGATCGGATAAAAGCATAATTTCGGACCTAGAAACCAAATGACATATTTAGGAGTGACATTTACATGGATATTTCATCGAACAATTGGCGTGCAATGCTAAATCACAAGTCATTTTAAAGGAAAAATGAGAAAAAACAAGTGATCTTTAAGGACATCTAGCCATAAGCATAAAGAAAGCGCATAGTATCAAGCCAATAAGGACATTCTGCACCACAAAATCAAGACCGATCGGATAAAAGCAAAAATTCGCACCTAGAAACCAAATGCCACATTTAGGACTGACATTTACATGGACATTCAATTGAACACTTGGCGTGCAATGTTAGATCACAAGTCATTTTAAGGCAAAATGAGAAAAAACAAGTGAACTTCGAAGACATCTAGGCATAAGCATAAAGAATGAGGATAGTATCAACGCTAATAAGCACATTCTGCACCACAAAATCAAGACCGATCGGATAAAAGCATAAATTCGAACCTTGAAATCGAATTCCATATTTAGGAGTGACATTTACATGGACATTTCAACGAACACTTGGCGAGCAATGTTAGATCACAAGTCATTTTAAAGGCAAAAGGAGTAAAAGCAAGTGAACTTTAAAGACAACTAGGCATAAGCATAAAGAATGAGAACAATATCAAGCCAATAAGCACTTTCTGCACTACAAAATCAAGACCGATCAGATAAAAGCATAAATTCGAACCTAGAAACCGAATGCCATATTTAGGAGTGACATTTACATGAAAATTTCATCGAACACTTGGCGTTCAATGTTAAATCACAAGTCATTTTAAAGGCAGAAGGAGAAAAAACAAGTGATATTTTAAAGACATCTAGGAATAAGGATAAGGAATGAGGATAATATCAAGCCAATAACGACATTCTACACAACAAAATTAAGACCGATCGGATAAAAGCAAAAATTCGGACAAAGAAACCAAATGCCATATTTAGGAGTGAAATTTACATGGATATTTCATCGAACAATTGGTGTGCAATGTTAAATCACAAGTCATTTTAAATGAAAAATGAGAAAAAAACAAGTGATCTTTAAGGACATCTAGGCATAAGCATAAAGAATAAGCATAGTATCAAGTCAATAAGGACATTCTGCACCACAAAATTAAGACCGATCGGATAAAAGCGAAAATTCGAACCTAGAAACTAAATGCCACATTTAGGAGTGACATTTACATGGACATTTCATCGAACACTTGGCGCGCAATGTTAGATCACAAGTCATTTTAAAGGCAAAAGGAGTAAAAGCAAGTGAACTTTAAAGACAACTAGGCATTAGCATAAAGAATGAGAACAATATCAAGCCAATAAGCACTTTCTGCACTACAAAATCAAGACCGATCAGATAAAAGCATAAATTCGAACCTAGAAACCGAATTCCACATTTAGGAGTGACATTTACATGGAAATTTCATCGAACACTTGGCGTTCAATGTTAAATCACAAGTCATTTTTAAGGAAAATGGAGAAAAAACAAGTAATATTTTAAAGACATCTAGGAATAAGCATAAAGAAAGCGCATAGTATCAAGCCAATAAGGACATTCTGCACCACAAAATCAAGAGCGATCGGATAAAAGCATAAATTCGGACCTAGAAACCGAATGCCATATTAAGGAATGACATTTACATGGACATTTCATCGAACACTTGGCGTTCAATGTTAATTCACAAGTCATTTTAAAGGCAAAAGGAGAAAAAACAAGTGATATTTTAAAGATATCTAGGATTGAGGATAATATCAAGCCAATAAGGACATTCTACACAACAAAACTAAGACCGATCGGATAAAAGCAAAAATTCGGACAAAGAAACCAAATACCATATTTAGGAGTGACATTTACATGGTTATTTCATCGAACAATTGGCGTGCAATGTTAAATCACAAGTCATTTTAAAGGAAAAATGAGAAAAAACAAGTGATCTTTAAGGACATCTAGGCATAAGCATAAAGAATGAGCATAGTATCAAGTCAATAAGGACATTCTGCACCACAAAATCAAGACCGATCGGATAAAAGCGAAAATTCGAACCTAGAAACTGAATGCCATATTTAGGATTGACATTTACATGGACATTTCATCGAACACTTGGCACGCAATGTCAGATCACAAGTCATTTTAAAAGCAAGTGATCTTTAAAGACAACTAGGCATAAGCATAAAGAATGAGAACAATATCAAGCCAATAAGCACTTTCTGCACTACAAAATCAAGACCGATCAGATAAAAGCATAAATTCGAACCTAGAAACCGAATTCCACATTTAGGAGTGACATTTACATGGAAATTTCATCGAACACTTGGCGTTCAATGTTAAATCACAAGTCATTTTTAAGGAAAAAGGAGAAAAACAAGTGATATTTTAAAGACATCTAGGAATAAGCATAAAGAAAGCGCATAGTATCAAGCCAATAAGGACATTCTGCACCACAAAATCAAGAGCGATCGGATAAAAGCATAAATTCGGACCTAGAAACCGAATGCCATATTAAGGAGTGACATTTTCATGGACATTTCATCGAACACTTGGCGTGCAATGTTAGATCACAAGTCATTTTAAGGCAAAATGAGAAAAAACAAGTGAACTTCGAAGACATCTAGGCATAAGCATAAAGAATGAGGATAGTATCAACGCTAATAAGCACATTATGCACCACAAAATCAAGACCGATCGGATAAAAGCATAAATTCGAACCTTGAAACCGAATGCCATATTTAGGAGTGACATTTACATGGACATTTCATCGAACACTTGGCGTGCAATGTTAGATCACAAGTCATTTTAAAGGCAAAAGGAGTAAAAGCAAGTGAACTTTAAAGACAACTAGGCATAAGCATAAAGAATGAGAACAATATCAAGCCAATAAGCACTTTCTGCACTACAAAATCAATATCGATCGGATAAAAGCATAAATTCGAACCTAGAAACCGAATACCATATTTAGGAGTGACATTTACATGGAAATTTCATCGAACACTTGACGTTCAATGTTAAATCACAAGTCATTTTAAAGGCAGAAGGAGAAAAAACAAGTGATATTTTAAAAACATCTAGGAATAAGGATAAGGAATGAGGATAATATCAAGCAAATAACGACATTCTACACAACAAAATTAAGACCGATCGGATAAAAGCAAAAATTCGAACAAAGAAACCAAATGCCATATTTAGGAGTGACATTTACATGGATATTTCATCGAACACTTGGCGTTCTATGTTAGATCACAAGTCATTTTAAGGCAAAATGAGAAAAAACAAGTGAACTTCAAGGACATCTAGGCATAAGCATAAAGAATGAGGATAGTATCAACGCTAATAAGCACATTCTGCACCACAAAATCAAGACCGATCGGATAAAAGCGAAAATTCGAACCTTGAAACCGAATGCCATATTTAGGAGTGATATTTACATGGACATTTCATCAACACTTGGCGCGTAATGTTAGATCACAAGTCATTTTAAAGGCAAAAGGAGTAAAAGCACGTGAACTTTAAAGACAACTAGGCATTAGCATAAAGAATGAGAACAATATCAAGCCAATAAGCACGTTCTGCACTATAAAATCAAGACCGATCAGATAAAAGCATAAATTCGAACCTAGAAACCGAATGCCACATTTAGGAGTGACATTTATATCGAAATTTCATCGAACACTTGGCGTTCAATGTTGAATCACAAGTCATTTTAAAGGCAAAAGGAGAAAAAAGAAGTGATATTTTAAAGACATCTAGGAATAAGGATAAGGAATGAGGATAATATCAAGCCAATAAGGACATTCTACACAACAAAATTAAGACCGATCGAAAAAAGCAAAAATTCGGACAAAGAAACCAAATGCCATATTTAGGAGTGACATTTACATGGATATTTCATCGAACAATTTGCGTGCAATGTTAAATCACAAGTCATTTTAAAGGCAAAATGAGAAAAAACAAGTGATCTTTAAGGACATCTAGGCATAAGCATAAAGAATGAGCATATCATCAAGCCAATAAGGACATTCTGCACCACAATATCAAGATCGATCCGATAAAAGCAAAAATTCGAACCTCGAAACTGAATGCAACATTTAGGAGTGACATTTACATGGACATTTTATCGAACAATTGGCGTTCAATGTTAAATAAAAAGTCCTTTTAAAGGCAAAAGGAGAAAAAACAAGTGATATTTTAAAGTCATCAAGGAATAAGCATAAAGAATGAGGATAATATCAAGCAAATAAGGACATTCTACACAACAAAATTAAGACTGATCGGATAAAAGCATAATTTCGGACCTAGAAACCAAATGACATATTTAGGAGTGACATTTACATGGATATTTCATCGAACAATTGGCGTGCAATGCTAAATCACAAGTCATTTTAAAGGAAAAATGAGAAAAAACAAGTGATCTTTAAGGACATCTAGCCATAAGCATAAAGAAAGCGCATAGTATCAAGCCAATAAGGACATTCTGCACCACAAAATCAAGACCGATCGGATAAAAGCAAAAATTCGCACCTAGAAACCAAATGCCACATTTAAGACTGACATTTACATGGACATTTAATTGAACACTTGGCGTGCAATGTTAGATCACAAGTCATTTTAAGGCAAAATGAGAAAAAACAAGTGAACTTCGAAGACATCTAGGCATAAGCATAAAGAATGAGGATAGTATCAACGCTAATAAGCACATTCTGCACCACAAAATCAAGACCGATCGGATAAAAGCATAAATTCGAACCTTGAAACCGAATGCCATATTTAGGAGTGACATTTACATGGACATTTCATCGAACACTTGGCGTGCAATGTTAGATCACAAGTCATTTTAAAGGCAAAAGGAGTAAAAGCAAGTGAACTTTAAAGACAACTAGGCATAAGCATAAAGAATGAGAACAATATCAAGCCAATAAGCACTTTCTGCACTACAAAATCAATATCGATCGGATAAAAGCATAAATTCGAACCTAGAAACCGAATACCATATTTAGGAGTGACATTTACATGGAAATTTCATCGAACACTTGACGTTCAATGTTAAATCACAAGTCATTTTAAAGGCAGAAGGAGAAAAAACAAGTGATATTTTAAAAACATCTAGGAATAAGGATAAGGAATGAGGATAATATCAAGCAAATAACGACATTCTACACAACAAAATTAAGACCGATCGGATAAAAGCAAAAATTCGAACAAAGAAACCAAATGCCATATTTAGGAGTGACATTTACATGGATATTTCATCGAACACTTGGCGTTCTATGTTAGATCACAAGTCATTTTAAGGCAAAATGAGAAAAAACAAGTGAACTTCAAGGACATCTAGGCATAAGCATAAAGAATGAGGATAGTATCAACGCTAATAAGCACATTCTGCACCACAAAATCAAGACCGATCGGATAAAAGCGAAAATTCGAACCTTGAAACCGAATGCCATATTTAGGAGTGATATTTACATGGACATTTCATCAACACTTGGCGCGTAATGTTAGATCACAAGTCATTTTAAAGGCAAAAGGAGTAAAAGCACGTGAACTTTAAAGACAACTAGGCATTAGCATAAAGAATGAGAACAATATCAAGCCAATAAGCACGTTCTGCACTATAAAATCAAGACCGATCAGATAAAAGCATAAATTCGAACCTAGAAACCGAATGCCATATTTAGGAGTGACATTTACATGAAAATTTTATCGAACACTTGGCGTTCAATGTTAAATCACAAGTCATTTTTAAGGCAAAAGGAGAAAAAAGAAGTGATATTTTAACGACATCTAGGAATAAGGATAAGGAATGAGGATAATATCAAGCCAATAAGGACATTCTACACAACAAAATTAAGACCGATCGGAGAAAAGTATAAATTCGGACCTAGAAACCAAATGTCATATTTAGGAGTGACATTTACATGGATATTTCATCGAACAATTGGCGTGCAATGTTAAATCACAAGTCATTTTAAAGGCAAAATGAGAAAAAAACAAGTGATCTTTAAGGACATCTAGGGATAAGCGTAAAGAATGAGCATAGTATCAAGCCAATATGGACATTCTGCACCACAAAATCAAGACCGATCGGATAAAAGCAAAAATTCGAGCATAGAAACTGAATGCCACATTTAGGAGTGACATTTACATGGATATTTTATCGAACAATTGGCGTTCAATGTTAAATAAAAAGTCATTTTAAAGGCAAAAGGAGAAAAAACAAGTGATATTTTAAACACATCTAGGAATAGGCATAAATAATGAGGATAGTATCAAGCCAATAAGGACATTCTACACAAAAAAATTAATACCGATCGGATAAAAGCATAAATTCGGACCTAGAAACCGAATGCCATATTTAGGAGTGACATTTACATGGGTATTTCATCGAACAATTGGTGTGCAATGCTAAATCACAAGTCATTTTAAAGGCAAAATGAGAAAAAACAATTGATCTTTAAGGACATCTAGGCATAAGCATAAAAAATGCGCATAGTATCAAGCAAATAAGGACATTCTACACCACAAAATCAAGACCGATCGGAAAAAAGCAAAAATTCGCACCTAGAAACCAAATGCCACATTTAGGAGTGACATTTACATGGACATTTAATCGAACACTGGGCGTGCAATGTTAGATCACAAGTCATTTTAAGGCAAAATGAGAAAAAACAAGTGAACTTCGAAGACATCTAGGCAAGCATAAAGAATGAGGATAGTATCAACGCTAATAAGCACATTCTGCACCACAAAATCAAGACCGGTCAGATAAAAGCATAAATTCGAACCTTGAAACCGAATGCCATATTTAGGAGTGACATTTACATGGACATTTCGAGTGACATTTACATGGACATTTCATCAAGCTCTCTCCTCTCTCTAAACTTGGGGATTTTCTAGGGCGTTCAAGTGCGTTTTTCCGGCAGCCTCTGGCGCCTCGCCGGCGGCGGCGGTTCCACCTGTCTTTTTGGTCGACTCTCTCACGCCGTTCTAGAAGATGGGGAAAGCAAGTCACAAGAAGAAATCCTCTCTTGCCAAAGGCTTTACGCTTCAAAGTTCAGATTTTGAACCCCAAGGAGTAGCGAAGGAGGAGAAGACTGATTTTTTTGGTCTCATCTCAGATTCAGCGATCGATTACATCAAAAGGGAAAATCCAGAATATTTTCGCACCCTGCAGATCGTGGCTTCGAAAGGTGAGGCGGTGTTCAAAAGGTTCGTGGATATCCAAATGGAAGAACTCAGATCTGAGCGTTTGGAAGGAGAACGAGCCAACTCGCAGCAGAAATTGATCGAATCTGAAGCCGAGATTCAAGACAAGCAAGATTCGAACCTCGAGGAGGGCTTGAACGTCGAAGCAAAGACTCTTTTGAGTGGTTTAGATCTAGTCCAGAAACAGCCTATGAAAATCAAAAGTGGATCGAGTGGGTTGAGTCTGAGTTCGGATTCTTTAGGGCAAGATTTAGTGGGAGAGAGCAAATGCCCGAACCAGCAAGTTCCAAGCGAGCAATATTGGCTGGAAACTCCTGCAAAACTGACAGCCCAAGAAGAGATAAATGGCTGGAAACTCCCGCTGGTGTCAACCCAATTGATGGATGAACTAATTGAATGCTCACCATCGACCTTTGTTTCAGAAGCTGGACGTCGGGCAATTTCAGAAGCTGATTCACTAGTGAGCAAATTTCCGAGCACTAAGAATGGGTCTTGTTCAGTTGGAGATTGTGATGATTTGAAAAACCAGAAACTTCATGGTACTGCTGGTGTTGGGGTGGAATCTGAGCCTTGTACACCTGCTGTTCCAAGCCTGGACGGTAATGGCATAGCTCTTCTACAAGTAAAGAACCAGGTTGGTGTTTTAACTGATGCTTTGTATGATAATCTGGATTGCTGTAATGCTGAGTTAGTTGTTGGTCTTGCTACTGGTGTGTCTGAGGGCAATAGTGAGTGATACGTGATTGCCTCGTATGACTCCTTAGAAACCTCGTATATGACCCACACAAGTCCCGATCTTGCCAGTAACCTCGTTCCAACCTGAATTTGCTTATCAATGTGAGAAATCGTGCACAACAAATAACAAACGGAATTGAATTGATTGAATGAGAACCGATCAGATTTGATAGATTAGTTCAACTTGATAGTTCAAACGGATTGGCTCTAACGCTAAATCCGATTGATTAACTAGTTTGATCTTTAATAATCACAACTAGAACAATCTAATTAAAGAAAACCACAAATCAGATTCGAACAAGAGAGAAGAGAGATCGATTGATGATGATGATGTTGATCGAACAAGCACAAGCAAAGACTCGAGTTTTTGGAGCCCAAAGACAAGATAAACCTTTCTTAGGGTTTATCTTATCTCAAGCTGATTTTATTGAATGAAATAACAAGAGTATAAATAGAGAATACAAAGCTATTACTTGGAGAGCAAGGAGGAGCATATGGCCGGCCCTAACAAGATAGAATAAGCCTCCTTGTCTTGCTTCCCAAGATATAATAAAATATCTATAATAATATCTATCTAGATCCCCTTAATTAAATAAATCATGGCTGACTTATTTAATTAAGGAAATATCTCTAACAAACTAAAAATATCCAAAAGATAATAAAAACATAGGAGAGAGAATAATCAATCACTAACATCAGCCTATGGTCGAAATCCTCTTAACATAAATAAATAAAAATCGTCCTTAATAAAATAATTAAAGATAGAAATTCAAACTAAAGATAAGATTCCCGTAAGACTTGAACACCTCTCCGTAAAACCCATTTTGAAGAGATAGTATCAAGTCCATGAACACCTCTTTGAATTTGAACGCTCGAGACCTTGGAAAATGTCTTGTTCTTGGCCTCCTAGACACCTTCCTTTCAACCTTCTTTTCCATGGTCCTTTGGTCGCTATCAGTGAGGGTGTATCTGCTGGAGTTATCTCATGTTTGGCTGTTAAGAATGCTTATTCTGAAGCAAACAATGGGGCTACTGAAAAACTCTTATGTAACAGTGAGAGTGGGTCAAAAGATGGACCCCTAGACGTTCAAAATCTTGATGGTGCAGGTGTCCTAGCCACTACTGATAATCCTAATCAATTTTTAGATGATGCTGCTGTCGTAATTGCTGATGCTGCAAGCTTTAACCAGAAACCAGTAAAAGTTGATGTGTTAGCTGCAACTGGTGCAAAATTGTCTAGTGTGCAGATCTCTACTGTTGTGGGTGCAGCTGAAACGTCTGATGAGGTGATTAAGATTGCAATGGACCCATTATTGGGAGACAAGTCAGAAGTAGAGAACATTAGTTATGGATCCAATTTTGTTGATGTTGTTGAGATAAATCAGGAGAGTCTAAAGTCATATGAGACTGTTTCATTTATGCAGAACAATGCACTTGCTGAGTCTAGTGGTTTGAAACCAGTGTCCCCGAAGGAGGCCAAAACGAGGGAGATGCGGCAGCAAACATCTAGTTCAGAACACCACATTGTGAGTCTGTTGCAGCGTGTCAACACCAAAGTGGATAATTTGCAGCGTCACACTATTGCTTCTAGTCATCAGGAAAAAGGATCCAACACAATAATTGCTGATCTGTTAGTGCTGGAACTGAATGACAAAGCTGCTGCCCCATGCATTCAAGGAAGAGAGGGCAATTTCAGCCAAGAACCTCAGCAAAAATCACCTAAGCAGAATGTTCGAGGTAATAGAGCTATTTCTGCTGATGTTCGACTGAAGTTTCTGCCCAATGTAGCAAAAGACGTTTACAAATTTTCAATAGAGGAAGTAGCTGATGTAGTAGCCGACTAGAGTGAAACACTCATAGGTGTAATAATAGGAGGCAGATTACACAATGACATCGTGGTTGATTTCATTAAGGAACAATGGCTCATCCCCCAACCGAAATTATTTTTCAAAGATAATGGGGTGATTGTATTTAAGTTTGGCTCGGCTGAGGACAAAATATGGGTCCTAGAGAATGGCCCTTGGCTCGTTGTAGGGAATCGACCGCTTATTTTGAAGGAATGGCAGACCGGAATGCCTATAGATTGGTCCAGCTTCAAATCTATCCCGGTGTGGGCCAAAGTGAGGGATATTGACCCAATTTTCCTTTCATCTAACCACATGATTGAGGTGATTGGCAACATGACAGGGAGACCAATAAGTATGGACAGAATTACACACAAGGTAGAGAAAATCTCCTATGCCCGAATATTAGTTGAAGTCACTTCAGAAGAGATCAAAAGAAAAGAAGTGGTACTTGAAAGCTACAATGGTACCGTCTACAAGCACAATGTAGAATTTGAATGGACTCCTAGGTTTTGTGAAAGATGCCAACTGTTTGGTCACCATACCCATAATTGTGGGCTGAATGCACTTGAAAATTCACATGCTCAACTAGGACAAGGGGTTGCTGCTGGAAGGGCTCGATCTTATAAAAATATGAAGTGGGAAGGAGTTTAGATAGGCAACCGGCTGGGGGTGAACAAAAGTGTGCAGCAACACAAGTAGGCCAAATGGATAATGCTTCTAAGGTGATTAAGAACGCAGCTGCTATAGGTGAATTGGTTTGGAAGGTAAAGAGAGTGCAGCAAAATCCAGAAACAAAGAGGCAACTCGAAAACGAAAAAGGGTTTGCATCAACCAGCCAATTGGAGAAGAATAATGTGAATTTTCCAAAGATGAAACCAATTATGGACTCCAAGGAGAGGGCTCGGGTTTCTACACTGTTAAAGGCAAAGAAAAGGTTAATGACGACTGGATAACACCAAAGTCCCATCACAGGCCATGTTCCAAGTCGCCAGAAGTGAACACACCCGCGCAAAGGCCAAAAGGAACATTTGGGGATTTTAACTCCTTTGCACTACTTGATGAACCAGGATGATCAGTTACTGGCCTGGCCGGGCTGGTTTTGGGTTTATTAGTAGGATTTGACTGGCTTTGTACTTGGTTGGTTATTTGGCTTTGTTGATAGTAGTATGTTTTTTATACTAGGTATTGCTGGACAGGTTTGAGGGTTCATTACCCTGGATGACAGGGTGGGTTGGGGTCTTAGACCCGATTTTGTTAGGCCCGTAGGGCAAGTTTTGATGGATCTGCGTATCCATGCCTAGTGTCGTTTGTTTTTCACCTTGACTTTTTAGAGTCAAGGGTGTTTTGTTTCTCCTCCCTTTCTTCTATATATTTACCACATCTCAGTTTACATGGACATTTCATCGAACACTTGGCGCGCAATGTTAGGTCACAAGTCATTTTAAAGGCAAAAGGTGTAAAAGCAAGTGAACTTTAAAGACAACTAGGCATAAGCATAAAGAATGAGAACAATATCAAGCCAATAAGCACTTTCTGCACTACAAAATCAAGACCGATCAGATAAAAGCAGAAATTCGAACCTAGAAACCGAATGCCACATTTAGGAGTGACATTTAGATGGAAATTTCATCGAACACTTGGCGTTCAATGTTAAATCACAAGTCATATTAAAGGCAAAAGGAGAAAAAACAAGTGATATTTTAAAGATATCTAGGAATAAGGATAAGGAATGAGGATAATATAAAGCCAATAAGGACATTCTACACAACAAAATTAAGACCGATCGGATAAAAGAAAAAATTCGGACAAAGAAACCAAATGCCATATTTAGGAGTGACATTTACATGGATATTTCATCGAACAATTTGCGTGAAATGTTAAATCACAAGTCATTTTAAAGGCAAAATGAGAAAAAAAACAAGTGATCTTTAAGGATAACTAGGCATAAGCATAAAGAATGAGCATAACATCAAGCCAATAAGGACATTCTGCACCACAAAATCAAGACCGATCGGATAAAAGCAAAAATTCGAACCTCGAAACTGAATGCCACATTTAGGAGTGACATTTACATGGACATTTTATCGAACAATTGACGTTCAATGTTAAATAAAAAGTCATTTTAAAGGCAAAAGGAGAAAAAACAAGTGATATTTTAAAGATATCTAGGAATAAGCATAAAGAATGAGGATAGTATCAAGCAAATAAGGACATTCTACACAACAAAATTAAGACCGATCGGATAAAAGCATAATTTCGGACCTAGAAACCAAATGACATATTTAGGAGTGACATTTACATGGATATTTCATCGACAAATTGGTGTGCAATGCTAAATCACAAGTCATTTTAAAGGAAAAATGAGAAAAAACAAGTGATCTTTAAGGACATCTAGGCATAAGCATAAAGAATGCGCATAGTATCAAGCAAATAAGGACATTCTACACCACAAAATCAAGACCGATCGGAAAAAAGAAAAAATTCGCACCTAGAAACCAAATGCCACATTTAGGAGTGACATTTACATGGACAATTAATTGAACACTTAGCGTGCAAAAGAAGTGAACTTCAAAGACATCAAGGCATAAGCATAAAGAATGAGGATAGTATCAACGCTAATAAGCACATTCTGCACCACAAAATCAAGACCGATCGGATAAAAGCATAAACTCGAACCTTGAAACCGAATGCCATATTTAGGAGTGACATTTACATGGACATTTCATCGAACACTTGGCGCACAATGTTAGATCACAAGTCATTTTAAAGGCAAAAGGAGTAAAAGCAAATGAACTTTAAAGACAACTAGGCATAAGCATAAAGAATGAGAACAATATCAAGTCAATAAGCACTTTCTGCACTACAAAATCAAGATCGATCAGATAAAAACATAAATTTGAACCTAGAAACCGAATGCAACATTTAGGAGTGACATTGACATGGATATTTCATCGAACAATTGGCGTGCAATTTTAAATCAAAAGTCATTTTAAAGGCAAAATGAGAAAAAAACAGGTGATCTTTAAGGACATCTAGGCATAAGCATATACAATGAGCATAGTATCAAGCCAATAAGGACATTCTGCACCACAAAATCAAGACCTATCGGATAAAAGCAAAAATTCGAACCTAGAAACTGAATGCCACATTTAGGAGTGACATTTACATGGACATTTTATCAAACAATTGGCGTTCAATGTTAAATAAAAAGTCATTTTAAAGGCAAAAGGAGAAAAAACAAGTGATATTTTAATGATATCGAGGATAAAGCATAAAGAATGAGGATAGTATCAAGCTAATATGGACAATCTACACAACAAAATTAAGACTGGTCGGATAAAAGCATAAATTCGGACCTGGAAACCGAATGCCATATTTAGGAGTGACATTTACATGGATATTTCATCGATTAATTGGTGTGCAATGCTAAATCACAAGACATTTTAAAGGCAAAATTAGAAAAAACAAGTGATCTTTAAGGACATCTAGGCATACGCATAAAGAATGCGTATAGTATCAAGCAAATAATGACATTCTACACCACAAAATCAAGACCGATCAGAAAAAAGAAAAAATTCGCACCTAGAAACCAAATGCCACATTTAGGAGTGACATTTACATGGACAGTTAATCGAACACTTGGCGTGCAATGTTACATCACAAGTCATTTTAAGGCAAAATGAGAAAAAACAAGTGAACTTCAAAGACATCTAGGCATAAGCATAAAGAATGAGGATAGTATCAATGCTAATAAGCACATTCTGCACAAAAAAATCAAGACCGGATAAAAGCATAAATTCGACCTTGAAACCGAATGCAATATTTAGGAGTGACATTTACATGGACATTTCATCGAACACTTGGCGCGCAATGATAGATCACAAGTCGTTTTAAAGGCAAAAGGAGTAAAAGCAAGTGAACTTTAAAGACAACTAGGCAGAAGCATAAAGAATGAGAACATTATCAAGCCAATAAGCATTGTCTGCACTACAAAATAAAGACCGATCAGATAAAAGCATAAATTCGAACCTAGAAACCGAATGCCACATTTAGGAGTGACATTTACATGGAAATTTCATCGAACACTTGGCGTTCAATGTTAAGTCACAAGTCATTTTAAAGGCAGAAGGAGAAAAAACAAGTGATATTTTAAAGACATCTAGGAATAAGGATAAGGAATGAGGATAATATCAAGCCAATAACGACATTCTACACAACAAAATTAAGACCGATCGGATAAAAGCAAAAATTCGGACAAAGAAACCAAATGCCATATTTAGGAGTGAAATTTACATGGATATTTCATCGAACAATTGGTGTGCAATGTTAAATCACAAGTCATTTTAAATGAAAAATGAGAAAAAAACAAGTGATCTTTAAGGACATCTAGGCATAAGCATAAAGAATGAAGATAGTATCAAAGCTAATAAGCACATTCTGCACCACAAAATCAAGACCGAACGGATAAATAAAATAAATTCGAACCTAGAAACCGAATGCCATATTTAGGAGTGACATTTACATGGACATTTCATCGAACACTTTGCGCGCAATGTTAGATCACAAGTCATTTTAAAGGCAAAAGGAGTAAAAGCAAGTGAACTTTAAAGACAACTAGGCATAAGCATAAAGAATGAGAACAATATCAAGCCAATAAGCACTTTCTGCACTACAAATTCAAGACCGATCAGATAAAAGCATAAATTCGAACCTAGAAACCGAATGCCACATTTAGGAGTGACATTTACATGGAAATTTCATCGAACACTTGGAGTTCAATGTTAAATCACAAGTCATTTTAAAGGCAAAAGGAGAAAAAACAAGTGATATTTTAAAGACATCTAGGAATAAGGATAAGGAATGAGGATAATATCAAGCCAATAAGGACATTCTACACAACAAAATTAAGACCGATCGGATAAAAGCAAAAATTCGGACAAAGAAACCAATTGCCATATTTAGGAGTGACATTTAAATGGATATTTCATCGAATAATTGGCGTGCAATGTTAAATCACAAGTCATTTTAAAGGCAAAATGAGAATAAAGCAAGTGATCTTTAATGACATCTAGGCATAACCATAAAGAATGAGCATAGCATTAAGCCAATAAGGACATTCTGCACCACAAAATCAAGACCGACCGGATAAAAGCATAAATTCGAAACTAGAAACCGAATGCCATATTTAGGAGTGACATTTATATGGACATTTCATCGAACACTTGGCGCACAATGTTAGATCACAAGTCAATTTATAGGCAAAACGAGTAAAAGCAAGTGAACTTAAAAGACAACTAGGCATAAGCATAAAGAATGAGGACAATATCAAGCCAATAAGCACTTTCTACACTACAAAATCAAGACCGATCAGATAAAAGCATAAATTCGAACCTAGAAACCGAATGCCACATTTAGGAGTGACATTTCCATGGAAATTTCATCGAACACTTGGTGTGCAATGTTTGATCACAAGTTATTTTTAAGGAAAAATGATAAAAAAAATAAGTGAACTTTAAAGGCATCTAGGCATAATCATAAAGAATGAGAATAGTATCAACGCTAATAAGCACATTCTGAAAAACAATATCAAGGCCGACCGGATATGAGCATAAATTTGAACGTATAAACCGAATGCCATATTTAGGAGTGACATTTACATGGACATTTCATCGAATAATTGTCGTTCAATGTTAAATAACAAGTCATTTTAAAGGCAAAATGAGAAAAAACAAGTGATTTTAAGGACATCTAGGCATAAGCATAAAGAATGAGCATAGTATCAAGCTAATAAGGACATTCTGCACCACAAAATCAAGACCGATTGGATAAAAGCAAAAATTCGAACCTAGAAACCAAATGCCACATTTAGGAGTGACATTTACATGGACATTTCATCTAACACTTAGCGTGCAATGTTAGATCACAAGTCATTTTTATGGTAAAATGAGAAAAAAGAAGTGAACTTTAAAGACATGTAGTCATAAGCATAAAGAATGAGGATAGTATCAACACTAATAAGCATATTCTGCAAAACAATATCAAGGCCGATAGAATATGAGCATAAATTTGAACGTTGAAACTGAACGCCACATTTAGGAGTGACATTTACATGGACATTTCATTTAACAATTGGCGTTCAATGTTAAATCACAAGTCATTTTAAAGGCAAAAGGAGAAAAACCAAGTGATATTTTAAAGACATCTAGGAATAAGGATAAGGAATGAGGATAATATCAAGCCAATAAGGACATTCTACACAACAAAATTAAGACCGATCGGATAAAAGCAAAAATTCGGACAAAGAAACCAAATGCCATATTTAGGAGTGACATTTACATGGATATTTCATCGAATAATTGGCGTGCAATGTTAAATCACGGTCATTTTAAAGGCAAAATGAGAATAAAGCAAGTGATCTTTAAGGACATCTAGGCATAACCATAAAGAATGAGCATAACATTAAGCCAATAAGGACATTCTACACCACAATATCAAGACCGATCGAATAAAAGGGAAAATTCGAACCTAGAAACTGAATGCCATATTTATGAGTGACATTTACATGGACATTTTATCCAACAATTAGCGTTCAATGTTAAATAAAAAGTCATTTTAAAGGCAAAAGGAGAAAAAACAAGTGATCTTTAAGGATATCTAGGCATAAGCATATAGAATGAGGATAGTATCAACGCTAATAAGCACATTCTGCACCACAAAATCAAGACCGATCGGATAAAAGCATAAATTCGAACCTAGAAACCGGATACCATATTTAGGAGTGACATTTACATGGACATTTCATCGAACACTTGGCGCACAATGTTAGATCACAAGTCAATTTAAAGGCAAAACGAGTAAAAGCAAGTGAACTTTAAAGACAACTAGGCATAAGCATAAAGAATGAGGACAATATCAAGCCAATAAGCACTTTCTGCACTACAAAATCAAGACCGATCAGATAAAAGCATAAATTCGAACCTAGAAACCGAATGCCACATTTAGGAGTGACATTTCCATGGAAATTTCATCGAACACTTGGTGTGCAATGTTTGATCACAAGTTATTTTTAAGGAAAAATGATAAAAAACAAGTGAACTTTAAAGGCATCTAGGCATAATCATAAAGAATGAGGATAGTATCAACGCTAATAAGCACATTCTGAAAAACAATATCAAGGCCGATCGGATATGAGCATAAATTTGAACGTAGAAACCGAATGCCATATTTAGGACTGACATTTACATGGACATTTCATCGAATAACTGTCGTTCAATGTTAAATCACAAGTCATTTTAAAGGCAAAATGAGAAAAAACTAGTGATTTTTAAGGACATCTACGCATAAGCATAAAGAATGAGCAAAAATTCGAACCTAGAAACCAAATGCCACATTTAGGAGTGACATTTACATGGACATTTCATCTAACACTTGCCGTGCAATGTTAGATCACAAGTCATTTTTATGGTAAAATGAGAAAAAAGAAGTGAACTTTAAAGACATCTAGTCATAAGCATAAAGAATGAGGATAGTATCAACGCCAATAAGCACATTCTACAAAACAATATCAAGGCCGATCGAATATGAGCATAAATTTGAACGTAGAAACTGAATCCCACATTTAGGAGTGACATTTACATGGAAATTTCATCGAACACTTGGGGTGCAATGTTAGATCACAAGTCATTTTTAAGGCAAAGAAAAAACAAGTGATCTTTAAGGACATCTACGCATAAGCATAAAGAATGAGCATAGTATCAACGCCAATAAGCACATTCTGCACCACAAAATCAAGACCGATCGGATAAAAGCAAAAATTCGAACCTAGAAACTAAATGTCACATTTAGGAGTGACATTTACATGGACATTTTATCGAACAATTGGCATTCAATGTTAAAGGACAAGTCATTTTAAAGGCAAAAGGAGAAAAAACAAGTGATGTTTTAAAGACATCTAGGAATAAGCATAAAGAATGAGGATAGTATCAACGCCAATAAGCATATTCTGCACTACAAAGTCAAGACCGATTGGATAAAAGCATAAATTCGAACCTAGAAACTGAATGCCACATTTAGGAGTGACATTTACATGGACATTTCATCGAACACTTGGCGTGCAATGTTAGATCACAAGTCAATTTTTCAAAGACAAAAGGAGAAAAAAATATGTGAACTTTAAAGACATCTAGGCATAAGCATAAAGAATGAGGATATTATCAAGCCAATATACATATTCTGCACGAAAAAATCAAGGCTAGTCGAATATGAGCATAAATTTGAACTTAGAAACTAAATGCCACATTTAGGAGTGACATTTACATGGAAATTTCATCGAACAATTGGCGTTCAATGTTAAATCACAAGTCATTTTAAAGGCAAAAGGAGAAAAAGCAAGTGATATTTTAAAGACATCTTGGAATAAGCATAAAGAATGAGGATAATATCAATCTAATAACGACATTCTACACAACAAAATTAAGAACGATCGGATAAAAGCATAAATTCGGACCTAGAAACCGAATGCCATATTTAGGAGTGACATTTACATGGTCATTTCATTGAACAATTGGCGTGCAATGTTAAATCACAAGTCGTTTTAATGGCAAAATGAGAAAAAAAACATGTGATCTTTAAGGACATCTAAGCATAAGCATAAAGAATGAGCATAGTATCAATCCAATAAGGACATTCTGCACCAAAAAATCAAGACCGATTGGATAAAAGCAAAAATTCGAACCTAGAAACCAAATGCCACATTTAGGAGTGCCATTTACATGGACATTTCATCGAACACTTGGCGTGCAATGTTAGATCACAAGTCATTTTTAAGGTAAAATGAGAAAAAACAAGTGAACTTCAAAGACATCTAGGCATAAACATAAAAAATGAGGATAGTATCAACGCCAATAAGCACATTCTGAAAAACAATATCATGGCCGATCGAATATGAGCATAAATTTGAACGTAGAAACAGAATGCCTCATTTAGGAGTGAAATTTACAAGGACATTTCATTGAACAATTGGCGTTCAATGTTAAATCACAAGTCATTTTAAAGGCAAAAGGAGAAAAAGCAAGTGATATTTTAAAGACATCTTGGAATAAGCATAAAGAATGAGGATAATATCAATCTAATAAGGACATTCTACACAACAAAATTAAGACCGATCGGATAAAAGCATAAATTCGGACCTAGAAACCGAATGCCATATTTAGGAGTGACATTTACATGGTCATTTCATCGAACAATTGGCGTGCAATGTTAAATCACAAGTCGTTTTAATGGTAAAATGAGAAAAAAAACATGTGATCTTTAAGGACATCTAAGCATAAGCATAAAGAATGAGCACAGTATCAATCCAATAATGACATTCTGCACCACGAAATCAAGACCGATCGGATAAAAGCAAAAATTCAAACCTAGAAATCAAATGCCACATTTAGGAGTGACATTTACATGGACATTTCATGGAATACTTGGCGTGCAATGTTAGATCACAAGCCATTTTTAAGGTAAAATGAGAAAAAACAAGTTAACTTCAAAGACATCTAGGCATAAGCATAAAGAATGAGGATAGTATCAACGCCAATAAGCACATTCTGCAAAACAATATCAAGGCCGATCGAATATGAGCATAAATTTGAACGTAGAAACTGAATGCCACATTTAGGAGTGACATTTACATGGACATTTCATCGAACAATTGGTGTTCAATGTTAAATAACAAGTCATTTTAAATGCAAAAGGAGAAAAAACAAGTGATATTTTAAAGACATCTAGGAATAAGCATAAAGAATGAGGATAGTGATGCAGTGAAGCCTACCATGTCTCCAAACGACGTCGATGAGTTGATTCGAGTGCCTTCTGACGGACCAATCACAAGGAGTCGAGCTAAGAAGATTGCTCAAGGCACAACAACAATCTTGGTTCGATTATCAGCTGTTCTTGAAGAGCCTAGCAAGACGAAATAAGTCTCGTGCATTCGACATCAATTGAGCCCGGATTCTATGGATTAACACATAAGGGTCGAAAGTCATTATTTCTGTATTTAGAAACATGTATTAATTTGTCTCACTTTAGGGCTGAATTTAGTAAGTGACCGGGTGAGATAAATTGGTATCTGGGTTAAAGTCAACCCTTTGACTTGACCATTCTAAGTAGAGAAAATATCTCTATTATATTTAATATAGGCGTGTTTCTTATTTAATAATGTAGAGAAAATCAATCAATAGGCTTATGTTAGTTGGTTGATATTCTCTCTCCTGGTTGTTAGAGATATTTTTAGTTTGTTTGAGATATTTTATATTTGTTAGGATATTTTCCTTAAATAAATAAATCAGCCATGATTTATTTTATTTAAGGGAATATAGGTAGATTTATTATAGATATTTTTTTATGTCTTGGGAAGCAAGGAAAAGACCATTCTACCCTCTATAGTGCCGGCCATATGCTCTCCCTTGCTCCCCAAGTAATAGCTTTGTATTCTACTATTTAAACTCTTGTTTTTCATTAATAAAAATCAGCTTGAGATTAGATAAACCCTAAGAAAGGTTTATCTAGTCTTTGGGCTCAAAAAACACACGTGTGAATCAGCATCCAAGTTCATTCAATTCGAGATCATCATCACCATCATTCGATCATCTTCATTCGCTCGATCTCTCTTTGCTTGTTGTTGGTCTAAGTTGATTCATTGACTTGTTCAATAGAGGTTGTTCTAGAATTGATTGTTAAAGATCATTCTAGTTAATCAATCATATTTAGCGTTAGAGCCAATCTGATTGAACTATCAAAATTGAACCTTTCAATCTATCAAACTCGAGTCTTCATAATCATTCAATTCAGTTTTGGTCATTGCTTGCGTTACAAGTCATCTAATTTTGAAAGCATTGTAGGTTGAAAATTCATTAGAAGGCCAGATCGGGTTCCTGTGTGGTCAAATACGAGGTTTCTAAGGAGCAATCCGAGGCAATCACGTATCAAGTGGTATCATAATCCAGCGTCTCGCCAAGTAAATTATTCTTTCCTTAATTTGCTTTCTAGTTAATTTAATTCAGTTTTTTTATTCCAAAAATCCCGCCTTTACCCAAAGATTGAATTTTTGAGACCAAAGCCTGAATTTTTCAACCCACCTCCACCACATCTCTGCCACCCCACCACCACGCACCCACCACTAGCCACCATACCTGGTGTCGCTCGTGTACACCGCACCACCCACCACCACCGGCCGAATCCAACCCCACCACCAACGGCCAACCCTAAACCCTAATCGCCACCCTCCCCGTCTCGTAAACCCTAACCCTAGTTTGTAAACCCTAGGACTAAAACCCTACCATTCTCCAAACTCTAGAATCGAACCCTAACCCCCCGAACCCTAGATCTCAGCCGAGAACCCTCAAACCCTAAATCCCTTAGTTGTTACTTGCCCTCTAAGCAATTACCCAATTAGGAGATTTTTAAGGGATTTGTGTATGTTTATTGGCTGAATTGGTTGAGTTGTGTTGCAATATAGATTAGCAATTGTCTTCCTACAATTTTTATGAGTTTTTATTGCATGTTGCATGATCAATAGGGATTCATATTGCTTGTTGATATTTGCTGATTTTTGCTATTGCATCCTATCAATTTCGACCTACGCTTTTCTTCTTTTATTAATTTGGCTTCTAGTTGGTTTCATTGGTAGCTAAAGTCACTTAGTTAAAAAAAAACAGTTCGTGTATACCCTTTTATTTTCGCCCATTGCATTGTTGCATTGCTTTGTTTTTTTCGTCATTCTAGCACAAGAGTAGATTGTGCATAAAGTCAAAAAAATCAGAAAAGAAAAGTGATCTACCCCAGCTAATTTCAAACCACTTTCACCCCTAGTGATTGCTTGCTAGAAAAAGTTAGCTAAGTAAAAATCACTTTGTAGAAAAATAGTGACGAAATAAAAGTCACTCTAGCGCACCATATTTCTGTCCTTGCATGCTTAAATTTGGCTTTATTACCTTGCATAGAGTCAATTGAGAGATTGCATGTGTTTTGAAGCTCATAAAGGAATTATTTGCATTGCTTGTCTTATTGCATACTTGCCATTTGCTTGAGCTGCATATTTCCTTTATTTATCATTAGTATACCATATCTACACTATATCTACCCATTTACTCCCTCAATTCAACCCAAAAACTGAATTAAGTTGATTGGATTGCTTTGAGGCAAGTGTTGGCTTGATTATGGTGTGGTATTGCTTGTTGTGATTTGCTTTAGAACACACTACTCTTTCTACTTTCTTGCTTGTTTAGGAACAATGGCGATCGCATCTGAGCCTAACCCGGCTGAATTGAATCTTACTAAGGAGGCAATTGATTTCATTAGATTGTCTATTAGTGAGAGCATGAGGGAAGGGTAGGCACGAGCTGTAGAGCTTGCAAATACAACTATGAATACAAGAATGCAGCGTATTGAGGAGCAACTTGCAACATTGATTGAATCATCTCAAGCAATTCATAAAAGTGCCCCTCCAATAGAGCTTACTAGTGACCAAAATCAGGCCTCAGGTAGCGACAAAGGCAAGCAACAAGTAGTTGATGAAGAGCATGATGTGCTTGCTAGCTACAACAAAGAACACGACCTCCCGGCTAATTACTCCCCCACGGCAGGCCGAGGTAGAGGATGAGGCATTAGGATGAGGACTCCACCGGTTACTCATCAACAATTCTATAATCAGCAATCTAACCGGTATCCTCAAGTCACTCATCAACAACAACAACAATACAACAATCCTTTTGATGATGTGACTTATGGCTATCCCGAGGAAGAAAGGCGCCCATGGCATCCTCCCCTTGATGATTTCTATAACCAAGCTGAGGTTGTAGAAGATATCCCACCGGCTTTATGGAGTAGAAAGGCCAGTCCACAACAACAACGCTAACCAACACATCAATCAGATTGGTAAGCGTGATATTAAGATTAAGATAGAGCCATTCAGTGGAGAGCTCAATCCGAAGAATTATCTAGAGTGGGAACAAGCTACAAAATTCATTCTAGATCACATGGGCTATGAAGAATGGAAGAAAGTTGCAGTTGTTGTTATTCACTTCGTTGGAACCGCTAGGAATTGGTGGTTCAAAATGAAGGAAGATAGAATCAGAAAGGCCTTACCACCAATTGAAACTTGGGGCCAGCTGAAATTTGTCATGAGAAAGAAATATGTGCCTGAAGAGCATACTGAGCACATGAGGCTGAAAGTTGTTACATTCAAACAAGGTACCAAGTCTCCAACCGAGTACTTCAATGAGCTAGAGGATCTGAGTTTTAAAGCGGTAATTCATCATTCCCAACGGTCTCTAAGGACCCAATTCATTGCTGGATTGAATCAAAGCATCAAAGACACATTGGAGATTCAACAAATCAAGGATCTCAATGCATTAGTACATTCAGCCCAACTACTCTATGAGCAACAACAAAGGAAGAAGAAGGAAGCTTGGAATGCTCCAAAAAGGTATGTTTCTAATTCTAGTGCTAATTCCAATTCTTATTCTTCTAACCCTTCTTTGCAGCAAAAGGGAGCTTCTAGCTCACCTAAACCAACAGGTTTTCAAGGCCAAAGGCGTCCCACCAATGCACCTCCAAATCAGCCAAGGACACGTGATATAGTTTGTTACAAATGCCAAGGAAGAGGTCATTATGCTAAGGATTGTCCAAATCAGAAACAAGTGCTCCTTACCACCAATGGAGGTTATGTGAGTGATGAAGATATACCTCCAAATCAAGTGGAGGAGGAGAGCAATGGACAAGAAGATGAGGACGTGGAGGCCATTGAACCAGATTGCACCGAACAGCCTTTAACCTTGGTAACCATGCGTACTCTTACTTTACAAGAAACACCTAGGCTAGATCAAAGGGAAAATATTTTTCATACTAGGTGTACTGTGAAGAATCAAGTGTTATGCATGATAATTGATAGTGGTAGCTACTGTAACATTATTAATGCTAAGGTAGTTGATCACTTGCAATTGAAAACTCAACCTAGGGCTACTAGTTATGGTCTAAATGGTATTAATGATTCAGATGGTCCTAACTTAGTTACTCATCAGTGTTTAGTCCGTGTTTCCATAGGCAATTATGTAGATGATATCATGTGTGATGTGGTAAACATGGAATGCACTCATATCTTGTTAGGTAGACCATGGTTATTCGATAGGAGAGTTATATATGATGGCATGCTTAATACCTATTCGTTTAACTATGACGGGAGGAGAGTTTCTCTTCTACCATTGTCGCCCCAACAAGTTTTACAGGACCAGGTAAGAAGAGATCAAGCTAGGGCACTTAGGCGTGCCAAGGAAGAGAAGGAAGAGGCTGAATCGGCGGCCAAAGCAGCAGCACGACGCTCGGAGCCCGACGCTCCTACAAACACAAGCGGCGTTTCCCAGTCTCCACCCGGGCGTTCTGGCTCAAATTTTAGGAAAACATCAAGAACGATTGGAGCTACCGTTTGGGACCAAGAACGCCGAGAAAATCCTCTAAAATCGTCCAAAGTGCCGATCAACACTTCCAGAAGGGCACCTGAGACGAAAACGGGGCTATCTCCCAAACCACTCGAGCGTTTTGGCTAAAACTTTGGGAGCCATTCAGAGACTCAGAGAGCTACAAATCTGGAAAAAGAATGCCTGCAAAAAGAGCCAAAAATCGGCTTAAAAGGCAGTGTAGAAAAGCGCTCTCTAATTGCACAGTCTAGTGTTTCTTTCCCTACTTCTTATTGTTTACTTCTTATGAGAAAAGAGATACTTATTATTAGTCAAGATATTTCACATCTTCCAAAGTGTATTCAGGATCTATTACAAGAATTTGATGATGTGATGCCTGAAGTGTTGCTACAAGGCCATCCACCAATTAGAGGCATTGAGCATCAAATCGATTTGGTGCCCGGCGCTTCTTTACCAAACCGTGCAGCCTATAGAGCAAGTCCAGAGGAAAACAAGGAGCTTCAAAGACAAGTACAAGACCTCATGGACAAAGGCTATGTGCGTAAATCCCTCATCCCATGCGCGGTTCCGGTGATATTGGTGCCAAAGAAGGATGGCACTTGGAGAATGTGTGTTGATTGCAGGGTGATCAACCAAATAATAGTTAAGTACCGTCATCCCATTCCTAGATTAGATGATATGCTTGATGAATTGCATGGCGCTAATTTCTTTTCTAAGATTGATTTAAGAAGTGGGTACCATCAAATTAGGATGAGGGAAGGGGATGAATGGAAAACTGCTTTCAAGACTAAGTATGGTTTATATGAATGGTTAGTAATGCCTTTTGGATTAACTAATGCACCTAGTACTTTCATGAGGCTTATGAACCATGTTTTAAGAAGATACTTAGGTAAGTTTGTTGTAGTCTACTTTGATGATATCTTAGTCTATAGCAAAACCTTGCATGAACATGTAGATCATCTTAGGGCTGTTTTGGACACTTTGAGGTTAGAAAATCTTTATGTTAATTTGAAAAAGTGTTCTTTTTGCTCGGAGTCTACCATTTTTCTTGGTTTTGTTGTGTCTAAAGGTGGATTGAAGGTAGATGAAGACAAGATCAAAGCAATCAAGGAGTGGCCTCAACCGACTACATCAACCATGGTGCGCTCTTTTCTCGGCTTGGCTTGCTTCTATAGGAGATTTGTGCGTGATTTCAACACAATTGCAGCCCCTCTCCATGAGCTTACAAAGAAGGATACATCATTTAAATGGAGAGAGCAACAAGAAAACGCCTTCAATACTTTGAAGGACAGGTTATGCAACGCCCCGATGCTCCAACTCCCTGACTTCTCCAAAGCCTTTGAGATAGAGGTGGACGCATCTGGACATGGCATAGGAGGCGTGCTCTTGCAAGACAAGAAACCCATAACTTATTTCAGTGAGAAGCTTAGTGGGGATGAGTTGAATTACCCTACAAAAGTCAACCCTTTGACTTGACCATTCTAAGTAGAGAAAATATCTCTATTATATTTAATATAGGCGTGTTTCTTATTTAATAATGTAGAGAAAATCAATCAATAGGCTTATGTTAGTTGGTTGATATTCTCTCTCCTGGTTGTTAGAGATATTTTTAGTTTGTTTGAGATATTTTATATTTGTTAGGATATTTTCCTTAAGTAAATAAATCAGCCATGATTTATTTTATTTAAGGGAATATAGGTAGATTTCTTATAGATATTTTATTATATCTTGGGAAGCAAGGAAAAGACCATTCTACCCTCTATAGGGCCGGTCATATGTTCTCCCTTGCTCCCCACGTAATAGCTTTGTATTCTACTATTTAAACTCTTGTTTTTCATTAATAAAAATCAGCTTGAGATTAGATAAATCCTAAGAAAGGTTTATCTAGTCTTTGGGCTCAAATAACACACATGTGAATCAGCATCCAAGTTCATTCAATTCGAGATCATCATCACCATCATTTGATCATCTTCATTCGCTCGATCTCTCTTTGCTTGTTGTTTGTCTAAGTTAATTCATTGACTTGTTCAATAGAGGTAGTTCTAGAATTGATTGTTAAAGATCATTCTAGTTAATCAATCACATTTAGCGTTAGAGCCAATCTGATTGAACTATCAAAATTGAACCTTTCAATCTATCAAACTCGACTCTTCATAATCATTCAATTCAGTTTTTGTCATTGCTTGCGTTACAAGTCATCTAATTTTGGAAGCATTGTAGGTTGGAAATTCGTTACAAGGCAAGATCGGGTTCCTGTGTGGTCAAATACGAGGTTTCTAAGGAGCAATCCGAGGCAATAACGTATCAGATAGTATCAAGCCAATAAGGACATTCTACACAACCAAATTAAGACCGATCCGATAAAAGCATAAATTCGGACCTAAAAACCGAATGCCATATTTAGGAGTGACATTTACATGGATATTTCATCGAACAATAAGAATAAAGAATGAGCATAGTATCAAGCAAATAAGGACATTCTACACCACAAAATCAAGAACGATCGGAAAAAAGCAAAAATTCGCACCTAGAAACCAAATGCCACATTTAGGAGTGACATTTACTTGGACATTTCATCGAACACTTGGCGTGCAATGTTAGATCACAAGTCATTTTAAGACAAAATGATACAAAACAAGTGAACTTCAAAGACATCTAGGCATAAGCATAAAGAATGAGGATAGTATCAACGCTAATAAGAACATTCTGCACCACAAAATCAAGTACGATCGGATAAAAGCATAAATTCGAACCTAGAAACCGAATGCCATATTTAGGAGTGACATTTACATGGACATTTCATCGAACATTTGGCGCGCAATGTTAGATCACAAGTCATTTTCAAGGCAAAAGGACAACAAACAAGTGAACTTTGAAGACATCTAGTTATAAGAATAAAGAATGAGGATAGTATCAAGCCATAAAGCACATTCTCCACTACAAAATCACGACCGATCGAATAAAAGCATAAACTCAAATCTAGAAACCGAATGCCACATTTGGGAATTTTAAAGAGAACTAGGCATAAGCATAAAGAATGAGGACAATATCAAGCCACTAAGCACTTTCTGCACTACAAAATCAAGACTGATCAGAAAAAAGCATAAATTCGAACCTAGAAACCGAATGCCACATTTGGGAGTGACATTTACATGGAAATTTCATCGAACACTTGGGGTGCAATGTTAGATGACAAGTCATTTCTAAGGAAAATGATAAAAAATAAGTGAACTTTAAAGGCATCTAGGCATAAGCATAAAGAATGAGGATAGTATCAACGCTAATAAGCATATTCTGCAAAACAATATCAAGGCCGATCGAATATGAGCATTAATTTGAACGTTGAAACTGAACGCCACATTTAGGAGTGACATTTACATGGACATTTCATTTAACAATTGGCGTTCAATGTTAAATCACAAGTCATTTTAAAGGCAAAAGGAGAAAAACCAAGTGATATTTTAAAGACATCTAGGAATAAGGATAAGGAATGAGGATAATATCAAGCCAATAAGGACATTCTACACAACAAAATTAAGACCGATCGGATATAAGCATAAATTCGGACCTAGAAACCGAATTCCATATTTAGGAATGACATTTACATGGACATTTCATCGAAATATTGGCTTGCAGAACGTGTTATATCAAGCCAATAAGCACATTAAGCACTACAAAACCAAGACCGACCGAATAGAAGCAAAAATTCGAACCTAGAAACCGAATGCCACATTTAGCATTGACATTTACTTGGACATTTCGTCAAACACTTGGCGTGCAATGTTAGATCATAAATCATTTTAAAGGGAAAAGGAGAAAAAAACAAGTGAACTTTAAAGACATCTAGGTATAAGCATAAAGAATGAGGATAGTATCAAGCCAATAAGCACGTTCTGCACTACAAAATCAAGACCGATCGAATAAAAGCATAAATTCGAAAGAAACCGAATATACATTTAGGAGTAACATTTACGTGGACATTTCAAAGAATACTTGGCGTGCAATGTTAGATCACAAGTCGTTTTAAAGGCAAAAGGAGAAAAAATAAGCGAACTTTAAAGACATCTAGGAATAAGAATAAATAATGAGGATAGTATCAAGCCAATAAGCACGTTCTGCACTACAAAACTAAGACCGATCGGATAAAAGCGTAAATTCGAACCTAGAGCTTGGGAACTGGCTGTTAAGCTGTTCCCAAGGCAGCGGAAGAAACTATCGCAAGTATTAGAAAGACGAAATGAACACAGTTCCCTTATAGAGGAACCCCACTACAACCAACCAGTTGTATGGGTAAACCTCTACCTCCGCTTGGAGGATTTTGAATGACTTACTTATATTATTGATTTGTTCCTTAGTTACAAACAGCCAGATTCAAACTTCTCTGTTCCTACGAGTTCTACCTAACTCTAGCAACACTAATGAATCTTCTCAACTGAGTTCCTAAGCGAACAACAATCACTAAATAAGTAACTCAAACCTTACACCGACTCGCAGTTCCCTTGCTCCTGGGAACTTGGCTTCACCGTCGTCGATATCAGACACTCGCCGCCGGGGACTTCTCTTCTTCTTTCTCTTTCTCTGTTTGTGGGTATTTGTGAGTTCTGGGAGAAGTGCACAATCCGAGTACTATTCATTTGGCTTTATACTCGAGTGAACTTGGGCTTCAATCGCATCTTTCATTTGTGTCCGAAATGCCCTTTGCTTGATGCCCAAGTTGTACTTTCTTCACATGTGACTTCAATTTGAACTAGGTCAACTTCTTGAAATGATCGGACCGTTGGATCAATCGTGACAGTCTGCTCCTCAGACTGTGCCTTCATCCTGTCCAAGACAGGATCCCGTGATATGCGCTGATCGGTCCTTGTCTTCACATGTGAGTTCCCATGTCGTGGGAACTGTCCTCTTCAGAGTTCCTTTGAGAGAAACTCTTCATCGTGTAAACCTGTGATCTCTGGTCATTCCTGGGAATTTCCATTTCATGGGAACTTTCCTCTTCAGAGTTCCCATAGGGAACTCTTCATTGTGTGCTCATTCATGGAAGTTCTTTGCTCAACCTGTGTTCCTTAGAAATACTTGATCAAAGCACATTAGTTCCCTTATAGCGTTTGTCATTATCAAAACTCGGAGAACTGTATCGTTGTTCCGATGTTTAGAACCAGAGGTCCCAACATCGTTCCAACAATTCCCCCTTTTTGATGATGACAAACCTATCACAAAAATCAGCAAGTATTTCAAAGCATGATATGCAGATGAGTTCCTACGCGTATTCCTAGGGAGCCACTTCTTGTGAATCACTGAGTTCGTACTTAACTTGTTTTTTCTCCTTTTGCCTCTTAAATGATTTGTGATCTAACATTGCATGCAAAGTGTTTGACGAAGTGTCTATGTAAATGTCACTCCTAAATGTGGCATTCAGTTTCTCGGTTCGAATTTATGCTTCGATTCGATCGGTCATGGTTTTGTAGTGCAGAATGTGCTTATTGGCTTGATACTATCCTCATTCTTTATGGTTATGCCTAGATATCGTTAAAGTTCACTTGTTTTTTCTCCTTTTGCCTTTTAAATGCTTTGTGATCTAACATTGCACGCCAAGTGTTTGATGAAATGTCCATGTAAATGTCACTCCTAAATGTGGCATTCAGTTTCCAGGTTCCAATTTATACTTCTATTCGATCGGTCTTGGTTTTGTAGTGCAGAATGTGCTTATTGGCTTGATACTATCATCATTCTTTATGGTTATGCCTAGATGTCTTTAAAGTTCACTTGTTTTTTCTCCTTTTGCCTTTTAAATGATTTGTGATCTAACATTGCACGCCAAGTGTTTGACGAAATGTCCATGTAAATGTCACTCTTAAATGTGGCATTCGATTTCTAGGTTCGAATTTAGCTTCTATCCGATGGGTCTTGGTTTTGTACTGCAGAATGTGCTTATTGGCTTGATATTGTCCTCATTCTTTATGCTAATGCCTAGATGTCTTTAAAGTTCACTTGTTTTTTCTCCTTTTGCCTTTTAAATGCTTTGTGATCTTACATTGCACGCCATGTGTTTGATGAAATGTCCATGTAAATGTCAATCCTAAATGTGGCATTCGATTTCTAGGTTCGAATTTATGCTTCTATTCGATCGATCTTGGTTTTGTAGTGCACAATGTGCTTATTGGCTTGATACTATCGTCATTCTTTATGCTTATGTCTAGATGTCTTTAAAGTTCACTTTTTTCTGCTTTTTCCTTTAAAATGATTTGTGATCTTACATTGCATTCCAAGTGTTTGACGAAGTGTCCATGTAAATGGCACTCCTAAATGTGGCATTCGGTTTCTAGGTTCGAATTTATGCTTCTATTCGATCGGTCTTGGTTTTGTAGTTCAAAATGTGCTTACGGGCTTGATACAATCGTCATTCTTTATGGTTATGCCTAGATGTCTTTAAGTTTCACTTGTTTTTTCTCGTTTTGCCTTTAAAAATTATCTTGAGCTCTAACATTGCACGCCAAGTGTTTGACGAAATGTCCATGTAAAATTCACTCCTAATGTGGTATTCGGTTTCTATATTTGAATTTATGCTTCTATTCGATCGGTCTTTGTTTTGTAGTGCAGAATATAATTACTGGCTTGATACTATGCTCATTCTTTATGCTTATGCCTCGACGTCTTTAAAGTTCACTTGTTTTTTCTCCATTTGCCTTTAAAAATTGACTTGAGATCTAACATTGCACGCCAAGTGTTCGATAAAATGTCCATGAAAATGTCACTCCTAAATGTGGCATTCGGTTTCTAGGTTTAAATTTTTGCTTCTATTCGATCGGTCATGGTTAGTAGTGTTGCTTATTGGCTTGATATTATCCTCATTCTTTATAATTATGCCTAGATGTCTTTAAAGTTCACTTGTTTTTTCTCCTTTTGCCTCTTAAATGATTTGTGATCTAACATTGCATGCCAAGTGTTTGACGAAGTGTCTATGTAAATGTCACTCCTAAATCTGGCATTCAGTTTCTAGGTTCGAATTTATGCTTCGATTCGATCGGTCATGGTTTTGTAGTGCCGAATGTGCTTATTGACTTGATACTATCCTCATTCTTTATGGTTATGCCTAGATATCGTTAAAGTTCACTTGTTTTTTCTCCTTTTGCCTTTTAAATGCTTTGTGATCTAACATTGCACGCCAAGTGTTTGACGAAATGTCCATGTAAATGTCACTCCTAAATGTGGCATTCAGTTTCCAGGTTCCAATTTATGCTTCTATTCGATCGGTCTTGGTTTTGTAGTGCAGAATGTGCTTATTGGCTTGATACTATCATCATTCTTTATGCTTATGCCTAGATGTCTTTAAAGTTCAGTTGTTTTTTCTCCTTTTGCCTTTTAAATGATTTGTGATCTAACATTGCCCGCCAAGTGTTTGACGAAATGTCCATGTAAATGTCACTCTTAAATGTGGCATTCGATTTCTAGGTTCGAATTTAGCTTCTATCCGATGGGTCTTGGTTTTGTACTGCAGAATGTGCTTATTGGCTTGATATTGTCCTCATTCTTTATGCTTATGCCTAGATATCTTTAAAGTTCACTTCTTTTTTCTCCTTTTTCCTTTAAAATGATTTGTGATCTTACATTGCACGCCATGTGTTTGATGAAATGTCCATGTAAATGTCACTCCTAAATGTGGCATTGGATTTCTAGGTTCGAATTTATGCTTCTATTCGATTGATCTTGGTTTTGTAGTGCAGAATGTGCTTATTGGCTTGATACTATCGTCATTCTTTATGCTTATGTCTAGATGTCTTTAAAGTTCACTTTTTTTTCTGCTTTTTCCTTTAAAATGATTTGTGATCTTACATTGCATGCCAAGTGTTTGACGAAGTGTCCATGTAAATGTCACTCCTAAATGTGGCATTCGGTTTCTAGGTTCGAATTTATGCTTCTATTCGATCGGTCTTGGTTTTGTAGTTCAAAATGTGCTTACTGGCTTGATACAATCGTCATTCTTTATGGTTATGCCTAGATGTCTTTAAATTTCACTTGTTTTTTCTCGTTTTGCCTTTAAAAATTGTCTTGAGCTCTAACATTGCACGCCAAGTGTTTGACGAAATGTCCATGTAAAATTCACTCCTAAATGTGGTATTCGGTTTCTATATTTGAATTTATGTTTCTATTCGATCGGTCTTTGTTTTGTAGTGCAGAATATAATTATTGGCTTGATACTATGCTCATTCTTTATGCTTATGCCTCGACGTCTTTAAAGTTCACTTGTTTTTTCTCCATTTGCCTTTAAAAATTGACTTGAGATCTAACATTGCACGCCAAGTGTTCGATAAAATGTCCATGAAAATGTCACTCCTAAATGTGGCATTCGGTTTCTAGGTTTAAATTTTTGCTTCTATTCGATCGGTCATGGTTAGTAGTGTTGCTTATTGGCTTGATACTATCCTCATTCTTTATAATTATGCCTAGATGTCTTTAAAGTTCACTTGTTTTTTCTCCTTTTGCCTCTTAAATGATTTGTGATCTAACATTGCATGCCAAGTGTTTGACGAAGTGTCTATGTAAATGTCACTCCTAAATGTGGCATTCAGTTTCTAGGTTCGAATTTATGCTTCGATTCGATCGGTCTTGGTTTTGTAGTGCAGAATGTGCTTATTGGCTTCATACTATCCTCATTCTTTATGGTTATGCCTAGATATCGTTAAATTTCACTTGTTTTTTCTCCTTTTGCCTTTTAAATTATTTGTGATCTAACATTGCACGCCAAGTGTTTGACGAAATGTTAATGTAAATGTCACTCCTAAATGTGGCATTCAGTTTCTAGGTTCGAATTTATGCTTCTATTCGATCGGTCTTGGTTTTATAGTGTAGAATATGCTTATTGGCTTGATACTATCCTCATTCTTTATGCTTATTCCTAGATATCTTTAAAGATCACTTGTTTTTTCTCCTTTTGCCTTTAAAATGATTTGTGATCTAACATTGCACGCCAAGTGTTTGACGAAATGTCCATGTAAATGTCACTCATAAATGTGGTATTCGGTTTCTAGATTCGAATTTATGATTCTATTCGATCGATGTTGGTTTTGTAGTGCAGAATGTGCTTATTGGCTTGATACTGTACTCATTATTTATGCGTATGCCTAGATATCTTTAAAGTTTACTTTTTTTTTCTCCATTTGCCTCTAAAATTTGACTTATGATCTAACATTGCACGCCAAGTGTTTGATGAAATGTCCATGTAAATGTCACTCCTAAATGTGGCATTCGGGTTCTAGGTTCGAATTTTTGCTTCTATTCGATCGGTCTTGGTTTTTTAGTGCAGGATCTGCTTATTGGCTTGATATTATCCTCATTCTATATGCTTATGCCTAGATTTCTTTGAAGTTCACTTGTTTTTTCTCCATTTTTCTTTAAAAATTGACTTGAGATCTAACATTGCAAGCCAAGTGTTCGATGAAATGTCCATGTTAATATCACTCCTAAATATGGGAATCGGTTCAAATTTATGCTTCTATTCGATCGGTCTTGGTTTTATAGTGCAGAATATGCTTATTGGCTTGATACTATCCTCATTCTTTATGCTTATTCCTAGATATCTTTAAAGATCACTTGTTTTTTCTCCTTTTGCCTTTAAAATGATTTGTGATCTAACATTGCACGCCAAGTGTTTGACGAAATGTCCATATAAATGTCACTCCTTAATGTGGTATTCGGTTTCTAGATTCGAATTTATGCTTCTATTCGATCGGTGTTGGTTTTGTAGTGCAGAATTTGCTTATTGGCGTGATACTATACTCATTATTTATGCTTATGCCTAGATATCTTTAAAGTTTACTTATTTTTTCTCCATTTGCCTCTAAAATTTGACTTATGATCTAACATTGCACGCCAAGTGTTTGATGAAATGTCTATGTAAATGTCACTCCTAAATGTGGCATTCGGGTTCTAGGTTCGAATTTTTGATTCTATTCGATCGGTCTTGGTTTTGTAGTGCAGGATGTGCTTATTGGCTTGATATTATCCTTATTCTATATGCTTATGCCTAGATGTCTTTGAAGTTCACTTGTTTTTTCTCCATTTTCCTTTAAAAATTGACTTGAGATCTAACATTGCATGCCAAGTGTTCGATGAAATGTTGATACGGGGTTAACCGTGATTGGCCCGATCTTCGACAATCAACGACTCAGCAAACAAAGGGAAACAAGCAAACGATTAGAAATGCAACAAAAGGACTCGACAAACTAAAAATGGAAAGGAAATAATGAGACTCAAATGAAAACGATAGGGAAAATGAGATCAACCAAATGAAACAACAAAAAGACCCTCGTTGCTTTGAAAACGAGAACCAGATTGAATGATCAAGTGACCAACCTTGTACGACTTCACACAATCAAGGATCCAGCCTTGAAAGCACGAAGAAGATGCTCGTATTCGACTAGCACACCAACTATGATCGATAATTGATGCAAACAAGACAAACCAAGCTGAAATTGCAATACTTTGAAGAACAAGTCTTCGATTCTCACTATGGAGAGAAAACACTCAGTTTTATGATAAAAGTTTCTAATCTGAAATAATAACCACTAGAAGCTATTTATATGTCTTCCTAATAATCAGAAAATAGCTAGAAAAAGTCTAAGTAAAACAATTAAAGAGGGCGGCCCAAAATGGCCTAACAAGCCCAAGCAACGCACACATGTGCGGGGCGCCGCTGGCGCGCGCGCTTGTGCCCAACCTAGGCACCGCTACGCCGGTGCCTCAATCTGGCACTTCGTGGCTTGAATCCTTGGCGACGAGGCTGCTCATGAATAATGGCTTTTTCTCAGGGGCATTCTTGGCTTCCTTGTCTCCATGGTACGCCACAAATGCAAACAAGTCCCTTTGAAGCTTCTTGGCTCGCGCCCTTGTCATTGGACCATCAAAGAGGATGGGCGTGCTCGGTGGTGGCTTGATGGATGGCCCCTCATCATCCTCCCCTTCTTGAAAAGGATTCGACCTCGAATCAAGGTCTTCATCCACAGCATGATAAGGAGTTAGATCAGCCACGTTGAATGTAGCACTCACGCCGTACTCTCCGGGCAACTCCAGCTTGTATGCGTTATCACCAATGCGTTGAAGCACCTTGAAAGGCCCATCTCCACGTGGTGACAGTTTGGACTTTCGTTGCTCGGGGAACCTCTCCTTCCTCAAATGCACCCATACTAGATCGCCGGGTTGGAAAATAACCTTGCGCCGTCCCTTGTTAGCTCGGTTGGCATTATACTCGGCCCTTTGTTCCAGCTTGATCCTTGTCCTCTCATGTAACTCCTTAATGAACTCAACCTGTTTTCCTGCATCAAAGCTTTCTTTTTCCCTCATTGGAAATGGGGTAAGATCTAAAGGAGTTAGGGGGTTAGTACCATAAACGCACTCAAATGGAGTAAGCATAGTAGATGAATGCATTGTCCTATTGTATGCAAATTCCACATGAGGCAGCATTTCTTCCCAAGATTTCAGGTTCTTCCTAATAATGGCTCTAAGGATGGTGGTTAAAGTCCTATTGGTGACCTCGGTTTGGCCGTCGGTTTGTGGGTGGCTAGATGTAGAGAATAACAGCCTAGTACCCAACTTACCCCAAAGAGTTCTCCAAAAGTGACTAAGAAACTTCACATCCCTATCACTAACTATGGTTTTCGGCACACCATGCAGCCTAACAATTTCCCTAAAGAACAAAGAAGCTACATTAGTGGCGTCGTCGGTTTTGTGACAAGCTATGAAGTGAGCCATCTTAGAGAATCTGTCTACAACCACAAAAATAGAGTCTCTCCCCCTCTTAGTCCTAGGTAAGCCCACTATAAAGTCCATGGATATGTCTTCCCAAGGGGCTGAAGGTATGGGCAGGGGCGTATATAAGCCATGAGGTTTCAATTTAGACTTAGCTTTTAAACAACCAATGCATCTTTTAATAGCATGTTCTACATCTCTAAGCATATGAGGCCAATAAAAATGTGCACGCAGCATATGATAAGTCTTATCCCTACCAAAATGACCCATTAATCCACCCTTATGGGCTTCATCAACAAGTAGCAATCTCAATGAACATCTAGGAATACAAACTTTATCCATACGAAACAGAAATCCATCATGCACATAATAAGACTCAAACGACCCCTTTTCATGACATGCTTTATAAGTAGCCCCAAAATCAGCATCATCCACATAAAGATCCTTAATATATACAAATCCAAGCACCCTAGAATCTAATGTGGTCAACAAGGTGTGGCGCCTAGACAAAGCATCAGCCACAACATTATCTTTGCCCTTTTTATACTTAATAACATATGGAAATGTTTCAATGAATTCCATCCATCTACCATGTCTTCTATCAAGTTTATCTTGGCTCTTAAAATGTTTTAGAGATTCATGGTCAGTTTTAAGTACAAATTCTTTAGGCCATAGGTAATGTTGCCATGTTTTCAACACTCGAAACAATGCATACAATTCTTTATCATAAGTCGAGTAATTTAAACATGCACCTTTAAGCTTTTCAGAAAAGAAGGCTACAGGTTTACCTTCTTGCATGAGTACACCTCCAATACCAATGCCGCTAGCATCGCACTCCACCTCGAAAGGCCTTGTGAAGTCCGGCAGCACCAACAATGGGGCGTGCGTCAATCTGTCCTTTAGGGCCTGGAATGCCCTCTCTTGCTCCTTTCCCCACTTGAACTCGCTCCTCTTCTTGGTTATCTCGGTTAATGGCGCGACAATAGTGCTAAAGTCCCTCACAAACCGCCGGTAGAAGCTGGCCAGTCCATGAAAACTTCTCACTTGGCCGATTGATGTAGGCGTAGGCCAATCCTGGATCGCCTTCACCTTAGCCTCATCGACTTGCAGCCCATTTTCATTCACTACAAAACCAAGGAAAGTAACGGAAGTAGTGCACAATTCACATTTTTTTAAGTTAGCATACAAGTGCTCTAGTCGCAATGTGTTAAGCACATTTCGCAAATGATCTTCATGCTCAGCTAAGGACTTACTATACATTAGGATATCATCAAAATACACAACTACAAACTTTCCTATGTAATGCCTCAAAACATGGTTCATTAATCTCATGAAAGTGCTTGGGGCGTTAGTAAGCCCGAATGGCATAACGAGCCATTCATATAGACCGAACTTGGTCTTGAAGGCTGTTTTCCACTCGTCCCCTTCCTTCATACGAATCTGATGGTACCCACTTTTAAGATCGATTTTTGAAAAGATAGTGGAACCATGCAGCTCGTCCAACATGTCATCAAGACGAGGAATGGGGTGCCTATACTTCACCGTTATATTGTTAATTGCCCTACAATCGACACACATTCGCCATGTGTTGTCTTTCTTAGGCACTAACAATACCGGTACAGCACAGGGGCTTAAACTCTCCCTTATGTATCCCTTATCCAAGAGCTCTTGGACTTGGGATTGGACCTCTTTGGTCTCCAGGGGTTCATACGGTAGGCTGGCCGATTTGGCAAAGACGCCCCGGGAATGAGATCAATCTGATGCTCGATTCCTCTAATTGGGGGTAGGCCAGCCGGTATCTCTTCGGGGAATACGTCCTTGTACTCCTCGATGAGCCCCAAAATGGGCGGGGGCAGTGAGGCACGAAGCTCTTCACTTAACAAGCTCAGCTCCTTGCACAAGAGCATAAGCGTTGTTTCCCCGTCCAAGTAATCGTCCACTAACTCCCTCTTGGAAGCTAATAGGACGGAGGAGGGTGTAGGGCTGTCGGTTTGGCTCGTCTTACCCCGAGCTTTCCCCTTCTTCCCATTCTCCCCCTCACCATCACCACTTACCTTGCTTACCTGGCCTTTGTCGAAAGCCTCGGCCACCTGGGTGGGCGTCATGGGCTTGAGTACGACGTTCTGGCCCTTATGCACAAAGGAGTGGCGGTTGGTGAACCCGTCATGCGTCACCTTCCGATCGAATTGCCATGGACGTCCGAGTAAGATGTGACAAGCCTGCATAGGAACTACATCGCATAAAATATGATCTTCATAATGTCCAAGCTTAATAGTAACATGCGTTTGCTTATTCACTCTCAATTCTCCACTATCATTCATCCAATGCAATTTGTAAGGCCTAGGGTGATGAAAAATAGGAAGCTGCAGTTTTTGTACCATTTCCATGCTAGCTATGTTACAACAACTACCGCTATCAATGATTAAATTGCACACCTTGCCTTGTATTAAACAACGACTATGAAATAGATTTTCCCTTTGATTATCTTCACATGGGGCAGGTTTAGCATGCAATGTTCTCCTAGCAATCAAAGACTCCCCAGACTCATATTCTACCTCATTCTCGTCGTCATTAACATTATTATCATGCAAATCAGATTCATCATTAGCACAAGCATTCTCATTATCATCATCAACTTCAGATTCATACTCTCCTAGATGGTTAATCAAAAGAGTTTTAGAGTTAGGACAATCTTTCATGTAATGACCTCTCCCTTGACATTTAAAGCACACTATGTCCCTAGCTCTAGAAGAGGTGTTAGAATTACTCCCCTTAGGGGCTGTGGAAGCTCCCTTTGAATTGCCCTTGTTGTTGGATGATGAATTGCTCCATGGGGTCTTGCTTCGTCCTCCTTGTTCTCCTTGGGCGCCAGCTGCGCTCCCCTTCTCCTTGTAAGGCATGGATTCCCTCCCTTGGCCAGCTTGTGCCCCTCGGCTTTGGCTCCTCCAATTACTTGGCTGGCTGGGCGCGCCTCGTCCTCCTGGGTTCCTAAACCTGAATTTCCTCTCCACTTTGGTAGCTAAGTGCAAAAGGTCAGTCATAGTAGAGTAGGGATAAAGGTCAACTTCATTAGATAAAGAAGGATGGAGAATACGAAGGAACCTGGCCATCGTGGCTTCGTTGTCCTCAACCACGTTAGCTCTCACCATCGCCACTTGCATGGCGTTGTAAGCTTCCTCGACACTCATCAACCCTTGCTTGAGACTCTCCAGCCGCTGTCTTAGCTCCCGGGCGTAGTGTTGAGGTATGAAGCGACCCCTCATCAACGCCTTCATTTGCTCCCAGCTGGAAATCGGTGCTTCCAAGTTGCGCCTCCTCTCTTTCACCAAGTTATCCCACCATATGAGGGCATAACCGGAGAACTCAAGGACGGCGAGTTGCACCTTCTTGGTCTCGGGAAAATTGTGGCAGCTCCACACATGCTCAATCTTCGTCTCCCACTCCATGTAAACGTCGGGATCACACCGGCCCTCAAATGAGGGTATTTTCACCTTGACCTTCCCGACACCATCTTGTTCCGGTTCACGAGGTCTCCTTGGACGCCTATCATCACGGCGCTCCCTACCTCCCCTTCTTGAGAACCGCTCCCAATTATCCTCCTCCTCGCCATCATACTCATCATCATAAAGATCCATATCACTTGGCGATCCTCGTTGGCCCTGAAATCCTTGAAAACTATTAGCACGATTATGCTCTTCCCGAAGGGGAGTGAGCTGGGGACCAATAGGCACTCTTCTAGGAAGATTGCCCGAGGAATTACGCAATGGATTAGAGTTATGAGACACTTCCCTGTTTTGGTTTTGAAAACCTTGTTGTTGTGATGTGGACGCCCTGAATGGGTCACCATGGTGCTGGTTGTTAGTGTTGGGGCCGTCTTGGTCTTGGCCATCGCCCTCAGCTTGGGCGTGTACCGTGGCATCGACGCCTAGCGTCACACCGGTGGCTGGCAACGCAAGTGCTCGTGTCTCCAACGCCGACATCCTAGTGTTGAGGCGTGCAATGTTGCTGTTGAGTGAGGTCAACAACTTAAACACCTCAGGATGGACTGGTTCTGGGCTCTTGGGCAAGTTCTCGGTGCTACTGTCCGTCATGATCCTAAGACAACAATAAAACAACAAACTCAAGCAAACTCGTTAGGTTAGTGTAATCCAAAACAGCCTCGCAAAGTGTTTCGCTCACACTCTCCCTCGTGTATTGCAATAATGCTCGTTGTTTCAATCTGCCTTGAAAGAATCAAAACTCAAGTTCAAAAGTCAGTGGTAGCTTCAACTCACAAAATCAAGTTTAGACACAAGATCGAAGAAGAAGAATGAAGAAATGGACGTTAGAGGATGGACAGAAATGTTTGAAGAAATAGCAACGAGGTGAAAGGACTCAAACAAAGAAAGAAATCAGACCTTGGTTAAGCTTTCTCTCGCCTCGAGTACCTACACCAAGTATGTCACCTTAATGTGTGGTTTGTAGGACAAAAGGTGGCTCTTTTGTGGAGGTATGGTATTCTTCAATGTCGCCCAAGAGATGAGAAGAGAAGAGAGATGAAAACTATGCAATATACACAAGATGAATAAGATGCAACACTATGATATGAATAATAGAAATGAAATTCTGATTTCTGATTTTTTTTATTTTTATTTTTTTTTGATTTTCGATCTTTTTTTCTTTTTTCTTTTTTTTTTTACTTTTCTCTTTTTTTTTTATATATCAGAAATAATCAGAAATTAATTGCAATAAATAAAATGCTATTACAAAATGCAAATGAAATAAAATGCAAGACTAAAATATGCAATGGCGTTTGAATTTGAATGGGGGGCGTGGGGATAAGGTCGAAGCTGAAAATGTGGAGGAAGAATAGGGTGGTTGTGGTTGAATTTCGAATTTGAATGGTATTCCTAAGAAATAGGAGGCGTGGGAATTGATTTGTGGAGCTGGGATAAGTTTGTTTGAGCTTTGAAATAGTATCCCTTGAATGTAGGAGGTTGGGTAGGATGGGTTTGAATTTGAATTTAATTAAAAGAAATGACCCTTTAATTAAATAAATTCGTGGCTGGTGGTAATATGAAGGTGGTGGACGTTTTTGGTGGTGGTGGTGGGCGTAGGGTGGCTGCATAGGTGGCTCAGGCAACAAACCACTACACGTCAGGCAACAAACCGGTTAGTGATTTCTCGAGAATGATAAACGAGATAGGATTAACCAAACCTGACTTCGAAGGACTCTTTTTTTTTTTGGTGTTTTTGATGGAGGACTCCAATGGTGAACGAGTTGAATGTCGGAAACCTGGCTCTGATACCAATTTGATACGGGGTTAACCGTGATTGGCCCGATCTTCGACAATCAACGACTCAGCAAACAAAGGGAAACAAGCAAACGATTAGAAATGCAACAAAAGGACTCGACAAACTGAAAATGGAAAGGAAATAATGAGACTCAAATGAAAACGATAGGGAAAATGAGATCAACCAAATGAAACAACAAAAAGACCCTCGTTGCTTTGAAAACGAGAACCAGATTGAATGATCAAGTGACCAACCTTGTACGACTTCACACAATCAAGGATCCAGCCTTGAAAGCACGAAGAAGATGCTCGTATTCGACTAGCACACCAACTATGATCGATAATTGATGCAAACAAGACAAACCAAGCTGAAATTGCAATACTTTGAAGAACAAGTCTTCGATTCTCACTATGGAGAGAAAACACTCAGTTTTATGATAAAAGTTTCTAATCTGAAATAATAACCACTAGAAGCTATTTATATGTCTTCCTAATAATCAGAAAATAGCTAGAAAAAGTCTAAGTAAAACAATTAAAGAGGGCGGCCCAAAATGGCCTAACAAGCCCAAGCAACGCACACATGTGCGGGGCGCCGCTGGCGCGCGCGCTTGTGCCCAGCCTAGGCACCGCTGCGCCGGTGCCTCAATCTGGCACTTCGTGGCTTGAATCCTTGGCGAAGAGGCTGCTCATGAATAATGGCTTTTTCTCAGGGGCATTCTTGGCTTCCTTGTCTCCATGGTACGCCACAAATGCAAACAAATCCCTTTGAAGCTTCTTGGCTCGCGCCCTTGTCATTGGACCATCAAAGAGGATGGGCGTGCTCGGTGGTGGCTTGACGGATGGCCCCTCATCAAATGTCCATGTAAATGTCACTCCTAAATATGGCATTCAGTTTCTAGGTTCGAATTTATGCTTCTATTCGTTCAGTCTTGGTTTTATAGTGCAGAATATGCTTATTGGCTTGATACTATCCTCATTCTTTATGCTTATTCCTAGATATATTTAAAGATCACTTGCTTTTTCTCCTTTTGCCTTTAAAATAATTTGTGATCTAACATTGCACGCCAAGTGTTTGACGAAATGTCCATGTAAATGTCACTCCTAAATGTGGTATTTGGTTTCTAGATTCAAATTTATGCTTCTATTCGATCGGTGTTGGTTTTGTAGTGCAGAATGTGCTTATTGGCTTGATACTATATTCATTCTTTATGCTTATGCCTAGATGTCTTTAAACTTCACTTGTTTTTTCTCCTTTTGCCTTTAAAATGATTTGTGATCTAACATTGTACGCCAAGTGTTTGACGAAATTTCCATCTAAATGTCACAACTAAAAGTGGTATTCGGTTTCTAGGTTCGAATTTATGCTTCTATTCGATCGGTCTTAGTTTTGTAGTGCAGAATGTGCTTATTGGCTTGATACTATCCTCATTCTTTATGCTTATGCCTAGATGTCTTTAAAGTTCACTTGTTTTTTCTCCTTTTGCCTTTAAAAATTGACTTGAGATAAAACATTTCGCGCCAAGTGTTCGATGAAATGTCCATGTAAATGTCACTCCTAAATGTGGCATTCAGTTTCAAGGTTCAAATTTATGCTTCTATTCGATCGGTCTTGGTTTTATAGTGCAGAATATGCTTATTGGCTTGATACTATCCTCATTCTTTATGCTTATTCCTAGAATTATTTAAAGATCACTTGTTTTTTCTCCTTTTGCCTTTAAAACAATTTATGATCTAACATTGCACGCCATGTGTTTGATGAAAGGTCCAAGTAAATGTCACTCCTAATTGTGTATTCGGTTTCTAGGTTCGAATTTATACTTCTATTCTATCGATCTTGATTTTGTAGTACAAAATGTTTTTATTGACTTTGTACTATCCTCATTCTTAATGCTTATGCCTAGATGTCTTTAAAGTTCACTTGTCTTTTCTTCTTTTGCCTTTAAAATGATTTATGATCTAATATTGCACACCAAGTGTTTGACGAAATGGCCATGTAAATGTCACTCCTAAATGTGGCATTCGGGTTCTAGGTTCGAATTTTTGCTTCTATTCAATCGGTCTTGGTTTTGTAGTGCAGGATGTGCTTATTGGCTTCATATTATCCTCATTCTATATGCTTATGCCTAGATGTCTTTGAAGTTCACTTGTTTTTTCTCCATTTTCCTTTAAAAATTGACTTGAGATCTAACATTTCATGCCAAGTGTTCGATGAAATGTCCATGTAAATGTCACTCCTAAATATGGCATTCGGTTCGAATTTATGCTTCTATTCGATCGGTCTTAGTTTTGTAGTGCAGAATGTGCTTATTGGCTTGATACTATCCTCATTCTTTATGCTTATGCCTAGATGTCTTTAAAGTTCACTAGTTTTTTCTCCTTTTGCCTTTAAAAATTGACTTGAGATAAAACATTTCGCGCCAAGTGTTCGATGAAATGTCCATGTAAATGTCACTCCTAAATAGGGCATTCAGTATCTAGGTTCGAATTTATGCTTCTATTCGATCGGTCTTGGTTTTATAGTGCAGAATATGCTTATTGGCTTGATACTATCCTCATTCTTTATGCTTATTCCTAGATATATTTAAAGATCACTTGTTTTTTCTCCTTTTGCCTTTAAAATGATTTGTGATCTAACATTGCACGCCAAGTGTTTGACGAAATGTCCATGTAAATGTCACTCCTAAATGTGGTATTTGGTTTCAAGATTCAAATTTATGCTTCTATTCGATCGGTGTTGGTTTTGTAGTGCAGAATGTGCTTATTGGCTTGATACTATATTCATTCTTTATGCTTATGCCTAGATGTCTTTAAAGTTCACTTGTTTTTTCTCCTTTTGCCTTTAAAACGATTTGTGATCTAACATTGTACGCCAAGTGTTTGACGAAATTTCCATCTAAATGTCACTCCTAAAAGTGGTATTCGGTTTCTAGGTTCGAATTTATGCTTCTATTCGATCGGTCTTAGTTTTGTAGTGCAGAATGTGCTTATTGGCTTGATACTATCCTCATTCTTTATGCTTATGCCTAGATGTCTTTAAAGTTCACTTGTTTTTTCTCCTTTTGCCTTTAAAAATTGACTTGAGATAAAACATTTTCGCGCCAAGTGTTCGATGAAATGTCCATGTAAATGTCACTCCTAAATATGGCATTCAGTTTCAAGGTTCAAATTTATGCTTCTATTCGATCGGTCTTGGTTTTATAGTGCAGAATATGCTTATTGGCTTGATACTATCCTCATTCTTTATGCTTATTCCTAGATATATTTAAAGATCACTTGTTTTTTCTCCTTTTGCCTTTAAAACGATTTATGATCTAACATTGCACGCCATGTGTTTGACGAAAGGTCCAAGTAAATGTCACTCCTAATTGTGTATTCGGTTTCTAGGTTCGAATTTATACTTCTATTCTATCGATCTTGATTTTGTAGTACAGAATGTGTTTATTGACTTTGTACTATCCTCATTCTTAATGCTTATGCCTAGATGTTTTTAAAGTTCACTTGTTTTTTCTTCTTTTGCCTTTAAAATGATTTATGATCTAATATTGCACACCAAGTGTTTGACGAAATGCCCATGTAAATATCACTCCTAAATGTGGCATTCGGTTTCTAAGTTCGAATTTTTGCTTCCATTCGATCAGTCATGGTTTGTAATGCAAAATGTGCTTATTGGCTTGATACTATCCTCATTCTTTAAGCTTATGCCTACATGTCTTTAAAGTTCACTTGTTTTTTCTCCTTTTGCCTTTAAAATGAATTGTGATCTAACATTTCACGCCAAGTGTTTGACGAAATGTCCATGTAAATGTCACTCCTAAATGTGGAATTCGGTTTCTAGATTCGAATTTATGCTTCTATTCGATCGGTCTTGGTCTTGTAGTGCAGAATGTGCTTATTGGGTTGATACTACCCTCATTCTTTTATGCTTATCCCTACATGTCTTTAAAGTTCACTTGTTCTGACTTCTTTTGCCTTTAAAACGACTTGTGATCTAACATTGCACGCCAAGTGTTTGATGAAATGTCCTTGTAAATGTCACTCGTAAATGTGTATTTCATTTCTAGGTTCGAATTTATGCTTTTATTCAATCGGTCTTTATTTTGTAGTGCAGAACGTGCTTATTGGGTTGATACCATCCTCATTCTTTATGCTTATGCCTAGATGTCTTTAAAGTTCACTTGTTTTTTCTTCTTTTGCGTTAATAATGATTTGTGATCTTACATTGCACGCCAAGTGTTTGACGAAATGTCCATGTAAATGTCACTCCTAAATGTGTATTCGATTTCTAGGTTCGAATTTATGCTTTTATTCGATCGGTCTTTATTTTGTAGCGCAGAACGTTCTTATTGGGTTGATACTATCCTCATTCTTTATGCTTATGCCTAGATGTCTTTAAAGTTCACTTGTTTTTCTTCTTTTGCCTTTATAATGATTTCTGATCTAACATTGCACGCCAATTGTTTAACGAAATGTCCATGTAAATGTCACTCCTAAATGTGGCATTCGGTTTCTAGGTTTAAATTTTTTCTTCTATTCGATCGGTCTTTGATTTTGTAGTGCAGAATGTGCTTACTGGCTTGATATTATCCTCATTCTTTATGCTTATGCCTAGATGTCTTTGAAGTTCACTTGTTTTTTCTCCTTTTTTCCTTTAAAAATTGACTTGGGATAAAACATTTCGCGCCAAGTGTTCGATGAAATGTCCATGTAAATGTCACTCCTAAATATGGCATTTAGTTTCAAGGTTCGAATTTATGCTTCTATTCGATCGGTCTTGGTTTTATAATGCAGAATATGCTTATTGCCTTGATACTATCCTCATTCTTTATGCTTATTCCTAGATATATTTAAAGATCACTTGTTTTTTCTGCTTTTGCCTTTAAAACGATTTATGATCTAACATTGCACGCCATGTGTTTGACAAAATGTCCATGTAAATGTCACTCCTTAATGTGTATTCGGTTTCTAGGTTCGAATTTATACTTTTATTCGATCGATCTTGATTTTGTAGTACAGAATGTGCTTATTGACTTTCTACTATCCTCATTCTTAATGCTTATGCGTAGATGTCTTTAAAGTTCACTTGTTTTTTGTTCTTTTGCCTTTAAAATGTTTTATGATCTAACATTGCACACCAAGTGTTTGACGAAATGCCCATGTAAATGTCACTCCTAAATGTGGCATTCGGTTTCTAGGTTTGAATTTTTGCTTCCATTCGATCAGTCATGGTTTGTAGTGCGGAATGTGCTTATTGGCTTGATACTATCCTCATTCTGTATGCTTATGCCTACATGTCTTTAAAGTTCACTTATTTTTTCTCCTTTTGCCTTTAAAGTGATTTGTGATCTAACATTGCACGCCAAGTGTTTGACGAAATGTCCATGTAAATGTCACTCCTAAATGTGGAATTCGGTTTCTAGATTCGAATTTATGCTTTTATTCGATCGGTCTTGATTTTGTAGTGCAGAATGTGCTTATTGGGTTGATACTACCCTCATTCTTTTATGCTTATCCCTACATGTCTTTAAAGTTCACTTGTTCTGTCTCATTTTGCCTATAAAACGACTTGTGATCTAACATTGCACGCCAAGTGTTTGATGAAATGTCCATGTAAATGTCACTCCTAAATGTGTATTCGATTTCTAGGTTCGAATTTATGCTTTTATTTGATCGGTCTTTATTTTGTAGTGCAGAACGTGCTTATTGGGTTGATACTATCCTTATTCTTTATGCTTATGCCTAGATGTTTTTAAAGTTCACTTGTTTTTTCTTCTTTTGCCTTTATAATGATTTCTGATCTAACATTGCACGCCAAGTGTTTGACGAAATTTCCATGTAAATGTCACTCCTAAATGTAGCATTCGGTTTCTAGGTTCGAATTTTTTCTTCTATTCGATCGGTCTTGGTTTTGTAGTGCAGAATGTGCTTATTGGCTTGATATTATCCTCATTCTTTATGCTTATGCCTAGATGTCTTTAAAGTTCACTTGTTTTTTCTCCTTGTGCCTTTAAAAATTGACTTGAGATAAAACATTTCGCGCCAAGTGTTCGATGAAATGTCCATGTAAATGTCACTCCTTAATATGGCATTCAGTTTCTAGGTTCGAATTTATGCTTCTATTCGATCGGTCTTGGTTTTATAGTGCAGAATATGCTTATTGGCTTGATACTATCCTCATTCTTTATGTTTATTCCTAGATATCTTTAAAGAGCACTTGTTTTTTCCCCTTTTGCCTTTAAAATGATTTGTGATCTAACATTGCACGCCAAGTGTTTGACGAAATGTCCATGTAAATGTCACTCCTTAATGTGGTATTCAGTTTCTAGATTCGAATTTATGCTTCTATTCGATCGGTGTTGGTTTGGTAGTGCAGAATGTGCTTATTGGCTTGATATTATACTCATTATTCATGCTTATGCCTAGATATCTTTAAAGTTTACTTATTTTTTCTCCATTTGCCTCTAAAATTTGACGTATGATCTAACAATGCACGCCAAGTGTTTGACGAAATGTCCATGTAAATGTCACACCTAAATGTGGCATTCGGTTTCTAGGTTCGAATTTTTTCTTCTATTCGATCGGTCTTGGTTTTGTAGTGCAGAATGTGCTTATTGGCTTGATACTATCCTCATTCTTTATGCTTATGCCTAGATGTCTTTAAAGTTCACTTGTTTTTTCTCCTTTTGCCTTTAAAAATTGACTTGAGATAAAACATTTCGCGCCAAGTGTTCGATGAAATGTCCATGTAAATGTCACTCCTAAATATGGCATTCAGTTTCTAGGTTCGAATTTATGCTTCTATTCGATCGGTCTTGGTTTTATAGTGCAGAATATGCTTATTGTCTTGATACTATCATCATTCTTTATGTTTATTCCTAGATATCTTTAAAGACCACTTGTTTTTTCCCCTTTTGCCTTTAAAATGATTTGTGATCTAACATTGCACGCCAAGTGTTTGACGAAATGTCCATGTAAATGTCACTCCTAAATGTGGTATTTGGTTTCTAGATTCGAATTTATGCTTCTATTCGATCGGTCTTTGTTTTGTAGTCCGAAATGTGCTTAATGGCTTGATACTATCATCATTCTTTATTCTTATTCCTAGATGTCTTTATTGTTCACTTGTTTTTTCTCTTTTTGGCTTTAAAATGATTTGTTATATAACATTGCAGGCCAAGTGTTTGACCAAATGTCCATGTAAATGTCACTCCTAAATGTGGTATTCGGTTTCTATATTCGAATTTAATCTTCTATTCGATCGGTCTTGGTTTATAGTGCAGAATGTGCTTATTGGGTTGATAATATCCTCATTCTTTAATGCTTATGCCTACATGTCTTTAAAGTTCACTTGTTTTGTCTCCTTTTGCCTTTAAAACGACTTATGATCTAACATTACACGCCAAGTGTTTGACGAAATGTCCATGTAAATGTCACTCCTAAATGTGTATTCGATTTCTAGGTTCAAATTTATGCTTTTATTCGATCGGTGTTTATTTTGTAGTGCAGAACGTGCTTATTGGGTTGACACTGTCCTCATTCTTTATGCTTATGCCTAGATGTTTTTAAAGTTCACTTGTTTTTTCTTCTTTTGCCTTTATAATGATTTCTGATCTAACATTGCACGCCAAGTGTTTGACGAAATTTCCATGTAAATGTCACTCCTAAATGTAGCATTCGGTTTCTAGGTTCGAATTTTTTCTTCTATTCTATCGGTCTTGGTTTTGTAGTGCAGAATGTGCTTATTGGCTTGATATTATCCTCATTCTTTATGCTTATGCCTAGATGTCTTTAAAGTTCACTTGTTTTTTCTCCTTGTGCCTTTAAAAATTGACTTGAGATAAAACATTTCGCGCCAAGTGTTCGATGAAATGTCCATGTAAATGTCACTCCTTAATATGGCATTCAGTTTCTAGGTTCGAATTTATGCTTCTATTCGATCGGTCTTTGTTTTATAGTGCAGAATATGCTTATTGGCTTGATACTATCCTCATTCTTTATGTTTATTCCTAGATATCTTTAAAGAGCACTTGTTTTTTCCCCTTTTGCCTTTAAAATGATTTGTGATCTAACATTGCACGCCAAGTGTTTGACGAAATGTCCATGTAAATGTCACTCCTTAATGTGGTATTCAGTTTCTAGATTCGAATTTATGCTTCTATTCGATCGGTGTTGGTTTGGTAGTGCAGAATGTGCTTATTGGCTTGATATTATACTCATTATTCATGCTTATGCCTAGATATCTTTAAAGTTTACTTATTTTTTCTCCATTTGCCTCTAAAATTTGACGTATGATCTAACAATGCACGCCAAGTGTTTGACGAAATGTCCATGTAAATGTCACACCTAAATGTGGCATTCGGTTTCTAGGTTCGAATTTTTTCTTCTATTCGATCGGTCTTGGTTTTGTAGTGCAGAATGTGCTTATTGGCTTGATAATATCCTCATTCTTTAATGCTTATGCCTACATGTCTTTAAAGTTCACTTGTTTTGTCTCCTTTTGCCTTTAAAACGACTTATGATCTAACATTGCACGCCAAGTGTTTGACGAAATGTCCATGTAAATGTTACTCCTAAATGTGTATTCGATTTCTAGGTTCAAATTTATGCTTTTATTCGATCGGTGTTTATTTTGTAGTGCAGAACGTGCTTATTGGGTTGACACTGTCCTCATTCTTTATGCTTATGCCTAGATGTCTTTAAAGTTCACTTGTTTTTTCTTCTTTTGCCTTTATAATGATTTCTGATCTAACATTGCACGCCAAGTGTTTGATGAAATGTCAATGTAAATGTCGCTCCTAAATGTGGCATTTGGTTTCTAGGTTCGAATTTTTTCTTCTATTCGATCGGTCTTGGTTTTGTAGTGCAGAATGTGCTTATTGGCTTGATAATATCCTCATGCTTTATGCTTATGCCTAGATGTCTTTAAAGTTAACTTGTTTTTTCTCCTTTTGCCTTTAAAATTTGACTTGAGATAAAACTATTTGCGCCAAGTGTTCGATGAAATGTCCATGTAAATGTCACTCCTAAATATGGCATTCAGATTCGTGGTTTGAATTTATGCTTCTATTTGATCGGTCTTGGTTTTATAGTGCAGAATATGCTTATTGGCTTGATATTATCCTCATTCTTTATGCTTATTCCTAGATATCTTTAATCATCACTTATTTTTTCTCCTTTTGCCTTTAAAATGATTTGTGATCTAACATTGCACGCCAAGTGTTTGACGAAATGTCCATGTAAATGTCACTCCTTAATGTGGTATTCGGTTTCTAGATTCGAATTGATGCTTCTATTCGATCGGTGTTGGTTTCGTAGTGCAGAATGTGCTTATTGGCTTTATACTGTGCTCATTATTTATGCTTATGCCTAGATATCTTTAAAGTTTACTTATTTTTTCTCCATTTGCCTCTAAAATTTGACTTATGATCTAACATTGCACACCAAGTGTTTGACGAAATGTCCATGTAAATGTCACTCCTAAATGTGGCATTCGGTTTCTAGGTTCGAATTTTTGCTTCTATTCGATCGGTCTTGGTTTTGTAGTGCAGAATGTGCTTATTGGCTTGATATTATTCTCATTCTTTATGCTTATGCCTAGATGTCTTTGAAGTTCACTTGTTTTTTCTCTATTTTCCTTTAAAAATTGACATGAGATCTAACATTGCACGCCAAGTGTTCGATATCCATGTAAATGTCACTCTGAAATATGGCATTCGCTTCGAATTTATGCTTCTATTCGATCGGTCTTAGTTTTGTAGTGCAGAATGTGCTTATCTGCTTGATACTATCCTCATTCTTTATGCTTATGCCTAGATGTCTTTAAAGTTCACTTGTTTTTTCTCCTTTTGCCTTTAAAACGATTTATGATCTAACATTGCACGCCATGTGTTTGACGAAATGTCCATGTAAATGTCACTCCTAATTTTGTATTCGGTTTCTAGGTTCGAATTTATACTTTTATTCGATCGATCTTGATTTTGTAGTACAAAATGTGCTTATTGACTTTCTACTATACTCATTCTTAATGCTTATGCCTAGATGTCTTTAAAGTTCACTTGTTTTTTCTTCTTTTGCCTTTAAAATAATTTATGATCTAACATTGCACACCAAGTGTTTGACGAAATGTCCATATAAATGCCACTCCTAAATGTGGCATTCGGTTTCTAGGTTCGAATTTTTGCTTCTATTCGATCGGTCTTGGTTTTGTAGTGCAGAATGTGCTTATTTGCGTGATATTATCCTCATTCTTTATGCTTATGCCTAGATGTTTTTAAAGTTCACTTGTTTTTTCTCCATTTTCCTTTAAAAGTTGACTTGAGATCTAAAATTGCACGCTAAGGGTTCGATGAAATGTCCATGTAAATGTCACTCCTAAATATGGCATTCGGTTCGAATTTATGCTTCTATTCGATCGGTCTTAGTTTTGTAGTGCAGAATATGCTTATTGGCTTCATACTATCCTCATTCTTTATGCTTATGCCTAGATGTCTTTAAAGTTCACTTGTTTTTTCTTTTTTAGCCTATAAAATGATTTATGATCTAACATTGCACGCCAAGTGTTTGAGGAAATGTCCATGTAAATGTCACTCATAAATGTGGCATTCTGTTTCTAGGTTCGGATTTTTGCTTCTATTCGATCGGTCTTGGTTTGGTAGTGCAGAATGTCTTTATTGGCTTGATATTATCCTCATTCTTTATGCTTATGCCTAGATGTCTTTAAAGTTCACTTGTTTTTTCTCCTTTTGCCTTTAAAAATTGTCTTGAGACCTAACATTGCACGCGAAGTGTTCGATGACATGTCCATGTAAATGACACACCTAAATCTGGCATTTAGTTTCTAGGTTCGAATTTATGCTTTTATCCAATCGGTCTTGATTTTGTAGTGCAAAATGTGCATATTGGCTTGATAATATCCTCATTCTCTATGCTTATGCCTAGATGTCTATAAAGTTCACTTGTTTTTTCTCCTTTTGCCTTTAAAAATTATCTTGAGGATAACCATAAATGTGTGCAATGTTAGATCACAAATCATTTAAAAGGCAGAAGGAGAAAAAACAAGTGAACATTAACGATATCTAGGCATAACCATAAAGAATGAGGATAGTTTCAAGCCAATAAGAACATTCTACACTACAAAACCAAGACCGATCGAATCGAAGTATAAATTCGAACCTAGAAACTGAATGCCACATTTAGGAGTGACATTTACATAGACACTTCGTCAAACACTTGGCATGCAATGTTAGATCATAAATCATTTAAGAGGCAAAAGGAGAAAAAACAAGTGGACTTTAAAGACATCTAGGCATAATTATAAAGAATGAGGATAGTATCAAGCCAATAAGCAACACTACTAACCAAGACCGATCGAATAGAAGCAAAAATTTGAACCTAGAAACCGAATGCCACATTTAGGAGTGACATTTACATGGACATTTTATCGAACATTTGGCGTGCAATGTTAGATCTCAAGTCAATTTTTAAAGGCAAATGGAGAAAAAACTAGTGAACTTTAAAGACGTCGAGGCATAACCATAAAGAATGAGCATAGTATCAAGCCAATAATTACATTCTGCACTACAAAACAAAGACCGATCGAATAGAAGCATAAATTCGAATATAGAAACCGAATACCACATTTAGGAGTGACATTTACATGGACATTTCGTCAAACACTTGGCGTGCAATGTTGGATAACAAATCATTTTAACGGAAAAAGGAGAAAAAACATGTGAAGTTTAAAGACATCTAGGAATAAGCATAAAGAATGAGGATAGTATCAAGCCAATAAGCACATTCTGCACTACAAAACCAAGACCGATCGAATAGAAGCATAAATTCGAACCTAGAAACCGAATGCCACATTTAGGAGTGACATTTACATGGACATTTCGTCAAACACTTGGCCTGCAATGTTAGATCACAAATCATTTAAAAGGCAGAAGGAGAAAAAACAAGTGAACTTTAACGATATCTAGGCATAACCATAAAGAATGAGGATAGTGTCAAGCCAATAAGCACATTCTGCACTACAAAACCAAGACCGGTCGAATCGAAGCATAAATTCGAACCTAGAAACTGAATGCCACATTTAGGAGTGACATTTACATAGACACTTCGTCAAACACTTGGCATGCAATGTTAGATCACAAATCATTTAAGAGGCAAAAGGAGAAAAAACAAGTGAACTTTAAAGACATCTAGGCATAATTATAAAGAATGAGGATAGTATCAAGCCAATAAGCAACACTACTAACCATGACCGATCGAATAGAAGCAAAAATTTGAACCTAGAAACCGAATGCCACATTTAGGAGTGACATTTACATGGACATTTTATCGAACACTTGGCGTGCAATGTTAGATCTGAAGTCAATTTTTAAAGGCAAATGGAGAAAAAACAAGTGAACTTTAAAGACGTCGAGGCATAAGCATAAAGAATGAGGATAGTATCAAGCCAATAAACACATTCTGCACTACAAAACCAAGACCGATCGAATAGAAGCATAAATTCGAACCTAGAAATTGAATGCCACATTTAGGAGTGAAATTTACATGGACATTTCGTCAAACACTTGGCGTGCAATGTTAGATCACAAATCATTTTAAAGGCAAAAGGAGAAAAAAACAAGGGAACTTTAAAGACATGTAGGCATAAGCATAAAGAATGAGGATACTATCAAGCCAATAAGCACATTCTGCACTACAAACCATGACTGATCGAATAGAAGCAAAAAATCGAACCTAAAAACCGAATGCCACATTTAGGAGTGACATTTACATGGACATTTCATCGAACACTTGGCGTGCAATGTTAGATCTCAAGTCAATTTTTACAGGCAAATGGAGAAAAAAAAAGTGAACTTTAAAGACGTCGAGCAATAAGCATAAAGAATGAGGATAGTATCAAGCCAATAAGCACATTCTGCCCTACAAAACCAAGACCGAACGAATAGAAGCATAAATTCGAATATAGAAACCGAATGCCACATTTAGGAGTGTCATTTACATGGACATTTCGTCAAACACTTGGCGTGCAATGTTAGATCACAAATCATTTAAAAGGCAAAAGGAGAAAAAACAAGTGAACTTCAAAGACATCTAGGCATAAGCATAAAGAATGAGGATAGTATCAAGAAAATAAGCAAATTTTGCACTAGAAAACCAAGACCGATCGAATAGAAGCATAAATTCGAACGTAGAAATCGAATGCCACATTTAGGAGTGACATTTACATGGACATTTCATCGAACACTTGGCGTGCAATGTTAGATCTCAAGTCAATTTTTAAAGGAAAAAGGAGAAAAAACAAGTGAACTTCAAAGACATCTAGGCATAAGCATAAAGAATGAGGATAGTATCAAGCCAATAAGCACATTCTTCACTAAAAACCATGACCGATCAAATTGAAACAAAAATTCGAACCTAGAAACCGAATGCCACATTTAGGAGTGACATTTACATGGACATTTCATCGAACACTTGGCGTGCAATGTTAGATCTAAAGTCAATTTTTAAAGGCAAAAGGAGAAAAAACAAGTGAACTTCAAAGACATCTAGGCATAAGCATAAAGAATGAGGATAGTATCAAGCCAATAAGCACATTCTGCACTACAAACCATGACCGATCGAATAGAAGCAAAAATTCAAACCTAGAAACCGAATGCCACATTTAGGAGTGACATTTCCATGGACATTTAGTCAAACACTTGGCGTGCAATGTTAGATCCCAAATCATTTTAAAGGCAAAAGGAGAAAAAACATGTGAACTTTAAAGACATATAGGCATAAACATAAAGAATGAGGATAGTATCAATCCAATAAGAACATTCTACACTACAAAACCAAGACCGATCGAATAGAAGCATAAATTCGAACATAGAAACCGAATGCCACATTTAGGAGTGAAATTTACATGGACATTTCGTCAAACGCTTGGCGCGCAATGTTAGATCACAAATCATCACTACTAGATTAAAGACCAAATGCAACGATGTTTTGCAGCGGTTCAAGTTAAAGCAGCGGTTTAATGAAGCGGTTTTAAATTTATACAGCTAGTGCTGCGGTAGGACCAACCTAATGAAGCGGTTTTCCAAAATAAACTTCAAATAAGAAATTGAACAAACAAGCGGGCGTAAAAAATTTTAAGCGCGTACTAGCCCCGCCTCTTTCGCCAAAAAAACCCTAGAAATCATTTCCAAAAATTTCACACCTACCCCCTTCTATCGCTCATGGCTCATCCCTCCCAAGTCCCAATCTCTTCTATGTCGATTGTCGACCCCAGCCCCTTCATCGATTTCGAAATCGTACAACCAACCGTCGACCTCCTCGTCATTGCCTCGCTAAAGAGCAACAAATCCTCCAAAGGATTGCAAGATCGACGATTTGTGGAAATGGCGCTCAAATCTAATTTATTCGACCAGCTTAGATCTCGAGAGCTGCAATCGGTGATCGAGAAAGAAATCACGAGCTCGTCAGAGGAGTAGAGGCTGGTCGACGAGGCGCTCTCGGAGTCCTTCGAGATTGCTATCAGCGGCGAGGCAGCGAAGTGCCTGGCGGCGAGAGCAGACGCGATACTGGAGTTCAAGAGCAACTTAGGCCACCAGCTGGCCTTCAAGAGCTGCGAGATGGGGCTTCTGAGTATGGGAGTGGTGGTGTACAATGCGACGGAGATGGCGGACCAAGGCTGGGTTAAGATCAGCCTCCATAGTGACGGTGAGGTTGACACAACTTCTATCATCTCTCCTAATTAGAGTTTGTTTATCTGAAAATTTCTATTTTCTTTTAATTGATTAAGGCTTCATATTTAGTGTTTGGATTAATCTTAGCTTTGGTTAGTCATGGTTTTTTAGGCTTCAGATTTGTTAGTTCCTGCAGCTGAATTAGTGTTTGAATGATCAAATTGTAACCTCAACTTAGTAGCTAAATTTCTTCTACTTTCAGCTAATCTCTAATGCTTAACCAGGTTCATGTTTTCTCAGTAGTGTCATATGCCAATTCTAATAAATGAATCTAGTACACTCCAACAGTTCATTATGTTGCCAAAAAGGAGATGATTATATAAGGGTGTACTGAATTTCTGGCTTTTACTCCATGTTGTTGGCATTAAAAAGATCAAAAGTCGTATTATCCATTGGCATTGCTGTTGAGAACAAGCGCAAGAACCGCTCTCTCGAGTCTCTTCGACCAATGTTCAGTGGTCGATGACTTACAAGGTGAAATAGGGTACCCTTCTGCCTTGTTTCACTTTGTTCTTATATAATTTTCAATTCGTTATTTGCTTGTCTTATTTAATTGGAAGGTGTGCTATCCAGTTTTGACATCTTTAGATATCGCCCTCAGATCTTGTTGACTTAATTTGTAGAGATTTCGTCTTAGTGTTTTAAGGAAGCCCTAGAAAAACTAAAGACAGTTTGACTTGGGATTTGCTTTTATCTTCTTGCATGATTCATCGGGAATATGGATTGACAAAGGTTGTTAGTGATATATTGCTTAAAATGGAGTATGAAAATGGGATGAGCGTTTACCATGTGTTGCTTTTAAATATATATGCAGATGAAAGAAGTTGGGAATATGTTGATAGAGTTAGGTATGAGCATATTAGGATGGAAAGCATGACAGATGTGAAGATATGGGATTCTGGGGTTAATTTAGCTAGCTAGAGTGAATGCTGATTTTTATGCATCATTTGGCTTTATAACTTGCATCTTATGTTTGGCACCGTGGAATGTGTAAGAGTAAAGTGTTGTAAGTATACTCTCTGCACATTTTGTGTACTTGAGACCAATCTAGGTTATATATTGTGATGAAGAAATGGAATCCTATTTGTTAAATTTGTATGTGAATATGCTTTAGAACTTCTTGGAACTTTGGATTGTGAATTGGAATTTGTCAATTTGGTCACAGTTCATGGGGTATATATATAAGTACTCCATAGTATATAATATATGATTGAGTAATTAACCAATTAACCCATGTTTCAGGAGGTGATGAGTCCCGACTTGGATCGCCTTGCAACTGGTTCGAATGAGTGGATGTGAAGATAAAATTGACTCCTTTGATTGCTCCAAGTTCGAACAAGTGAAGTTGGTTGTAGAATCCCGCAAATTCAAAGATAAAACAAACTGACTTTTTGTAGTTTTATTGATGGGATAAGTGTTTGATGTTTGTGTGGATAAACTCACCAAACAAAAACCAAACAAAGGCAAATTCGAATGAGATAAACACACCCAACGGATCTGGCCAATCCTTTGATAAACACACAAAGGAGAAAGGTCACTTGGTTGGACGCCCCAAGCAATTGCAAGCCAAAGACTCGACTTTAGTTCTAGAGTTTCAAGCAAAAGATGATCTGATAATACATAGGAACTATAGCTTAATATAGGCCACGAAATGCCAGCCAAAAGGCTCCTAAATTCGGCCATTAAGAGGGAAAATTGAAGAGTCTTCACTTGAATGGAGTAGGTGAAGAGACGGCTGATTTATAAAGAGTTTTGATCACTTTCTTGGCTGCTTGCATTAATGGAAGATGAACTTTGATTATGGTGGAGTAATTGAGCCACTTGGAAGGGGTCCTTAAGTGCGTTCAATGCACCAAGTGAGACATCAACTTGAAGCGATGTGATCACGGTCTCTTGGTGGCTTGGTGGCGCAGCCATGGTGGCTAATCCAGCTTGGAGGTGGTCCATGAGGAGTCTAGCACGGCTTCTTGTAATGGGTCCAAGAAGAGGTGGCATCGGCATCAAATCATGATGTGGCCTAGGTTGGGACACATCATCCCCTCCCCCTTGAAAAGGATTCGACCTCGAATCTTCATCGTCGGAAGTGCCTTCACCTGAAACAAATGGAGATAAATCCGAAACATTAAAAACATCATGCACACCATACTCACTAGGCAATTCAAGGCGATATGCATTGTTGTTGATTCGCTCAAGCACTTGAAAAGGACCATCGCCTCTAGGTTTTAATTTGGAGTCACGGAGAGTAGGAAATCGATCTTTGCGAAGGTGTACCCAAACAAGATCCCCAGGCTCTAGAATCAGCTCCTTACGCCCCTTATTGGCGTTCTTAACATATTGAGACGTTCTTTTCTCGATTTGCTCACGAGTAGCTTTATGAAGGGCTTTGATCTTCTCAGCTTGTGTAGTTCCATCCACACTCTCTTTGTCTTTGATGGTGCGTGGGACAAGATCTAAAGGAGTGGTGGGGTTCTTGCCATAAACAACTTCAAAGGGAGACTTCTTTGTGGCTGAATGGACTGAACGATTGTATGCGAACTCAATGAAAGCTAAACATTCCTCCCACCTGCGCAAGTTAGCTCGCAACAAAGAACGAAGCAAAGCACCTAAAGTACGATTCACAACTTCAGTTTGTCCATCCGTTTGGGGGTGACATGAAGTGGAAAATAACAACTTAGTGCCCATTTTAGCCCACAAAGTTTTCCAAAAGTGACTCAGAAATTTGGCATCCCGATCGGACACAATGGTCTTAGGGACGCCATGAAGCCGCACGACTTCATTGAAAAATAAATCAGCCACATGGGCGGCATTGTCGGTCTTATGGCAAGCAATGAAATGTGCCATTTTAGAGAACCGATCGACCACCACAAAAATAGAATCACGCCCCCTTTTCGAACGAGGCAATCCAAGCACGAAATCCATGGAAATGTCTTCCCAAGGCTCGTGTGGGATAGGAAGTGGGGTGTATAAGCCATGAGGATTCAACTTAGACTTAGCACGCAAACATACAACACAAGAAGCACAAAATTTCTCAACATCTTTATGCATGCGTGGCCAATAGAAATGTTCTTTAAGCATGGTCAAAGTTTTAGAAATGCCAAAGTGTCCCATTAACCCTCCCCCATGGGCCTCATGCACAAGTAATCTACGAGTAGAACTACTCGGTATACACAACTTATCACCCTTAAATAGGTAGCCATCATGGATAAAGTATCGATCTTTACTACCTTCCTTAGAGCATGCAAGATAAGTTTCACCAAAATCCAAATCAGTAGCATATAAATCCCTCATGAATGTAAAACCTAGCATGCGAGCATCTAAAGATGAAATTAGAGTGTACCTTCTAGAGAGAGCATCAGCCACCACATTGTCCCTCCCTTTCTTGTGCTTGATTACATAAGGAAAGGACTCGATGTACTCAACCCATTTGGCATGACGCTTGTTCAGTTTCGCTTGACCGCGAAGGTACTTGAGAGCCTCGTGATCGGAGTGTATGACAAACTCCTTGGGTAACAAGTAATGCTCCCATGTCTTGAGCACTCGAACCAAGGCTAGAAGCTCTTGATCATACGTGGGATATCTCAGCTCGGCACCGCTCAGCTTCCTACTAAAATATGCAATGGGGCGGCCTTCTTGCATAAGTACTCCTCCTAAGCCAACTCCCGAAGCATCACACTCTACTTCAAAGGTCTTGGAGAAGTCGGGCAAAACCAGCAAAGGAGCGTTGGTGAGTTTCTCTTTAAGAGCATTGAAAGCTTGCTCTTGGGAGACGCCCCATTGGAAGGGTACATTCTTCTTTGTAAGTTCACTTAAGGGTGATGCGAGGGTGCTAAAATCCCTCACAAAACGCCTATAAAAGCTGGCCAACCCAAGAAAACTCCTTACTTGCGTCATTGAGGTTGGCGTGGGCCATTCTCGTATGGCATTCACCTTGGCTTCATCAACATGCACACCTGATTTACTTACAACAAAACCAAGAAACACAACATGGTCGGAGCAAAAATGGCACTTGCCAAAGTTAGCATAAAGCTTTTCCTTCCTAAGCACCTCTAGAACTTGTTTAATATGCATAACATGGTCATCAAGTGTGCGGCTATATATCAGAATATCATCAAAATAAACCACAACAAAACGACCAATAAAAGCTCTAAGAACATGATTCATGAGTCTCATAAAGGTACTAGGTGCATTCGTTAAACCAAAGGGCATGACTAACCATTCGTAAAGTCCTTGTTTGGTCTTAAACGCAGTTTTCCACTCGTCGCCCTCCTTCATTCGAATCTGATGGTATCCACTCTTCAAATCAATCTTGGAGAAGAGGTTGGACCCATGTAGCTCATCCAACATGTCGTCAAGCCTCGGAATGGGGTGGCGGTATTTGACGGTGATGTTGTTGATGGCACGACAATCTACACACATGCGCCAGCTCCCATCTTTTTTTGGCACCAAAATCACCGGAACTGCGCATGGGCTCAAGCTTTCCCTCACGTATCCCTTGTCTAAGAGGTCTTGCACTTGCTTTTGCAATTCTTTGGCCTCGGCTGGATTGGTGCGGTATGCAACTCGGTTGGGCAGTGTGGCTCCGGGCACAAAGTCGATTTGATGTTCTATTCCACGTATAGGCGGAAGCCCACTTGGAATATCCTCGGGGAAGACGTCTTCAAATTCCTGCAATAAAGAAGACACACTAGGAGGTAGATCAACCAAATCATTGTCAACAAAAAGATGATCCTTAAAAAGGAGAATTAAACACATTTGCCTTCCCTGAATTGCCTTGGTGATCTCTTTGCCTCGAGCCACCATTAAATGCTTGGAGCTTCCCTCAAACGCCTTTAACTCCATCTTCTTGTTGTTGCTCCTTCTCCTTAGCTCATTAGCTTCTTGATCAGCCGTTACTTCATGAGGAGCCAAAGGATGAAGAGTGTACTTTTTGCCTTCCATGTGAAAGAGATACTCATTAGAAACGCCTTGATGAATCACAGCCCTATCGTATTGCCAAGGACGGCCAAGTAGTAGATGGCACGCTGTCATGGAAACCACATCACAAAGAACTTCATCCTCATATTGTCCAATGGAAAACTTGAGCTTGACTTGCTCCTTCACCATGACGGGTTCGTTGGAATTCAGCCAATGCAATGAGTAGTGAACCTTACGAGGTTGGGTTTTGAGGTTGAAACGTCTCACCACTTCAGAATCAACCAAGTTACTACACGACCCTCCATCAATTATCACGCTACACACTTTGCCTTGGATGAAGCATCGTGTGTGAAAGATGTTCTCTCGCTGCGAAGGTACGTTAGGAATTTCACAATTAAGAAGAGTACGTTGAACAACAAAACACTCACCGGTTACGGGAACCAGATCAATCTCTTCTTCATTGATGTCGTTGTTTCCTTCGTCCTCGACTTGCTCCTCATCCTCAGATTCGTACTCTCCTACTTTGTTGAGAAGCACTTGCTTCTTTGTGGGACAATCACGAGCATAATGGCCTCTTCCCAAGCACTTATAACACTTTACGTCGCGGGTGCGCGTGCTATCTTCATCTTTGGGTTTGGCTGGAGTATAAGACGCCTCTTTCTTGGGTGGTACTCGGCTGACCTCATTTTTGGAGTCTCGGGACTCACTCTTCTTGTAGGGTTGTGAAGAACCAGTTGTGCCTTGGCCCCACACTCGTCCACTTCCACCTCCCTTCCTCTTTTGCAAGTTGTGGTAAACTTGGTTGGTGTAGTGAAGAACGTCCTCTATAGGTGCGCTAGTTCCAAATCTCTGCATTTCCACATAAGTAGCCAAATCCAAATTGAGACCACCTATGAATTTGGAAACCACATACCTCTCCGGAAAACGTACTCGGGAACGGTACACTAACTGGCGCAGCTCCTTGTAATACTCATCGGGTGTTCGAGCTCCTTGTCTCACACGCTCCAGTTTGACTTGGACACGATCAAGGTAGTCCTCGGGCACAAACCGTTGGCGCATGGCATCTTTAAGCTCAGCCCAAGTGGTAATGGGTTGCTCACCCACATATTCCCTCTCGGATTTCTCTTCTTGCCACCATGAGTATGCAAAATCTGTAAAATGAATGGTAGCTACGGCCACTCTTTGTGCATCATGATAGTTATAATAATCAAAGATAGCCTCAGTTTTTGACTCCCAATCTAGATAGATTTCGGCATCGGATGTGCCAGCGAAGGGCTCGATGTTGAGCTTAACACCATAATGGTGATCCCTCGGTTGTTGTCTACGGTCATCGTAACCGTAGTTCTGCTGCATTTGATCAAGATAACGCCCTTGATCTTGGCGCGCATTAGGCAAATTAAGCACACGGCGCGGCACATGCAATGGTGCAGCTTGTGCTGGATTTTGGCCCACTAAATTACGCCTTGCTTGAAAGTTAGGAGGATGCATACCTTGGTACCCATAGTAAGGGCTATCATTTGGGTTATCTCCAAGATAAGATGGACCATGTCTTACCCCAAGATGTGCCATGTCGCTGGTGACGTTGGCCATAGAAACCGGTGGCAATTCTACTTGGTTAGAGGGTTGTCCAACCTCAAAATGAGGGTGGCCTTCCGGGGCTGTAGGAACAACGGTTGGAGGCGTGTGTTGGCCAACCTCCACGCTATTTCCTGAGGTATCAACTTGCACTTGAGTGCTTCCTAATCTTTGCTCAAGTCTTTCGTCAAGCACCCGAAGCAACTCAGTCCGGGCATGTTCATAAGCTTCCTTGACATCAGATTTGCTCTCCTCCCGAACTTGAGTAAACATACGTTGCAAATCTCCCAAAGTAATGGGACGACTTGTCTCCTCCTCATTCATTTCCTTGTCTTTTCTTGTGCTAAAGTCTGCGTTATAACAAAGCTAAGAAACAAGGAAAAAGTGAGTGTTAGTGAAAGCTAAAGACACACTTGTGTTTGACTCAAGAAAGACAAAAATCTTTGAGGCTCATTCACAACTTCAACTCCCTCGTTTGCTGAACTTTCCAGGGGAAAGAACAACTTGTAGCCTCACCAAATGTCACCCTCGTCACACAATGTGTTTAGTTTGTACACTCCGTTCACACAGCTCCAAAACTCCCTCTGTTAACTTGAAAGACACCGGGTGGTTCAATCAAGTTTTCAAACCTCACACAATGTCTCCCACTCACACTCAAAGCAAGTAAATAAGTAATCGGACTGACTCGTGTTTGACACTTTTTGTGGCACTCGTCTCACACACACACAAGGGAGTTGCAATCTGCCAAGCACAAAACACAATTAGAAATACAAGAGTCAACCACAAATTCGAGACAAAACAGAGGTAGCAATCAAAGACAAGCCAAGTGAGCTTGTGGACGAGTATTTGCAAACCCCCAATTCAGTCTTAGTTGCTCAAAGGTTTGGCTAGAAAGGATCAAGACAAAACAAGAGTAACTCAGCAAGTGAACAACAAGGAACAAGAATACCTTTGATCTAGAGAACACAACTGATTTTTTTTTTTTAATAATCCGAAACGAACTTTTCTCCTTTTTTTTTTTTTTTTTTTTTTTTTTTTTTTTTTAAGTTCGAAAATAGGCTGTTAAAATTCGAACTTAAACACTCAGAAATAATCGGTGGCCTTTTACAAATTTAACCGTGGCTTTTCACTACACATCTCCTGATTAAATTCGGTAATAAAGTGGCTATAAATCAGGTGATAATTCAACAGCCAAGAGAATTAAAAGCAGGAAAAGAAGAGTTGCATTTATTCAGCTGATTTTTAAGAGCACTCAAGTTGAATTGAATGCATGGAAAGGAAAGGTTGCAATCAAGCTGCTGCATTAAAGGGGTGCTGTCTTCCCCCACATTATTTTCGGCCATGATGAATGATATTGAAGCATTCAAAATTTCAGTTTCCAGCAACAAAATGCAACAACATCTCAAGGAAAATTCATGGGTTTTTGGCTGGCTTAAAGAAAGGCACAAATGAGCAACCATAAACCAAAAGGAGAGAAAGCAATTCGTACCTCCACAACTTGAGGAACTCACTCGACTAGCTCTGATACCACATGATGAGTCCCGACTTGGATCGCCTTGCAACTGGTTCGAATGAGTGGATGTGAAGATAAAATTGACTCCTTTGATTGCTCCAAGTTCGAACAAGTGAAGTTGGTTGTAGAATCCCGCAAATTCAAAGATAAAACAAACTGACTTTTTGTAGTTTTATTGATGGGATAAGTGTTTGATGTTTGTGTGGATAAACTCACCAAACAAAAACCAAACAAAGGCAAATTCGAATGAGATAAACACACCCAACGGATCTGGCCAATCCTTTGATAAACACACAAAGGAGAAAGGTCACTTGGTTGGACGCCCCAAGCAATTGCAAGCCAAAGACTCGACTTTAGTTCTAGAGTTTCAAGCAAAAGATGATCTGATAATACATAGGAACTATAGCTTAATATAGGCCACGAAATGCCAGCCAAAAGGCTCCTAAATTCGGCCATTAAGAGGGAAAATTGAAGAGTCTTCACTTGAATGGAGTAGGTGAAGAGACGGCTGATTTATGAAGAGTTTTGATCACTTTCTTGGCTGCTTGCATTAATGGAAGATGAACTTTGATTATGGTGGAGTAATTGAGCCACTTGGAAGGGGTCCTTAAGTGCGTTCAATGCACCAAGTGAGACATCAACTTGAAGCGATGTGATCACGGTCTCTTGGTGGCTTGGTGGCGCAGCCATGGTGGCTAATCCAGCTTGGAGGTGGTCCATGAGGAGTCTAGCACGGCTTCTTGTAATGGGTCCAAGAAGAGGTGGCATCGGCATCAAATCATGATGTGGCCTAGGTTGGGACACATCAGGAGGTAAATGCTGATACAGTTTCTAGACGACTTCTGCAACAGGGAGCTGCGTTTATGTCTCTTTTAAATTGAAAAGTCTGTACTTACTTTCAATCTTATCTGATAGTGTGGATACTTAACGTAATTGTATCCTTTTTATGTTGCCAGTTGTTGCAGATGTCTTAATTGATGCAGCTGTAATTCTAGGGTGTGAAGCTGTATTTAAGATCCTTTACATGAAGCTTGTTGAGGTAAACTGCCCTTGTTTTTCTGATATGATATCATTCTTGGGTAATATTTTGAGTAAGTTCAGTATGACATACACTCTTAACACTATAAGAAAGAACTTTGTGTAACTTTTGCAAGAGGCTGGACAAAAGTTCTGCTATGCGTGTGTTCTTGTATTTTTCAGCTGTAAAGGGTTTTTATAATAGATTCTTGCTGGATCTGAATACATTCTTGTATTTCACAATGCATATTCTTTGAGGGCTTTGCTTTTTGTGGATGGATATTATTCCCCATTTCAGTAGTTAGCTAAATCTGCATGTGTGCTCTGCCATATCTTAAGCTAACAGCTAACTATGCGTATGATAGCTTGAAGTGTGATTTAACTAAATCAGGAACATAATGTTGTGGATGATGGCTAGCTTGAAGCCTTGAACTTTCCGGTGTTTATGATCATGGATAAGGAAGGAGGTAGCATATTGTGTGATATGAACTGTAGATCGCTCTTGCCAAGATCCATGTATTTCTCCATTTAATTAATATAGTTCACTTTATGTCATTATCTATTTTTCATAATTATTTTCAAACAAGAAGCTATCAATTTATGACTGAAAATAACATTATCGATCTTAGTTTTGTTTCAACTTTCATAGTTTGTAACAAAATGACCCTATATCTATTTGGACTCTTTTTGATTAATCTGTTTTCTATTTTAGGGATTGCTTAGATTATAATAAATAGGATTAAGTTGTTCCATCATAGATGGCCTAATTCACAAAGTATGGTTAAGTTTTTTGTTGCTCTTACTAAGCTTCGATCATAGATGGCCTATTTTAGGGATTGTCTAGATGAGATATTCTTACTATCGCAATTTTATTCTGCTAAGTTATAGACAAAGAAACCTGAACAAAGCATCTTCTAGTTGGGGTTTCTGAAATTGCTAGCTACCAGCAAAGTGATTAATTTCTGCATTTTTGACTTAAATCTTGCCTGGTTTTTTTTCTTGGGTTTTATTGTTGGTTCTGGAAGATCCATTGATTTCCCGCTTGTTCAATCTCCTTGTATTCTTCATGTTCCAATCCTGATGTGATGATTTGAAAAAAAAAATCCGCATGAGGAGCTTCAATTAACCTTTTTTTAAACTCTTAGGCCATCAGCTAACCTCGGTATTAAATCTTGTGAAGTAGGCCATCATCTATGTTGGTGTTGCTACTTTGTTGTTTTGTTGGTGCTATTATACTGCTATCTTCTTGTCTTCTAGATATTGTCTTGTTGTTTTTTTGGCTATAATTTGGTGATTTGCTATTGTTGTTGAGTTGGTATGTTTTTAGCATCTAATGAGTACATAAGAAGTTTGATACTGTTTTCTCACTCATTCGGGCAATTCCTTATGAAATGGATGGTCTCATAAACCTCTTCATTCACAAATCTTTTCATACATTCTTTGTGATATATTTCTATGTTTATTGTCCCTTTTTTTACTTTCAGCTGCTTGTTGTTGATGCTGTTAGTCCCTTTTTTTGGTATTTTCTATACTTGCATCTAGTCTTGTTTTCTTACTACTATTTTGCTAATTTGAGGTTGTTCTTGTGTTGGTATCTTGTTGCAGGTGTTTTGTCCTCGGTAGTGCCGTGCTAATGTGTTTTTTTGCTATTTTGCAAGTTTGTTACTCTTAGTTGGCTCATGTTTTCAACGCTCGACTAAAACCGTTCAAGTTTGCTACTCTTGCTTTTTATTCTAAGTCTAGATTGATTAAGCAATGTATGAATAGATGATAGTTTTGTAAATACATGAAACTTTTCCTAATTTAATATTAAATTTAATTCTATGTGATTAATGTTATTATATTTTTGGTTTGTCTTTAAAAGCAAAATAATCACATCCAACGGTTTATAGATTTGGTGCATATTAGATTTTCATATAATTTTCTTGTTTTTTAAAACCGCTGCATTAAAGTTAAATGACCGTTTCATTAGATAAACGATTCTGCTTCAATGGCTTTTTAAACCGCTTCATTAGATATACAAAACCGCTGCATTAGAAACATGGATTGTTGCATTATATGGATAAAACCGTTGCATTAGATTAAAAACCGCTGCATGAGATAGAAAAACCGCTGCATTAGCTTATGTTAAAACCGCTTCATTAGACATATCAAGCAGCGGTTTTTATACCTAATGCAGCGGTTTTCATATTTAATATGAAACCGCTGCATTAGACCTAAAAAACCGCTTCATTAGACCAAATGCTACGCGATCAGATGAAGCGGTCAAAAACCGCTGCATTAGGTCTAATGAAGCGGATTTTTGACATAATGAAGCGGTTTCGACCGTTGCTTTAGCCTTTTAATTTAGTAGTGCATTTTAAAGGCAAAAGGAGAAAAAACAAGTGAACTTTAAAGATATCTAGGCATAAGCATAAAGAATGAGGATAGTATCGAGCCAATAAGCATATTCTACACTACAAAACAAACACCGATCGAATAGAAGCAAAAATTCGACCTAGAAACCGAATGCCACATTTAGGAGTGACATTTACTTGGGCATTTGATCGAACACTTGGCGCTCAATGTTAGATCTCTAGTCAAATTGAAGGCAAAAGGAGAAAAAAACAAGTGAACTTTAAGGACATCTAGGCATAAGGATAAAGAATGTGGATGGTATCAAGCCAATTAGGGGTGTAAAATCGGGCGGGTCGGGTCGGGTTTGGGTCGAGTCAATTTAGTTTCGGGTAAGTTCGAATTCGGGTTAAATTCGGATATTTTGAAAATTGGGTCAAATTGGGTTGGATCATTTCGGGTCGGGTGCTCAATTAATCGGACAAAGTCGGGTTTCAGGTCAATTTCGGTCGGGTCATTCGGTTTTCGGTCCAACTTGATTTCGGATAAGTTCGGTTTTGGGTTTAGTCGGATTTCGAGTGAGTTCGGTTTCGGGTTTTTCGGATATTGGGTGAATCGGATTTCGACTTTGGCCGAATTTCGGGTTAATCTGATTTCGAGTAAGCCGGAATTTGATTCAGACCATATATCGAATGATTATTTTGTGTAGTTTAACTACTTTAGGGTCTAAATATTTAATGTAACATTTAATTTAAACATAATTATAATAAATATTCATTATTATTAATATTTTAAGACATAATATAATTTTTGGATGGTTTCGGGTCGGTAACTTCGGATTTTCGGATGATTTCGGGTTGGGTTACTTCGGATTTTCGGATGACTTCGGGTTGGGTAGCATCGGATATCGGGTTGCATCAGGCTAGTCCATTCGGCTATAATCGGTTTTGGGTTAATCTCGTGTTCGGGTTTTTTCGGATTCGGGTCAAATCAGTTCGGGTCAAACATGTTTCGGGTATAAAACTTTTTATTGTTTTCTTGGGTCGGGTCGGGTTCGGAGTCGGGCGGGTTATTCGGGTCGGGTCAAGTTTTGACAGCCCTAAAGCCAATAAGCACGTTCTGCACTACAAAATCATAACCGATCGAATAAAAGCATAAATTCGAACCTAGAAACCGAATACACATTTAGGAGTGACATTTACATGGACATTTTGTCAAACACTTGGCATGCAATGTTAGATCACAAATCATTTTAAAGGCAAAATTGAGAAAAAACAAGTGAACTTTAAAAACTTCTAGGCATAAGCATGAAGAATGAGGATAGTAGCAAGTCAATAAGCACATTCTGCACTACAAAACCAAGACCGATCGAATAGAAGCAAACATTCGAACCTAGAAATCGAATGCCACATTTAGGGGTGACATTTACATGGATATTTCATCCAACACTTGGCGTGCAATGTTAGATCTCAAGTCAATTTTTAAAGGCAATAAGCACATTCTGCACTACAAAACGAACACCGATCGAATAGAAGCATAAATTCGAATCAAGAAACCGAATGCCACATTTAGGAGTGACATTTACATGGACATTTCGTCAAACACTTGGCGCGCAATGTTAGATCACAAATCATTTTAAAGGCAAAAGGAGAAAAAACAATTGAACTTTAAAGATATCTAGGTATAAGCATAAGGAATGAGGATAGTATCAAGCCAATAAGCACATTCTGCACTACAAACCAAAGACCGATCGAATACAAGCATATATACGAAACTAAAAACCGAATGGCACATTTAGGAGTGACATTTACATGGACATTTCGTCAAACACTTGGCGTGCAATGTTAGATCACAAATCATTTTAAAAGCAAAAGGAGAAAAAAAAATTGAACTTTAAAGACATCTAGGCATAAGCATAAAGAATGAGGATAGTATCAAGCCAATAAGCACATTGCACTACAAAACAAAGACCAAACGAATAGAAGCATAAATTCAAACCTAGAAATAGAATGCCACATTTAGGAGTGACAATGACATGGACATTTCGTCAAACACTTGGCGTGCAATGTTAGATCACGAATCATTTTAAAAGCAAAAGGGGAAAAAACAAGTGAACTTTAAGGACATCTAGGCATAAGCATAAAGAATTAGGATAGTATCAAGCCAATAAGCACATTTTGCACTACAAAACCAACACCGATGGACTAGAAGCAAAAATTCAAACCTAGAAACCGAATGCCACATTTAGGAATGACACTTACTTGGACATTTTGTCAAACACTTGGCGTGCAATGTTAGATCACTAATCATTTTAAAGGCAAAAGGAGAAAAAACAAGTGAACTTTAAAGACATGTAGGCATAAGCATAAAGAATGAGGATAGTATCAAGCCAATAAGCACATTCTTCCCTACAAACCAAGACCAATCGAATAGAAGCATAAATTCGAATATAGGAATCGAATACCACATTTAGGAGTGACATTTACATGGACATTTCGTCAAACACTTGGTGTGCAATGTGATGTGATTCCCTTAAGTATCGAACTTGATTCTGGCTCAAGCGAGTTCATGATGATGCTTGAGATCGTTCTTGTTGAAGCCGGTTGATAAACTGGTTGTTTTTATTTGATTTAAAGGTATTAGGAATGAAGATTTCTCAATAAACGGGATTTTAGTCTTTGTATTATATAAGGGATAAATAGTTGACCGCTCTTGGATAAACTCACCAAGAGAAACCAACTAAAGGATACAAGTGTTTAGGAACAACTAATCCGGACCCAACTATACCAACCCTCGAGTCTCACGAGGACTAAGAATACAAGGATCGAATACAAACCATTCCAAACCCAACTATCCCAGGGATAAGTAGAGGGCCTCACTCAGAGTCTCACCAAGCAAGGTTGTCTAAGGACGGCTAGGCTAAGGCTCGAGTCTCACGAACAATAACCAGCCATCCAGGCCCTCGAGTCTCACGAGGACTACGGCTTGAGTCCCACAAGCCGGGAGAGCCCAAAACTCGAAACTAGGTAAAGTTCTTCAAGTTCAAGTTTAAGCTAAGGAAAAAAAGAAAGATTACAACCCTTTATATAGCATAAAATTAAGACAAAAATTGAATGCTTGACTTGGCTTCCAAGGCGTTAATTGATGGTGGTCAAAATTGAATGCTTGACTTGGCTTCCAAGGCGGTAATTGATGGTGGTCAAAATTGAATGCTTGACTTGGCTTCCAAGGCGGTAATTGATGGTGGTCTTTACTTGGAGCGGAAGGCAACCGTCATTGAAAGATCCTTCTTGGCGGCCAAGCTATCTTGAGGAGGTGGAGGCGGTGTGGGCCGGATCACATCATCCACTCCCCCATGAAGAGGATTCGACCTCGAATCCTTGGGGCCATACATGGGAGTGGTCGTAGCGAGGTGATTGAGCCAGGCCGGTCCTCGGTTGAGAATGGGCGCCACCTCACGGGGAGCAATGGGCCACAAGCAAAAGCACTCATCGTCGTGGAAGAACGAGTGGGTGTTCCACCTCCCACTGTGCATTACTTTCTTCTCCCACTGCCAGGGGCACCCGAGAATGACATGGGTTGTCCGCATGGGCACCACGTCACAGTCAATGAGGTGATGGTACCCGCCAATAACGATCGGCAAGGACACATAGTGGGTTACGGGGATAGAATCCTCATCTGCGAGCCACAAGAGTATATGCCTGTTGGCGTCGTTGTAGGACAAAACCCACCTGTTTGATCACGTCTTCGGATACTAAGTTTGAGGCGCACCCCCCATCAATGTTGACTAGGCACTCAACGCCTAGAACCATGGCACGGCAATAAAATAGGTTGTGCTTTTGGTCCTCAAAAAGATCGCCCAGCGCGTCCCAATCATCAACTTCTTCCACTTCCTCTTTGGGAGGCTCCCCCTCTGCCATCATCTCATCACCACCCATAAATTCTTCCTCAGGAAGCTCTTGATATGGCTCTATATAAAACTCCTCGAATTCGGTGAGACCACCCATGGAAGCCACATCATTCATAATATCCACTTCTTCGTTCGCTTCCTCAACGAACTCTTCGCTGGGGCTCGAGTCATTATCACTTAACTCGACGCTCGCACTGTAGCCACCCTCTTCATTGATACTAGGGTCACTCTCCTCAGCAAAACTGGCGTCGCTTTCTTCTTCGTGGTTCTCGACCTCATGATCACTCGAGTTGTCGATGATCTCCTTCCTTGTAGCCATGCCACACACAATACGCGGGCCAACCACACTCTTGCTTAGGGCTACCTTCTTGCCAAGCAACATCTCGTAGGCCATTTTGGTTGTAAGGAAGTCGGCTCTTGCTTGAAAAATAGCGAACACGCACAATGTATACTCGTAAGAAAGCATCATGGGTAAGGTCATCCCTAGACTTTGTATGTGCCTCATTTTCTCTCTTTTTTTTGGCAACGACCCTCTTAGCTTGGGGAACTTTCGAGCCTTGATCTCCCACCACAACCTTTGATGCCCACGAGCTCTATTCGTGACCAATATAATCACTTGCGTGGGTTATGTTATCTCATCCAACAACAAGTATATGAATATATAACTACTAATCACGAAAAACATTCATTGCTCAATTGAGGTTCGGTTTTCGACAAAAGGTCAGAGGGTAATAGAACAAGGTTGGCTCTAGTTTGGTCAAACCCCACCAGCCCAAAGCCTAGGCTAAAGTCGACTCACCCTAGGTTGATTTTAAAACTCACGGCTGGATTTTACTCTCAAACTAACATGTCGTGGCTTTAGGCTAAAGAAAACCAAGATTTATACATGATCTAAACTCGATCCAGCCATCAACATCAAAGGTAAAAAAAATGGTTTTGTGACTTACTTGGGTTGTCTTGAAAGAATGGAAGGAAGAGACTCGAAAAACAGTCCAAGTGCACGACACAAATGCCTCTTAAGATCAAGAAGATGGAGGCTTACACTCTCACTAACGAAAATGTGGTATTTTTGAGGGATAAACACAAGGTGATCGGCTGGATGCTTCTTCCTTGAGGCGCCTTTGGTTTCTCTCTTGGATTTGTGGGATTGATCGAATGAGGGGCCTCCTTTATATAAGAATTTGGGAAGTAGGCAGCAAGGAAGTCGACTAGGTGCAACGGAATTAAAATGAGCGGGTTTTAAGAGAGGAATGGGAAGAGGTGGTCGTTAATTAGGGCCTCCAATAACTCGCAATTAATCAGCCCCCACTCCTTGGCTTGCACACAAAGCTGACTTTAATGAAGTGGTAGATGATTAATGAAGTGGGAGGTAATTAAGGAAGTGGAGTTTATTAACTTCCTTGGCAACTAATGAGCTTCTTCTCTTTAATGGCCACGCATTAAATTTGTTGGAAGGGGAAGGGTGCGTGGCATTAAGTGGGCGCTAAAAAACTCTTGGTTCAAAGGTTACTCCTTGGCTAGCAAGCAAGAATTGATAGCTAGAAGGACTCGAAAGGAAAATAGGCTTAGAAATTTTCTCACTTTGAGCTTTAGCCACGTCAAAGAGTCAAGATAGGGTTAAAGATGGTTCGGGTATCGGCTTGGCCAAAAAAAATAGGTGTAGAAAAATTGATCATATATGAAAGTAATCATGATTAAGCAAGTTATATACCCAAAACATACAAAACTCGCCTCGAAAGGCTCTGATACCACATGATATGATTCCCTTAGGATCGGACTCGATTCTGGCTCGAGCGAGTTCGTGATGATGCTTGAGAACGTTCTTGCTAAAGCCGCTTGATAAATGGGTTGTGTTTGTTTGATTTAAAGGTATTAAGAGTGAGGATTTCTCAAATAAACGGGGTTTTGTTCTTTTTATTAAAAGGGATAAGTAGTTGATCCCCCTTGGATAAACTCACCAAGAGAAACCAACTAAAGGATACAAGTGTTTAGGAAGAACTAATCCGGACCCAACTATCCCAGCCCTTGAGTCTCACGAGGACTAAGAATACAAGGATCGAAGACAAACCATACCAAACCCAACTATCCTAGGGATAAGTAGACGGCCTCACTCAGAGTCTCACCAAGCAAGGTCGTCTAAGGACGGCTAGCCTAAGGCTCGAGTCTCACGAACCATAACTAGCCATCCAGGCCCTCGAGTCTCACGAGGACCACGGCTTGAGTCCCACAAGCCGGGAGAGCCCAAAACCCGAAACTAGGTAAAGTTCTTCAAGTTCAAGTTTAAGCTATTGAAATAAGAAAGATTACAACCCTTTATATAGGATAAACATAAGGGCATAAATTGAATGCTTGACTTGGCTTCCAAGGCGGTAATTATTGAGTGCTTGACTTGGCATCCAAGGAAGTAATTATTGAATGCTTGACTTGGCTTCCAAGGCAGTAATTAATGGCGGTCTTTACTTGGAGCGGAAGGCAACCGTCATTGAAAGCTCCTTCTTGGCGGCCAAGCTATCTTGAGGAGGTGGAGGCGGCATGGGCTGGAAGAGAGGAGTGGACGTACCTTGAGCTTGGGCCAAAGTGTTGCTTGGATGGACTTGAGTGGACCGGTGGCGGCGTGGCTTATGGCCCTTGGGGCGTTGCTTGGGCAGGATCACATCACAATGTTAGATAACAAATCATTTTAAAGGCAAAAGGAGAAAAAATAAGTGAACTTTAAAGACATCAAGAGTGACATTTACATGGATATTTCGTCAAACACATGGCGTGCAATGTTAGATCTCAAGACAATTTTTAAAGACAAGAGGAGAAAAAACAAGTAAACTTTAAAGACATCTAGGCATAAGCATAACGAATGAGGATAGTATCAAGCCAATAAGCACATTTTGCAGTACGAAACCAATACCGATCGAATAGAAGCATAAATTCGAACCTAGAAATCAAATGCCACATTTAGGAGGGACATTTACATGGACAATTCATCGAACAGTTGGCGTGAAATGTTAGATCTCAAGTCAATTTTTAAAGGCAAAAGGAGAAAAAAAAAGTAAACTTTAAAGACATCTAGGCATCAACATAAAGAATGCGGATATTATCAAGCCAATAAGCACATTCTGCACTACAAAACCAAGACCGATCGAATAGAAGCATAAATTCGAACCTAGAAACCGAATGCTACATTTAGGAGTGATATTTACATGGACATTTCATCGAACACTTGACGTTATATGTTACATCTCAAGTCAATTTTTAAAGGCAAAATGAGAAAAAAACAAGTAAACTTTAAAGACATCTAGGCATAAGCATAAAGAGCGATGATAGTATCAAGCCAAAAAGCACATTATGCACTACAAAACCAATACCGATCGAATAGAAGCATAAATTCAAACCTAGAAACCAAATGCCACATTTAGGAATGATATTTAATTTACAGGGACATTTCATCGAACATTTTGCGTGCATTGTTAGATCTCAAGTCAATTTTTAAAGGCAAAAGGAGAAAAAACAAGTGAACTTTAAAGACATGTGAGGATAGTATGACGACAATAAGCACATTCTACAGTATAAAACCAAGGCCGATCGAATAGAAGCATGAATTCGAACATAGAAACCGAATGCCACATTTATGAGTGACATTTAATTGGACATTTCGTCAAACACTTCATTTGCAATGTTAGATCACAAATCATTTTACACGCAAAAGGAGAAAAAACAAGTGAACTTTAAAGACATCTAGGCATAAAGCATAAAGAATGGGGATAGTATCAAGCCAATAAGCACATTCTGCACTACAAATCCAAGACCGATCGAATAGAAGCATAAATTCGAACCTAGAAACCGAATGCCACATTTAGGAGTGATATTTACATGGACATTTCATCGAACACTTGGCGTTCAATGTTAGATCTCAAGTCAATTTTTAAAGGCAAAAGGAGAAAAAACAAGTAAACTTTAAAGACATCTAGGCATAAGCATAAAGAGTGATGATAGTATCAAGCCAATAACTACATTATGCACTACAAAACCAAGACCGATCGAATAGAAGCATAAATTCGAACCTAGAAACCAAATGCCACATTAAGGAGTGACATTTACATGGATATTTCGTCAAACACATTGCGTGCAATGTTAGATTTCAAGACAATTTTTAAAGACAAAAGGATAAAAAACAAATAAACTTTAAAGACATCTAGGCATAAGCATAAAGAATGAGGATAGTATCAAGCCAATAATCACATTCTACACTATTAAACCAAGCCCGATCGAATAGAAGCATAAAATCGAACCTAGAAACCGAATGCCACATTTATAAGTGACATTTACATGGACATTTCATCGAACACTAGGCGTTCAATGTTTGATCTCAAGTCAATTTTTAAGGGCGAAAGGAGAATAAACAAGTGAACTTTAAAGACATCTAGGCATAACCATAGAGAATTAGGATAGTATTAACCCAATAAGCCCATTTTGCACTACAAAACCAAGACTGATCGCATAAAAGTATAAATTCGAACCTAGAAACCGAATGCCACATTTAGGAGTGACATTTACATGGACATTTCATCGAACACATTGCGTGCAATGTTAGATTTCAAGACAATTTTTAAAGACAAAAGGATAAAAAAAAATAAACTTTAAAGACATCTAGGCATATTAAACCAAGACCGATCGAATAGAAGCATAAATTCGAACCTAGAAACCGAATGTCACATTCAGGAGTGACATTTACATTGACATTTCATCGAACACTTGGCGTGCAATGTTAGATCTCAAGTCAATTTTTGAAGGCAAAAGGAGAAAAAACAAGTAAACTTTAAAGACATTTAGGCATAAGCATAAAGAATGCGGATAGTATCAAGCCAATAAGCACATTCTGCACTACAAAACCAAGACTGATCGAATAGAAGCATAAATTCTAACCTAGAAACCGAATGCCACATTTAGGAGGGACATTTACATGGATATTTCATCGAATAGTTGGCGTACAATGTTAGATCTCAAGTCAATTTTTAAAGGCAAAAGGAGAAAAAACAAGTAAATTTTAAAGACATCTAGGCATCAGCATAAAGAATGATTATAGTGTCAAGCCAATAAGCACATTCTGCACTACAAAACCAAGACCGATCGAATAGAAGCATAAATTCGAACCTAGAAACGGAATGCCACATTTATGAGTGACATTTACATAGACATTTTGTCAAACACTTCGCGTGCAATGTTAGATCACAAATCATTTTAAAGGCAAAAGGAGAAAAAACAAGTGAACTTTAAAGACATCTAGGCATAAGCATAAAGAATGAGGATAGTATCAAGCCCATAAGCACATTCTGCACTAGAACACCAAGACCGATAGAATAGAAACATAAATTCGAACCAAGAAACCGAATACCACATTTAGGAGTGACATTTACAGGGACATTTCATCGAACACATGGACATTTCGTCAAACACTTGGCGTGAAATGTTAGATCACAAATCATTTAAAAGGCAAAAGGAGAAAAAACATGTGAACTTTAACAACATCTAGGCATAACCATAAAGAATGAGGATATTATCAAGCCAACCAGCCCATTTTCCATTACCAAACCAAGACCGATCGAATAGGAGCATAAATACGAACCTAGAAACCGAATGCCAAATTTTGGAGTGACATTTACATTGACATTTCATCAAACACTTGGCGTGCAATGTTAGATCACAAATCATTTTAAATCCAAAAGGAGTAAAAAAAAGTTAACTTTAAAGACATCTAGGCATAAGCATAAAGAATGAGGATAGTATCAAGCCAATCAGCACATTCTGCACTACAAAACCAAGACCGATCGAATAGAAGCATAAATTCGAACCTAGAAACCGAATGCCACATTTAGGAGTGACATTTACATGTACATTTTGTCAAACACTTGGCGTGCAATGATAGATCACAAATCATTTTAGAGGAAAAAGGAGAAAAAAGAAGTGAACTTTAAAGACATCTAAGCATAAAAATAAAGAATGAGGACAAAATCAAGCTAATAAGCACATTCTACAATACAAAACCAAGACCGATCGGATAGAAGCATAATTTCGAACCTAGAAACCGATTGCCACATTTAGGAGTGACATTTACATGGACATTTCGTCAAACACTTGGCGTGTAATGTTAGTTCACAAATCATTTTAAAAGAAAAAGGAGAAAAATGAAGTGAACTTTAAAGACATGTAGGCATAAACATACAGAATGAGGACAATATCAAGCCAATAACCACATTCTGCAGTACAAAACCAAGACCGATCAGATAGAAGCATAAATTCGAACCTAGAAACCGAATGCCACATTTAGGAGTGACATTTACATAGACATTTCGTCAAACACTTGGCATGCAATATTAGATCACAAATCATTTAAAAGGCAAAAGGAGAAAAAACAAGTGAACTTTAAAGACATCTAGGCATAAGCATAAAGAATGATGATAGTATCAAGCCAATAAGCACATTCTGCACTACAAAATCAAGACCGATCAAATAGAAGCATAAATTCGAACCTATAAACTGAATGCCACATTTAGGAGTGACATTTACATGGACATTTCGTCAAACACTTGGCGTGAAATGTTAGATCACAAATCATTTAAAAGGCAAAAGGAGAAAAAACAAGTGAACTTTAACAACATCTAGGCATAACCATAAAGAATGAGGATATTATCAAGACAACCAGCCCATTTTCCACTACCAAACCAAGACCGTTCGAATAGGAGCATAAATTCGAACCTAGAAACCGAATGCCAAATTTTGGAGTGACATTTACATTGACCTTTCATCAAACACTTGGCGTGCAATGTTAGATCACAAATCATTTTAAATCCAAAAGGAGTAAAAAAAAGTGAACTTTAAAGACATCTAGGCATAAGCATAAAGAATGAGGATAGTATCAAGCCAATAAGCACATTCTACACTACAAAACCAAGACCGATCGAATAGAAGCTTAAATTCGAACCTAGAAACCGAATGCCACATTTAGGAGTGACATTTACATGTACATTTTGTCAAACACTTGGCGTGCAATGATAGATCACAAATCATTTTAGAGGAAAAAGGAGAAGAAAGAAGTGAACTTTAAAGACATCTAAGCATAAAAATAAAGAATGAGGACAAAATCAAGATAATAAGCACATTCTACAATACAAAACCAAGACAGATCGGATAGAAGCATAATTTCGAACCTAGAAACCGAATGCCACATTTAGGAGTGACATTTACATGGACATTTCGTCAAACACTTGGCGTGTAATGTTAGATCACAAATCATTTTAAAAGAAAAAGGAGAAAAATGAAGTGAACTTTAAAAATATGTAGGCATAAACATAAAGAATGAAGACAATATCAAGCCAATAAGCACATTCTGCAGTACAAAACCAAGACCGATCGGATAGAAGCATAAATTCGAACCTAGAAACCGAATGCCACATTTAGGAGTGACATTTACATAGACATTTCGTCAAACAGTTGGCATGCAATATTAGATCACAAATCATTTAAAAGGCAAAAGGAGAAAAAACAAGTGAACTTTAAAGACATCTAGGCATAAGCATAAAGAATGAGGATAGTATCAAGCCAATAAGCACATTCTGCACTACAAAACCAAGACCGATCGAATAGAAGCTTAAATTCGAACCTAGAAACCGAATGCCACATTTAGGAGTGACATTTACATGTACATTTTGTCAAACACTTGGCGTGCAATGATAGATCACAAATCATTTTAGAGGAAAAAGGAGAAGAAAGAAGTGAACTTTAAAGACATCTAAGCATAAAAATAAAGAATGAGGACAAAATCAAGATAATAAGCACATTCTACAATACAAAACCAAGACAGATCGGATAGAAGCATAATTTCGAACCTAGAAACCGAATGCCACATTTAGGAGTGACATTTACATGGACATTTCATCGAACACTTGGCGTGCAATGTTAGATCACAAATCATTTAAAAGGCAAAAGGAGAAAAAACAAGTGAACTTTAACAACATCTAGGCATAACCATAAAGAATGAGGATATTATCAAGCCAACCAGCCCATTTTCCACTACCAAACCAAGACCGTTCGAATAGGAGCATAAATTCGAACCAAGAAACCGAATGCCACATTTAGGAGTGACATTTACAGGGACATTTCATCGAACAGATGGCATGCTATTTTAGATCTCAACAAAAATTTTAAAAAAAAAAGGAGAAAAAACAAGTGAACTTTAAAGACATCTAGGCATAAGCATAAAGAATAAGGATAGTATCAACCCAATAAGCACGTTCTGCACTACAAAATAAAGACCGATCAAATAAAAGCATAAATTCGAACCTAGAAATCAAATACACATTTAGGAGTGACATTTACATGGACATTTCATCAAACACTTAGCGTGCAATGTTAGATCACAAGTCGTTTTAAAGGCAAAACGAGACAGAACAAGCTAACTTTAAAGACATGTAGGGATAAGCATAAAAGAATGAGGGTAGTATCAAGCCAATAAGCACATTCTGCACTACAAAACCAAGACCGATCGAATAGAAGCATAAATTCGAATCTAGAAACCGAATTCCACATTTAGGAGTGACATTTACATGGACATTTCGTCAAACACTTGGCGTGCAATGTTAGATCACAAATCACTTTAAAGGCAAAAGGAGAAAAAACAAGTCAACTTTAAAGACATCTAGGCATAAGCATAAAAATGAGGATAGTATCAAGCCAATAAGCACATTCTGCACTACAAAACAAAGACCGATCGCATAGAAGTATAAATTCGAACCTAGAAAACGAATGCCACATTTAGGAGTGAGATTTACATGGACATTTCGTCAAACACTTGGCGTGCAATGTTAGATTAAAAATCATTTTAAATCCAAAAGGAGAAAAAAGTGAACTTTAAAGACATCTAGGCATAAGCATAAAGAATGATGATAAGATCAAGCCAATAAGCACATTCTGCACTACAAAACCAAGACCGATCGAATAGAAGCATAAATTCGAACCTAGAAACCGAATGCCACATTTAGGAGTGACATTTACATTGATATTTCATCAAACACTTGACGTGCAATGTAAGATCAAAAATCATTTAAAAGGCAAAAGCAGAAAAAACAAGTGAACTTTAAACACATCTAGGCATCAGCATAAAGAATGAGGATAGTATCAAGCCAATAAGCACATTCTGCACTAGAACACCAAGACCGATCGAATAGAAACATAAATTCGAACCAAGAAACCGAATGCCACATTTAGGAGTGACATTTACAGGGACATTTCATCGAGCAGATGGCATGCTATTTTAGATCTCAAGAAAAATTTTAAAGGAAAAAGGAGAAAAAACAAGTGAATTTTAAAGACATCTACGCATAACCATAAAGAATGAGGATAGTATCAAGCCAATAAGCACATTATGCACTACAAAACCAAGACCGTTCGAATAGAAGCATAAATTCGAACCTACAAACCGAATGCCACATTTAGGAGTGAAATTTACATGGACATTTCGTCACACACATGGCGTGCATTGTTAGATCTCTAGACAATTTTTAAAGGCAAAAGGAGAAAAAACAAGTGAACTTTAAAGCATCTAGGTATAACCATAAAGAATGAGGACAGTGTCAAGCCAATAAGCACATATTGCACTACAAAACCAAGACCGATCGAATAGAAGCATAAATTCGAATCTAACAACTGAATGCCACATTTAGGAGTGACGTTTACATAGACATTTCGTCAAACACTTGGCGTGCAATGTTAGAACACAAATGATTTAAAAGGCAAAAGGAAAAACAAGTGAACTTTGAAGACATCTATGCATAAGCATAAAGAATGAGGATAGTATCAAGCCAATAAGCACATTCTGCACTATAAAATCAAGACCGATCGAATAGAAGCAAAAATTCGAACCTATAAACCAAATGCCACATTTAGGAGTGACATTTACATGGACATTTCATCGAACACTTGATGTGCAATGGTAGATCTCAAGACAATTTTTAAAGGCAAAACGAGAAAAAACAAGTGAACTTTAAAGACATCTAGGCATAAGCATAAAGAATGAGGATAGTATCAAGCCAATAAGCACATTCTGCACTAGAACACCAAGACCGATCGAATAGAAACATAAATTCGAACCTAGAAAACGAATGCCATATTTAGGAGTGACATTTACATGGACATTTCGTCAAACACTTGGCATGCAATGTTAGACGACAAATCATTTTAAATCCAAAAGGAGAAAAAAAAAGTGAACTTTAAAGACATTTAGGCATAAGCATAAAGAATGAGGATAGTATCAAGCTAATAAGCACATTCTGCACTACAAAACCAAGACCGATCGAATAGAAGCATAAATTCGAACCTAACAACCGAATGCCACATTTAGGAGTGACATTTACATACACATTTCATCAAACACTTGGCGTACAATGTTAGATCACAAATCATTTAAAAGGCAAAAGGAGATAAAACAAGTGAACTAGAAAGACATCTAGGCATAAGCATAAAGAATGAGGATAGTATCAAGCCAATAAGCACATTTTGCACTACAAAACCAAGACCGATCGAATAGAAGAAAAAATTCGAACCTATAAACCAAATGCCACATTTAGGAGTGACATTTACATGGACATTTCATCGAACACTTGACGTGCAATGTTAGATCTCAAGGCAATTTTTAAAGGCAAAAGGAGAAAAAATAAGTGAACTTTAAATACATCTAGGCATAACCATAAAGAATGAAGATAGTATCAAGCCAATAAGTTCATTTTGCACTACAAAACCAAGACAGATCGAATAGAAGCACAAATTTGAACCTAGAAACCGAATGCCACATTTAGGAGTGACATTTACATGGACATTTCATCGAAAACTTGGCGTGCAATATTAGATCACAAATCATTTAAAGCCAAAAGGAGAAAAAACAAGTGAACTTTAAAGACATCTAGGCATAAGCATAAAGAATGAGGATAGTATCAAGCCCATAAGCACATTCTGCACTAGAACACCAAGACCGATCGAATAGAAACATAAATTCGAATCAAGAAACCGAATGCCACATTTAGGAGTGACATTTACATGGACATTTCATCGAACAAATGGCATGCAATTTTAGATCTCAAATCATTTAAAAGGCAAAAGGAGAAAAAACAAGTGAACTTTAAAGACATCTAGGCATAAGCATAAAAAATGAGGATAGTATCAAACCAATAAGCTCATTTTCCACTACAAAACCAAGACCGATCGAATAAAAGCATAAATTCGAACCTGGAAACCGAATGGCACATTTAGGAGTGACATTTAAATTGACATTTCATCAAACACTTGGCGTGGAATGTTAGATCACAAATCATTTTAAAGGCAAAAGGAGAAAAAACAATCAACTTTAAAGACATCTAGACATAAGCTTAAAGAATGGTGATAGTATCAAGCCAATAAGCACATTCTGCATTACAAAACCAAGACCGATCGAATAGAAGCATAAATTCGAACCTAGAAACCGAATGCCAAATTTTGGAGTGACATTTACATTTCCATTTCATCAATCACTTGGGGTGCAATGTTAGATCACAAATCATTTTAAAGGCAAAAGGAGAAAAAACAAGTGAACTTTAAAGACATCTAGGCATAAGCATAAAAATGTGGATAGTATCAAGCCAATAAGCACTTCTGCACTACAAAACCAAGACCGATCGAATAGAAGCATAAGTTCGAACCTAGAAACCGAATGCCACATTTTGGAGTGAATTTGACATTGACATTTCATCAAACACTTGACGTGCAATGTTAGATCACAAATCATTTTAAAGCCTAAAGTAGAAAAAACAAGTGAACTTTAAAGATATCTAGGCATAACCATAAAGAATGAGGATAGTATCAAGCCAATAAGCACATTATGCACTATAAAACCAAGACCGTTCGAATAGAAGCATAAATTCGAACCTACAAATCGAATTCCACATTTAGGAGTGAAATTTACATGGACATTTCGTCAAACACATGGCGTGCAATGTTAGATCTCAAGACAATTATTAAAGGCAAAAGGAGAAAAAACAAGTGAACTTTAAAAACATGTAGGCATAAGCATAAAGAATGAGGATAGTATCAAACCAATAAGCACATTCTGCACTACAAAACCAAGACCGATCGAATAGAAGCATAAATTCGAACTTAGAAACCGAATGCCACATTTAGGAGTGACATTTACATGGACATTTCATCGAACATATGGCATGCAACAAGACAATTTTTACAGAAAAAAGGAGAAAAAACAAGTGAACTTTAAAGACATCTAGGCATAAGCATAAACAATGAGGATAGTATCAAGCCAATAAGCCCATTTTCCACTACAAAACCAAGACCGATCGAATAGAAGCATAAATTCGAACCTAGAAACCGAATGCCACATTTAGGAGTGTTAGAAGATGGAAGATTGAGTTTTGATGGTTCCAAGGTCAGTGACCCTATGTTTGCAAGTTGAGTCGGCGACTTGGCAAAGTCTTTGACATAACCAGCTGGCGAAGCGATCTATTTATGGAAGGAACGCACTGATCTTGTGCGTTTAATTGAAGACAACTGCGTGTTCTATTTTAGGAAAAGATCATCAAAAGAGTGCTAAAATCAAGATGAAGATAATTGTGATTCTCCTAGAATATTTGAGTATGCATACAACTGTTTGTTTGGAAAGATTTGTAAAAGATTAAGTGTGTATTGTTTTCCTAATCGAATGGAAAATAATATACATGAGATCTCTCTCTTACCTTAGTTTAAATACTCGTTTCTTTAGGCTAATTGTAAGACTTGTGAGCTGAATTTTCATATTGTGTAAGAAAGAAAAGAGTGTGCTTGTGCGTGAGATTCGTACAAGTGGTGAGTCAAGAGATCTTAGGCATAGCGTGAGATTGAGAGTGTGAGTGCAAAGGTAGAGCGTGGTTCAAGGGTGTGGGATTCATTCTTGTACACGGGAGAGCTTTGTAATCACTCAAGAAATCAATAGAGCGAGTCTAAGGACTCTTGAAATCCGACCAAGTGATAAACTTGGAAGGGAGTGGTTTTTCTCTAAGTAAACTAGTTGGTTTACGAAGAGTTTCCACTATACATCGCTTGTCAGTGACTGTTGGTAACGTCTAATTTACTGTGTGTTTATTCCGCTGCTTTATTACTCAAAGTCGACGACTTCGCAAGAGTCGCCGACTCGTTTAAGTACTAACGATCCTACAATTGGTATCAGAGCCTTGGCTCTAGATTGTGTTTTTAGTACTTTTCATACAGGAAAATGACGTCCACCAACACCTCTATGAATGACTCATTCTGGAAGCCTCCAATCCTAAGGGTAGGAGAGTATGACTGGTGGGTTGAACAGATGAAAACTCATATCTATTCTCTTGATGGTCAACTATGGAAGGTGATAGAAGTTGGTCCAAAAACCTTTGCTCTTGGAAAGGATGGAAAAACAGAAAAGACAACAGTTGAGTACGACGATGTTGACTTCAAAAAACTGGAAAAGAATGCTAGAGCAAAGAAGGTCTTACATCATGCTCTTACTCAAGGAGATCTCAAGAAGGTGATTGGCTACAAAACGGCTAAAGAACCTTGGGATGCTCTTAAAAGACTTCATCAAGGAAATGATGATGTAAAGAAGGACAGGATTATTACTCTCGAAACAGAGTATGAAAACATTTTTCAAGGAAAAGGAGAATCTCTTCGTGACTATCATTCCAGATTTCAAACGATTGTGAATCAATTGGAGTTTCTTGGTGAAGAAATTCCTCAATGGAAACTCACCAACAAGTTGATCTCTGGCTTGAACAAAAGTTGGGACAGCATTACTTCGTCCCTTCTTACTCAAAAGGAAACCAAGTCGCTGACCTTGGAAGACCTTGTTGGACAACTCACTATGTATGGAGGCATTCAGCAAAGAAGGGTTGAAAGGCTTGATTCAGAGAAAGTAAAGAACATTGCTCTCAAGGTTGAAAGGGCTTTTGATTTGGCTCAAGGAGACGATGACATTGATGGAATAGATGAGGATGTTGCTCTCATCTCTAAGGCTATGAAAAGGCTGTGGAATCGTAACAAAGCTCGCATAAAAGCTCCAGAATCATCCAAAGAAGGGAAAGATATGAAGGATGTAATTTGCTATCAATGTCAAGCTAAGGGACACTTTGTCAAAAATTGTCCAAAGAGGAAAAGTGGAGAAACCGGCAAAGGCATGATGGCAACTTGGGACATGTCTGACGATGATGATGAGGTGGCACCAGCAAGAGGAAAATGTTGCATGGCCATTGAAGACAATCCTTCTCAAGAGGTAAACGACTCTTAACTTTCTTCTCTTTTAATCAAAAAGTCTACGGCACAGTTGGTTGCTATCATCGAAAAGCTTGGAACTCAGGTCACTGCGTTAAGAGAAAAATTAGAAGAAAATGAAGAAACAATCTCCAATCTCTTTGATGACAACAAACACTGGTCCTCTAAAGCAATCGAGCTTGAAAAAGTCTCATCTCCTAAGTCAGTAACCTGTGAGTTGTGCTCAGATTCAAAGATCCAAGTCACTGACTTGCAGAAACAAGTCAATGACTTGGAAAAACAAGTCACTAACCTAGAAGGTGAAAGACTCATGCTCAGACTGGGTAATGCTAAGCTATCCAGTGAGATAGAAAAATTTAAAGTAGAAGATGAGACTAAAAGAAAGAAATAGTTAGATGAGTTTGTTGCTAAAAAGGCTCAAGATGTCAGAAATGACTATAAAAGGAAATTTGTGAAGGAGGTAGACAGATCTGGAATTGGCTTTGTTCGTGCACCCAATACTCAAGGTACCAAGGCTTCTCCCCTCGTGTCTAAAGGTAAAACCCCTATGTGTAATGACAATGCAAGTTGTTCTACACATGTGGTGGCTAAGCCTGACAAAGGGAAGCAACAGTGGTATCCTGATCAAAAGGTGCACAACATATGGCAAAAACAAGTCCAAAACTCGGCTCCGTCACAAATTGACTTTTAATCTCGCATCATCAACAAACCCATCTATTTGGGCTATAGCAAATATGTTGCCCTAAAGTCTCATAGGACATGTTGGTATTGTGGCAAGCCTGGTCACTATCAACATGATTGTCACAAAAAGGCAAGAGATGATGAAAATGCAAGGTCACAGACTCTGAGTGATAGTCATGACAGATCCACTGTCACTGACTATCCTCCAGGATCTGTGTGTGCTAATTGTGACAAATGGAAATGAGACTCGAAATGAAGAACTCGACTCAATAAAGGGAAATGACGCAGCAATGGAAACAAACAGAAATGAAGACGCAAAGACAAGAAGGATAACCCTTCGAGACAACTATTAAACCCTTGGTATGTATTTCAACCAAGATCCTAATAGAATGGACGAAGATCCAACCTTTATACAATCTTACACAACAAGGATCGAGACCTTGAAGCACAAGAAGGGGGCTCGTGATCGTTGAAAGGCACCAATCTTCGACGAGTATTGACACAATTCAAACAAACCAAGCTGCGGATTCACACACTCGTTGAAAGCCAAAGGCTCTCGTTTTCTCTCTATTCAATGAGAAAGAAAATACAAATTCCGAGTTGTCTAATTCTGAAAATAACAATCCTAAACTATTTATATGTCCAACAATTGCTGAAATAAAGAAAATAAATGTCTAATTAACTAAGATAAATAAAGGCCCAATATAGAGGCTGGCCCAAAAGAGAACAAGTCCAATAAAATCAACACATGCTGGTTTGGACAAGCAAGGCGCGCGCACTCTCGGACAAGCTTGCGCAAGGGCGCGCCGTTGCATCGCGGCGCTGGACTAGGTGCGTCGCTGAGCTGGGGCGCGTCGCCGCATCGCTGGCCTGCTGGGGCGCGTCGCTGCAGCCAAGGCTCGATGATTCCCCGGCGCTCACAACACACACCGTCCTAGCCTTGGATTCCATGCATGCTCCTGCTTCCTTAGCCTCCTTAGCACAAATGTAACACACAAAAACATGCATTCCACTTTGTAGCTTCTTGGCTCGGGATCTAGTGATTGGCCCATCAAAGAGTGTAGGGGCACTTGGAGGTGGCTGACTAGATGATCCTTCATCAACCTCCCCTTCTTGAAAAGGATTCGACCCCGAATCTAAGGCTTCATCAATGGCAAGGTATGGCGTAAGGTCAGCGACGTTGAAGGTGGCGCTTACTCCATATTCTCCGGGCAGCTCCAACTTGTATGCATTGTCCCCGATTCTTTGAAGCACCTTAAAAGGTCCATCTCCTCGAGGGGACAGCTTGCTCTTCCTTTGCTCCGAAAATCTCTCCTTCCTCAAATGTGCCCACACCAAGTCTCCGGGCTGGAAAACAATGTGACGCCTTCCATGATTAGCTCTCCTTGCATTGTACGCGGCCTTTTGCTCCAATCTCAGCTTGGTTCGAGCATGCAACTCCCTTATAAACTCCACATGTTTCCCTGCATCAAAGTGCTCATTCTCCCTCATTGGCAATGGGGTAAGATCTAGTGGGGTTAGAGGGTTAGTACCATAAACACATTCAAATGGAGTCAATTTAGTAGAAGAATGGACAATCCTGTTATATGCAAACTCCACGTGAGGTAATGCCTCTTCCCACAGCTTCAAATTCTTCCTAATGATAGCCCTAAGAACCGTCGCTAATGTCCTATTGGTCACCTTGGTTTGGCCATCGGTTTGAGGGTGACTAGAGGTAGAAAACAGCAACTTAGTCCCTAGTTTGTTCCATAAAGTTCTCCAAAAATGGCTAAGGAACTTAGTGTCTCTATCACTAACTATGGTCTTAGGAATCCCATGCAATCTGACTATCTCCCTAAAGAACAGTCCAGCCACATTAGTAGCATCATCGGTCTTATGACATGCTACAAAATGTGCCATCTTGCTAAACCTATCCACTACCACCATGATTGAATCCCTCCCCTTCTTAGTTCTAGGTAACCCAACTATAAAATCCATAGAAAGGTCCTCCCAAGGGGCTGTAGGCGTTGGCAAAGGTGTGTAAAGTCCATGTGGCATAAGTTTAGATTTAGCTCTAAGACAATCAATGCATCTCTTAACAACATTCTCAACATCCCTAAGCATATGTGGCCAATAGAAATGAGCCCTAAGAGTATGATACGTTTTGTCCCTCCCAAAATGTCCCATGAGGCCGCCCTTATGAGCTTCCTCCACAAGCAACAACCGTAATGAACAGCGAGGTATACACACTTTATCAACTCTAAAAAGAAAACCATCATGAATATAGTATTTTTCATCACAACCTTTTTCATGACAGTTTTTAAACGCATCACCAAAATCAAGATCAGTTTCATATAACTCACGAATATAAGTGAATCCTAATACTCTAGAGTCTAATGAAACAAGTAAGGTGTGGCGTCTAGACAAGGCATCAGCTACAACATTATCTTTTCCTCTTTTAAACTTAATCACATAGGGAAATGTTTCAATGAATTCCATCCATCTACCATGCCTCCTATCCATTTTATCTTGACTTTTAAAGTGTTTCAAGGATTCATGGTCAGTTTTAAGCACAAATTCCCTAGGCCAAAGATAATGTTGCCATGTTTTAAGCACTCGATACAAAGCATACAACTCTTTATCATAGGTCGAGTAGTTTAAACATGCACCTTTTAACTTTTCAGAAAAGAAGGCAATAGGCTTACCTTCTTGCATGAGCACGCCTCCAATACCGACTCCACTCGCATCACACTCCACCTCAAAAGGACGTGTGAAATCTGGTAATACTAACAAGGGAGCTTGCGTCAACTTAAGCTTCAAGGTGTTGAAGGCTCTCTCCTGGGCACGTCCCCATGTAAACTCACTCCTCTTCTTTGTGACCTCCGTCAATGGGGCTGCAATAGTGCTAAAGTCCTTTACGAACCTTCTATAGAAACTCGCCAACCCATGGAAACTCCTCACTTGGCCAACAGAAGTAGGCGTGGGCCACTCATTGATGGCCTTGATCTTGGCCTCGTCCACTTGTAATCCATGTGAGCTAACTACAAAACCAAGAAAGGTGACAGAAGTAGTGCACAACTCACACTTTTTCAAATTAGCAAACAAGTGTTCAAGACGCAAAGTGATAAGCACATCTCTCAAATGACATTCATGCTCTTCTAGGGATTTGCTATACACTAAAATATCATCAAAGTAAACCACTAGAAATTTCCCTATATAATGTCTCAATACATGGTTCATTAAGCGCATGAATGTGCTAGGGGCATTTGTGAGCCCGAATGGCATAACGAGCCACTCATAGAGACCAAACTTGGTCTTGAAGGCCGTTTTCCACTCGTTCCCTTCCTTCATACGAATCTGGTGGTAGCCACTTTTTAAATCGATTTTGGAAAACATTGTGGCTCCATGCAATTCGTCTAACATGTCATCAAGACGAGGAATGGGGTGCCTATACTTTACCGTTATATTATTAATGGCCCTACAATCGACACACATTCTCCATGTATTGTCTTTCTTGGGTACTAATAACACCGGTACAGCACAAGGGCTCATACTCTCCCTAATGTATCCCTTATCCAAAAGCTCTTGGACTTGGGATTGGACCTCCTGGGTCTCCTTGGGGTTCATACGATAGGCTGGCCTATTTGGCAATGACGCCCCGGGAATGAGATCGATTTGATGCTCTATTCCTCTAATTGGGGGTAGCCAGCCGGTATCTCATCGGGGAATACGTCCTTGTACTCCTCAATGAGCCCCAAAATGCGTGGGGGTAGTGAAGCCTTAAGCTCCGCATTCAACAAACTCAGCTCCTTGCACAAGAGCATAAGCGTTGTTTCCCCATCCAAAAACTCGTCTTTTAGCTCCCTCTTGGAAACCAAAACAGCGGAGGAGGGCATAGGGCTGAGAGGTTGGCTCGTCTTACCCCGAGCTTTCCCTTTCTTCCCATTCTCCTCCTCAAGGTTAGAACTTACCTCCTTACCTTGACGCTTCCTTTCCCACTCCTCCGAAACCTGTGTAGGCGTCATCGGCTTAAGGACAATGGTCTGGCTGTTGTGGGTGAAAGTGTTTCAGTTGGTGAATCCATCGTGCACAACCCTCCTATCGTACTGCCATGGACGTCCTAATAAGATGTGGCAAGCTTGCATAGGTACTACATCACAAAGAACATCATCCTCATAATGTCCTAGCTTAATAGAAACCTTTACTTGCTTATGCACTTTCAATTCACCACAATCATTCATCCAATGCAGCTTATAGGGTCTAGGGTGATGAGTCATAGATAATTGCAGTTTATTAACCATTTCTAAGCTAGCAATATTGCAACAACTACCGCTATCTATGATCATGTAACAAACTTTCCCTTTGATCAAGCATCTAGTGTGAAACAAGTTTTCTCTTTGATTATCATCACATGCTTGTGGTTTAATATGCAAAGTTCTCCTAGCAATCAAAGATTCACCAGATTCATACTCAATCTCATCATCAACATTATTGTCATCATGCAAATCATCATTAGGTTCATCATGTTCATGCTCACTTTCAGATTCATATTGGCCTAAATGATTGATTAAGAGCGTTTTCTTGTTAGGACAGTCTTTCATCATGTGTCCTCTTCCTTGGCACTTAAAACACACAATGTCCCTAGTTCTAGTAGAAGAGTTAGAGTTAGGATTACTCCCCTTTGGAGCTGCTGAAACTCCACTAGAATGGCTCTTGTTGTATGATGATGGCGTAGAGCTTGTAGGCTGTTTGGCTCGGCCAGCTTGGTCACTTTGGCCGCCGGTTCTGTGACTCCTCTCCTTATGATGCGTGGCCTCCTTCCCATAGGAACTCCCTTGCTGGCCACGGCTTCCCTTCCATGAATGGGGCTGGTTGCTCGTGCTCCTCCCTCCTTGGTACCTAAACTTGTTTTTCCTTTCTATCTTCATAGCTAAATGCAAAAGATCAGTCATTGTAGAATAAGGAAAAAGATCAACTTCTTGAGATAATGAGGAATTTAGAACACGAAGAAACCTGACCATTGTGGTTTCGTCATCCTCAACCACATTAGCCCTTACCATCGCCACTTGCATGGCGTTGTAGGCCTCCTCGGCGCTCATGGAGCCTTGCTTCAAGTTTTCCAGCCGCTGCCTTAGCTCCCGGGCGTAATGTTGTGGTATAAAACGCCCTCTCATCAACGCCTTCATTTGATCCCAACTCGCTATGGGTGCATCCAAGTTGCGCCTCCTTTCTTTCACCAAATTATCCCACCATATTAGTGCATAACCGGAGAATTCAAGGGTTGCGAGTTGTACCTTTTTGGACTCGGCGAAGTTGTGGCAGTTCCACACTTGCTCGATTTTTGTCTCCCATTCCATGTAAGTATCCGGGTCACACTTGCCTTCAAAGGCAGGGATCTTCACCTTGATCTTGCCAACTCCATCTTGCTCCGGCTCCCTTGGCCTTCTAGGGTGCCTTTCTCTACCATCTCGACGCTCCCTCCCTGGCCTCCTAGAGTAATGCTCCCAATCATCGTCCTCGGCATCATAGTCATCAAAGGACGTCTCCATGTCACTAGATGCTCTACCTTGGCCCTGAAATCTTTGATAGTCATTAGTACGAGGGAACCCATCCCGAAGGGGGGTGGGCTGAGCAATAATAGGGACCCTTCGAGCGAAGTTGCCCGTGGGATTATGTAAATGAGCAGAGTTAGGAGGATCTTCCCTATTCTGGTGTTGGAAACCATGGTGTTGGGATGTGGACGCCAAAAAGGGATCGTCTTGGGGCTGTTTGCCCGTGTTGACGGCGCTTTGCTCGTGGCCAGCATCCGCGCCTTGTTGGTGCGCCGCTAGACCGGCACTCGGGACTGCGCCCGGCACGGTGCCTGGCGTAGGCATCGCCAACGACTCCAAAGCCGCCATCCTTGTATTAAGGCGAGAAATGTTCTGGTTGAGTGAGTTCAACAAGTTGAACACATCGGGATGGATAGGCTCCGGACTCTGGGTATGGCGTGCGTCTCCACTCTCGTTAGACATGATTCTGCAACAAACAAACAACACACTACAATGCAAACTTGTTAAGTTAGTTTAATCCAAATCAACCTCTCAAGTGTTTCACTCACACTCACTCTCGGCGTGTGACCGAGCTCGTTGTTTCAATCTGCTTGAAATGATCAAACTCAAGTCAAAGATTAGTAGGCAACAAAACACGAGAAGATTAGTTGGGGAAGAAACGTCCAAGAAAAGAAGACTCAAACGTGTTTAAGAATGGAGATGAAAAGAGAAAGAGATCAAACCTCGATTAAGCTGCTCTCACCTTGATTTCCTTAACCAAGTATGAACTTGGAGTGGTTTGTTCGGGTGAGGGTATGGCTCGAAAATGGAAGGTTTGAAATCAACTCCAATGGTGGCGTCCAACTCAAAGAAGAAGAAGAGAAGAGAAGAAGATGATATGCTTGCACTAATTTAATTACAACTATGCAATGAATGAAATGCAATACTATACTTGAGATGAATGAAATAAAAGAACGAAACAACAATCTGATTTCTGATTTCTCTTCTTTTTTTTTAATTTTCTTTTCTTTTTTTGTTTTTTTTTTGTTTTTGATTTTCTTTTTTTTTTTTAAATCAGAAATAATCAGAATTAATACAAATAATGTCGAAAATGAAAATAGAAAATAAAATGTTATCTAAAATGCGAAAATAATGTGCAAGTTTTTATAGAAGGTGGCGGATTGAGTTTGAAATGAAGGTGGACGAAATCCCTTGATTTATGGAGAAGGAATAGGCTGAAGGATGGGTAGTTGGGCGTGGGTTTAAATTCAAAGTGGGTTGAATGGTTCTCCTTAAGAATAGGAGGTGGGCGTGGGAAGTGTGGCTGGGATTTGAAAGTTGTTGGGTCAACCTTAAAAATAGGAATGGACTTAGGATCTTGAATTTGAATTTAATTAAATCAGAATATAATCCTAAAATTTCGTGGTTGCCTTTAACCAATGATGGTGGTCGACTTTTGTGGGGGTGGTGGCTGAGGGTGGCGGTTTTCTTGGGCGAAGGATGTGTTTGGCTAGGCAAAAACAAACCACTGCACAAGAACAAACCGATTTAGTACTTTCAAGTTCTATTCAAAGAGATTAGATTAATCGAACCTGATCTCCGGAGGACTCTTTTTGGTGTTTTGCAGACTCTTTTGGTGGAAACGGAAAGAACGTCGTCAACGAAGCTCTGATACCAATTTGATACGGGGTTAGCCGTATGGTGCCCGATCTTCAACGTTCACAACTCGACGAGAAATACAAATGAAGCAATGGTCAGAACAAATGGAAATGAGACTCGAAATGAAGAACTCGACTCAATAAAGGGAAATGACGCAGCAATGGAAACAAACAGAAATGAAGACGCAAAGACAAGAAGGATAACCCTTCGAGACAACTATTAAACCCTTGGTATGTATTTCAACCAAGATCCTAATAGAATGGACGAAGAACCAACCTTTATACAATCTTACACAACAAGGATCGAGACCTTGAAGCACAAGAAGGGGGCTCGTGATCGTTGAAAGGCACTAATCTTCGACGAGTATTGACACAATTAAAACAAACCAAGCTGCGGATTCACACACTCGTTGAAAGCCACCCGTTTTCTCTCTATTCAATGAGAAAGCAAATACAAATTCTGAGTTGTCTAATTCTGAAAATAACAATCCTAAACTATTTATATGTCCAAAAATTGCTGAAATAAAGAAAATAAATGTCTAATTAACTAAGATAAATAAAGGCCCAATATAGAGGCTGGCCCAAAAGAGAACAAGTCCAATAAAATCAACACATGCTGGTTTGGACAAGCAAGGCGCGCGCACTCTCGGACAAGCTTGCGCAAGGGCGCGCCGTTGCATCGCGGCGCTGGACTAGGTACGTCGCTGAGCTGGGGCGCGTCGCCGCATCGCTGGCCTGCTGGGGCGCGTCGCCGCATCGCTGGCCTGCTGGGGCGCGTCGCTGCAGCCAAGGCTTGATGATTCCCCGACGCTCACAACACACACCGCCCTAGCCTTGGATTCCATGCATGCTCATGCTTCCTTAGCCTCCTTAGCACAAATGTAACACACAAAAACATGCATTCCACTTTGTAGCTTCTTGGCTCGGGATCTAGTGATTGGCCCATCAAAGAGTGTAGGGGCACTTGGAGGTGGCTGACTAGATGATCCTTCATCATCCCATGTGTTCCTCAATGCCATATTGTGGATGAAAGTTTGAAGAAGGAGGTTCTAACCGAGGACAACTTGCAAGATGAGAGCATGGAGGAAGAAGTTATCATCTCAAATGGAGTTTCAATCAAAGAGAGCCATAATGTCCAAGAGATGATTCTATATCTTCCACCAACTATGTTTGCTCCAAAATCTTCTTTACTAACCATGGTGCCTTTAGTATCTCCAGCATTTCAATATATTTCTCCTCTTAATCTTACATGCAACATCGAATCGAGGACGATTTGAGGTCAAGTGGGGGAGAATGATAGCGTTCAAAGGACCATGAAGAATACGCTTGCAAAGAAGGTGTATAAGAGGCCAAAACCAAGACCTTTTCCAAGGTCTCGGGCATTCAAGTTCAAGAATAAATTCAAGGAATTGATCTTATTGGTTGAAGATATTCATCAATGGCGTCCAAGGCCACCAAGGAAAAGGATGAAGTCTTCAAAGTTCGGAAAGTTAAGAAACCCGTCAAATAGAAAACAGTGCTCAGTAAACTGGTCATAACTTGGGCTAGAAAATTCATCTCAAGTTCGTTAAGTACTCGTTGGAAAGATAATGCAAAGTTCTACAACTTTGTAGTTTACATCAAATCCAGAATCGAACAGAAAAGGACCGAAAAATGGGTTTTACTTAGACCTGTTCAAGTCTTACGGGAATCTTATCTTTAGTTTAAATTTCTATCTTTATTTATTTTATTTATGGACGTTTTTATGCTAGAATAATTGGAGAATTTCGACCATAGGCTTATGTTAGTGGTTGATTATTCTCTCTCCTATGTTTTTATTATCTTTTAGATATTTTGAGTTTGTTAGGATATTTTCCTTAAATAAATAAATCAACCATGATTTATTTTATTTAAGAGAGATCTAGATAGATATAGTTATAGATATTTTATTATATCTTTGGAAGCAAGACATGGGTTACTTGCTCTCTAAGGATTATCTTTGTATTCTACTATAAATACTTTTCAGTTTCATTAATAAAAATCAGCTTGAGATTAGATAAACCCTAAGAAAGGTTTATCTAGTCTTTGGGCTCCAAAAACTCGAGTCTTTGCTTGTGCTTGTTCGATCAACATCATCATCATCAATCGATCTCTCTTCTCTCTTGTTCGAATCTGATTTGTGGTTTTATTCAATTAGATTGTTCTAGTTGTGATTGTTAAAGATCAAACTAGTTAATCATTCGGATTTAGCGTTAGAGCCAATCCGTTTGAACTATCAAGTTGAACTATTCTATCAAATCTGATCGGTTCTCATTCAATCAATTCAATTCCGTTGTTACTTGTTGTGCACGATTTCTCACATTGATAAGCAAATTCAGGTTGGAAATAGCATTACAAGGCAAGATCGGGACTTGTGTGGGTCATATACGAGGTTTCTACAGAGGATTCCGGGGCAATCACGTATCAACAATGGTAGAAGAGAAACTCTCCTCCCGTCATAGTTAAACGAATAGGTATTAAGCATGCCATCATATATAACTCTCCTATCGAATAACCATGGTCTACCTAACAAGATATGAGTGCATTCCATGTTTACCACATCACACATGATATCATCCACATAATTGCCTATGGAAACACGGACTAAGCATTGATGAGTGACTAAGTTAGGACCATCAGAATCATTAATACCATTTAGACCATAACTAGTAGCCCTAGGTTGGGTTTTTAATTGCAAGTGATCAACTACCTTAGCATTAATAATGTTACAGCAGCTACCACTATCAATTATCATGCATAACACTTGATTCTTTACTGTACACCTAGTATGAAAAATATTTTCCCTTTGATCTAGCCTAGGTGTTTCTTGTAAAGTAAGAGTACGCATGGTTACCAAAGTTAGAGGCTGTTCGGTGCAATCTGGTTCAATGGACACTACGTCCTCCTCCTCTTGTCCATTGCTCTCCTCCTCCACTTGATTTGGAGGTATATCTTCATCACTCACATATCCTCCATTGGTGGTGAGACGCACTTGCTTTTGATTTGGACAATCCTTGGCATAATGACCTCTTCCTTGACACTTGTAGCACACTAAATCACGTGCCCTTGGCTGGTTTGGAGGTCTATTGTTGGGACGCCTTTGGCCTTGCAAACCTGTTGGTTTAGGTGAGCTAGAAGCTCCCTTTTGCTGCATAGAAGGATTAGAAGAATAAGAATTGGAATTTGAACTAGGATTAGAAACATACCTTTTTGGTGCATTCCAAGCTTCCTTCTTCTTCCTTTGTTGTTGCTCATAGAGTAGTTAGGCTGAATGTACTAATGTATTGAGATCCTTGATTTGTTGAATCTCCAATGTGTCTTTAATGCTTTGATTCAGTCCAGCCATGAATTGGGTCCTTAGAGACCGTTGGGAATGATGAATTCCCGCTTTGATGCTCAAATTCTCTAGCTCATTGAAGTACTCGGTTGGAGACTTGGTGCCTTGTTTGCATGTAACAACTTTTAGCCTCATGTGCTCGGTATGCTCTTCGGGCACATACTTCTTCCTCATGACAAACTTCAGCTGGCCCCAAGTTTCAATAGGTGGTAAGGCCTTTCGGATTCTATCTTCCTTCATTCTGAACCACCAATTTCTAGCGGTCCCAACGAAGTGAATAACAACAACTACAACTTTCTCCCATTCTTCATAGCCCATGTGATCTAGGATGAAATTTGTAGCTTGTTCCCACTCTAGATACTTCTCTGGATTGAGCTCTCCACTGAATGACTCTATCTTGATCTTAATATCACGCTTACCAATCTGATTGACTTGTTGGTTAGCGTTGTTGTTGTTGTTCGGCCTTTGTACTCCATAAGCTGGTGGAATATCTTCTACAACCTCAGCTTGGTTATAGAAATCATCAAGGGGAGGATGCCATGGGCGCCGTTCTTCCCCGGGATAACCATAAGTCACATCATCAAAAGGAGAGTTGTATTGTTGTTGTTGTGGATGAGTGACTTGAGGATACCAATTTGTTGTATGATTATAGAGCTGTTGATGAGTAACCGGTGGAATCCTCGTCCCAAAACCTCTACCTCTGCCTCGACCAGCCGTGGGTGAGAAATGCGCCGGGGGGTCTTGATCTTTGTTGTAGCTAGCAAGCACATCATGCTCTTCATCAATTGCTTGTTGCTTGCCTTTGTCGCTAATTGAGGCTTGATTCGGATCACTTGTAAGCTCTATTGCAGGGGCAACCTTATGACTTGCTTGAGATGATTCAATCAAAGTGGTAAGTTGCTCCTCTAGACGCCGCAATTGAGGATTGATTGCAGCCGTGGCCAACTCTATAGCTCGAGCTTGACCATCTCGTACACTCTCATTAATGGACAACCTAATGAAGTCGATTGCCTCCTTAGTGAGATTCAATTCAGCCGAGTTTGGCTCATTAGAGACCACCATTGTTCCTGAAACAAGCAAGAAAGTAGAGAGAGTAGTGTGTTCTAAAGCAAATCACAACAAGCAATACCACACCTTAATCAAGCCAAAACTTGCATCAAAGCAATCCAATCAACTTAATTTAGTTTTTGGGTTAAATTGAGGGAGTAAATGGGTAGATATGGTGTAGATATGGTATACTAATGATAAATAAAGGAAATATGCATCTTAAGCAAATGGCAAGTATGCAATAAGACAAGCAATGCAAATAATCCCTCTATGAGCTCTAAAACACATGCAATCTCTCAATTGACTCTATGCAAGTTAATAAAGCCAAAATTATCATGCAAGGACAGAAATATGGTAGGCTAAGTGACTTTTGTTTCGTCACTCTTTTTCTTCAAAGTGATTTCTACTTAACTATTTTTAAGCAAGTAGTCACTAGGGTTACAAGTGGCTTAAAACTAGTTGGAGTAGATCACTTTTGCTTTTCTGATTTTTTTTTTTGACTTTATGCACAATCTACTCTTGTGCTAGAATGAAGAAACAAGCAAAGCAATGCAAAGGAATGCAAATAGGGCTAAAACGAAAACTAGGCTAATCTGATTTTTTTATCTAAGTGACTTTATACTACCGATGAAACCAACTAGAAGCCAAATTAACAAGAGAAGATAGGTCTAGGTCGAATTTATGGAATGCAATGATAAAAATTAGCAAATATCAACAATGCAATATGAATCTCTATTGATCATGCTCGAAACGTGGTGAATATATATAGAAAGAGAAGGAATATACAGAACACGTTTGACCATAAAAAGTCAAGGTGAAAAAGTACAACCCCAGCCTCGGATACGCAGATCCGGTCAAAAATGCCCTACGGGCCTAATAAAAACGGGTCTAGGACCCCAACCCCAACCTATAGACAAAAGCCTATAAATATATGCAAAACTCGAGTATTACCCGGCTGCCCTATGTACAACTCACAAGGGCAAACATGTGCAAAATATCAACACAAAACTAGGTGTGAGACATCACCACCTACACATCAAAAAAAGCTCTCCTAAGCCTCACGGCCCGAGCATCAAACCACAAACAATCACCAAAGGCTCTAAGTGTGAACACCACGAAAAAGCACAAGCCACCTACACATACCTCAAAGGCCGAGTTGTCTTCGAAGGACTTCTCCTTGTCTTCCTTCAAACTTGCATGAAGCTTCAAGTCTTTGTTTACATGCAATAATGATTTCTTGGGCACAAGAGACAACATTTGGTTCAATTCTCTCATGAAGCACATTATTCCTATGCTTCCAACCCATTCTCTATTGATCATGCAACATGCAATAAAAACTCATAAAAATTGTAGGAAGACAAAAGCTAATCTATATTGCAATCAAACTCAACCAATTCAACCAAAAGCATGCAACAAATCCCTTAAAAATCTCCTAAATGGGTGATTGCTTGGAGGGCAAGGAACAAATAAGAGATTTAGGGTTTGAGGAGGTCTCGGCTGGATTAGGGTTAGGGTTTGGGGTTCGGCTCCTAGGGTTTGAGAGAAGGTAGGGTTTGAACTAGGGTTAGGGTTTCGAATCCTAGGGTTGGCCGCCAATTTAGGGTTAAGGCTAGGGTTTGGCCGCCAATTAGGGTTAGGGTTCGAGGGGGTGGGGTAGGCGATCTAGGGTTAGGGTTAGGGTTTGATGATGGGGTTGGTGGGGTTATGATCGGACCGTGGTGGTAGGTGGTGCGGCTGGTGAGAGCGACACCAGGTCGTGGTGGTGGAAGATGGTGCGAGGTGGTGGTTGGTGGTGCGAGGTGTTGGTTGGCGGAATTAGGTGGTGGTTGTGGTAAAAATTCAGGCTTTGGTTCCAAAAATTCAATCTTTGGGTAAAGGCGGGATTTTTGGGATCAAAAACTGAATTAAATCAACTAGAAAGCAAATTAAGGAAAGAAATTTTACTTGGCGAGACGCTGGAGTATGATACCACTTGATACGTCATTGCCTCGGATGACTCCTTAGAAACCTCGTATATGACCCACACAAGTCCCGATCTTGCCTTGTAACGCTATTTCCAACCTGAATTTGCAATCAATGTAAGAACACGAAGAACACAAGTACCAAACTGATTTCAAAACACTAATTGAATCAAATAAGATAGTTCAACTTGGATGGCTCGAACGCTAATCCAAATTGATAAACTAGTTGATATGAATCGACTAGAACTAAACTTGATTGAATCAATCTTAATGAATCAAACGAACGAAACAAAGAGATTGAGAGAAAGAGTTGGGCGAGATGATGATGTTGAAGATCGCAGCTTTGCAAGCAAACACAAGATATTGTTTTTGGAGCCCAAGAGAGAGATTAAACCAATTTGGGTTTAATCTCTCTCAAGCTGATTTTTATTAATGAAATTGCAAAGTATAAATAGAGAATACAAAAAGCTATTACTTGGGGAGCAAGGAGATAATTCGGCCGGCCCTAATATGATAGAATTGGCCTCCTTGTCTTGCTTCACAAGATATAATAAAATATCTAATAATATCTATCTAGATTCCCCTTAAATAAAATAAATCATGGCTGATTTATTTATTTAAGAAAATATCCTAACAAACTCAAAATATCTAAAATAAACAAAAAATATCTCTAACAACCAAGAGAGAGAATATCAACCAACTAACATAAGCCTATTGGCTGATTTCTCTACATTATTTAAAAGCAAAAACACGCCTATAATAAATAAATAGAAGATATTTTCACTTACTTAGAATGGTCAAGTCAAAGGGTTGACTTTGACCCATATACCAATTTATCTCACCCGGTCACTTACTAAATTCAGCCCTAAAGTGAGACAAACTAATACATGTTTCTAAATAAGGAAATAAATGAATTTCGGCCCCTTTGAGTTAATCCATTGAATCTGGCCTCAATTGATGTCGAATGCACGAGACCCACTTTGTCTTGCTAGGCTCTTCAAGAACAGCTGCCAATCGAACCAAGATTGTTGTTGTGCCTTGAGCAATCTTCATAGCTCGACTTCTTGTAATCAACTCATCGACTCAGAAGGCACTCGAATCAACTCATCGACGTCGGTTGGAGACATGGCAGGCTTCACTGCATCAAAGTCGAGCTAAGAAGATTGCTCAAGGCACAACAACAATCTTGGTTCGATTGGCAGCTGTTCTTGAAGAGCCTAGCAAGACAAAGTGGGTCTCGTGCATTCGACATCAATTGAGCCCGGATTCCATGGATTGATTCAAGAGGGCCGAAATTCACCTATTTCTTTATTTAGAAACATGTATTAGTTTGTCTCACTTTAGGGCTGAATTTAGTAGGTGACCGGGTGAGATAAATTGGTACATGGGTCAAAGTCAACCCTTTGACTTGACCATTCTAAGTGAAGAAAATATCTATCTATTATATTAATTATAGGCGTGTTTTCTATTTTTAATAATGTAGAGAAATCAGCCAATAGGCTTGTGTTAGTTGGTTGATCTTCTCTCTCTTGGTTGTTAGAGATATTTTTAGTTTGTTAGAGATATTTTGAGTTTGTTAGGATATTTCCTTAAATAAATAAATCAGCCATGATTTATTTTATTTAAGGGGATCTAGATAGATTTAATTAGATATTTTATTATATCTTGGAAAGCAAGAGAAGGGGCTATCTTCTATCTATTAGGGCCGACCTCCTTACTTGCCTTGCTCTCCAAGGATTAGCTTTTGTATTCTCTATTTATACTCTTGTTATTTCATTCAATAAAATCAGCTTGAGAGAGATTAAACCCAAATTGGTTTAATCTATCTCTTGGGCCAAAAATACAATTGTTGTGCTCGTGTTTATCATCATTGCCGATCATCATCATCAAAATTTCGAGGTCTCTCCCTTTGTTTGTTCGAAAATCTGAAGAATTGTGGTTTAAATCAATTAGATTGTTCTAGTTTTGATTATTAAAGATCAAACTAGTTAATCAATCGGATTTAGCGATCGAGCCAATCCGTTTGAACTATCAACATTGATTATCTCCATAATCCAGATCGGTTTCAATTCCTTTTCATTCTCGTTAATTGGTTACTTGTGTCACAAGGAAGTCTAAAGTTGAGAGCTTTTGTAGGATTGAAGTTATTTGCTGGCAAGATCGGGATCGTGTGGGTCATATACGAGGTTTCTGAGGAGTCATCCGAGGCAATCACGTATCACAATCCAACAATGAAGTCCATAGAAATGTCCTCCCAAGGTGAACTAGGAATAGGTAAGGGCTGGTACAAACCATGGGGGTTAAGTCTAGACTTAGCTTTAGCACAAACAACACAACTCTTGACAAATATAAGCACATAATTACTCATCTTAGGCCAATAGTAGTGTTCTTTTAAACCTTCTAAAGTCTTTTCTAGACCCTTATGTCCTCTTGATTCATGAACCTCTTTAGTTAGAAGCCTACGTACACTAGATGAAGGAATGCACAATTTACCAACTTTAAACAAGTATCCATCATCAATAAAGTAGGAATCTATTTCTCCCCTAGACATGCAATTCTTATAAATTTCAGCAAAGTGAGGATCACTAGCATATAATTCCTTAATCATTGCAAATCCAAGGATCTTAATATCACATTAGTTCAAGAGAACATACCTACGAGAAAGGGCGTCAGCTACCATATTCTCTTTGCCTTTCTTATGCTTTACAACATTGGGAAAGGTCTCCATAAATTCAACCCATCTTGCATGTCGTCTGCTGAGTGTGGATTGTCCTTTCAAATACTTCAAGGCCTCATGATCAGAATGGATTACAAACTCTTTAGGCCACAAATAATGAGACCAAGTTTTCAAAACCCTAATTAAAGCATACAACTCTTTATCATAAGTAGGGTAATTCAACTCAGCCCCACTAAGCTTCTCACTAAAATAAGCAATGGGTTTCTTGTCTTGCAAGAGCACGCCTCCTATGCCATGGCCAGATGCGTCCACCTCTATGTCAAATGCTTTGGAGAAGTCAGGGAGTTGGAGCACCGGGGCGTTGCATAACCTGTCCTTCAAAGTGTTGAAGGCGTTCTCTTGTTGCTCTCTCCATTTGAATGATGTATCCTTCTTTGTAAGCTCATGGAGTGGGGCTGCAATTGTGCTAAAATCACGCACAAATCTTCTGTAGAAGCCAGCCAAGCCGAGAAAAGAGCGCACCATGGTTGGTGTAGTCGACTGAGGCCACTCCTTGATTGCCTTGATCTTGTCTTCATCTACCATTAATCCACCTTTAGACACAACAAAACCAAGAAAAATGGTAGACTCCGAGCAAAAAGAACACTTTTTCAAATTAAAATAATGCTTTTCTAACCTTAAAGTGTCCAAAACAGCCCTAAGATGGTTACATGTTCATGCAAGGTTTTGCTATAGATTAAGATATCATCAAAGCAGACTACAACAAATTTACCTAAGTATCTTCTCAGAACATGGTTCATAAGCCTCATGAAAGTACTAGGTGCATTAGTTAATCCAAAAGGCATTACTAACCATTCATATAAACCATACTTAGTTTTAAAGGCAGTTTTCCATTCATCCCCTTCCCTCATCCTAATTTGATGGTACCCACTTCTTAAATCAATCTTAGAAAAGAAATTAGCATCATGCAATTCATCAAGCATATCATCTAATCTAGGAATGGGATGACGGTACTTAACTGTTATTTGGTTGATCGCCTTGCAATCAACACACATTCTCCAAGTGCCATCCTTCTTTGGCGCCAAAATTACCGGAACCGCGCATGGGCTGATAGATTCATGCACATAGCCTTTGTCCATGAGATCTTGCACTTGTCTTTGAAGCTCAGCGGTCTCCTCTGGACTTGCTCTATAGGCTGCACGGTTTGGTAAAGAGGCGTCGGGCACCAAATCAATTTGATGCTCAATGCCTCTAATTGGTGGAAGGCCTTGTGGCAACTCTTCAGGCATCACATCTTCAAATTCATGTAATAGATCCTGAATACACTTTGGAAGATGTGAAATATCTTCCTTAATAATAAGTATCTCTTTCCTCATAAGAAGTAAACAAAAAGAGTTAGGGAAAGAAACACTAGACTGAGTAACTAGAGAGCGCTTTTCTACACTGCCTTTTAAGCCGATTTTTGGCTCTTTCTGTAGGCGTTCTTTTTCCCGTTCTGTAGCTCCCTAAGTCTCTGAATCGCTCCCAAAAGTGAAGCCAAAACGCTTGAGCAGTTTGGGAGATAGCCCCGTTTTCGTCTCAGGTGCACTGCTGGAAGTGTTGCTCGGCACTTTGGACGATTTAGGGACATTCTCTCGGCGTTTTTCATCCCAAATAGTAGCTCCACCTGTGCTTGATGTTGTCCTAAAATTTGAACCAGAACGCCCGGGTGGAGACTGGGAAACGCCGCTTGTCTTTGTAGGTGCGTCGGGCGTCGAGCGTCGTGCCGCAGCTTGGGCCACCGATTCAGCCTCTTCTTTCTCTTCTTTGGCACGCCTAAGTGCCCTAGCTTGGTCTCTGCGTACCTGGTCCTATAAAACTTGTTGGGGCGACAATGGTAGAAGAGAAACTCTCCTCCCATCATAGTTAAACGAATAGGTATTAAGCATGCCATCATATATAACTCTCCTATTGAATAACCATGGTCTACCTAACAAGATATGAGTGCATTCCATGTTTACCACATCACACATGATATCATCAACATAATTGCCTATGAAAACACGGACTAAACATTGATGAGTAACAAGATTAGGACCATCAAAATCATTAATGCCATTAAGACCATAACTAGTAGCCCTAGATTGAGTTTTCAATTGCAAGTGATCAACTACCTTAGCATTAATAATGTTACATCATCTACCACTATCAATTATCAAGCATAACACTTGATTCTTCACAGTACACCTAGTATGTGATACGTGATTGCCCCGGAATCCTCCGTAGAAACCTCGTATATGACCCACACAAGTCCCGATCTTGCCTTGTAACGATAATTCCAACCTGAATTTGCAATCAATGTGAGAATACGAAGAACACAAGCACCAAAACTGATTCGAATGATTGAAGTAAGAGAACCGATCGGATTGATAGAATAAGTCAACTTGATAGTTCAAACGGATTGGCTCTAACGCTAAATCCGAATGATTAACTAGTTTGATCTTTAACAATCACAACTAGAACAATCTAATTGATTTAAACTATAAACCAGATTTCGAAAAGAGAGAGAGAGAAATTCGGTGTTGGTGATGAACGAATGATGATGAGATGATGATCGATCAATCTAAATGCAAGCAAACACAAGATATTGTTTTTGGAGCCCAAGAGATAGATTAAACCAATTTGGGTTTAATCTCTCTCAAGCTAATTTTTATTAATGGAATAACAAGAGTATAAATAGAGAATACAAAGCTATGGCTTGGGGAGCAAGGCAAGGTTACATGGCCGGCCCTAGAGAGATTAAAATGCCTTATAAGCTTCTCAAGATATAATAAAATATCTATAACTATATCTATCTAGATTTCCTTAAATAAAATAAATCATGGCTGATTTATCTATTTAAGAAAATATCCTAACAAACTCAAAATATCTAAAAGATAATAAAAACATAGGAGAGAGAATAATCAACCACTAACATCAGCCTATGGTCGAAATCCTCTTAACATAAATAAATAAAAATCGTCCTTAATAAAATAATTAAATATAGAAATTCAAACTAAAGATAAGATTCCCGTAAGACTTGAATAGCTCTCAGTAAAACCCATTTTTCGGCCCTTTTCTGTTAGATTCTGAATTTGATGTAAACTACAAAGTTGTAGAAATTTTAATTATCTTTCCAACGATTACTTATCGGACTTGAGATGAATTTTCTAGCCCAAGTTATGACCAGTTTACTGAGCACTGTTTTCCATTTGACGGACTTCTTACTTTCCGAACTTTTGTGACTTGATTCTCTTCCTTGGTGGCCTTGGACGCCATGGATGGATATTTTGAAGAGATAGTATCAAGTCCATGAAGTTATCCTTGTACTTGAATGCCCGAGACCTTGGAAAAGGTCTTGGCCTTGGCCTCCTAAACACCTTCTTTGCAAGCGTCTTCTTCATGGTCCTTTGATCGCTATCAGTATGAAAAATATTTTCTCTTTGATCTAGCCTAGGTGTTTCTTGTAAAGTAAGAGTACGCATGGTTACCAAAGTTAGAGGCTGTTCGGTGCAATCTGGTTCAATGGCCTCCACGTCCTCCTCTTCTTGTCCATTGCTCTCCTCATCCACTTGATTTGGAGGTATATCTTCATCACTCACATATCCTCCATTGGTGGTGAGTAGCACTTGTTTCTGATTTGGACAATCCTTAGCATAATGACCTCTTCCTTGACATTTATAGCACACTAAATCTAGTGCTCTTGGCTGGTTTGGAGGTGCATTGTTCGGACGTCTTTGGCCTTGAAAACCTGTGGGTTTAGGTGAGCAAGAAGCTCCCTTTTGCTGCAAAGAAGGGTTAGAAGAATAAGAATTGGAGTTAGCACTAGAATTAGGAACATACTTTTTTGGAGCATTCCAAGCTTCCTTCTTCTTCCTTTGTTGCTGCTCATAAAGTAATTGGGCTGAATGTACTAATGCATTGAGATCCTTGATTTGTTGAATCTCTAATGTATCTCTGATGCTTTGATTCAGTCCAGCCATGAATTGGGTTCTTAGAGACCGTTGGGAATGATGAATTCCCGCTTTGAAGCTCAAATCCTCTAGCTCATTGAAGTATTCGGTTGGAGACTTGGCGCCTTGTTTGCATGTAACCACTTTCAGCCTCATGTGCTCAGTATGCTCTTCAGGCACATATTTCTTTCTCATTACAAACTTCAGCTGGCCCCAAGTTTCTATTGGTGGTAAGGCCTTTCTAATCCTATCCTCCTTCATTCTGAACCACCAATTTCTAGCGGTCCCAACAAAGTGGATAACAACAACAACAACTTTCTCCCATTCTTCATAGCCCATGTGATCTAGAATGAAGTTTGTAGCTTGTTCCCACTCTAGATATTTCTCTGGATTGAGCTCTCCACTGAATGGCTCTATCTTGATCTTAATATCAGGCTTACCAATCTGATTGACGATTTGGTTAGCGGTGTTGTTGTTGTCCGGCCTCTGTACTCCATAAGCTGGTGGAATATCTTCTACAACCTTAGCTTGGTTATAGAAATCATCAAGGGGAGGATGCCATGGACGCCTTTCTTCCCCGGGATAGCCATAAGTCACATCATCAAACGGATTGTTGTATTGTTGTTGTTGTTGATGAGTGGCTTGAGGATACCGGTTAGTTTGCTGATTATAAAATTGTTGATGAGTAACCGGTGTAGTCCTTGTTCCAAAGCCTTTTCCTCTACCTCGGCCTGTTGTGGGGGAATAGTGAGCCGGGAGATCATGTTCTTTGTTGTAGCTAGCAAGCACATCATGCTCTTCTTCAACTGCTTGTTGCTTGCCTTAGTCGCTAGCTGAGGCTTGATTTGGATCACTTGTAAGCTCTATTGGAGGGGCAATCTTATGACTTGCTTGAGATGATTCAATTAATGTGGCAAGTTGCTCCTCTAAACGCCGCAATTGTGGATTCAATGTAGCCGTGGCCAACTCTACAGCTCGAGCCTGGTCATCTCGTACACTATCACTAATAGACAACCTAATGAAATCGATTGTCTCCTTAGTAAGATTCAATTCAGCCGAGTTAGGCTCAGTTGGGATTACCATTGTTCCTGAAACAAGCAAGAAAGTAGAGAGAGTAGTGTGTTCTAAAGCAAATCACAATAAGCAATACCACACCTTAATCAAGCCAAAACTTGCCTCAAAGCAATCCAATCAACTTAATTCAGTTTTTGGGTTGAATTGAGGGAGTAAATGCGTAGATATGGTGTAGATATGGTCTACTAATGATAAATAAAGGAAATATGCAGCTTAAGCAAATGGCAAGTATGCAATAAGACAAGCAATGCAAATAATCACTCTATGAGCTTTAAAACACATGCAATCTCTCAATTGACTCTATGCAAGTTAATAAAGCCAAATTTAAGCATGCAAGGACAGAAATATGGTAGGCTAAAGTGACTTTTATTTCGTCACTCTTTTTCTTCAAAGTGATTTCTACTTAGCTATTTTTAAGCAAGTAGTCATTAGGGTTGAAAGTGGCTTAAAACTAGCTGGGGTAGATCACTTTTCTTTTCTGATTTTTTTTTGACTTTATGCACAAACTACTCTTGTGCTAGAATGAAATAACAACAAAACAATGGAATAAGGAATGCAATAGGGCAGAAACGAAACTAATCTATTTTTTTTATCTAAGTGACTTTAAACTACCAATGAAACCAACTAGAAGCCAAATTAACAAAAGAAGATAGGGCTAGGTCGAATTTGATGGATGCAATAGCAAAAATCAGCAAATATCAACAAGCAATATGAATCTCTATTGATCATGCACCATGCGATAAAAACTCATAAAAATTGTAGGAAGACAATTGCTAATCTATATTGCAACACAACTCAACCAATTCAGCCAATAAACATGCATAAATCCCTTAAAAATCTCCTAATTGGGTAATTGCTTAGAGGGCAAGTAACAATTAAGAGGATTAGGGTTTGAATGGTCTCGGCTGGGTTAGGGTTTGGGGAGTTAGGGTTCGGTTCTAGGGTTTGGGAAATTGGTAGGGTTCGATCCTAGGGTTAGGGTTTCGGATTAGGGTTACCGAAATTTAGGGTTAGAGTTTGGGAATTCTCGTTTGAGAATTAGGGTTAGGGTTAGGGTTCGAAGGGTTTGGTGGAGGCGATCTAGGGTTAGGCTGGTCCGAATTAGGTAGGGTTGATGGGGGTGGGTTCAGACTAGGCTAAGGGGTGGTGCGGCTCTAGAGAGCGACACCAGGTCGGAGGCTAGGTGGTGGTGCGTGATGCAGTGAATCCTGCCATGTCTCCAACCGACGTCGATGAGTTGAGCTAAGAAGATTACTCAAGGCACAACAACAATCTTGGTTCGATTGGCAGCAATTCTTGAAGAGCCAACCAAGCCAAAGTGGGTCTCGTGCATTCGACATCAATTGAGCCCGGATTCCATGGACTGATTCAAGAGGGCCGAAAATCATCAATTCTTTATTTAGAAACATGTATTAGTTTGTCTCACTTTAGGGCTGAATTTAGTAAGTGACCGGGTGAGATAAATTGGTACATGGGTCAAAGTCAACCCTTTGACTTGACCATTCTAAATTGAGAAAATATCTTTATTTATTTTAATTATAGGTGATACATGATTGCCTCGGATGACTCCTTAGAAACCTCGTATATGACCCACACAAGTCCCGATCTTGCCTTGAAATGATAATTCCAACCTGAATTTGCAATCAATGTGAGAACACGAAGAATACAAATACCAAACTGATTTCGAAACACTAATTGAATCAAATAAGATAGTTCAACTTGGATGGCTCGAACGCTAATTCAAATTGATAAACTAGTTGATATGAATCGACTAGAACTAAACTTGATTGATCAATTCAATGAATCAAACAAACAGAAACACGAGAGAAGAGATGTATGAATCGGTGATGATGATGATCTCATGTGATGGTGTTGAACGAATGATGATGAGATGTTGATCGATCAATCTGATTGCAAGCAAACACAAGATATTGTTTTTGGAGCCCAAGAGATAGATTAAACCAATTTGGGTTTAATCTCTCTCAAGCTGATTTTTATTAATGAAATTGCAAAGTATAAATAGAGAATACAAAAAGCTATTACTTGGGGAGCAAGGAGAGAGGTATGGTCGACCCTAATAGATAGATTAGGCCTCCTTGTCTTGCTTCCCAAGATATAATAAAATATCTAATAATATCTATCTAGATTCCCCTTAAATAAAATAAATCATGGCTGATTTATTTATTTAAGGAAAATATCCTAACAACTATAAAATATCCAAACAAACTAAAAATATCTCTAACAACCAGGAGAGAGAAGATCAACCAACTAACATAAGCCTATTGGCTGATTTCTCTACATTATTTAAAAGCAAAAACATGCCTATAATAAAATAAATAGAAGATATTTTCACTCACTTAGAATAGTCAAGTCAAAGAGTTGACTTTGACCCATATACCAATTTATCTCACCCGGTCACTTACTAAATTCAGCCCTAAAGTGAGACAAACTAATATATGTTTCTAAATAAGGAAATAGATGAATTTCGACCCTTTTGAGTTAATCCATTGAATCTTGCCTCAATTGATGTCGAATGCACGAGATCCACTTTGTCTTGCTAGGCTCTTCAAGAACAGCTGCCAATCGAACCAAGATTGTTGTTGTGCCTTGAGCAATCTTCTTAGCTCGACTTCTTGTAATTGGTCTGTTAGAAGGCACTCGAATCAACTCATCGACGTCGGTTGGAGACATGGCAGGCTTCACTGCATCATTCTCCTCCACTTGAGCTCGAATCGTCTCTGATTCGACGTCGGAATCAAAATCTGGCACATAAAGAGATAGATCAGCCACATTAAAAGTCGGATGGACACCATACTCACCAGGCATGTCAACATGATATGCATTAGGGCCGATTCTCCTGATGATTCGAAATGGTCCATCTCCTCTCTGATCTAACTTGTTCTTCCTTTGATTTGGGAACCTTTCTTTCCTTAGATGCACCCAAACAAGATCTCCTTCTTCAAAGATAACCTGTTTCGACCCTTATCAGCATGGGCCTTGTACTTCATGGATTTCCGCTCCAAGTGCATCTTTGTCCTCTCATGTAGCTTCTTCACAAACTCATCCCACTTGTCAGCTTCAAAACTCTCTTTTTCCTTGTATGGCTGAGGCGTCAAATCCACCGGAGTCCTCTAATTCAGCCCATAAACAACCTCAAAAGGGATCATTTTTGTAGCTGAATGGATTGACCTGTTATAAGCAAACTCCACAAAAGGCAAAACATCTTCCCAACGTTTGAGGTTAGCTTTAAGCATAGTTCTAAGTAAAACCCCTAACGTTCTATTAGTAATTTCAGTTTGCCCATCAGTTTGTGGATGACATGAGGTAGAAAATAGCAATTTAGTTTCCAATTTAGACCACAGACTCTTCCAAAAATAACTCAAAAACTTAGCATCACGATCTGAAACAATAGAACAAGGAATGCCATGGAATCTAACAACTTCTCTAAAGAACAAATCAGCAACATGCACAGCACCATCAGTCATGTGGCAAGGAATAAAATGAGCCATTTTGGAAAAACGGTCTACTACCACAAAGATAGAATCTCTACCCTTCCTAGTTCTAGGCAATCCTACAATGAAGTCCATAAAAATGTCCATCCAAGGTGAACTAGGAATAGGCAAAGGCTGATACAAACCATGGGGATTAAGTCTAGACTTAGCTTTAGCACAAACAACACAACTCTTGACAAATCTAAGCACATAGTTACTCATTTTAGGCCAAAAGTAGTGTTCTTTTAATCCTTCTAAAGTCTTTTCTAAACCCATATGTCCTCTTGATTCATGAACCTCTTTAGTTAGAAGCCTACGTATACTAGATGAAGGAATGCACAATTTACCAGCTTTAAACAAGTATCCATCATCAATAAAGTAGGTATCTATTTCTCCTCTAGACATGCAATTCTTATAAATTTCAGCAAAGTGAGGATGACTAGCATACAATTCCTTAATCATTGCAAATTCAAGGATCTTAACATCACATTGGTTCAAGAGAACATACCAGCGAGAAAGGGCGTCAGCTACTATATTCTCTTTGCCTTTCTTATGCTTGACAACATAAGGAAAGGTCTCCATAAATTCAACCCATCTTGCATGTCGCCTGCTGAGTCTGGATTGGCCTTTCAAATACTTCAAGGCCTCATTATCAGAATGGATTACAAACTCTTTAGGCCACAAATAATGAGACCAAGTTTTCAAAACCCTAATTAAAGCATACAACTCTTTATCATAAGTAGGGTAATTCAACTCAGCCCCACTAAGCTTTTCACTAAAGTAAGCTATGGGTTTCTTGTCTTGCAAGAGCACGCCTCCTATGCCATGTCTAGAAGCGTCCACCTCTATCTCGAATGCCTTGGAAAAATCAGGGAGTTGGAGTACTGGGGCGTGGCATAACCTGTCCTTCAGAGTGTTGAAGGCGTTCTCTTGTTGCTCTCTCCATTTGAATGTTGAATCCTTCTTCGTAAGCTCATGGAGAGGGGCTGCAATTGTGCTAAAATCACGCACAAATCTCCTGTAGAAGCCAGCCAAGCCGAGAAACGATCTGACCATTGTTGGTGTAGTCGGCTGGGGCCATTCTTTGATTGCCTTGATCTTGTCTTCATCTACCTTCAATCCACCTTTAGACACAACAAAACCAAGAAAAATGGTAGACTCCGAGCAAAAAGAACACTTTTTCAAGTTAACATAAAGCTTTTCTAACCTTAAAGTGTCCAACACAGCCCTAAGATGGTCTACATGTTCATGCAAGGTTTTGCTATAGACTAAGATATCATCAAAGTAGACTACAACAAATTTACCTAAGTATCTTCTTAGAACATGGTTCATAAGCCTCATGAAAGTACTAGGTGCATTAGTTAATCCAAAAAGCATTACTAACCATTCATATAAACCATACTTAGTTTTAAAGGCAGTTTTCCATTCATCCCCTTCCCTCATCCTAATCTGATGGTACCCACTTCTTAAATCAATCTTAGAAAAGAAATTAGCACCATGCAATTCATCAAGCATATCATCTAATCTAGGAATGGGATGACGGTACTTAACTGTTATTTGGTTGATCGCCATGCAATCAACACACATTCTCCATGTGCCATCCTTCTTTGGCACCAAAATCACCGGAACCGCGCATGGACTGAGGGATTCACGCACATAGCCTTTGTCCATGAGATCTTGCACTTGTCTTTGAAGCTCAGCGGTCTCCTCTGGACTTGCTCTATAGGCTGCACGGTTTGGTAACGAAGCGCCGGACACCAAATCAATTTGATGCTCAATGCCTCTAATTGGTGGAAGGCCTTGTGGCAACTCTACAGGCATCACATCTTCAAATTCTTGTAATAGAGCTTGAATACACTTTGGAAGATGTGAAATATCTTGACTAATAACAAGTATATCTTTCCTCATAGAAGTAAGCAAAAAGAGTTAGGGAAAAAAATACTAGACTGAGTCACTAGAGAGCGCTTTTCTACACTACCCTTTATGCCGTTTTTTGGCACTTTCAATGGGCGTTCTTTTTCCAGATCTGTAGCTCTCTGAGTGTGTGAAGTGCTCCCAAAATTTGAGCCAAAACGCTCGAGAGGTTTGGGAGATAGCCCCGTTTTCGTCTCTGGTGCGCTGCTGGAAATGTTGCTCGACACTTTGGACGATTTAGGGACATTATCTGGGCGTCTTTCATCCCAAACAGTAGCTCTACCTGTGTTTGATGTTGTCCTAAAATTTGAGCCAGAACGCCCGGGTGGAGACTGGGAAACGCCGCTAGGCTTTGTTGGTGCGTCCGGCGCCGAGCGCCGGGCCGCAAGCTTGGCTGCCGAATCAGCCTCCTCTTTCTCTTCCTTGGCACGCCTAAGTGCCCTAGCTTGGTCTCTGCGTACCTGGTCCTGTAAAACTTGTTGGGGCGATAATGGTAGAAGAGAAACTCTCCTCCCGTCATAGTTAAACGAATAGGTATTAAGCATGCCATCATATATAACTCTCCTATCGAATAACCATGGTCTACCTAACAAGATATGAGTGTATTCCATGTTTACCACATCATACATGATATCATCCACATAATTGCCTATGGAAACACGGACTAAGCATTGATGAGTGACTAAGTTAGGACCATCAGAATCATTAATACCATTTAGACCATAACTAGTAGCCCTAGGTTGGGTTTTTAATTGCAAGTGATCAACTACCTTAGCATTAATAATGTTACAGCAGCTACCACTATCAATTATCATGCATAACACTTGATTCTTTACTGTACACCTAGTATGAAAAATATTTTCCCTTTGATCTAGCCTAGGTGTTTCTTGTAAAGTAAGAGTACGCATGGTTACCAAAGTTAGAGGCTGTTCGGTGCAATCTGGTTCAATGGCCTCTACGTCCTCCTCCTCTTGTCCATTGCTCTCCTCCTCCACTTGATTTGGAGGTATATCTTCATCACTCACATATCCTCCATTGGTGGTGAGAAGCACTTGCTTTTGATTGGGACGCCTTTGGCCTTGAAAACCTGTTGGTTTAGGTGAGCTAGAAGCTCCCTTTTGCTGCATAAAAGGGTTAGAAGAATAAGAATTGGAATTTAAACTCGGATTAGAAACATACCTTTTTGGTGCATTCCAAGCTTCCTTCTTCTTCCTTTGTTGTTGTTCATAGAGTAGTTGTGCTGAATGTACTAAGGCATTGAGATCCTTGATTTGTTGAATCTCCAATGTGTCTTTAATGCTTTGATTCAGTCCAACCATGAATTGGGTCCTTAGAGACCGTTGGGAATGATGAATTCCCGCTTTGAAGCTCAAATCCTCTAGCTCATTGAAGTACTCGGTTGGAGACTTGGTACCTTGTTTGCATGTAACAACTTTCAGTCTCATGTGCTCGGTATGCTCTTCGGGCACATACTTCTTCCTCATGACAAACTTCAGCTGACCCCAAGTTTCAATAGGTGGTAAGGCCTTTCGGATTCTATCTTCCTTCATTCTGAACCACCAATTTGTAGCGGTCCCAACGAAGTGAATTACAACAACTGCAACTTTCTCACATTCTTCATAGCCCATGTGATCTAGGATGAAATTTGTAGCTTGTTCCCACTCTAGATACTTTTCTGGATTGAGCTCTCCACTGAATGGCTCTATCTTGATCTTAATATCACGCTTACCAATCTGATTGACTTGTTGGTTAGCGTTGTTGTTGTTGTTCGGCCTTTGTACTCCATAAGCTGGTGGAATGTCTTCTACAACCTCAGCTTGGTTATAGAAATCATCAAGGGGAGGATGCCATGGGCGCCGTTCTTCCCCGGGATAACCATAAGTCACATCATCAAAAGGATTATTGTATTGGTGTTTATGTGGATGAGTGACTTGAGGATACCGATTTGCTGTATGATTATAGAGTTGTTGATGAGTAACCGGTGGGATTCTCGTCCCAAAACCTCTACCTCTGCCTCGGCCAGCCGTGGGTGAGAAATGCGCCGGGGGGTCTTGATCTTTGTTGTAGCTAGCAAGCACATCATGCTCTTCATCAATTGCTTGTTGCTTGCCTTTGTCGCTAATTGAGGCTTGATTTGGATCACTTGTAAGCTCTATTGCAGGGGCAACCTTATGACTTCCTTGAGATGACTCAATCAAAGTGGCAAGTTGCTCCTCTAGACGCCGCAATTGTGGATTGATTGCAGCCGTGGCCAACTCTACAGCTCGAGCTTGACCATCTCGTACACTCTCATTAATGGACAACCTAATGAAGTCGATTGCTTCCTTAGTGCGATTCAATTCAGCCGAGTTCGGCTCATTAGAGACCACCATTGTTCCTGAAACAAGCAAGAAAGTAGAGAGAGTAGTGTGTTCTAAAGCAAATCACAACCAGCAATACCACACCTTAATCAAGCCAAAACTTGCCTCAAAGCAATCCAATCAACTTAATTCAGTTTTTGGGTTGAATTGAGGGAGTAAATGGGTAGATATGGTGTAGATATGGTATACTAATGATAAATAAAGGAAATATGCAGCTTAAGCAAATGGCAAGTATGCAATAAGACAAGCAATGCAAATAATCCCTCTATGAGCTCTAAAACATATGCAATCTCTCAATTGACTCTATGCAAGTTAATAAAGCCAAAATTATCATGCAAGGACAGAAATATGGTAGGCTAAGTGACTTTTGTTTCGTCACTCTTTTTCTTCAAAGTGATTTCTACTTAACTATTTTTAAGCAAGTAGTCACTAGGGTTAAAAGTCGCTTAAAACTAGTTGGGGTAGATCACTTTTGCTTTTCTGATTTTTTTTTTTGACTTTATGCACAATCTACTCTTGTGCTAGAATGAAGAAACAAGCAAAGCAATGCAAAGCAATGCAAATAGGGCTAAAACGAAAACTAGGCTAATCTGATTTTTTTTTATCTAAGTGACTTTATACTACCAATGAAACCAACTAGAAGCCAAATTAATAAGAGAAGATAGGGCTAGGTCGAATTTATGGAATGCAATGTTAAAAATTAGCAAATATCACCAATGCAATATGAATCTCTATTGATCATGCAACATGCAATAAAAACTCATAAAAATTGCAGGAAGACAAAAGCTAATCTATATTGCAATCAAACTCAACCAATTCAACCAAAAGCATGCAACAAATCCCTTAAAAATCTCCTAAATGGGTGATTGCTTGGAGGGCAAGGAACAAATAAGAGATTTAGGGTTTGAGGAGGTCTCGGCTGGATTAGGGTTAGGGTTTGGGGTTCGGCTTCTAGGGTTTGAGAGAAGGTAGGGTTCGAACTAGGGTTAGGGTTTCGAATCCTAGGGTTGGCCGCCAATTTAGGGTTAGGGTTAGGGTTTGGCCGCCAATTAGGGTTAGGGTTCGAGGGGGTGGGGTAGGCGATCTAGGGTTAGGGTTAGGGTTTGGTGATGGGGTTGGTGGGGTTATGATCGGACCGTGGTGGTAGGTGGTGCGGCTGGTGAGAGCGACACCAGGTCGTGGTGGTGGAGGGTGGTGCGAGGTGGTGGTTGGTGGTGCGAGGTGTTGGTTGGCGGAATTAGGTGGTGGTTGTGGTAAAAATTCAGGCTTTGGTTCCAAAAATTCAATCTTTAGGTAAAGGCGGGATTTTTGGGATCAAAAACTGAATTAAATCAACTAGAAAGCAAATTAAGGAAAGAAATTTTATTTGGCGAGACGCTGGAGTATGATACCACTTGATACGTCATTGCCTCGGGTGACTCCTTAGAAACCTCGTATATGACCCACACAAGTCCCGATCTTGCCTTGTAACGCTATTTCCAACCTGAATTTGCAATCAATGTAAGAACACGAAGAACACAAGTACCAAACTGATTTCAAAACACTAATTGAATCAAATAAGATAGTTCAACTTGGATGGCTCGAACGCTAATCCAAATTGATAAACTAGTTGATATGAATCGACTAGAACTAAACTTGATTGAATCAATCTTAATGAATCAAACGAACGAAACAAAGAGATTGAGAGAAAGAGTTGGGCGAGATGATGATGTTGAAGATCGCAGCTTTGCAAGCAAACACAAGATATTGTTTTTGGAGCCCAAGAGAGAGATTAAACCAATTTGGGTTTAATCTCTCTCAAGCTGATTTTTATTAATGAAATTGCAAAGTATAAATAGAGAATACAAAAAGCTATTACTTGGGGAGCAAGGAGATAATTCGGCCGGCCCTAATATGATAGAATTGGCCTCCTTGTCTTGCTTCACAAGATATAATAAAATATCTAATAATATCTATCTAGATTCCCCTTAAATAAAATAAATCATGGCTGATTTATTTATTTAAGAAAATATCCTAACAAACTCAAAATATCTAAAATAAACAAAAAATATCTCTAACAACCAAGAGAGAGAATATCAACCAACTAACATAAGCCTATTGGCTGATTTCTCTACATTATTTAAAAGCAAAAACACGCCTATAATAAATAAATAGAAGATATTTTCACTCACTTAGAATGGTCAAGTCAAAGAGTTGACTTTGACCCATATACCAATTTATCTCATCCGGTCACTTACTAAATTTAGCCCTAAAGTGAGACAAACTAATGCATGTTTCTAAATAAGGAAATAGATGAATTTCGGCCCCTTTGAGTTAATCCATTGAATCTGGCCTCAATTGATGTCGAATGCACGAGACCCACTTTGTCTTGCTAGGCTCTTCAAGAACAGTTGTCAATCGAACCAAGATTGTTGTTGTGCCTTGAGCAATCTTCTTAGCTCGACTTCTTGTAATTGGTCTGTCAGAAGGCACTCGAATCAACTCATCGACGTCGGTTGGAGACATGGCAGGCTTCACTGCATCAATAGGCGTGTGCTTTTAATTTAATAATGTAGAGAAATCAGCCAATAGGCTTATGTTAGTTGGTTGATCTTCTCTCTCCTGGTTGTTAGAGATATTTTTAGTTTGTTTTGGATATTTTATAGTTGTTAGGATATTTTCCTTAAATAAATAAATCATCCATAATTTATTTTATTTAAGGGGATTCTAGATAGATTTATTATAGATATTTTATTTTATCTTGGGAAGCAAGAAAAGGGCAATTCTACCCTCTAGGGCCGGCTGCACTCCTTGCCTTGCTCCCCAAGCCATAGCTTTGTATTCTCTATTTATACTTTGCAATTTCCATTCAATCAAATTAGCTTGAGATAAGATAAACCCTAAGAAAGGTTTATCTTGTCTTCGGGCTCAAAAATAATCGTGTTCATGCTTGCAAGTTTCGCCATCATCAATCCGAGATCATCACCATCATTCGATCATCTTCTCAATCGTTCTCTTTGTTTGTTTAAGTTGTTGATTGACTTGGTTAATTTAGATTGTTCTAGAATTGATTGTTAAAGATAATTCTAGTTAATCAATTGGATTTAGCGATCGAGCCAATCCAATTGAACTACCAAAAGTTAATCCTTTCAATTATCCAACTCGGTTCTCATTCTGTTTGTTTGACAATTCGGTTACTTGATCCGCAAATTATTAACTTTAGAGCAATTTCAGGTTTGAATCAAGGCTACTGGCAAGATCGGGACTTGTGTGGGTCATATACGAGGTTTCTGAGGAGTCATCCGAGGCAATCACGTATCAGTGCGTGGAGGTGGGGTGGCGGAATTATGGTGGATGATGGTGAAAAATTCAGTCTTTAGTCTCAAAAATTCTATCTTTGGATAAAGGCAGGATTTTCGGGATCAAAAACTGAATCAAATTAATTAGAAAGCAAATTAAGGAAAGAAACAATTACTTGGCGAGATGCTGGATTATGATACCACTTGATACGTGATTGCCTCGGAATCCTCCTTGATAATCTCGTATATGACCCACACGATCCCGATCTTGCCAGCAAACAACTTCAATCCTACAAAAGCTTTCAACTTTAGATTCCTTGTGACACAAGTAACACGAAACTGATTTGAATGAATATGATTTGAATGAACCGATCGGAATTCTAGAATGAATCAACTTTATAGTTCAAACGAATTGGCTCTAACGCTAAATCCGAATGATTAACTAGTTTGATCTTTAACAATCACAACTAGAACAATCTAATTGATTTAAACCACAATTCCGATTTTATGAACACGAGACAGAAGAGTCGGATTGATGATGATGATTTCGAAATCTCCAATTGTAAGACACACAAGTCGTTATTTTTGGAGCCCAAAGACACGATAAACCTTTCTTAGGGTTTATCTTATCTCAAGCTGATTTTTATTAATGAAAGACAAGAATATTTATAGTAGAATACAAAGTTATTGCTTGGGGAGCAAGGAAGGAAGTGCAGCCGGCCCTAGAGGGGTAGAATTGCCCTTTTCTTGCTTCCCAATAAAATATCTAAAATAATATCTATCTAGATCCCCTTAAATAAAATAAATTATGGTTGATTTATTTATTTAAGGAAATAACCTAACAAACTCAAAATATCTCTAACAAACTAAAAATATCTCTAACAACCAAGAGAGAGAATATCAACCAACTAACATAAGCCTATTGGCTGATTTCTCTTCATTATTTAATTAAATGACACGCCTATAATAAAATAAAAGAAGATATTTTCTCTACTTAGAATTGGTCAAGTCAAAGGGTTGACTTTGATCCATATACCAATTTATCTCACCCGGTCACTTACTAAATTCAACCCTAAAGTGAGACAAACTAATACATGTTTCTAAATAAAGAAATGATGATTTTCAGCCCTCTTGAGTCAGTCCATGGAATCCGGGCTCAATTGATGTCGAATGCACGAGACCCACTGATGAAGGATCATCTAGTCAGCCACCTCCAAGTGCCCCTACACTCTTTGATGGGCCAATCACTAGATCCCGAGCCAAGAAGCTACAAAGTGGAATGCATGTTTTTGTGTGTTACATTTGTGCTAAGGAGGCTAAGGAAGCAGGAGCATGCATGGAATCCAAGGCTAGGGCGGTGTGTGTTGTGAGCGCCGGGGAATCATCGAGCCTTGGCTGCAGCGACGCGCCCCAGCAGGCCAGCGATGCGGCGACGCGCCCCAGCTCAGCGACGCACCTAGTCCAGCGCCGCGATGCAACGGCGCGCCCTTGCGCAAGCTTGTCCGAGAGTGCGCGCGCCTTGCTTGTCCAAACCAGCATGTGTTGATTTTATTGGACTTGTTCTCTTTTGGGCCAGCCTCTATATTGGGCCTTTATTTATCTTAGTTATTTAGACATTTATTTTCTTTATTTCAGCAATTGTTGGACATATAAATAGTTTAGGATTGTTATTTTCAGAATTAGACAACTCAGAATTTGTATTTGCTTTCTCATTGAATAGAGAGAAAACGGGTGGCTTTCAACGAGTGTGTGAATCCGCAGCTTGGTTTGTTTGAATTGTGTCAATACTCGTCGAAGATTGGTGCCTTTCAACGATCACGAGCCCCCTTCTTGTGCTTCAAGGTCTCGATCCTTGTTGTGTAAGATTGTATAAAGGTTGGTTCTTCGTCCATTCTATTAGGATCTTGGTTGAAATACATACCAAGGGTTTAATAGTTGTCTCGAAGGGTTATCCTTCTTGTCTTTGCGTCTTCATTTCTGTTTGTTTCCATTGCTGCGTCATTTCCCTTTATTGAGTCGAGTTCTTCATTTCGAGTCTCATTTCCATTTGTTCTGACCATTGCTTCATTTGTATTTCTCGTCGAGTTGTGAACGTCGAAGATCGGGCACCATACGGCTAACCCCGTATCAAATTGGTATCAGAGCTTCGTTGACGACGTTCTTTCCGTTTCCACCAAAAGAATCTGCAAAACACCAAAAAGAGTCCTCCGGAGATCAGGTTCGATTAATCTAATCTCTTTGAATAGAACTTGAAAGTACTAAATCGGTTTGTTCTTGTGCAGTGGTTTGTTTTTGCCTAGCCAAACACATCCTTCGCCCAAGAAAACCGCCACCCTCAGCCACCACCCCCACAAAAGTCGACCACCATCATTGGTTAAAGGCAACCACGAAATTTTAGGATTATATTCTGATTTAATTAAATTCAAATTCAAGATCCTAAGTCCATTCCTATTTTTAAGGTTGACCCAACAACTTTCAAATCCCAGCCACACTTCCCACGCCCACCTCCTATTCTTAAGGAGAACCATTCAACCCACTTTGAATTCAAACCCACGCCCAACTACCCATCCTTCAGCCTATTCCTTCTCCATAAATCAAGCGATTTCGTCCACCTTCATTTCAAACTCAATCCGCCACCTTCTATAAAAACTTGCACATTATTTTCGCATTTTAGATAACATTTTATTTTCTATTTTCATTTTCGAAATTATTTGTATTAATTCTGATTATTTCTGATTTAAAAAAAGAAGAAGAAAAAGAAAAAAAAAAGAAAAAAAGAAAAGAAAATTAAAAAAAGAAAAGAAAAGAGAAATCAGAAATCAGATTGTTGTTTCGTTTTTTTATTTCATTCATCTCAAAGTATAGTATTGCATTTCATTCATTGCATAATTGTAATTAAATTAGTGCAAGCATATCATCTTCTTCTCTTCTCTTCTTCTTCTCTGAGTTGGACGCCACCATTGGAGTTGATTTCAAACCTTCCATTTTCGAGCCATACCCTCACCCGAACAAACCACTCCAAGTTCATACTTGGTTAAGGAAATCAAGGTGAGAGCAGCTTAATCGAGGTTTGATCTCTTTCTCTTTTCATCTCCATTCTTAAACACGTTTGAGTCTTCTTTTCTTGGACGTTTCTGATACGTGATTGCCTCGGATGACTCCTAAGAAACCTCGTATATGACCTCACAGGATCCCGATCTTGCCAGTAAACTTGATTTCAACCTGAATATGCTAACAAGTCAATAACTTTCTCATAAACAACGAAATTGAATCGAATTGATGAAATTGAAGGACCGATCAGATTTGATAGAATAGTTCAACTTGATAGTTCAAACGGATTGGCTCTAACGCTAAATCCGATTGATTAACTAGTTTGATCTTTAATAATCACAACTAGAACAATCTAATTGAATAAACTAACAAACCAGATTCGAACAAGAGAGAAATCGGATTGATGTTGGACGAATGATGATTCTCGAATTGCAATTCACACGAACACAAGTTGGTATTTTTTTGGAGCCCAAAAGCAAGACTAAACCAAAGGGGTTTAATCTTACTTCAAGCTGATTTTTATTAATGAATTTGCAAAGTATAAATAGAGAATACAAAGCTATTACTTGGGGAGCAAGGAGAGAGGTATGGCCGGCCCTAATAGATAGATTAGGCCTCCTTGTCTTGCTTCCCAAGATATAATAAAATATCTATAATAATATCTATCTAGATCCCCTTAAATAAAATAAATCATGGCTGATTTATTTATTTAAGGAAATATCCTAACAAACTCAAAATATCTAAAACAAACTAAAAATATCTCTAACAACCAAGAGAGAGAAGATCAACCAACTAACATAAGCCTATTGGCTGATTTCTCTACATTATTAAATTAAAAGCACACGCCTATAATTAAACAAATAATATATTTTCTCTTACTTAGAATGGTCAAGTCAAAGGGTTGACTTTGACCCACATACCAATTTATCTCACCCGGTCACTTACTAAATTCAGCCCTAAAGTGAGACAAACTAATACATGTTTCTAAATAAGGAAATAGTGAATTTCGGCCCTCTTGAGTTAATCCATTGAATCCGGGCTCAATTGATGTCGAATGCACGAGACCCATTTTGACTTGGTTGGCTCTTCGAGAACAGCTGCCAATCGAACCAAGATTGCTGTTGTGCCTTGAGCAATCTTCTTAGCTCGACTTCTTGTAATTGGTCCGTCAGAAGGCACTCGAATCAACTCATCGACGTCGGTTGGAAACATGGCAGGCTTCACTGCATCATTCTCCTCCACTTGAGCTCGAATTGTCTCTGATTCGACGTCGGAATCAAAATCTGGCACATAAAGAGATAGATCAGCCACATTAAAAGTCGGATGGACACCATACTCACCAGGCATGTCAACATGATAAGCATTAGGGCCAATTCTTCTGATGATACGAAATGGTCCATCTCCTCTCTGATCTAACTTGTTCTTCCTTTGATTTGGGAACCTTTCCTTCCTTAGATGCACCCAAACGAGATCTCCTTCTTCAAAGATAACCTGTTTCCGACCCTTATCAGCATGGGCCTTGTACTTCATGGATTTCCTCTCCAAGTGCATCTTTGTCCTCTCATGTAGCTTCTTCACAAACTCAGCCCGCTTGTCAGCTTCAAAACTCTCTTTTCCCTTGTATGGCTGAGGCGTCAAATCCACTGGAGTACTCGGATTCAGTCCATAAACAACCTCAAAAGGGGTCATTTTTGTAGCTGAATGGATTGACCTGTTATAAGCAAACTCCACAAAAGGCAAAACATCTTCCCAACGTTTGAGGTTAGCTTTAAGCATAGTTCTAAGTAACACCCCTAACGTTCTATTAGTAACTTTAGTTTGCCCATCAGTTTGTGGATGACATGAGGTAGAAAATAGCAATTTAGTTCCCAATTTAGACCACAGACTTTTCCAAAAATAACTCAAGAACTTAGCATCACAATCTGAAACAATAGAACAAGGAATGCCATGCAATCTAACAACTTCTCTAAAGAACAAATCAGCAACATGCACAGCATCATCAGTCGTGTGACAAGGAATAAAATGAGCCATTTTGGAAAAACGGTCTACTACCACAAAGATAGAATCTCTACCCTTCCTAGTTCTAGGCAATCCTACAATGAAGTCCATAGAAATGTCCTCCCAAGGTGAACTAGGAATAGGCAAAGGCTGATATAAACCATGGGGATTAAGTCTAGACTTAGCTTTAGCACAAACAACACAACTCTTGACAAATCTAAGCACATAATTACTCATCTTCGGCCAATAGTAGTGTTCTTTTAATCCTTCTAAAGTCTTTTCTAAACCCCTATGTCCTCTTGATTCATGAACCTCTTTAGTTAGAAGCCTACGTATACTAGATGACGGAATGCACAATTTACCAGCTTTAAACAAGTATCCATCATCAATAAAGTAGGTATCTATTTCTCTCCTAGACATGCAATTCTTATAAATTTCAGCAAAGTGAGGATCACTAGCATACAATTCCCTAATCATTGCAAATCCAAGGATCTTAACATCACATTGGTTCAAGAGAACATACCTGCGAAAAAGGGCGTTAGCTACCACATTCTCTTTGCCTTTCTTATGTTTGACAACATAAGGGAAGGTCTCCATAAATTCAACCCATCTTGCATGTCGCCTGCTGAGTCTGGATTGGCCTTTCAAATACTTCAAGGCCTCATGATCAGAATGGATTACAAACTCCTTAGGCCACAAATAATGAGACCAAGTTTTCAAAACCCTAATTAAAGCATACAACTCTTTATCATAAGTAGGGTAATTCAACTCAGCCCCAGTAAGCTTTTCACTAAAGTAAGCTATGGGTTTCTTGTCTTGCAAGAGCACGCCTCCTATGCCATGTCCAGAAGCGTCCACCTCTATCTCGAATGCCTTGGAGAAATCAGGGAGTTGGAGTACTGGGACGTGGTATAACCTGTCCTTCAAAGTGTTGAAGGCGTTCTCTTGTTACTCTCTCCATTTGAATGCTGAATCCTTCTTTGTAAGCTCGTGGAGAGGGGCTGCAATTGTGCTGAAATCACGCACAAATCTCCTGTAGAAGCCAGCCAAGCCGAGAAAAGAGCGCACCATGGTTGGTGTAGTCGGCTGGGGCCACTCCTTGATTGCCTTGATCTTGTCTTCATCTACCTTCAATCCACCTTTAGACACAACAAAACCAAGAAAAATGGTAGACTCCGAGCAAAAAGAACACTTTTTCAAGTTAACATAAAGCTTTTCTAACCTTAAAGTGTCCAAAACAGCCCTAAGATGATCTACATGTTCATGCAAGGTTTTGCTATAGACTAAGATATCATCAAAGTAGACTACAACAAATTTTCCTAAGTATCTTCTTAGAACATGGTTCATAAGCCTCATGAAAGTACTAGGTGCATTAGTTAATCCAAAAGGCATTACTAACCATTCATATAATCCATACTTAGTTTTAAAGGAGAGTTTTCCATTCATCCCCTTCCCTCATTCTAATTTGATGGTACCCACTTCTTAAATCAATCTTTGAAAAGAAATTAGCACCATGCAATTCATCAAGCATATCATCTAATCTGGGAATGGGATGACGGTACTTAACTGTTATTTGGTTGACCGCTCTGCAATCAACACACATTCTCCATGTGCCATCCTTCTTTGGCACCAAAATCACCGGAACCGCGCATGGGCTGAGGGATTCACGCACATAGCCTTTGTCCATGAGATCTTGTACTTGTCTTTGAAGCTCAGTGGTCTCCTCTGGACTTGCTCTATAGGCTGCACGGTTTGGTAAAGAAGCGCCGGGCACCAAATCAATTTGATGCTCAATGCCTCTGATTGGTGGAAGGCCTTGTGGCAACTCGTCAGGCATCACATCTTCAAATTCCGGTAATAGAGCTTGAATACACTTTGGATGATGTGAAATATCTTGACTAATAACAAGTATATCTTTCCTCAAAAGAAGTAAGCAAAAGGAGTTAGGGAAAGAAATACTAGACTGAGTCACTAGAGAGCGCTTTTCTACACTGCCCTTTATGCCGTTTTTTGGCACTTTCTGTGGGCGTTATTTTTCCAGATCTGTAGCTCTCTGAGTCTCTGAAGTGCTCCCAAAATTTGAGCCAAAACGCTCGAGTGGTTTGGGAGATAGCCCCGTTTTCGTCTCTGGTGCGCTGCTGGAACTGTTGCTCGGCACTTTGGACGATTTAGGGACATTCTCTGGGCGTTTTTCGTCCCAAACAGTAGCTCCACCTGTTCTTGATGTTGTCCTAAAATTTGAGCCAGAACGCCCGGGTGGAGACTGGGAAACGCCGCTAGGCTTTGTTGGTGCGTCGGGCGCCAAGCGCCGGGCCGCAAGCTTGGCTGCCGAATCAGCCTCCTCTTTCTCTTCCTTGGCACGCCTAAGTGCCCTAGCTTGGTCTCTGCGTACCTGGTCCTGTAAAACTTGTTGGGGCGACAATGGTAGAAGAGAAACTCTCCTCCCGTCATAGTTAAACGAATAGGTATTAAGCATGCCATCATATATAACTCTCCTATCGAATAACCATGGTCTACCTAACAAGATATGAGTGCATTCCATGTTTACCACATCACACATGATATCATCCACATAATTGCCTATGGAAACACGGACTAAGCATTGATGAGTGACTAAGTTAGGACCATCAGAATCATTAATACCATTTAGACCATAACTAGTAGCCCTAGGTTGGGTTTTTAATTGCAAGTGATCAACTACCTTAGCATTAATAATGTTACAGCAGCTACCACTATCAATTATCATGCATAACACTTGATTCTTTACTGTACACCTAGTATGAAAAATATTTTCCCTTTGATCTAGCCTAGGTGTTTCTTGTAAAGTAAGAGTACGCATGGTTACCAAAGTTAGAGGCTGTTCGGTGCAATCTGGTTCAATGGCCTCTACGTCCTCCTCCTCTTGTCCATTGCTCTCCTCCTCCACTTGATTTGGAGGTATATCTTCATCACTCACATATCCTCCATTTGTGGTGAGAAGCACTTGCTTTTAATTTGGACAATCCTTGGCATAATGACCTCTTCCTTGACACTTGTAGCACACTAAATCACGTGCCCTTGGCTGGTTTGGAGGTCCATTGTTGGGACGCCTTTGGCCTTGAAAACCTGTTGGTTTAGGTGAGCTAGAAGCTCCCTTTTGCTGCATAGAAGGGTTAGAAGAATAAGAATTGGAATTTGAACTCGGATTAGAAACATACCTTTTTGGTGCATTCCAAGCTTCCTTCTTCTTCCTTTGTTGTTGCTCATAGAGTAGTTGGGCTAAATGTACTAAGGCATTGAGATCCTTGATTTGTTGAATCTCCAATGTGTCTTTAATGCTTTGATTCAGTCCAGCCATGAATTGGGTCCGTAGAGACCGTTGGGAGTGATGAATTCCCGCTTTGAAGCTCAAATCCTCTAGCTCATTGAAGTACTCGGTTGGGGACTTGGTACCTTGTTTGCATGTAACAACTTTCAGCCTCATGTGCTCGGTATGCTCTTCGGGCACATACTTCTTCCTCATGACAAACTTCAGCTGGCCCCAAGTTTCAATCGGTGGTAAGGCCTTTCTGATTCTATCTTCCTTCATTCTGAACCACCAATTTCTAGCGGTCCCAACGAAGTGAATAACAACAACTGCAACTTTCTCCCATTCTTCATAGCCCATGTGATCTAGAATGAAATTTGTGGCTTGTTCCCACTCTAGATACTTCTCTGGATTGAGCTCTCCATTTAATGGCTCTATCTTGATCTTAATATCACGCTTCCCAATCTGATTGACTTGTTGGTTAGCATGATTGTTGTTGTTCGGCCTTTGCACTCCATAAGCTGGTGGAATATCTTCTACAACCTCAGCTTGGTTATAGAAATCATCAAGGGGAGGATGCCATGGGCGCCTTTCTTCCCCGGGATAGCCATAAGTCACATCATTAAAAGGATTGTTGTATTGTTGTTGTTGTTGATGAGTGGCTTGAGGGTACCGGTTAGCTTGTTGATTGTAGAATTGTTGATGGGTAACCGGTGGCGTCCTCGATCCAATGCTTCTTCCTCTACCTCGGCCTGCTGTGGGTGAGTATTGAGCCGGGGGATCTTGATCTTTGTAGCTAGCAAGCACATCATGCTCTTCATCAATTGCTTGTTGCTTGCCTTTGTCACTAATTGAGGCTTGATTGGGATCACTTGTAAGTTCTATTGCAGGGGCAACCTTGTGACTTCCTTGGGATGACTCAATCAAAGTGGCAATTTGCTCCTCTAGACGCCGCAATTGAGGATTGATTGCAGCCGTGGCCAACTCTATAGCTCGAGCTTGACCATCTCGTACACTCTCATTAATGGACAACCTAATGAAGTCGATTGCCTCTTTAGTGAGATTCAATTCAGCCGAGTTCGGCTCATTAGAGACCACCATTGTTCCTGAAACAAGCAAGAAGGTAGAGAGAGTAGTGTGTTCTAAAGCAAATCACACAAGCAATACCACACCTTAATCAAGCCAAAACTTGCCTCAAAGCAATCCAATCAACTTAATTCAGTTTTTGGGTTGAATTGAGGGAGTAAATGGGTAGATATGGTGTAGATATGGTATACTAATGATAAGTAAAGGAAATATGCAGCTTAAGCAAATGGCAAGTATGCAATAAGACAAGCAATGCAAATAATCCCTTTATGAGCTCTAAAACACATGCAATCTCTCAATTGACTCTATGCAAGTTAATAAAGCCAAAATTATCATGCACGGACAAAAATATGGTAGGCTAAGTGACTTTTGTTTCGTCACTCTTTTTCTTCAAAGTGATTTCTACTTAACTATTTTTAAGCAAGTAGTCACTAGGGTTAAAAGTGGCTTAAAACTAGTTGGGGTAGATCACTTTTGCTTTTCTGATTTTTTTTTTTTTGACTTTATGCACAAACTACTCTTGTGCTAGAATGAAGACTAACAAAGCAATGCAAAGGAATGCAAATGGGGCAAGAACGAGACTATACTAATCTGATTTTTTTTTCTCTAAGTGACTTTATACTACCAATGAAACCAACTAGAAGCCAAATTAATAAAGAAGAAATAGGCTAGGTCGAAATTATGGAATGCAATGACAAAAATTAGCAAATATCAACAATGCAATATGAATCTCTATTGATCATGCAACATGCAATAAAAACTCATAAAAATTGTAGGAAGACAAAAGCTAATCTATATTGCAATCAAACTCAACCAATTCAACCAAAAGCATGCAACAAATCCCTTAAAATCTCCTAGATGGGTTATTACTTGGAGTTCAAGCAACAACAAGGGAATTTAGGGTTTTGTGAAGTCTCGGCTGAGATCTAGGTTTAGGGTTTTCGGGTTTGGCTCTAGGGTTTAGATAATGGTAGGGTTCGAACTAGGGTTACCTAATTAGGGCTAGGGTTTGCGAGTTAGGGTTAGGGCTCGAATGGATCTGGCCGCTAATTAGGGTTAGGGTTATGAGGGTGGGGGTAGGCGATCTAGGGTTAGGGTTAGGGTTTGGTGATGGGGTTGGTGGGGTTGTGATCGAGTGGTGGTGGGGAATGGTGCGGCGTGGTTGAGCGACACCAATTCAAGGTGGAGGGTGGTGGTGCGAGGTGGTGGTTGGCGGAAAAGGTGGTGGTTGTGGTGCAAAATTCAATCTTTGGTCTCAAAAATTCAATCTTTGGGTAAAGACGGGATTTTTGGGATCAAAAACTGAATTAAATCAACTAGAAAGCAAATTAAGGAAAGAAAATTTTACTTGGCGAGACGCTGGAGTATGATACCACTTGATACGTGATTGCCTCGGATGACTCCTAAGAAACCTCGTATATGACCTCACAGGATCCCGATCTTGCCAGTAAACTTGATTTCAACCTGAATATGCTAACAAGTCAATAACTTTCTCATAAACAACGAAATTGAATCGAATTTATGAAATTGAAGGACCGAGCAGATTTGATAGAATAGTTCAACTTGATAGTTCAAACGGATTGGCTCTAACGCTAAATCCGATTGATTAACTAGTTTGATCTTTAATAATCACAACTAGAACAATCTAATTGAATAAACTAACAAACCAGATTCGAACAAGAGAGAAATCAGATTGATGTTGGACGAATGATGATTCTCGAATTGCAATTCACACGAACACAAGTTGGTATTTTTTTGGAGCCCAAAAGCAAGACTAAACCAAAGGGGTTTAATCTTACTTCAAGCTGATTTTTATTAATGAATTTGCAAAGTATAAATAGAGAATACAAAGCTATTACTTGGGGAGCAAGGAGAGAGGTATGGCCGGCCCTAATAGATAGATTAGGCCTCCTTGTCTTGCTTCCCAAGATATAATAAAATATCTATAATAATATCTATCTAGATCCCCTTAAATAAAATAAATCATGGCTGATTTATTTATTTAAGGAAATATCCTAATAAACTCAAAATATCTAAAACAAACTAAAAATATCTCTAACAACCAAGAGAGAGAAGATCAACCAACTAACATAAGCCTATTGGCTGATTTCTCTACATTATTAAATTAAAAGCACACGCCTATAATTAAACAAATAAGATATTTTCTCTTACTTAGAATGGTCAAGTCAAAGGGTTGACTTTGACCCACATACCAATTTATCTCACCCGGTCACTTACTAAATTCAGCCCTAAAGTGAGACAAACTAATACATGTTTCTAAATAAGGAAATAGTGAATTTCGGCCCTCTTGAGTTAATCCATTGAATCCGGGCTCAATTGATGTCGAATGCACGAGACCCATTTTGACTTGGTTGGCTCTTCAAGAACAGCTGCCAATCGAACCAAGATTGTTGTTGTGCCTTGAGCAATCTTCTTAGCTCGACTTCTTGTAATTGGTCCGTCAGAAGGCACTCGAATCAACTCATTGACGTCGGTTGGAGACATGGCAGGCTTCACTGCATCAGTTTCTTCCCCAACCTTCATCTTCTCGTGTTTTGTTGCCTACTAATCTTTGACTTGAGTTTGATCATTTCAAGCAGATTGAAACAACGAGCTCGGTCACACGCCGAGAGTGAGTGTGAGTGAAACACTTGAGAGGTTGATTTGGATTAAACTAACTTAACAAGTTTGCATTGTAGTGTGTTGTTTGTTTGTTGCAGAATCATGTCTAACGAGAGTGGAGACGCACGCCATACCCAGAGTCCGGAGCCTATCCATCCCGATGTGTTCAACTTGTTGAACTCACTCAACCAGAACATTTCTCGCCTTAATACAAGGATGGCGGCTTTGGAGTCGTTGGCGATGCCTACGCCAGGCACCGTGCCGGGCGCAGTCCCGAGTGCCGGTCTAGCGGCGCACCAACAAGGCGCGGATGCTGGCCACGAGCAAAGCGCCGTCAACACGGGCAAACAGCCCCAAGACGATCCCTTTTTGGCGTCCACATCCCAACACCATGGTTTCCAACACCAGAATAGGGAAGATCCTCCTAACTCTGCTCATTTACATAATCCCACGGGCAACTTCGCTCGAAGGGTCCCTATTATTGCTCAGCCCACCCCCCTTCGGGATGGGTTCCCTCGTACTAATGACTATCAAAGATTTCAGGGCCAAGGTAGAGCATCTAGTGACATGGAGACGTCCTTTGATGACTATGATGCCGAGGACGATGATTGGGAGCATTACTCTAGGAGGCCAGGGAGGGAGCGTCGAGATGGTAGAGAAAGACACCCTAGAAGGCCAAGGGAGCCGGAGCAAGATGGAGTTGGCAAGATCAAGGTGAAGATCCGTGCCTTTGAAGGCAAGTGTGACCCGAATACTTACATGGAATGGGAGACAAAAATCGAGCAAGTGTGGAACTGCCACAACTTCGCCGAGTCCAAAAAGGTACAACTCACAACCCTTGAATTCTCCGGTTATGCACTAATATGGTGGGATAATTTGGTGAAAGAAGGAGGCGCAACTTGGATGCACCCATAGCGAGTTGGGATCAAATGAAGGCATTGATGAGAGGGTGTTTTATACCACAACATTACGCGCGGGAGCTAAGGCAGCGGCTGGAAAACTTGAAGCAAGGCTCCATGAGCGCCGAGGAGGCCTACAACGCCATGCAAGTGGCGATGGTAAGGGCTAATGTGGTTGAGGATGACGAAACCACAATGGCCAGGTTTCTTCGTGTTCTAAATTCCTCATTATCTCAAGAAGTTGATCTTTTTCCTTATTCTACAATGACTGATCTTTTGCATTTAACTATGAAGATAGAAAGGAAAAACAAGTTTAGGTACCAAGGAGGGAGGAGCACGAGCAACCAGCCCCATTCATGGAAGGGAAGCCGTGGCCAGCAAGGGAGTTCCTATGGGAAGGAGGCCACGCATCATAAGGAGAGGAGTCACACAACCGGCGGCCAAAGTGACCAAGCTGGCCGAGCCAAACAGCCTACAAGCTCTACGCCATCATCATACAACAAGAGCCATTCTAGTGGAGTTTCAGCAGCTCCAAAGGGGAGTAATCCTAACTCTAACTCTTCTACTAGAACTAGGGACATTGTGTGTTTTAAGTGCCAAGGAAGAGGACACATGATGAAAGACTGTCCTAACAAGAAAACGCTCTTAATCAATCATTTAGGCCAATATGAATCTGAAAGTGAGCATGAACATGATGAACCTAATGATGATTTGCATGATGACAATAATGTTGATGATGAGATTGAGTATGAATCTGGTGAATCTTTGATTGCTAGGAGAACTTTGCATATTAAACCACAAGCATGTGATGATAATCAAAGAGAAAACTTGTTTCACACTAGATGCTTGATCAAAGGGAAAGTTTGTTACATGATCATAGATAGCGGTAGTTGTTGCAATATTGCTAGCTTAGAAATGGTTAATAAACTGCAATTATCTATGACTCATCACCCTAGACCCTATAAGTTGCATTGGATGAATGATTGTGGTGAATTGAAAGTGCATAAGCAAGTAAAGGTTTCTATTAAGCTAGGACATTATGAGGATGATGTTCTTTGTGATGTAGTACCTATGCAAGCTTGCCACATCTTATTAGGACATCCATGGCAGTACGATAGGAGGGTTGTGCATGATGGATTCACCAACCGAAACACTTTCACCCACAACCGCCAGACCATTGTCCTTAAGCCGATGACGCCTACACAGGTTTCGGAGGAGTGGGAAAGGAAGCGTCAAGGTAAGGAGGTAAGTTCTAACCTTGAGGAGGAGAATGGGAAGAAAGGGAAAGCTCGGGGTAAGACGAGCCAACCTCTCAGCCCTACGCCCTCCTCCGCTCTTTTGGTTTCCAAGAGGGAGCTAAAAGACGAGTTTTTGGATGGGGAAACAACGCTTATGCTCTTGTGCAAGGAGCTGAGTTTGTTGAATGCGGAGCTTAAGGCTTCACTACCCCCACGCATTTTGGGGCTCATTGAGGAGTACAAGGACGTATTCCCCGATGAGATACCGGCTGGCTTACCCCCAATTAGAGGAATAGAGCATCAAATCGATCTCATTCCCGGGTCGTCATTGCCAAATAGGCCAGCCTATCGTATGAACCCCAAGGAGACCCAGGAGGTCCAATCCCAAGTCCAAGAGCTTTTGGATAAGGGATACATTAGGGAGAGTATGAGCCCTTGTGCTGTACCGGTGTTATTAGTACCCAAGAAAGACAATACATGGAGAATGTGTGTCGATTGTAGGGCCATTAATAATATAACGGTAAAGTATAGGCACCCCATTCCTCGTCTTGATGACATGTTAGACGAATTGCATGGAGCCACAATGTTTTCCAAAATCGATTTAAAAAGTGGCTACCACCAGATTCGTATGAAGGAAGGGGGCGAGTGGAAAACGGCCTTCAAGACCAAGTTTGGTCTCTATGAGTGGCTCGTTATGCCATTCGGGCTCACAAATGCCCCTAGCACATTCATGCGCTTAATGAACCATGTATTGAGACATTATATAGGGAAATTTGTAGTGGTTTACTTTGATGATATTTTAGTGTATAGCAAATCCCTAGAAGAGCATGAATGTCATTTGAGAGATGTGCTTATCACTTTGCGTCTTGAACACTTATTTGCTAATTTGAAAAAGTGTGAGTTGTGCACTACTTCTGTCACCTTTCTTGGTTTTGTAGTTAGCTCACATGGATTACAAGTGGACGAGGCCAAGATCAAGGCCATCAATGAGTGGCCCACGCCTACTTCTGTTGGCCAAGTGAGGAGTTTCCATGGGTTGGCGAGTTTCTATAGAAGGTTCGTAAAGGACTTTAGCACTATTGCAGCCCCATTGACGGAGGTCACAAAGAAGAGGAGTGAGTTTACATGGGGACGTGCCCAGGAGAGAGCCTTCAACACCTTGAAGCTCAAGTTGACGCAAGCTCCCTTGTTAGTATTACCAGATTTCACACGTCCTTTTGAGGTGGAGTGTGATGCAAGTGGAGTCGGTATTGGAGGCGTGCTCATGCAAGAAGGTAAGCCTATTGCCTTCTTTTCTGAAAAGTTAAAAGGTGCATGTTTAAACTACTCGACCTATGATAAAGAGTTGTATGCTTTGTATCGAGTGATTAAAACATGGCAACATTATCTTTGGCCTAGGGAATTTGTGCTTAAAACTGACCATGAATCCTTGAAACACTTTAAAAGTCAAGATAAAATGGATAGGAGGCATGGTAGATGGATGGAATTCATTGAAACATTTCCCTATGTGATTAAGTTTAAAAGAGGAAAAGATAATGTTGTAGCTGATGCCTTGTCTAGACGCCACACCTTACTTGTTTCATTAGACTCTAGAGTATTAGGATTCACTTATATTCGTGAGTTATATGAAACTGATCTTGATTTTGGTGATGCGTTTAAAAACTGTCATGAAAAAGGTTGTGATGAAAAATACTATATTCATGATGGTTTTCTTTTTAGAGTTGATAAAGTGTGTATACCTCGCTGTTCATTACGGTTGTTGCTTGTGGAGGAAGCTCATAAGGGCGGCCTCATGGGACATTTTGGGAGGGACAAAACTTATCATACTCTTAGGGCTCATTTCTATTGGCCACATATGCTTAGGGATGTTGAGAATGTTGTTAAGAGATGCATTGATTGTCTTAGAGCTAAATCTAAACTTATGCCACATGGACTTTACACACCTTTGCCAACGCCTACAGCCCCTTGGGAGGACCTTTCTATGGATTTTATAGTTGGGTTACCTAGAACTAAGAAGGGGAGGGATTCAATCATGGTGGTAGTGGATAGGTTTAGCAAGATGGCATATTTTGTAGCATGTCATAAGACCGATGATGCTACTAATGTGGCTGGACTGTTCTTTAGGGAGATAGTCAGATTGCATGGGATTCCTAAGACCATAGTTAGTGATAGAGACACTAAGTTCCTTAGCCATTTTTGGAGAACTTTATGGAACAAACTAGGGACTAAGTTGCTGTTTTCTACCTCTAGTCACCCTCAAACCGATGGCCAAACCGAGGTGACCAATAGGACATTAGCGACGGTTCTTAGGGCTATCATTAGGAAGAATTTGAAGCTGTGGGAAGAGGCATTACCTCACGTGGAGTTTGCATATAACAGGATTGTCCATTCTTCTACTAAATTGACTCCATTTGAATGTGTTTATGGTACTAACCCTCTAACCCCACTAGATCTTACCCCATTTCCAATGAGGGAGAATGAGCACTTTGATGCAGGGAAACATGTGGAGTTTATAAGGGAGTTGCATGCTCGAACCAAGCTGAGATTGGAGCAAAAGGCCGAGTACAATGCAAGGAGAGCTAATCATGGAAGGCGTCACATTGTTTTCCAGCCCGGAGACTTGGTGTGGGCGCATTTGAGGAAGGATAGATTTCCGGAGCAAAGGAAGAGCAAGCTGTCCCCTCGAGGAGATGGACCTTTTAAGGTGCTTCAAAGAATCGGGGACAATGCATACAAGTTGGAGCTGCCCGGAGAATATGGAGTAAGCGCCACCTTCAACGTCGCTGACCTTACGCCATACCTTGTCATTGATGAAGCCTTAGATTCGGGGTCGAATCCTTTTCAAGAAGGGGCGGTTGATGAAGGATCATCTAGTCAGCCACCTCCAAGTGCCCCTACACTCTTTGATGGGCCAATCACTAGATCCCGAGCCAAGAAGCTACAAAGTGGAATGCATGTTTTTGTGTGTTACATTTGTGCTAAGGAGGCTAAGGAAGCAGGAGCATGCATGGAATCCAAGGCTAGGGCGGTGTGTGTTGTGAGCGTCGGGGAATCATCGAGCCTTGGCTGCAGCGAGGCGCCCCAGCAGGCCAGCGATGCGGCGACACGCCCCAGCTCAGCGACGCAGCGACGCACCTAGTCCAGCGCCGCGATGCAACGGCGCGCCCTTGCACAAGCTTGTCCGAGAGTGCGCGCGCCTTGCTTGTCCAAACCAGCATGTGTTGATTTTATTGGACTTGTTCTCTTTTGGGCCAACCTCTATATTGGGCCTTTATTTATCTTAGTTAATTAGACATTTATTTTCTTTATTTCAGCAATTGTTGGACATATAAATAGTTTAGGATTGTTATTTTCAGAAGGAGACAACTCAGAATTTGTATTTGCTTTCTCATTGAATAGAGAGAAAACGAGAGCCTTTGGCTTTCAACGAGTGTGTGAATCCGCAGCTTGGTTTGTTTGAATTGTGTCAATACTCGTCGAAGATTGATGCCTTTCAACGATCACGAGCCCCCTTCTTGTGCTTCAAGGTCTCGATCCTTGTTGTGTAAGATTGTATAAAGGTTGGTTCTTCGTCCATTCTATTAGGATCTTGGTTGAAATACATACCAAGGGTTTAATAGTTGTCTCAAAGGGTTATCCTTCTTGTCTTTGCGTCTTCATTTCTGTTTGCTTCCATTGCTGCGTCATTTCCCTTTATTGAGTCGAGTTCTTCATTTCGAGTCTCATTTCCATTTGTTCTGACCATTGCTTCATTTGTATTTCTCGTCGAGTTGTGAACGTCGAAGATCGGGCACCATACGGCTAACCCCGTATCACCCACTTCGTCTTGCTAGGCTCTTGAAGAACAGCTGCCAATCGAACCAAGATTGTTGTTGTGCCTTGAGCAATCTTCTTAGCTCGACTTCTTGTAATTGGTCCGTCAGAAGGCACTCGAATCAACTCATCGACGTCTGTTGGAGACATGGCAGGCCTCACTGCATCAGTCTACTTTGATGATATCTTAATCTATAGCAAAACCTTGCATGAACATGTAGATCATCTTAGGGTTGTTTTGGACACTTTTAGGTTAGAAAAGCTTTATGTTAAATTGAAAAAGTGTTCTTTTTGCTCGGAGTCTACCATTTTTATTGGTTTTGTTGTGTCTAAAGGTGGATTGAAGGTAGATGAAGACAAGATCAAAGCAATAAAGGAGTGGCCTCAGCCAACTACACCAACAATGGTCAGATCGTTTCTCGGCTTGGCTGGCTTCTACAGAAGATTTGTGCGTGATTTCAGCACAATTGCAGCCCCTCTCCATGAGCTTACAAAGAAGGATACATCATTCAAATGGAGAGAACAACAAGAGAACGCATTCAACACTTTGAAGGACAGGTTATGCAACGCCCCGGTGCTCCAACTCCCTGACTTCTCCAAAGCATTTGAGATAGAGGTGGACGCATCTGGCCATGGCATAGGAGGCGTGCTCTTGCAAGACAAGAAACCCATAGCTTATTTCAGTGAAAAGCTTAGTAGGGTTGAGTTGAATTACCCTACTTATGATAAAGAGTTGTATGCTTTAATTAGGGTTTTGAAAACTTGGCCTCATTATTTGTGGCCTAAGGAGTTTGTAATCCATTCTGATCATGAGTCCTTAAAGTATTTGAAAGGCCAATCCAGACTCAGCAGGCGACATGCAAGATGAGTTGAATTTATGGAGACCTTTCCTTATGTTGTAAAGCATAAGAAAGGCAAAGAGAATGTGTTAGCTGACGCCCTTTCTCGCAGATATGTTCTGATGAGGGGCCATCCGTCAAGCCACCACCGAGCACGCCCATCCTCTTTGATGGTCCAATGACAAGGGCGCGAGCCAAGAAGCTTCAAAGGGACTTGTTTGCATTTGTGGCGTACCATGGAGACAAGGAAGCCAAGAATGCCCCTGAGAAAAAGCCATTATTCATGAGCAGCCTCGTCGCCAAGGATTCAAGCCACGAAGTGCCAGATTGAGGCACCGGCGCAGCGGTGCCTAGGCTGGGCACAAGCGCGCGCGCCAGCGGCGCCCCGCACATGTGTGCGTTGCTTGGGCTTGTTAGGCCATTTTGGGCCGCCCTCTTTAATTGTTTTACTTAGACTTTTTCTAGCTATTTTCTGATTATTAGGAAGACATATAAATAGCTTCTAGTGGTTATTATTTCAGATTAGAAACCTTTATCATAAAACTGAGTGTTTTCTCTCCATAGTGAGAATCGAAGACTTGTTCTTCAAAGTATTGCAATTTCAGCTTGGTTTGTCTTGTTTGCATCAATTATCGATCATAGTTGGTGTGCTAGTCGAATACGAGCATCTTCTTCGTGCTTTCAAGGCTGGATCCTTGATTGTGTGAAGTCGTACAAGGTTGGTCACTTGATCATTCAATCTGGTTCTCGTTTTCAAAGCAACGAGGGTCTTTTTGTTGTTTCATTTGGTTGATCTCATTTTCCCTATCGTTTTCATTTGAGTCTCATTATTTCCTTTCCATTTTCAGTTTGTCGAGTCCTTTTGTTGCATTTCTAATCGTTTGCTTGTTTCCCTTTGTTTGCTGAGTCGTTGATTGTCGAAGATCGGGCCAATCACGGTTAACCCCGTATCATGTTCTCTTGAACCAATGTGATGTTAAGATCCTTAGATTTGCAATGATTAGGGAATTGTATGCTAGTGATCCACACTTTGCTGAAATTTATAAGAATTGCATGTCTAGGAGAGAAATAGATACCTACTTTATTGATGATGGATACTTGTTTAAAGCTGGTAAATTGTGCATTCCTTCATCTAGTATACGTAGGCTTCTAACTAAAGAGGTTCATGAATCAAGAGGACATAGGGGTCTAGAAAAGACTTTAGAAGTGATGCAGTGAAGCCTGCCATGTCTCCAACCGACGTCGATGAGTTGATTCAAGTGCCTTCTGACGGACCAATTACAAGAAGTCGAGCTAAGAAGATTGCTCAAGGCACAACAGCAATCTTGGTTCGATTGGCAGCGGTTCTTGAAGAGCCTAGTAAGACAAAGTGGGTATCGTGCATTCGACATCAATTGAGCCAGGATTCCATGGATTAATTCAAGGGGCCGAAATTCACCTATTTCCTTATTTAGAAACATGTATTAGTTTGTCTCATTTTAGGGCTGAATTTAGTAAGTGACCGGGTGAGATAAATTGGTATATGGGTCAAAGTCAAACCTTTGACTTGACCATTCAATCTATGTGGTCAAGTCAAACCTTTGACTTGACCACATAGATTGAATTTTTGAGACCAAAGATTGAATTTTTCACCTTTACCTAAAGTTCGTTTTTGCCCTATTGCATTACTTTGCATTGCTTTGTTATTCTTCATTCTAGCACAAGAGTAGTTTGTGCATAAAGTCAAAAAAAAAGCAGAAAAGCAGAAGTGATCTACCCCAACTAGTTTTAAGCCACTTTTAACCCTAGTGACTGCTTGCTTAAAAATAGTTAAGTAGAAATCACTTTGAAGAAAAAGAGTGACGAAACAAAAGTCACTTAGCCCACCGTATTTCTGTCCTTGCATGATGAATTTGGCTTTATTAACTTGCATAGAGTCAATTGAGAGATTGCATGTGTTTTAGAGCTCATAGAGGGATTATTTGCATTGCTTGTCTTATTGCATACTTGCCATTTGCTTAAGCTGCATATTTCCTTTATTTATCATTAGTATACCATACCTACACCATATCTACCCATTTACTCCCTCAATTCAACCCAAAAACTGAATTAAGTTGATTGGATTGCTTTGAGACAAGTTTTGGCTTGATTAAGGTGTGGTATTGCTTGTTGTGATTTGCTTTAGAACACACTACTCTCTCTACTTTCTTGCTTGTTTCAGGAACAATGGTGATCACTAATGAGCCGAACTCGGCTGAATTGAATCTCACTAAGGAGGCAATCGACTTCATTAGGTTCTCCATTAATGAGAGTGTACGAGATGGTCAAGCTCGAGCTGTAGAGTTGGCCACGGCTGCAATAAATCCACAATTGCGGCATCTAGAGGAGCAACTTGCTACTTTGATTGAGTCATCTCAAGGAAGTCATAAGGTTGCCCCTGCAATAGAGCTTACAAGTGACCCAAATCAAGCCTCAATTAGCGACAAAGGCAAGCAACAAGCAATTGATGAAGAGCATGATGTGCTTGCTAGCTACAAAAAAGATCAAGACCCCCCGGCTAATTATTCACCCATGGCTGGCCGAGGCAGAGGTAGAGGTTTTGGGACGAGGATTCCAGCGGTTACTCATCAACAGCTCTGTAATCAGACAACAAACCGGTATCCTCAAGTCACTCATCCACAACAACAACAATACAACAATCCTTTTGATGATGTGACTTATGGTTATCCCGGGGAAGAACGGCGCCCATGGCATCCTCCCCTTGATGATTTCTATAACCAACCTGAGGTTGTAGAAGATATTCCACCAGCTTATGGAGTACAAAGGCCGAACAACAACAACAACGCTAACCAACAAATCAATCAGATTGGTAAGCGTGATATTAAGATCAAGATAGAACCATTCAGTGGAGAGCTCAATCCAGAAAAGTATCTAGAGTGGGAACAAGCTACAAATTTCATCCTAGATCACATGGGCTATGAAGAATGGGAGAAAGTTGCAGTTGTTGTTATTCACTTCGTTGGAACCGCTAGAAATTGGTGGTTCGGAATGAAGGAAGATAGAATCAGAAAGGCCTTACCACCTATTGAAACTTGGGGCCAGCTGAAGTTTGTCATGAGGAAGAAGTATGTGCCCAAAGAGCATACCGAGCACATGAGGCTGAAAGTTGTTACATGCAAACAAGGTACCAAGTCTCCAACCGAGTACTTCAATGAGCTAGAGGATTTGAGCTTCAAAGCGGGAATTCATCATTCCCAATGGTCTCTAAGGACCCAATTCATGGATGGACTGAATCAAAGCATTAAAGACACATTGCAGATTCAACAAATCAAGGATCTCAATGCCTTAGTACATTCAGCCCAATTACTCTATGAGTAACAACAAAGGAAGAAGAAGGAAGCTTGGAATGCACCAAAAAGGTATGTTTCTTGATACGTGATTGCCTCGGATGACTCCTTAGAAACCTCGTATATGACCCACACAAGTCCCGATCTTGCCTTGTAACGCTATTTCCAACCTGAATTTGCAATCAATGTAAGAACACGAAGAACACAAGTACCAAACTGATTTCGAAACACTAATTGAATCAAATAAGATAGTTCAACTTGGATGGCTCGAACGCTAATCCAAATTGATAAACTAGTTGATATGAATCGACTAGAACTAAACTTGATTGAATCAATCTTAATGAATCAAACGAACGAAACAAAGAGATTGAGAGAAAGAGTTCGCCGAGATGATGATGTTGAAGATCGCAGCTTTGCAAGCAAACACAAGATATTGTTTTTGGAGCCCAAGAGATAGATTAAACCAATTTGGGTTTAATCTCTCTCAAACTGATTTTTATTAATGAAATTGCAAAGTATAAATAGAGAATACAAAAGGCTATTACTTGGGGAGCAAGGAGAGAGGTATGGCCGGCCCTAATAGATAGATTAGGCCTCCTTGTCTTGCTTTCCAAGATATAATAAAATATCTAATAATATCTATCTAGATTCCCCTTAAATAAAATAAATCATGGCTGATTTATTTATTTAAGGAAAATAGCCTAACAACTATAAAATATCCAAACAAACTAAAAATATCTCTAACAACCAGGAGAGAGAAGATCAACCAACTAACATAAGCCTATTGGCTGATTTCTCTACATTATTTAAAAGCAAAAACACGCCTATAATAAATAAATAGAAGATATTTTCACTCACTTAGAATGGTCAAGTCAAAGAGTTGACTTTGACCCATATACCAATTTATCTCACCCGGTCACTTACTAAATTCAGCCCTAAAGTGAGACAAACTAATACATGTTTCTAAATAAGGAAATAGATGAATTTCGGCCCCTTTGAGTTAATCCATTGAATCTGGCCTCAATTGATGTCGAATGCACGAGACCCACTTTGTCTTGCTAGGCTCTTCAAGAACAGCTGCCAATCGAACCAAGATTGCTGTTGTGCCTTGAGCAATCTTCTTAGCTCGACTTCTTGCAATTGGTCTGTCAGAAGGCACTCGAATCAACTCATCGACGTCGGTTGGAGACATGGCAGGCTTCACTGCATCATTCTCCTCCACTTGAGCTCGAATCGTCACTGATTCGACGTCGGAATCAAAATCTGGCACATAAAGAGATAGATCAGCCACATTAAAAGTTGGATGGACACCATACTCACCAGGCATGTCAACATGATATGCATTAGGGCCGATTCTCCTAATGATTCGAAATGGTCCATCTCCTCTATGATCTAACTTGTTCTTCCTTTGATTTGGGAACCTTTCTTTCCTTAGATGCACCCAAACAAGATCTCCTTCTTCAAAGATAACCTGTTTTCGACCCTTATCAGCATGGGCCTTGTACTTCATGGATTTCCGCTCCAAGTGCATCTTTGTCCTCTCATGTAGCTTCTTCACAAACTCAGCCCGCTTGTCAGCTTCAAAACTCTCTTTTCCCTTGTATGCCTGAGGCGTCAAATCCACTGGAGTGCTCGGATTCAGCCCATAAACAACCTCAAAAGGGGTCATTTTTGTAGCTGAATGGATTGACCTGTTATAAGCAAACTCCACAAAAGGCAAAACATCTTCCCAACGTTTGAGGTTAGCTTTAAGCATAGTTCTAAATAAAACCCCTAACGTTCTATTAGTAACTTCAGTTTGCTCATCAGTTTGTGGATGACATGAGGTAGAAAATAGCAATTTAGTTCCCAATTTAGACCACAGACTCTTCCAAAAATAACTCAAAAACTTAGCATCACGATCTGAAACAATAGAACAAGGAATGCCATGCAATCTAACAACTTCTCTAAAGAACAAATGAACAACATGCACAACACCATCAGTCGTGTGACAAGGAATAAAATGAGCCATTTTGGAAAAACGGTCTACTACCACAAAGATAGAATCTCTACCCTTCCTAGTTCTAGGCAATCCTACAATGAAGTCCATAGAAATGTCCATCCAAGGTGAACTAGGAATAGGCAAAGGCTGATACAAACCATGGGGATTAAGTCTAGACTTAGCTTTAGCACAAACAACACAACTCTTGACAAATCTAAGCACATAGTTACTCATTTTAGGCCAAAAGTAGTCTTCTTTTAATCCTTCTAAAGTCTTTTCTAAACCCCTATGTCCTCTTGATTCATGAACCTCTTTAGTTAGAAGCCTACGTATACTAGATGAAGGAATGCACAATTTACCAGCTTTAAACAAGTATCCATCATCAATAAAGTAGGTATCTATTTCTCCCCTAGACATGCAATTCTTATAAATTTTAGCAAAGTGAGGATCACTAGCATACAATTCCTTAATCATTGCAAATCCAAGGATCTTAACATCACATTGGTTCAAGAGAACATATCTGCGAGAAAGGGCGTCAGCTACCACATTCTCTTTGCCTTTCTTATGCTTGACAACATAAGGAAATGTCTCCATAAATTCAACCCATCTTGCATGTCGCCTGCTGAGTCTGGATTGGCCTATCAAATACTTCAAGGCCTCATGATCAGAATGGATTACAAACTCTTTAGGCCACAAATAATGAGACCAAGTTTTCAAAACCCTAATTAAAGCATACAACTCTTTATCATAAGTAGGGTAATTCAACTCAGCCCCACTAAGCTTTTCACTAAAGTAAGCTATGGGTTTCTTGTCTTGCAAGAGCACGCCTCCTATGCCATGTCTAGAAGCGTCCACCTCTATCTCCAATGCCTTGGAAAATTCAGGGAGTTGGAGTACTGGGGCGTGGCATAACCTGTCCTTCAGAGTGTTGAAGGCGTTCTCTTGTTGCTCTCTCCATTTGAATGCTGAATCCTTCTTCGTAAGTGATACGTGATTGCCTCGGATGACTCCTAAGAAACCTCGTATATGACCTCACAGGATCCCGATCTTGCCAGTAAACTTGATTTCAACCTGAATATGCTAACAAGTCAATAACTTTCTCATAAACAACGAAATTGAATCAAATTGATGAATTGAAGGACCGATCAGATTTGATAGAATAGTTCAACTTGATAGTTCAAACGGATTGGCTCTAACGCTAAATCCGATTGATTAACTAGTTTGATCTTTAATAATCACAACTAGAACAATCTAATTGAATAAACTAACAAACCAGATTCGAACAAGAGAGAAATCGGATTGATGTTGGACGAATGATGATTCTCGAATTGCAATTCACACGAACACAAGTTGGTATTTTTTTGGAGCCCAAAAGCAAGACTAAACCAAAGAGGTTTAATCTTACTTCAAGCTGATTTTTATTAATGAATTTGCAAAGTATAAATAGAGAATACAAAGCTATTACTTGGGGAGCAAGGAGAGAGGTATGGCCGGCCCTAATAGATAGATTACGCCTCCTTGTCTTGCTTCCCAAGATATAATAAAATATCTATAATAATATCTATCTAGATCCCCTTAAATAAAATAAATCATGGTTGATTTATTTATTTAAGGAAATATCCTAACAAACTCAAAATATCTAAAACAAACTAAAAATATCTCTAACATAGAAGAGAGAGAAGATCAACCAACTAACATAAGCCTATTGGCTGATTTCTCTACATTATTAAATTAAAAGCACACGCCTATAATTAAACAAATAAGATATTTTCTCTTACTTAAAATGGTCAAGTCAAAGGGTTGACTTTGACCCACATACCAATTTATCTCACCCGGTCACTTACTAAATTCAGCCCTAAAGTGAGACAAACTAATACATGTTTCTAAATAAGGAAATAGTGAATTTCGGCCCTCTTGAGTTAATCCATTGAATCCGGGCTCAATTGATGTCGAATGCAAGAGACCCATTTTGACTTGGTTGGCTCTTCAAGAACAGCTGCCAATCGAACCAAGATTGTTGTTGTGCCTTGAGCAATCTTCTTAGCTCGACTTCTTGTAATTGGTCCGTCAGAAGGCACTCGAATCAACTCATCGACGTCGGTTGGAGACATGGCAGGCTTCACTGCATCATTCTCCTCCACTTGAGCTCGAATCGTCTCTGATTCGACGTCGGAATCAAAATCTGGCACATAAAGAGATAGATCAGCCACATTAAAAGTCGGATGGACACCATACTCACCAGGCATGTCAACATGATAAGCATTAGGGCCGATTCTTCTGATGATACGAAATGGTCCATCTCCTCTCTGATCTAACTTGTTCTTCCTTTGATTTGGGTACCTTTCCTTCCTTAGATGCACCCAAACGAGATCTCCTTCTTCAAAGATAACCTGTTTCCGACCCTTATCAGCATGGGCCTTGTACTTCATGGGTTTCCTCTCCAAGTGCATCTTTGTCCTCTCATGTAGCTTCTTCACAAACTCAGCCCGCTTGTCAGCTTCAAAACTCTCTTTTCCCTTGTATGGCTGAGGCGTCAAATCCACTGGAGTCCTCGGATTCAGTCCATAAACAACCTCAAAGGGGGTCATTTTTGTAGCTGAATGGATTGACCTGTTATAAGCAAACTCCACAAAAGCCAAATTAAAGCATGCAAGGACAGAAATATGGTGAGCTAAAGTGACTTTTATCTCGTCACTATTTTTTCTACAAAGTGATTTTTACTTAGCTAATTTTCTAGCAAGCAATCACTAGGGGTGAAAGTGGCTTGAAACTAGCTGGGGTAGATCACTTTTCTTTTCTGATTTTTTTTTCTTTTTTCTTTTTTTTTTTGACTTTATGCACAATCTACTCTTGTGCTAGAATGAAGAAATAAACAAAGCAATGCAATAATGCAAGGGACGAAATTAAAAAGGGTATACACGAACTGATTTTTTTTATCTAAGTGATTTTAAACTACCAATGAAACCAACTAGAAGCCAAATTAATAAAAGAAGAAAAGGGTAGGTCGAATTGATAGGATGCAATAGCAAAAATCAGCAAATATCAACAAGCAATATGAATCTCTATTGATCATGCAACATGCAATAAAAACTCATAAAAATTGTAGGAAGACAATTGCTAATCCATATTGCAACACAACTCAACCAATTCAGCCAATAAACATGCAAAATCCCTTAAAAAATCTCCTAGGTGGGTAATTGCTTGGAGGGCAAGTAATCAACTAAGGCGATTAGGGTTTGTGAGATCTCGGCTGAATTAGGTTTAGGGTTTTCGGCTTTGGCTCTAGGGTTTGGGGAATGGAAGGGTTTCGGTCTAGGGTTGGCCGCCAATAGGGTTAGGGTTTGGGTTTGGCCGTCAATTAGGGTTAGGATTCGAGAGGGGGTGGGGTGCGATTCTAGGGTTAGGGTGGTCCGATTTAGACGGGGCTGGTGGGGTTATGATCGTGGAGTGGTGGTGGAGGGTGCGGCTAGGGTTAACGACACCAGGTCGTGGTGGTTAGGTGGTGGTGCGTGGTGGTGGGGTGGCGGAGATGTGGTGGCGGTGGTAAAAATTTAGATTATGGTCTCAAAAATCCTAGCTTTGGGTAAAGGCGGAATTTTTCGGGATCAAAAACTGAATTAAATTAACTAGAAAGCAAATTATGGAAAGAATAATTTACTTGGCGAGACGCTGGATTATGATACCACTTGTGATTGCCTCGGAATCCTCCTTGATAATCTCGTATATGGGCCCACACAAGTCCCGATCTTGCCAGTAGACAACTTCAATCCTACAAAAGCTCTCAAATTTAGATGACTTGTTGCGCAAGGAATTACGAAATGGAATTGATCAATTGATGAGAAGAACGAGATTTGATAAATTGAAAGACTCAATTTTGATAGTTCAATCAGATTGGCTCTAACGCTAAATCTGATTGATTGACTAGAATGATCTTTAACAATCAATTCTAGAACAATCGCTTATTGAATAGATCAATCAACCAAACTTAATCAAACAAAAGAAGAGATCAAAAAGATGATGATGGTGTTCGACGATGGTGATGGTGATGATCGAATGATTGAACTTGCAAGCACACAAAACTCATTATTTTGGAGCCCAAAGACAAGATAAACCTTTCTTAGGGTTTATCTTATCTCAAGCTGATTTTCATTAATGAAAGACAAGAGTTTAAACAGTAGAATACAAAGCTATTACTTGGGGAGCAAGGAGAAGAGGTGGCCGGCCCTATAGAGGGTATTTTGGTCTCCTTGTCTTGCTTCCCAAGATATAATAAAATATCTAATTAAATCTATCTAGATTTCCTTAAATAAAATAAATCATGGCTGATTTATTTATTTAAGGAAAATATCCTAACAACTATAAAATATCCAAAACAAACTAAAAATATCTCTAACAACCAAGAGAGAGAATATCAACCAACTAACATAAGCCTATTGATTAATTCTCTACATTATTAAAATAGAAAACATGCCTATATTAAATATAATAGAGATATTTTCTCTACTTAGAATGGTCAAGTCAAAGAGATGACTTTGACCCATATACCAATTTATCTCACTCGGTCACTTACTAAATTCAGCCCTAAAGTGAGACAAACTAACATATGTTTCTAAATAAAGAAATGATGGATTTTCGGCCCTCTTGAGTTAGTCCATGGAATCCGGGCTCAATTGATGTCGAATGCATGAGACCCACTTTGTCTTGCTAGGCTCTTCAAGAACCGCTGCTAATCGAACCAAGATTGTTGTTGTGCCTTGAGCAATCTTCTTAGCCTTGCTCCTTGTAATTGGTCCGTCAGAAGGCACTCGAATCAACTCATCGACGTCGGTTGGAGACATGGCAGGCTTCACTGCATCATTGGGAAGCAAGAAAAGGTCTATTTTACCCTCCCTAGGGCCGGCCACATGTCTTGCTTGCTCCCCAAGTAATAGCTTTGTATTCTACTATTTAAACTTTTATTTTTCATTAATAAAAATCAGCTTGAGATTAGATAAACCCAGAGAAGGTTTATCTAGTCCTTGGTGATGAAGGATCATCTAGTCAGCCACCTCCAAGTTCCCCTACACTCTTTGATGGGCCAATCACTAGATCCCGAGCCAAGAAGCAACAAAGTGGAATGCATGCTTTTGTGTGCTACATATGTGCTAAGGAGGCGAGAGAGAGCAAGGATTCCAAGGCCAAGGCTGTATGCGTGTTAAGCGCCGGTGGATCATCGAGCCATGGCTGCAGCGACGCGCCCCAGTCCAGCGATGCAGCGACGCGCCTACTCCAGCGCCACGATGCAACGGCGCGCCCTTGAGCGTGCCTGTCCGAGTGCGCGCGCGCCTTGCCTGTCCAAGTAAGCATGTGTTGGTTTTATTTATTGGACTTGTTCTCTTTTGGGCCACTCTCCATATTGGGCCTTTATCTAGCTTAAGTTTAATTAGACTTTAATTGGTATTTTCTTTGCAATTGCTGGACATATAAATAGTTTAGGATTGTTATTTTCAGATTTTAGACAACTCAGAATTTATATTTGCTTTCTCATTGAATAGAGAGAAAATGAGAGCCTTGGCTTTCAACCGTGTGTGTATTGCAGCTTGGTTTGCTTGAATTGTGTCAATACTCATCGAAGATTGGTGCCTTTCAACGATCACGAGCCCCCTTCTTGTGCTTCAAGGTCTCGTTCCTTGTTGTGTAAGATTGTATAAGGTTGGTTCTTCGTCCATTCTTTTAGGATCTTGGTTGAAATATACACCAAGGGTTTAATAGTTTCTCTCAAAGGGTTATACTTCTTTTAATCTGCGTCGGTTTCTTTCATTGTGTCTTCATTTCTGTTTGATTTCCATTACTGCGTCACTTCTCCTTTGTCGAGTCGAGTCCTTCACTTCGAGTCTTAATTCTATTTGTTTCTGACCATTGTTGCATTTATGTTTCTTGTTGAGTTGTGAACGTCGAAGGTCGGGCACCATACGGTTAACCCCGTATCAAATTGGTATCAGAGCTTCGTTGACGACGTTCTTTTCGTTACCACCAAAAAGTGTCTGCAAAAAAACCAAAAAGAGTCCTCCGGAGATCAGGTTCGATTAATCTAATATCTTTGAATTAAACTTGAAAGTACTAAATCGGTTTGTTCTTGTGCAGTGGTTTGTTTTGCCTAGCCAAACACGTCCTTAGCCCAAGAAAAACCGTCACCCTCGGAAAACCTCAACCACCAACGCCCCACCACTTCCACAAAATCCGTCCACCACCATTGTTTAAGTCAGCCACGAAATTTTAATTAAATTAGGAGTATAATCTGATTTAATTAATTCAGGTTCAAAGCTCCTAAGTCCATTCCTACATTTAAGGTTGACCAAATCTTCTCCATATCACCAGCCACCAAATCCACGCCCACCTCCTATTCTTAAGGGAGAACCATTCAAACCACTTTGAATTCAAAGTCACGCCTCAACCACCCATCTTTCAGCCTATTCCTTCTCCACAATTCTAGGGATTGCGTCCAACCTCTCCAACGCCCACATTCCCACAATCAGCCACTCTCTATTTTAATTTTTTGCACATTATATTCGCATCTTAGGTTAACATTTTATTCGTCATTTTATTTTTCGAAATTATTTGTATTATTCTGATTATTTCTGGTTAAAAAAAATCAAAAAAAAAGAAGAGAAAAGAAAAATCAGAAATCAGATTGTTATTTCTTTTGTTTCATTCATAGTATAGTATTGCATTTCATTTCATTGCATAGTTGTAATTAAATTAGTGCAAGCATATCATCTTCTTCTCTTCTCTTCTACTTCTCTTGAGTTTGACGCCACCATTGGAGTTGATTTCAAGCCTTCCATTTTCGAGCCCTACCCTCACCCAAACAAACCACTCCAAGTTCATACTTGGTTAAGGAAATCAAGGTGAGAACGGCTTAATCGAGGTTTGATCTCTTTCTCTTTTCATCTCCATTCTTAACACACTTGAGTCTTCTTTTCTTGGACGTTTCTTCCCCAACCTTCATCTTCTCGTGTTTTGTTGCATATTTATCTTGGATTTGAGTTTGATCATTTCAAGCAGATTGAAACAATGAGCTCGATCACACACCGAGAGTGAGTGTGAGTGAAACACTTGAGAGGTTGATTTGGATTAAACTAGCTTAACAAGTTTGCATTGTAGTGTATTGTGTTGATTGTTGCAGAATCATGTCTAACGATAGTGGAGAAGTACGCCACACCCAGAGTCCGGAGCCTATCCATCCCGATGTGTTCAACTTGTTGAACTCACTCAACTAGAACATCTCTCGCCTTAATACAAGGATGGCGGCCTTGGAGTCGTTGGCGACGCCTACGCCAGGCACCGTGCCAAGCGTAGCCCCGAGTGCCGGTCCAGCGGCGCACCAACAAAGCGCAGATGCTGGCCACGAGCAAAGCGCCATCAACACGGGCAAACAGCCCCAAGTTGATCTTCTTTTGGCGTCCACATCCCAACACCATTGTTTCCAACACCAGAATAGGGAAGATCCTCCTAACTCTGCTCATTTACATCATCCCACGGGAAACTTTGCTCGAAGGGTCCCTATTATTGCTCAGCCCACCCCCCTTTGGGATGGGTTCCCTCGTACTAATGATTATCAAGGATTTCAGGGGCAAGGTAGAGCATCTAGTGACATGCAAACGTCCTTTGATGACTATGATGTCGAGGACGATGATTGGAAGCATTACTCTAGGAGGCCAGGGAGGGAGCGACGAGATGGTAGAGAAAGGCGCCCTAGAAGGCCAAGGGAGCCGGAGCAAGATGGAGTTGGCAAGATCAAGGTGAAGATCCCTGCCTTTGAAGGCAAGTGTGACCCGGACACTTACATGGAATGGGAGACAAAAATCGAGCAAGTGTGGAACTGCCACAACTTCGTCGAGTCCAAAAAGGTACAACTCGCAACCCTTGAATTCTCCGGTTATGCACTAATATGGTGGGATAATTTGGTGAAAGAAAGGAGGCGCAACTTGGATGCACCCATAGCGAGTTGGGATCAAATGAAGGTGTTGATGAGAGGGCGTTTTATACCGCAACATTACGCCCGGGAGCTAAGGCAGCGGCGAGAAGAGGTGGCCGACCCTATAGAGGGTATTTTGGTCTCCTTGTCTTGCTTCCAGAGATATAATAAAATATCTAATTAAATCTATCTAGATTCCCTTAAATAAAATAAATCATGGCTAATTTATTTATTTAAGGAAAATATCCTAACAAACTGAAAATATCCAAAACAAACTAAAAATATCTCTAACAACCAAGAGAGAGAATATCAACCAACTAACATAAGCCTATTGGTTGATTTCACTACATTATTTAAAAGCAAAAACACGCCTATAATAAAATAATAGAAGATATTTTCTCTTACTTAGAATGGTTAAGTCAAAGGTTTGATTTTGACCCATGTACCAATTTATCTCACCCGGATACCTACTAAATTCAGCCCTAAAGTGAGACAAACTAATACATGTTTCTAAATAAGGAAATAGGTGAATTTCGGCCCTCTTGAATCAATCCATGGAATCCGGGCTCAATTGATGTCGAATGCACGAGACCCACTTAGGCTTGGTTGGCTCTTCAAGAACAGCTGCCAATCGAACCAAGATTGCTGTTGTGCCTTGAGCAATCTTCTTAGCTCGACTTCTTGTAATTGGTCCGTCAGAAGGCACTCGAATCAACTAATCGACGTCGGTTGGAGACATGGCAGGCTTCACTGCATCATTCTCCTCCACTTGAGCTCGAATCGTCTTTGATTCGACGTCGGAATCAAAATCTGGCACATAAAGAGATAGATCAGCCACATTAAAAGTCGGATGGACACCATACTCACCAGGCATGTCAACATGATATGCATTAGGGACGATTCTTCTGATGATACGAAATGGTCCATCTCCTCTCTGATCTAACTTGTTATTTCTTTGATTTGGGAACCTTTCCTTCCTTAGATGCACCCAAACAAGATCTCCTTCTTCAAAGATAACCTATTTCCGACCCTTATCAGCATGGGCCTTGTACTTCATGGATTTCCTCTCCAAGTGCATCTTTGTCCTCTCATGTAGCTTCTTCACAAACTCAGCCCGCTTGCCAGCTTCAAAACTTTCTTTTCCCTTGTATGGATGAGGCGTCAAATCCATCGGAGTCCTCGGATTCAGCCCATAAACAACCTCAAAAGGGGTCATTTTTGTAGCTGAATGAATTGACCTGTTATAAGCAAACTCCACAAAAGGCAAAACATCTTCCCAACGTTTGAGGTTAGCTTTAAGCATAGTTCTAAGTAAAACCCCTAACGTTCTATTAGTAACTTCAGTTTGCCCATCAGTTTGTGGATGACATGAGGTAGAAAACAGCAATTTAGTTCCCAATTTAGACCACAGACTTTTCCAAAAATAACTCAAAAATTTAGCATCACGATTTGAAACAATAGAACAAGGAATGCCATGCAATCTAACAACTTCTCTAAAGAACAAATCAGCAACATGCACAGCATCATCAGTTGTGTGACAAGGAATAAAATGAGCCATTTTGGAAAAACGGTCTACCACTACAAAGATAGAATCTCTACCCTTCCTAGTTCTAGGCAATCCCACAATGAAGTCCATAGAAATGTCTTCCCAAGGTGAACTAGGAATAGGCAAAGGCTGGTACAAACCATGGGGATTAAGTCTAGACTTAGCTTTAGCACAAACAACACAACTCTTGACAAATCTAAGCACATAATTACTCATCTTAGGCCAATAGTAGTGTTCTTTTAAACCTTCTAAAGTCTTTTCTAAACCCCTATGTCCTCTTTATTCATGAACCTCTTTAGTTAGAAATCTACATATACTAGATGAAGGAATGCACAATTTACCAGCTTTAAACAAGTATCCATCATCAATAAAGTAGGTATCTATTTCTCCCCTAGACATGCAATTCTTATAAATTTCAGCAAAGTGAGGATCACTAGCATACAATTCTTTAATCATTGCAAATCCAAAGATCTTAACATCACATTGGTTCAAGAGAACATACCTGCGAGAAAGGGCGTCAACTACCACATTCTCTTTGTCTTTCTTATACTTTACAACATAAGGGAAGGTCTCCATAAATTCAACCCATCTTGCATGTCGCCTGCTGAGTCTGGATTGGCCTTTCAAGTACTTCAAGGCCTCATGATCAGAATGGATTACAAACTCTTTAGGCCACAAATAATGAGACCAAGTTTTCAAAACCCTAATTAAAGCATACAACTCTTTATCATAAGTAGGGTAATTCAACTCAGCCCCACTAAGCTTCTCACTAAAATAAGCTATGGGTTTCTTGTCTTGCACGAGCACGCCTCCTATTCCATGGCTAGAAGCGTCCACCTCTATCTCAAATGCTTTGGAGAAGTCAGGGAGTTGGAGCATTGGGGCGTGGCATAATCTGTCCTTCAAAGTGTTGAAGGCGTTCTCTTGTTGCTCTCTCCATTTGAATGCTGAATCCTTCTTTGTAAGCTCATGGAGAGGGGTTGCAATTGTGCTAAAATCACGCACAAATCTCCTGTAGAAGCCAGCCAAGCCGAGTAAAGAGCGCACCATGGTTGGTGTAGTCGGCTGGGGCCACTCCTTGATTGCCTTGATCTTGTCTTCATCTACCTTCAATCCACCTTTAGACACAACAAAACCAAGAAAAATGGTAGACTCCGAGCAAAAAGAACACTTTTTCAAATTAACATAAAGCTTTTCTAACCTCAAAGTGTCCAAAACAGCCCTAAGATGATCTACATGTTCATGCAAGGTTTTGCTATAGACTAAGATATCATCAAAGTAGACTACAACAAATTTGCCTAAGTATCTTCTCAAAACATGGTTCATAAGCCTCATGAAAGTACTAGGTGCATTAGTTAATCCAAAAGGTATTACTAACCATTCATATAAACCATACTTAGTTTTAAAGGCAGTTTTCCATTCATCCCCTTCCCTCATCCTAATTTGATGGTACCCACTTCTTAAATCAATCTTAGAAAATAAATTAGCACCATGCAATTCATCAAGCATATCATCTAATCTAGGAATGGGATGACGGTACTTAACTGTTATTTGGTTGATCGCCCTGCAATCAACACACATTCTCCAAGTGCCATCCTTCTTTGGCACCAAAATCACCGGAACCGCGCATGGGCTGAGGGATTCGCGCACATAGCCTTTGTCCATGAGATCTTGCACTTGTCTTTGAAGCTCGGCGGTCTCCTCTGGACTTGCTCTATAGGCTGTACGGTTTGGTAAAGAAGCGTCGGGCACCAAATCAATTTGATGCTCAATGCCTCTAATTGGTGGAAGGCCTTGTGGCAACTCTTCAGGCATCACATCTTCAAATTCCTGTAATAGAGCTTGAATGCACTTTGGAAGATGTGAAATATCTTGACTAATAATAAGTATGTCTTTCCTCATAAGAAGTAAGCAAAAAGAGTTAGGGAAAGAAATACTAGATTGAGTAACTAGAGAGTGCTTTTCTACACTGCCTTTTAAGCCGATTTTTGGCTCTTTCTATAGGCGTTCTTTTTCCAGATCTGTAGCTCTCTGAGTCTATGAATTGCTCACAAAATTTAAGGGAAAACGCCCGAGTGGTTTGGGAGATAGCCCCGTTTTCGTCTAAGATGCACTGCTGGAAGTGTTGCTCGGCACTTTTGACGATTTAGGGACTTTTTCTGGGCGTTTTTCGTCCCAATCAATAGCTCCACTCGTGCTTGATGTTTTCCTAAAATTTGAGCCAGAATTCCCAGGTGGAGACTGGGAAACGCCGCTAGTCTTTGTTGGTGCGTCGGGCGTCGAGCGCCGGGCCGCAACCTTGGCCGCCGATTCGGCCTCCTCTTTCACTTCCTTGGCACGCTTAAGTGTCCTAGCTTGGTCTCTACGTACCTGGTCCTGTAAAACTTGTTGGGGCGACAGTGGTAGAAGAGAAACTCTCCTCCCGTCATAGTTAAACGAATAGGTATTAAGCATGCCATCATATATAACTCTCCTATCGAATAACCATGGTCTACCTAACAAGATATGAGTGCATTCCATGTTTACCACATCACACATGATATCATCCACATAATTGCCTATGGAAACACGGACTAAGCATTGATGAGTAACTAAGTTAGGACCATCAGAATCATTAATACCATTTAGACCATAACTAGTAGCCCTAGGTTGGGTTTTTAATTGCAAGTGATCAACTACCTTAGCATTAATAATGTTACAGCAGCTACCACTATCAATTATCATGCATAACACTTGTTCTTTACTGTACACCTAGTATGAAAAATATTTTCCCTTAGATCTAGCCTAGGTGTTTTTTGTAAAGTAAGAGTACGCATGGTTACCAAAGTTAGAGGCTGTTCAGTGCAATCTGGTTCAATGGCCTCCACGTCCTCCTCTTCTTGTCCATTGCTCTCCTCCTCCACTTGATTTGGAGGTATATCTTCATCACTCACATATCCTCCATTGGTGGTGAGTAGCACTTGTTTCTGATTTGGACAATCCTTGGCATAATGACCTCTTCCTTGACATTTATAGCACACTAGATCTCGTGCTCTTGGATGATTTGGAGGTCCATTGTTGGGACATCTTTGGCCTTGAAAACCTGCTGGTTTAGGTGAGCTAGAAGCTCCCTTTTGCTGCATAGAAGGGTTAGAAGAATAAGAATTGGAATTTGAACTAGGATTAGAAACATACCTTTTTGGTGCATTCCAAGCTTCCTTCTTCTTCCTTTGTTGTTGCTCATAAAGTAGTTGGGCTGAATGTACTAAGGCATTGAGATCCTTGATTTGTTAAATCTCCAATGTGTCTTTAATGCTTTGATTCAGTCCAGCCATGAATTGGGTCCTTAGAGACCGTTGGGAATGATGAATTCCCGCTTTGAAGCTCAAATCCTCTAGCTCATTGAAGTACTCAGTTGGAGACTTGGTACCTTGTTTGCATGTGGCAACTTTCAATCTCATGTGCTCAGTATGCTCTTCAGGCCTTTCTAATTCGATCCTCCTTCATTCTGAGCCACCAATTTCCTGCGGTCCCAACAAAGTGGATAACAACAACAACAACTTTCTCCCATTCTTCATAGCCCATGTGATCTAGAATGAAGTTTGTAGCTTGCTCCCACTCTAGATACTTCTCTGGATTGAGCTCTCCACTGAATGGCTCTATCTTGATCTTTATATCACGCTTACCAATCTTATTGACGGTTTGGTTAGCGGTGTTGTTGTTGTTCGGCCTTTATACTCCATAATCTGGTGGAATATCCTGTACAACCTCAACTTGGTTGTAGAAATCATCAAGGGGAGGATGCCATGGGCGCCTTTCTTCCCCGGTGTAGCCATAAGTCACATCATCATAAGGATTGTTGTAATATTGTTGTTGATGATGATTGGCTTGAGGATACCGGTTTGCTGGCTGATTATAGAATTGTTGATGAGTAACCGGTGGAGTCCTCGTCCCAAAGCCTCATCCTCTGCCTCGGCCTGCCGTGGGGGAATAATGAGCCCGGGGATCTTGATCTTTGTAGCTAGCAAGCACATCATGCTTTTCATCAACTGCTTGTTGCTTGCCTTTGTCGCTACCTGAGGCTTGATTTGGATCACTTGTAAGCTCTATTGCAGGGGCAATCTTATGACTTTCTTGAGATGACTCAATCAAAGTGGCAAGTTGCTCCTCTAGACGCCGTAATTGTGGAGTCAATGCAGCCGTGGCCAACTCTACAGCTCGAGCTTGACCATCTCGTACACTATCACTAATAGACAACCTGATGAAATCGATGGCCTCCTTAGAAAGGTTCAGTTCAGCCGAGTTAGGCTCATTCGGGATCACCATTGTTCCTGAAACAAGCAAGAAAGTAGAGAGAGTAGTTTGTTCTAAAGCAAATCACAACAAGCAATACCACACCTTGATCAAGCCAAAACTTGCCTCAAAGCAATCCAATCAACTTAATTCAATTTTTGGGTTGAATTGAGAGAGTAAATGGGTAGATATGGTGTAGATATGGAATACTAATGATAAATAAAGGAAATATGCAGCTTAAGCAAATGGCAAGTATGCAATAAGACAAGCAATGCAAATAATCCCTCTATGAGCTTTAAAACACATGCAATCTCTCAATTGACTATATGCAAGTTAATAAAGCCAAATTAAGCATCCAAGGACAGAAATATGGTGGGCTAAAAGTGACTTTTTGTTTTGTCACTATTTTTCTTCAAAGTAATTTCTACTTAACTATTTTTAAGCAAGCAGTCACTAGGGTTGAAAGTGGCTTAAAACTAGCTGGGGTAGATCACTTTTCTTTTCTGATTTTTTTTTTACTTTATGCACAATCTACTCTTGTGCTAAAATTGAGAAACAAGCAAAGCAATGCAACAATTGAATGCAAGGAAAAAAAACAAAAGCTAACTGATTTTTTTTTTATCTAAGTGACTTTAAACTACCAATGAAACCAACTAGAAGCCAAATTAACAAAGAAGAATAAGGGGTAAGGCCGAGTATATGGGATGCAATGACAAAATCAGCAATTATCAACAATGCAATATGAATCTCTATTGATCATGCAACATGCAATAAAAACTCATAAAATTTGTAGGAAGACAAAAGCTAATCTATATTGCAACACAACTCAACCAATTCAACCAAAAGCATGCAACAAATCCCTTAAAATCTCCTAGATGGTTAATTGCTTGGGGGCAAGTAATTCAAGGGAATTAGGGTTTGGGGATGCTCTCGGCTGAGGCTAGGGTTTGGGTGGGGTTAGGGTTTGGTTCTAGGGTTGGCGAGAGGGCAGACTAGGGTTTCGGTTTAGGGTTTCACCGAATTAGGGTTAGGGTTTGGTAGGGTATGTCGCGGGTTAGGGTTAGGGTTTGCGTGAGGATGGGGTAGCGGTTCTAGGGTTAGCCGAATTGGATGGGGTTGGTGGGGTTAGTTTCGGCTGGTGGTGGAGAGTGGTGCGGTCCTAGAGAGCGACACCAGTTTGGGGTGGTGGTGGGTGGTTCGTGGTGGTAGGGTGGTGGAGATGTGGTGGTTGATGGTGAAAAATTCAATCTTTGGTCTCAAAAATTCAAACTTTAGGTAAAGGTGGGATTTTTAGGATCAAAAACTGAATCAAATCAATTAGAAAGCAAATTAAGGAAAGAAAATTTTACTTGGCGAGACGCTGGATTATGATACCACTTGATACGTGATTGCCTCGGATGACTCCTCAGAAACCTCGTATATGACCCACACAAGTCCCGATCTTGCCAGTAACCTCGATCTAACCTGAATTTGCTTATCAATGTGAGAAATCGTGCACAACAAGTAACAAACGGAATTGAATTGATTGAAGGAGAATCGATCAGATTTGATAGATTAGTTCAACTTGATAGTTCAAACGGATTGGCTCTAACGCTAAATCCGATTGATTAACTAGTTTGATCTTTAACAATCACAACTAGAACAATCTAATTGAACAAAACCACATATCAGATTCGAACAAAGAGAGAAGAGAGATCGATTGATGATGATGATGTTGATCGAACAAGCACAAGCAAAGACTCGAGTTTTTAGAGCCCAAAGACAAGATAAACCTTTCTTAGGGTTTATCTTATCTCAAGTTGATTTTATTGAATGAAATAACAAGAGTATAAATAGAGAATACAAAGCTATTTACTTGGGGAGCAAGGAGGAGCATATGGCCGACCCTAACAAGATAGAATAAGCCTCCTTGTCTTCCTTCCCAAGATATAATAAAATATCTATAATGATATCTATCTAGATCCCCTTAATTAAATAAATCATGGCTGACTTATTTAATTAAGGAAATATCTCTAACAAACTAAATATATCCAAAACAAACTAAAAATATCTCTAACAACCAAGAGAGAGAATATCAACCAACTAACATAAGCCTATTGGTTGATTTCTCTACATTATTTAAAAGCAAAAACACGCCTATAATAAAATAATAGAAGATATTTTCTCTTACTTAGAATGGTCAAGTCAAATGGTTGATTTTGACCCATGTACCAATTTATCTCACCCGGTCACCTACTAAATTCAGCCCTAAAGTGAGACAAACTAATACATGTTTCTAAATAAGGAAATAGGTGAATTTCGGCCCTCTTGAATCAATCCATGGAATCCGGGCTCAATTGATGTAGAATGCACGAGACCCACTTAGGCTTGGTTGGCTCTTCAAGAACAGCTGCCAATCGAACCAAGATTGCTGTTGTGCCTTGAGCAATCTTCTTAGCTCGACTTCTTGTAATTGGTCCGTCAGAAGGCACTCGAATCAACTCATCGACGTTGGTTGGAGACATGGCAGGCTTCACTGCATCATTCTCCTCCACTTGAGCTCGAATCGTCTCTGATTCGACGTCGAAATCAAAATCTGGCACATAAAGAGATAGATCAGCCACATTAAAAGTCGGATGGACACCATACTCACCAGGCATGTCAACATGATATGCATTAGGGTCGATTCTTCTGATGATACGAAATGGTCCATCTCCTCTCTGATCTAACTTGTTCTTCCTTTGATTTGGGAACCTTTCCTTCCTTAGATGCACCCAAACAAGATCTCCTTCTTCAAAGATAACCTGTTTCCGACCCTTATCAGCATGGGCCTTGTACTTCATGGATTTCCTCTCCAAGTGCATCTTTGTCCTCTCATGTAGCTTCTTCACAAACTCAGCCCGCTTGTCAGCTTCAAAACTCTCTTTTCCCTTGTATGGCTGAGGCGTCAAATCCACCGGATGATGCAGTGAAGCCTGCCATGTCTCCAACCGACGTCGATGATTTGATTCGAGTGCCTTCTGACGGACCAATTACAAGAAGTCGAGCTGAGAAGATTGCTCAAGGCACAACAGCAATCTTGGTTCGATTGGCAGCTGTTCTTGAAGAGCCAACCAAGTCAAAATGGGTCTCGTGCATTCGACATCAATTGAGCCCGGATTCAATGGATTAACTCAAGAGGGCCGAAATTCACTATTTCCTTATTTAGAAACATGTATTAGTTTGTCTCACTTTAGGGCTGAATTTAGTAAGTGACCGGGTGAGATAAATTGGTATGTGGGTCAAAGTCAACCCTTTGACTTGACCATTCTAAGTAAGAGAAAATATCTTATTTGTTTAATTATAGGCGTGTGCTTTTAATTTAATAATGTAGAGAAATCAGCCAATAGGCTTATGTTAGTTGGTTGATCTTCTCTCTCTTGGTTGGTAGAGATATTTTTAGTTTGTTTTAGATATTTTGAGTTTGTTAGGATATTTCCTTAAATAAATAAATCAGCCATGATTTATTTTATTTAAGGGGATCTAGATAGATATTATTATAGATATTTTATTATATCTTGGGAAGCAAGACAAGGAGGCCTAATCTATCTATTAGGGCCGGCCATACCTCTCTCCTTGCTCCCCAAGTAATAGCTTTGTATTCTCTATTTATACTTTGCAAATTCATTAATAAAAATCAGCTTGAAGTAAGATTAAACCCCTTTGGTTTAGTCTTGCTTTTGGGCTCCAAAAAAATACCAACTTGTATTCTTGTGAATTGCAATTCGAGAATCATCATTCGTCCAACATCAATCCGATTTCTCTCTTGTTCGAATCTGGTTTGTTAGTTTATTCAATTAGATTGTTCTAGTTGTGATTATTAAAGATCAAACTAGTTAATCAATCGGATTTAGCGTTAGAGCCAATCCGTTTGAACTATCAAGTTGAACTATTCTATCAAATCTGATCGGTCCTTCAATTTCATCAATTCGATTCAATTTCGTTGTTTATGAGAAAGTTATTGACTTGTTAGCATATTCAGGTTGAAATCAAGTTTACTGGCAAGATCGGGATCCTGTGAGGTCATATACGAGGTTTCTTAGGAGTCATCCGAGGCAATCACGTATCAAGTGGTATCATACTCCAGCGTCTCGCCAAGTAAAATTTTCTTTCCTTAATTTGCTTTCTAGTTGATTTAATTCAGTTTTTTATCCCAAAAATCCCGCCTTTACCCAAACCTAGGGCTACTAGTTATGGTCTAAATGGTATTAATGATTCTGATGGTCCTAACTTAGTCACTCATCAATGCTTAGTCCGTGTTTCCATAGGCAATTATGTGGATGATATCATGTGTGATGTGGTAAACATGGAATGCACTCATATCTTGTTAGGTAGACAATGGTTATTCGATAGGAGAGTTATATATGATGGCATGCTTAATACCTATTCGTTTAACTATGACGGGAGGAGAGTTTCTCTTCTACCATTGTTGCCCCAACAAGTTTTACAGGACCAGGTACGCAGAGACCAAGCTAGGGCACTTAGGCGTGCCAAGGAAGAGAAAGAAGAGGCTGAATCGGCGGCCAAGCTTGCGGCCCGGCGCTCGGCGCCCGACGCACCAACAAAGCCTAGCGACGTTTCCCAGTCTCCACCCGGGCGTTCTGGCTCAAATTTTAGGACAACATCAAACACAGGTGGAGCTACTGTTTGGGACGAAAAACGCCCAGTGAATGTCCCTAAATCGTCAAAAGTTCCGAGCAACAGTTCCAGCAGCGCATCAGAGACGAAAACGGGGCTATCTCCCAAACCACTCGAGAGTTTTGGCTCAAATTTTGGGAGCACTTCAGAGACTCAGAGAGCTACAGATCTGGAAAAAGAACGCCCACAGAAAGTTCCAAAAAACGGCATAAAGGGCAGTGTAGAAAAGCGCTCTCTAGTGACTCAGTCTAGTATTTCTTTCCCTAACTCCTTTTGCTTACTTCTTTTGAGGAAAGATATACTTGTTATTAGTCAAGATATTTCACATCTTCCAAAGTGTATTCAAGCTCTATTACAGGAATTTGAAGATGTGATGCGTGACGAGATGACACAAGGCCTTCCACCAATCAGAGGCATTGAGCATCAAATTGATTTGGTGTCCGACGCTTCTTTACCAAACCGTGCAGCCTATAGAGCAAGTCCAGAGGAGACCGCTGAGCTTCAAAGACAAGTACAAGATCTCATGGACAAAGGCTATGTGCGTGAATCCCTCAGCCCATGCGTGGTTCCGGTGATTTTGGTGCCAAAGAAGGATGGCACATGGAGAATGTGTGTTGATTGCAGAGCGGTCAACCAAATAACAGTTAAGTACCGTCATCCCATTCCCAGATTAGATGATATGCTTGATGAATTGCATGATGCTAATTTCTTTTCAAAGATTGATTTAAGAAGTGGGTACCATCAAATTAGAATGAGGGAAGGGGATGAATGGAAAACTGCCTTTAAAACTAAGTATGGATTATATGAATGGTTAGTAATGCCTTTTGGATTAACTAATGCACCTAGTACTTTCATGAGGCTTATGAACCATGTTCTAAGAAGATACTTAGGAAAATTTGTTGTAGTCTACTTTGATGATATCTTAGTCTATAGCAAAACCTTGCATGAACATGTAGATCATCTTAGGGCTGTTTTGGACACTTTAAGGATAGAAAAGCTTTATGTTAACTTGAAAAAGTGTTCTTTTTGCTCGGAGTCTACCATTTTTCTTGGTTTTGTTGTGTCTAAAGGTGGATTGAAGGTAGATGAAGACAAGATCAAGGCAATCAAGGAGTGGCCCCAGCCGACTACACCAACCATGGTGCGCTCTTTTCTCGGCTTGGCTGGCTTCTACAGGAGATTTGTGCGTGATTTCAGCACAATTGCAGCCCCTCTCCACGAGCTTACAAAGAAGGATTCAGCATTCAAATGGAGAGAGCAACAAGAGAACGCCTTCAACACTTTGAAGGACAGGTTATGCCACGCCCCAGTACTCCAACTCCCTGATTTCTCCAAGGCATTCGAGATAGAGGTGGACGCTTCTGGACATGGCATAGGAGGCGTGCTCTTGCAAGACAAGAAACCCATAGCTTACTTTAGTGAAAAGCTTAGTGGGGCTGAGTTGAATTACCCTACTTATGATAAAGAGTTGTATGCTTTAATTAGGGTTTTGAAAACTTGGTCTCATTATTTGTGGCCTAAGGAGTTTGTAATCCATTCTGATCATGAGGCCTTGAAGTATTTGAAAGGCCAATCCAGACTCAGCAGGCGACATGCAAGATGGGTTGAATTTATAATAATATCTATCTAGATCCCCTTAAATAAAATAAATCATGGCTGATTTATTTATTTAAGGAAATATCCTAACAAACTCAAAATATCTAAAACAAACTAAAAATATCTCTAACAACCAAGAGAGAGAAGATCAACCAACTAACATAAGCCTATTGGCTGATTTCTCTACATTATTTAAATAAAAAGCACACGCCTATATTAAATAAAAATAGATATTTTCTCTTACTTAGAATGGTCAAGTCAAAGGGTTGACTTTGACCCATATACCAATTTATCTCACCCGGTCACTTACTGATGTGTCACAAGGGGGGTGCCACACGATCTGTCCAAGGTGCATGAAGGGAGGATGATGTGTCATTTTGCAGCTGCATTTAAGTCATTTAATGACATCATCCAAGGTGGCATTCTTGACATTAAAACATCATAAAGGAATGACACATGAAGGGGTGGCCGGCCATGAAAGTGAAAGGACTCTCAAATTCAATGCTTGCACTTAATAGGCTTTTACTATTAAATGGCCAGAATTTGAGAGGGTTTTTTGCCAGTTTTGGAGAGTCTTTTGGGCTGGTTTTTCAGTCTATAAATAAGCTTAGTTTCATGTTATTCTTAGATCAAGTTTTTATCCAGATTTGAGAGAGAAGCCGAGTGCTTTGTAGTGTAAAACTTGGTGGATTCCAAGTGTGGTTCGAGTGCCTTAGTGAGTTTATCTAGGGCGTGGGTTATTCTAAGTTAGGTGGATTCCTTACTTTGGCTAGCCTCGTTTGTTTAGGGTTCTGGTGGATTCCATTGTCCTATTACAAACACTTATCCAATATTAATAAAATTCAGTTGGTTTCTTATCAAAATCATCACCATCAATCTTCATTCAAGTGTTGACGTCTCGTGACCAGTTTGAAACAAGTTTACCCCTTCCGATTTCATATCATTTACTAAATTCAGCCCTAAAGTGAGACAAACTAATACATGTTTCTAAATAAGGAAATAGATGATTTTCGGCCCCTTGAGTTAATCCATTGAATCCGGGCTCAATTGATATCGAATGCACGAGACCCACTTTGTCTTGCTAGGCTCTTCAAGAACAGCTGCCAATCGAACCAAGATTGCTGTTGTGCCTTGAGCAATCTTCTTAGCTCGACTTCTTGTAATTGGTCCGTCAGAAGGCACTCGAATCAACTCATCGACGTCGGTTGGAGACATTGCAGGCTTTACTGCATCATTCTCCTCCACTTGAGCTCGAATCTTCTCTGATTCGACGTCGGAATCAAAATCTGGCACATAAAGAGATAGATCAGCCACATTAAAAGTCGGATGGACACCATACTCACCAGGCATGTCAACATGATATGCATTAGGGCCGATTCTTCTAATGATACGAAATGGTCCATCTCCTCTCTGATCTAACTTGTTCTTCCTTTAATTTGGGAACCTTTCCTTCCTTAGATGCACCCAAACAAGATCTCCTTCTTCAAAGATAACCTGTTTCCGACCCTTATCAGCATGGGCCTTGTACTTCATGGATTTCCTCTCCAAGTGCATCTTTGTCCTCTCATGTAGCTTCTTCACAAACTCAGCCCGCTTGTCAGCTTCAAAACTCTCTTTTCCCTTGTATGGCTGAGGCGTCAAATCCATTGGAGTCCTCGGATTCAGCCCATAAACAACCTCAAAAGGGGTCATTTTTGTAGCTGAATGGATTGACCTGTTATAAGCAAACTCCACAAAAGGCAAAATATCTTCCCAACGTTTGAGGTTAGCTTTAAGAATAGTTCTAAGTAAAACCCCTAACGTTCTATTAGTAACTTCAGTTTGCCCATCAGTTTGTGGATAACATGAGGTAGAAAATAGCAATTTAGTTCCCAACTTAGACCACAGACTTTTCCAAAAATAACTCAAAAACTTAGCATCACGATCTGAAACAATAGAATAAGGAATGTCATGCAATCTAACAACTTCCCTAAAGAACAAATCAGCAACATGCACAGCATCATCAGTCGTGTGACAAGGGATAAAATGAGCCATTTTGGAAAAACGGTCTACTACCACAAAGATAGAATCTCTACCCTTCCTAGTTCTAGGCAATCCTACAATGAACTCCATAGAAATGTCCTCCCAAGGTGAACTAGGAATAGGCAAAGGCTGGTACAAACCATGGGGATTAAGTCTAGACTTAGCTTTAGCACAAACAACACAACTCTTGACAAATCTAAGCACATAGTTACTCATTTTAGGCCAAAAGTAGTGTTCTTTTAATCCTTCTAAAGTCTTTTCTAAACCCCTATGTCCTCTTGATTCATGAACCTCTTTAGTTAGAAGCCTACGTATACTAGATGAAGGAATGCACAATTTTCCAGCTTTAAACAAGTATCCATCATCAATAAAGTAGGTGTCTATTTCTCCCCTAGACATGCAATTCTTATAAATTTCAGCAAAGTGAGGATCACTAGCATACAATTCCTTAATCATTGCAAATCCAAGGATCTTAACATCACATTGGTTCAAGAGAACTTACCTGCGAGAAAGGGCGTCAGCTACCACATTCTCTTTGCCTTTCTTATGCTTTACAATATAAGGGAAGGTCTCCATAAATTCAACCCATCTTGCATGTCGCCTGCTGAGTCAGGATTGGCCTTTCAAATACTTCAAGGCTTCATGATCAGAATGGATTACAAACTCCTTAGGCCACAAATAATGAGACCAAGTTTTCAACACCCTAATTAAAGCATACAACTCTTTATCATAAGTAGGTAATTCAACTCAGCCCCACTAAGCTTTTCACTAAAGTAAGCTATGGGTTTCTTGTCTTGTAAGAGCACGCCTCCTATGCCATGTCCAGAAGCGTCCACCTCTATCTCGAATGCCTTGGAGAAGTCAGGGAGTTGGAGTACTGGAGCGTGGCATAACCTGTCCTTCAAAGTGTTGAAGGCGTTCTCTTGTTGTTCTCTCCATTTGAATGCTGAATCCTTCTTTGTAAGCTCATGGAGAGCAATTGTGCTAAAATCACGCACAAATCTCTTGTAGAAGCCAGCCAAGCCGAGAAATGATCTGACCATTGTTGGTGTAGTCGGCTGGGGCCATTCTTTGATTGCCTTGATCTTGTTTTCATCTACCTTCAATCCACCTTTAGACACAACAAAACCAAGAAAAATGGTAGACTCCGAGCAAAAAGAACACTTTTTCAAATTAACATAAAGCTTTTCTAACCTCAAAGTGTCCAAAACAGCCCTAAGATGATCTACATGTTCATGCAAGGTTTTGCTATAGACTAAGATATCATCAAAGTAGACTACAACAAAATTTCCCAAGTATTTTCTTAAAACATGGTTCATAAGCCTCATGAAAGTACTAGGTGCATTAGTTAATCCAAAAGGCATTACTAACCATTCATATAATCCATACTTAGTTTTAAAGGCAGTTTTCCATTCATCCCTTCCCTCATTCTAATTTGATGGTACCCACTTCTTAAATCAATCTTTGAAAAGAAATTAGCACCATGCAATTCATCAAGCATATCATCTAATCTAGGAATGGGATGACGGTACTTAACTGTTATTTGGTTGATCGCCCTGCAATCAACACACATTCTCCATGTGCCATCCTTCTTTGGCACCAAAATCACCGGAACCGCGCATGGGTACAAAATATAATAAAATATCTATCTAGATCCCCTTAAATAAAATAAATCATGGCTGATTTATTTATTTAAAGAAATATCCTAACAAACTCAAAATATCTAAAACAAACTCAAAATATCTCTAACAACCAAGAGAGAGAAGATCAACCAACTAACATAAGCCTATTGGCTGATTTCTCTACATTATTTAAATAAAAAGCACACGCTCGAAACGTGGTAAATATATAGAAAGAGGGGGGGAAAACAAGTACAAAACACACTTGGCCTAGTGGCCAAGGTGAGAAAAGAACAACTCCAAACTAGGATGTAGCATCCTATCAAAACTGCCCTACGGGCCTAACAAAACCGGGTCTAAGACCCACCAAGCCAAACCAAAGGCTATAAACAAGACCAAAAAGCCAGGACATACATCCTGATACAACTCAAAAACAAGACCAAGCACAAGGCCAATAAATCTCAAGCCCAAGAAATTAGGACCCCATAACCCACCATCCCTTACCAAGTCTACCCCTCAACGACCAGCCCCTCATACATTAGCCACTAGTCTCCAAGGGGGTCAAAAGGGTTGTCGTCCTTCATTTTGCTCTTGGGTCCAGCCAATCTCTCATTAGAAGTACTAGAAATAAAAATAGATATTTTCTCTTACTTAGAATGGTCAAGTCAAAGGGTTGACTTTGACCCATATACCAATTTATCTCACCCGGTCACTTACTAAATTCAGCCCTAAAATGAGACAAACTAATACATGTTTCTAAATAAGGAAATAGATGATTTTCGGCCCCTTGAGTTAATCCATTGAATCCGGCCTCAACTGATGTCGAATGCACGAGACCCACTTTGTCTTGCTAGGCTCTTCAAGAACAACTGCCAATCGAACCAAGATTACTGTTGTGCCTTGAGCAATCTTCTTAGCTCGACTTCTTGTAATTGGTCCGTCAGAAGGCACTCGAATCAACTCATCGACGTCGGTTGGAGAAATGGCAGGCTTTACTGCATCACTCTCCTTCCTAAAATGCACCCAAACAAGATCACCCTCTTCAAAGATAACCTGTTTTCGACTCTTATCACCATGGGCCTTGTACTTCATGGATTTCCTCTCCAAGTGCATCTTGGTTCTCTCATGTAGCTTCTTCACAAACTCAGCCCTTTTCTCAGTTTCAAAGCTCTCTTTTCCCTTGTATGGATGAGGCTGATACGGAATTATCTCCTCGATTGCTCGATGATGACAATTCGGTTTTGTTTTGGCCCGATCTTGACAAGTAATTCTCTTTAAACCTGATTTGCTTAATAAAGTTAGAAACTTGCTGAACAAGTAATCAAATAAAAGACGAAACTGATTTGATAGATTGAAACAATCAACTTTGATAGTTCAATTGGATTGGCTCTAACGCTAAATCCAATTGATTAACTAGATTTGATCTTTAACAATCAAACTAGAACAATCTCAATTGACTAAATCAATAAACCAAATTGAACACACGAAAGAGAGAGAATTCGAATGGAGTATGATGATCGATCTTCGTAGGTTTGAATGCTAGAACACGAGTTGTTTTAATGGCCCAAGAGCAAGATTAAACCAAAGGGGTTTAATCTTATTGAGCTGATTTTTATTGAATGAAGATGCAAACTATAAATAAGAAATACAAAACAAAGTTCCTTGGAGAGCAAGGCATGGCATGGCCGGCCCTAGTAGGGACAATTCGATCCAATGACTTGCTTCCCAAGATAACATAAAATAATTAAAAAGCATCTATCTAAGTCTCCTTATCATAAATAAATCAAATAAATAATTATTTGACTTATCTATATAAGAAAACTAAAAAGCTAATCCTAAAACTCAAAAAGATATAAATAATAATAAAGCAAGATATATTTCAGCCCTAACAAACTTCCTATGGCCGAAATTATCATAAAGATAAAGATAGAATCAAAATAAAAGATAAGATTCCCGTAAGACTTGAACAACTCTCAGTAAATCGCATTTTTGACCTCTTTACTCTTGGATTTTGGATTCGACGTAAACTACAAAGTTGTAGATCTTTTAATTATCTATCCAACACAATTTGAACGGACTTGAGATTTAATTTTCTATCCCAAGTTATGACCATTTTACTGAGCATTGTTTTTAATTTGACGGGTTTCTTAACATTCCGAACTTTCAAGACTTCATCCTCTTCCTTGGTGGCCTTGGATGCCATTGATGAACATAATCAAAGGACAATATGGAATCCATGAAAACCTTCTTGAACTTGAATGCTCGGGACCTTAGTAAAGGTCTTGGTGTTTGGCCTCCATTCGTCTTCAACGAATCGTTCGCTTTGATCCTCCCTTGATTTGCATCAGAGGCGTCAAGTCCATTGGAGTCCTCGGATTCAGCCCAAAACAACCTCAAAAGGAGTCATTTTTGTAGCTGAATGGATTGACCTGTTATAAGCAAACTCCACAAAAGGAAAAACATCTTCCCAACGTTTGAGGTTAGCTTTAAGCATAGTTCTAAGTAAAACCCCTAATGTTCTATTAGTAACTTCAGTTTGCCCATCAGTTTGTGGGTGACATGAGGTAGAAAACAACAATTTAGTTCCCAACTTAGACCATAAACTTTTCCAAAAATAACTCAAAAACTTAGCATCACGATCTGAAATAATAGAACAAGGAATGCCATGCAATCTAACAACTTCTCTAAAGAACAAATCAGCAATATGCACAGCATCATCAGTCTTGTGACATGGAATAAAGTGAGCCATCTTGGAAAAACGGTCTACTACTACAAAGATAAAATCTCTACCTTTCCTATTTCTAGGCAATCCAACAATGAAGTCCATAGAAATGTCCTCCCAAGGTGAACTAGGAATAGGTAAGGGCTGGTACAAGCCATGGGGGTTAAGTCTAGACTTAGCTTTATCACATACAACACAACTCTTGACAAATCTAAGCACATAATTACTCATCTTAGGCCAATAGTAGTGTTTTTTTAATCTTTCTAAAGACTTTTCTAAACCCCTATGTCCTCTTGATTCATGAACCTCTTTAGTTAGAAGCCTACGTATACTAGATGAAGGTATGTACAATTTTCCAAACATGCTATTCTCCCCTAGACATGCAATTCTTATAACTTTCAGCAATGTGAGGATCACTAGCATACAATTACTTAATTATTGCAACTCCAAGGATCTTAACATCACATTGGTTCAAGAGAACATACCTGCGAAAAAAGGGCGTCAGCTATCACATTCTCTTTGCCTTTCTTATGTTTTACAACATAAGGAAAGGTCTCCATAAACTCAACCCATCTTGCATGTCGCCTACTGAGTCTGGATTGGCCCTTCAAATACTTCAAGGCCTCATGATCAGAATGGATTACAAACTCCTTAGGCCACAAATAATGAGACCAAGTCTTCAAAACCCTAATTAAAGCATACAACTCTTTATCATAAGTAGGATAATTCAACTCAGCCCCACTAAGCTTCTCACTGAAATAAGCTATGGGTTTCTTGTCTTGCAAGAGCACGCCTCCTATGCCATGGCTAGATGCGTCCACCTCTATCTCAAAGGCTTTGGAGAAGTCAGGGAGTTGGAGCACCGGGGCGTTGCATAACCTGTCCTTCAAAGTGTTGAAGGCGTTCTCTTGTTGCTCTCTCTATTTGAATAATGTATCCTTCTTTGTAAGCTCATGGAGAGGGGCTGCAATTGTGCTAAAATCACGCACAAATCTCCTGTAGAAGCCAGCCAAGCCGAGAAATGAGCGCACCATGGTTGGTGTAGTCGGCTGAGGCCACTCCTTGATTGCTTTGATCTTGTCTTCATCTACCTTCAATCCACCTTTAGACACAACACCAAGAAAAATGGTAGGCTCCGAGCAAAAAGAACACTTTTTCAAATTAACATAAAGCTTTTCTAACCTCAAAGTTTCCAAAACAGCCCTAAGATGATCTATATGTTCATTCAAGGTTTTGCTATAGACTAAGATATCATCAAAGTAGACTACAACAAATTTACCTAAGTATCTTCTTAAAACATGGTTCATAAGCCTCATGAAAGTACTAGGTGTATTAGTTAATCCAAAAGGCATTCCTAACCATTCATATAAACCATACTTAGTTTTAAAGGCAGTTTTCCATTCATCCCCTTCCCTCATCCTAATTTGATGGTACCCACTTCTTAAATCAATCTTTGAAAAGAAATTAGCACCATGCAATTCATCAAGCATATCATCTAATCTAGGAATGGGATGACGGTACTTAACTGTTATTTGGTTGATCGCCCTGCAATCAACACACATTATCCAAGTGCCATCCTTCTTTGGCACCAAAATCACCGGAACCGCGCATGGGCAGAGGGATTCACACACATAGCCTTTGTCCATGAGATCTTGCACTTGTCTTTGAAGCTCAGCTGTCTCCTCTGGACTTGCTCTATAGGCTGCACGGTTTGGTAAATGATGCGGGGTTAAGCCGCTTGATGCCCGATCTTCGACGTTTCACGACTCAAAACAAGGAAACAAAGACAATGATCAGAAATGGAAATGCAACAAGACTCAACAATGAAGAACACGACTTGTAATGAACGAAAAGACAAGAAACAAATGCAAAACAGAAAAGGGACTCGACAAGAGATAAATGACTCAAGAACAACAAGAGGACAACCTCATAAAACAACTATCAAACCCTTGACTTGATTCAGCCAAGAACCTAATAGAATGATTATGAAACCAACCTTTACGATCTCACACAACAAGGAACGAGACCTTGAAGCACGAGAAAGGGGCTCGTGATTGTTGGAAGGCACCAATCTTTTAGGAAATTGACACAATCCAAAACAAACCAAGCTGCAAAGCACACACATGTTTGAAATCCAAAGCCTTCGTTTTCTCTCTATTCAATGAGAATGAAAATCAATAATGAGTTGTCTAAACTGAAAAATAACCACCTAAAAGCTATTTATATGTCCAGAAATTGCAAGGAAATAATAATTAAAATAAAAGATAGTCAATGGCCCAATATAGAATCAAGCCTTAAAATGGAGATCGGTGTCGTAGCTTGCTCGTGCTCGGACAGGCGCGCACTCAGAAATGCGCCGTTGCATCGCTACGCTGAAGTGGGCGCGCCGTTGCATCAGCGACGTTGGAGCGCGCCGTTGCAACGCCGGTCTGAGGCGCGTCGCTGCAGCCCGAAGATCCCTCGACGCTTAACACACACACAACTCCGGCCTTGGACTCCATACTAGCTCCTGCCTCCTTAGTACCACCCTCACTCTATTAAAAGCATTCATCTCGCGTTGTAGCTTCTTGGCTCGAACGCGGGTGAGCGGTCCATCAAACAGTGTAGGCGCACCCGGTGGAGGCTGCTTAGATGGTCCCTCATCAACCTCCCCTTCTGGGAAAGGATTCGACCCCGAATCCAGCTCTTCATCCACGGGTAAGTACGGCGTAAGATCAGCGACATTGAAGGTGGCGCTCACACCATAGTCCCCGGGCAGCTCCAACTTGTAAGCGTTGTCTCCAATCCGTTGAAGCACCTTGAAAGGTCCATCACCTCTTGGAGACAGCTTGTTCTTCCTTAGCTCCGGAAACCGCTCCTTCCTTAGATGCGCCCATACCAAATCGTCGGGCTGGAAAATCACGCGGCGCCGCCCATGGTTGGCGCGCCTAGCATTGTATTCGGCCTTTGGCTCCAACCAAATCTTGGTTCGAGCATGCAGCTCCTTAATAAATTCAACGTGCTTTCCTTCTTGCATGAGAACGCCTCCAATCCCAATGCCACTCGCATCACACTCCACTTCGAAGGGCCGAGTGAAGTCGGGCAAGGCTAGCAATGGGGTCTGCGTCAATCTATCCTTTAGGGCGTTGAATGCCCTCTCTTGTGCCTTCTCCCACTTGAACTCACTCCTCTTCTTAGTGATTTCAGTCAAGGGGGCAGCAATGGTGCTGAAATCCCTCACGAATCGCCTATAGAAGCTAGCAAGGCTGTGGAAGCTCCTGATTGGCCAATGGAGGTAGGCGTTGGCCACTCTTGAATTGCCCTTATCTTGGCTTCGTCTACTTGTAGTCCCTTGGAGCTCACTACAAAACCAAGAAAAGTGACATGATTAGTGCACAATTCGCATTTCTTCAAATTTGCATACAAGCGCTCTAATCTGAGTGTAGAGAGTACTTCCCTCAAATGATCTTCATGCGCTTCTAGGGATTTGCTATAAATCGGAATATCATCAAAATAAACAACAACAAATTTCCCTATGAAGTTTCTAAGCACATGATTCATTAAGCGCATGAAAGTACTTGAAGCGTTTGTAAGCCCGAATGGCATGACAAGCCATTCATAGAGACCAAACTTGGTCTTGAAAGCTGTTTTCCATTCGTCCCCCTCCTTCATCCTTATTTGATGGTAGCCACTTTTTAAATCTATCTTTGAAAAGATAGTGGCTCCATGCAATTCATCTAGCATGTCGTTTAGACGAGGGATGGGGTGCCTATACTTTACCGTTATGTTGTTAATAGCCCTACAATCGACACACATACGCCATGTGTTGTCTTTCTTAGGCACTAGCAACACCGGTACAACACAAGGGCTTAAACTTTCCCTAATGTATCCCTTATCCAATAATTCTTGGACTTGGGGTTGGACTTCTTGAGTCTCCTTGGGGTTCATACGATAGGCTGGCCTATTAGGCAAAGATGCTCTAGGAACGAGGTCAATTTGATGCTCGATTCCTCTAATTGGAGGCAAGCCAGCCGGTATCTCATCGGGAAACACGTCCTTGTATTCCTCAATGAGCCCCAATATTCGTGGGGGCAAAGAGGCTTTAAGTTCCTCATTCAACAAGCTCAGCTCCTTGCACAAAAGCATGAGCGTGTTTGCCCATCCAAATACTCAGCCTCTAGCTCCCGCTTGGAAGCCAAAAGCACGCTGGATGGTGGGAGATTGTTAGGTGAGCTCGTCTTACCCCGAACTGTACCCTTCTTTCCCTCACCATCTCCACCTACCTTACTTACCTTCTTCTTGTCAAATTCTTCGGCCACCTGCGTAGGCTGATACGTGATTGCCTCGGATGACTCCTTAGAAGCCTCGTATATGACCCACACAAGTCCCGATCTTGCCTTGTAACGCTATTTTCAACCTGAATTTGCAATCAATGTAAGAACTCAAATAACACAAGTAACCAAACTGATTTCGAAACACTTAATTGAACCAAATAAGATAGTTCAACTTGGATGGCTCGAACGCTAATCCAAATTGATAAACTAGTTGATATGAATCGACTAGAACTAAACTCGATTGATCAATTGAATCAATCAAACAAACAAAACACAAAAGAGAGAGAATTCGAATTCGGTGATGATGGTGAACGATCGATTTCCAAATGCAAGCATAAACACACGAGTTTTTGGGCTTGAAAGCAAGACTAAACCAAAGGGGTTTAATCTTACTTCAAGCTGATTTTCATTAATGAAATATGCAAAGTATAAATAGTAGAATACAAGAGTCTTCCTTGGAGAGCAAGGCACCCCTAGGGCCCACCCTAATAGATAGAGAGAGCCCCCATGTCTTGCTTTGCAAGATATTAAAATATCTAATAATATCTATCTAGATTCCCCTTAAATAAAATAAATCATGGCTGATTTATTTATTTAAGGAAAATATCCTAACAACTATAAAATATCCAAAACAAACTAAAAATATCTCTAACAACCAGGAGAGAGAATATCAATCAACTAACATAAGCCTATTGATTGATTTCTCTACATTATTTAAATAAAAGCACACGCCTATAATAAATAAAATAGAAGATATTTTCTCTTACTTAGAATGGTCAAGTCAAAGGGTTGACTTTGACCCATATACCAATTTATCTCACCCGGTCACTTACTAAATTCAGCCCTAAAGTGAGACAAACTAATACATGTTTCTAAATAAGGAAATAGTGATTTTCGGCCCTCTTGAGTTTAATCCATTGAATCCGGGCTCAATTGATGTCGAATGCACGAGACCCACTTTGTCTTGCTAGGCTCTTCAAGAACTGCAGCCAATCGAACCAAGATCGATGTTGTGCTTTGAGCAATCTTCTTAGCTCGACTTCTTGTAATTGGTCCGTCAGAAGGCACTCGAATCAACTCATCGACGTCGGTTGGAGACATGGCAGGCTTCACTGCATCATAGGCGTCATAGGTTTGAGCACTATGGTTTGGCCATTGTGGGTGAAGGTGTTCGGGTTGGTGAATCCATCATGTGTGACTTTCCTATCATATTGCCATGGAGTACCTAATAAGATGTGACAAGCCTGCATAGTAACAACATCACAAAGAACAACATCCTCGTAATGCCCTAATTTAATAGAAACATGCGCCTGCTTGTTCACTTTAAGTTCTCCACAATCGTTCATCCAATGCAATTTATAAGGCCTAGGGTGTTGAGTCATAGATAATTGAAGTTTTTGTACCATTTCTAGACTAGCAATGTCACAACAACTACCAATATCTATTATCATGTTACAAACTTTACCCTTAATTAAACATCGAGTATGGAATAGATTTTCACGTTGATTATCTTCACAAGGGGCTGGTTTTATATGCATGTTGCGTCTAGCAATTAAAGACTCCCCTGATTCATACTCGATCTCATCCTCATTATCATGCAAATCATCATTAGCAGGCTCATTTTCATGCATATCATCAATTTCTTCCTCAGATTCATATTGGCCTAAATGATTGATTAGAAGTGTTTTCTTGTTAGGGCAATCTTTCATCATGTGCCCTATACCATGGCACTTAAAACACACAATATCCCTAGCTCTAGAGGAAGGGTTAGAAGTACTGCCCTTAGTGATGAGTCCCGACTTGGATCGCCTTGTAACTGGTTCGAATGAGTGGATGTGAAGATGGAATTGTCTCCTTTGATTGCTCCAAGTTCGAACAAGTAAAGATGGTTGTAGAATCCAACAAACTCAAAGATAAACAAACTGATTTTTTTTGTATTTTTATTGATAGGATAAGTATTTGAGTTTTGTATGGATAAACTCACCAAACAAAGATCAATCAAGGCAAAATTCGGTTGGGATAAACTCACCCAAACGAATCAGGCCAAACCTTTGATGAACACACAAAGGTGAGGATCACTTGGTTGGACGCCCCAAGTAAGAGTTGCAAGCCATAGGCTCGACTTTAGCTCTAGTGTTTTAATCAAAAGATAATCTCCCAAATACAATGGAAATATGGCCTTATATAAGCCTCAAAAAGGCAGCCAAAAAGTCTCCCAAAATCGGCCATTAAGAGGAGGACACCGAAGGGTCTCCACTTGAATGAAGATGGTGAAGAGGAGGCTAATTTATGAAGAGGAGTTTGATCACCTTATGGGCTGCTAGCATTAATGGAGGATGAGTCTTGATGATTGTTAAGTAATGGCGCCACTTGGAAGGGATTTTAAGTGCATTAACTTCACCAAGTGGCCAGCAACTTGAAGCAATGTGAGCACATACTCTTGGTGGCTCGGCCCTTAGGATCGGACTCGATTCTGGCTCGAGCGAGTTCGTGATGATGCTTGAGAACGTTCTTGTTGAAGCCGCTTGATAAATGGGTTGTGTTTGTTGGATTTAAAGGTATTAAGAATGAAGATTTCTCAAATAAAACGGAGTTTTGGTCTTTTTATTATATAAGGGATAAGTAGTTGACCCCTCTTGGATAAACGCACCAAGAGAAACCAACTAAAGGATACAAGTGTGAGGAATAACTAATCCGGACCCAACTATCCCAGCCCTCTTGGATAAACGCACCACGAGGACTAAGAAAACAAGGATCGAAGACAAACCATTCCAAACCCAACTATCCTAGGGATAAGTAGACGGCCTTACTCAGAGTCTCACCAAGCAAGGTCATCTAGGGACGGTTAGGCTAAGGCTCGAGTCACACGAACCATACCAGCCATCCAGGCCCTCGAATCTCACGAGGACCACGGCTTGAGTCCCACAAGCCGGGAGAGCCCAAAACCCGAAACTAAACAAAGTTCTTCAAGTTCAAGTTTAAGCTTAGGAAATAAGAAAATTACAACCCTTTATATAGGATAATAATTAGGCAAAAATTGAGCGCTTGACTTGGCTTCCAAGGTGGTAATTAATGGCGGTCTTGACTTGGAGCGGAAGGCAACCGTCATTGAAAGCTGACTTCTCAAATTCGGCCATCAAAAGAAGGAACCGAAGGGTCTTCACTTGAATGAAAGTTGCTTGCATTAAGAGAAGGAACCGAAGGGTCTTCACTTGAATGTAGTAGGTGAAGAGGTGGCTATTTGGCTTCTTGCATTAATGATGGAATCAGCTCCTTGATGATGGTTAAGTAATGACGCCTATTGATGATGACTCTTTAATGACAACTTCTTGGTTCCTTGCATTGATGGAGGGTGAGCCTTGATGATGGCTTCAAAATGGCGCCTCTTGATGTCTTAGTGACACATAACAAGGTGGCTAACCCGGCTTGAACTAAACGTCGGCCACCCCCTTGTAATACATCATCCTCCCCACCTTTTTGGAGGATTCGTCCTCGAATCCTTAGCATCGATCTCGATGAATGGACGCGCATGTTGGAGAACTCGCCTCGAAAGGCTCTGATACCACCTGATGTGGTTCCCTTAGGACCGGACTCGATTCTAGCTCGAGCGAGTTCGTGATGATGCTTGAGAACGTTCTTGTTGAAGCCGCTTGATAAATGGGTTGTGTTTGTTGGATTTAAAGGTATTAAGAATGAAGATTTCTCAAATAAAACGGAGTTTTGGTCTTTTTATTATATAAGGGATAAGTAGTTGACCCCTCTTGGATAAACGCACCAAGAGAAACCAACTGAAGGATAAAAGTGTGAGGAAGAACTAATCCGGACCCAACTATCCCAGCCCTCTTGGATAAACGCACCACGAGGACTAAGAAAACAAGGATCGAAGACAAACCATTCCAAACCCAACTATCCTAGGGATAAGTAGACGACCTTACTCAGAGTCTCACCAAGCAAGGTCATCTAGGGATGGTTAGGCTAAGGCTCGAGTCACACGAACCATAACCAGCCATCCAGGCCCTCGAATCTCACGAGGACCACGGCTTGAGTCCCACAAGCCGGGAGAGCCCAAAACCCGAAACTAAACAAAGTTCTTCAAGTTCAAGTTTAAGCTTAGGAAATAAGAAAATTACAACCCTTTATATAGCATAATAATTAGGCAAAAATTGAGCGCTTGACTTGGCTTCCAAGGTGGTAATTAATGGCGGTCTTGACTTGGAGCGGAAGGCAACCGTCATTGAAAGCTGACTTCTCAAATTTGGCCATTAAGAGGAGGAAACCGAAGGGTCTCCACTTGAATGAAGATGGTGAAGAGGTGGCTAATTTATGAAGAGGAGTTTGATCACCTTCTGGGCTGCTAGCATTAATGGAGGATGAGTCTTGATGATTGTTAAGTAATGGCGCCACTTGGAAGGGATTTTAAGTGCATTAACTTCACCAAGTGGCCAGCAACTTGAAGCAATATGAGCACATACTCTTGGTGGCTCGGTAGCGTCGCCATGGTGGCTATCCCAGCTTGGAGGTGGTCCTTGAGAAGTCTAGCTCGGCTTCTCTTAATGGGGCCAAGAAGAGGTGGCGTGAAATCATGATGTGGCTTAGGTCGGGACACATCATCCCCTCCCTCTTGAGAAGGATTCGACCTCGAATCTTTATCATCGGAATCACCTTTACCTGAAACAAATGGAGATAAAACCGAGACATTAAAAACACCATGCACACCATACTCACTAGGCAATTCAAGGCGATATGCATTGTGATTGATCCTCTCAAGCACTTGAAAAGGTCCATCGCCTCTAGTCTTGAATTTGGAGTCACGGAGGTTAGGAAAGTGATCTTTGTGAAGGTGTACCCAAACAAGATCTCCAAGCTCTAAAATCAGCTCCTTACGCCCCTTATAAGCTTGCTTGACATATTGAGATGTTCTCTTCTTTATTTGTGCACGAGTAGCTTCATGAAGAGCCTTGATCTTCTTAGCTTGCGTCACTCCATCCACTCTATCCTTGTCTTTGATGGTGAGTGTAACAAAGTCCAAAGGAGTGGTGGTGTTCTTGCCATAAATGACTTCAAAGGAAGACTTCTTTGTGTCGGCTGAATGGAATGGACGGCTGTATGCGAACTGAATAAAAACTAAACATTCCTCCCACCTGCGCAAGTTAGTTCGCAACAAAGAACGAAGCATTGCACCTAAAGTATGGTTAACAACTTCAATTTCTCCATCCGTTTGGGGATGACAAGAAGTGGAAAACAATAACTTAGTGCCCATTTTAGCCCTCAAAGTCTTCCAAAAGTGACTCAGAAATTTGGCGTCCCGATCGGACACAATGGTCTTAAGAATGCAATGAAGCCTGATATGAAATCGGAAGGGGTAAACTTGTTTCAAACTGGTCACGAGACGTCAACACTTGAATGAAGATTGATGGTGACGATTTTGATAAGAAACCAACTGAATTTTATTAATATTGGATAAGTGTTTGTAATAGGACAATGGAATCCACCAGAACCCTAAACAAACGAGGCTAGCCAAAGTAAGGAATCCACCTAACTTAGACTAACCCACGCCCTAGATAAACTCACTAAGGCACTCGAACCACACTTGGAATCCACCAAGTTTTACACTACAAAGCACTCGGCTTCTCTCTCAAATCTGGATTAAAACTTTATCTAAGAATAACATGAAACTAAGCTTATTTATAGGCTGAAAAACCAGCCCAAAAGACTCTCCAAAACTGGCCAAAAAACCCTCTCAAATTCTGGCCATTTAATAGTAAAAGCCTATTAAGTGCAAGCATTGAATTTGAGAGTCCTTTCACTTTCATGGCCGGCCACCCCTTCATGTGTCATTCCTTTATGATGTTTTAATGTCAAGAATGCCACCTTGGATGATGTCATTAAATGACTTAAATGCAGCTGCAAAATGACACATCATCCTCCCTTCATGCACCTTGGACAGATCGTGTGGAACCCCCCCTTGTGACACATCATCCTCCCCACCTTTAGGAGGATTCGTCCTCGAATCCTTAGCCTTGATCTCGATGAATGGACGCGCATAATGGCTACAACCCTTTATATAGGATAAAATTAGGACAAAAATTAAGTGCTTGACTTGGCTTCCAAGGTGGTAATTGATGGCGATCTTGACTTGCCTTCCAAGGCGGTAATTAATGGCTATGAAATGAAAGGCCATCACTTGAATGAAGTAGGCGAAGAGGTGGCTATTTGGCTTCTTGCATTGATGACTCTTTATGACAACTTCTTGGCTCCTTGCATTGATGGAGGGTGAGCCTTGATGATGGCTTCAAAATGGCTCCTCTTGATGTCTTAGTAGTGATACGAGGTTAACCGTGATTGGCCCGATCTTCGACAATCAACGACTCAGCAAACAAAGGGAAACAAGCAAACGATTAGAAATGAAACAAAAGGACTCGACAAACTGAAAAAGAAAAGGAAATAATGAGACTCAAATGAAAACGATAGGGAAAATGAGATCAACCAAATGAAACAACAAAAAGACCCTCGTTGCTTTGAAAACGAGAACCAGATTGAATGATCAAGTGACCAACCTTGTACGACTTCACACAATCAAGGATCCAGCCTTGAAAGCACGAAGAAGATGCTCGTATTCGACTAGCACACCAACTATGATCGATAATTGATGCAAACAAGACAAACCAAGCTGAAATTGCAATACTTTGAAGAACAAGTCTTCGATTCTCACTATGGAGAGAAAACACTCAGTTTTATGATAAAGGTTTCTAATCTGAAATAATAACCACTAGAAGCTATTTATATGTCTTCCTAATAATCAGAAAATAGCTAGAAAAAGTCTAAGTAAAACAATTAAAGAGGGCGGCCCAAAATGGCCTAACAAGCCCAAGCAACGCACACATGTGCGGGGCGCCGCTGGCGCGCGCGCTTGTGCCCAGCCTAGGCACCGCTGCGCCGGTGCCTCAATCTGGCACTTCGTGGCTTGAATCCTTGGCGACGAGGCTGCTCATGAATAATGGCTTTTTCTCAGGGGCATTCTTGGCTTCCTTGTCTCCATGGTACGCCACAAATGCAAACAAGTCCCTTTGAAGCTTCTTGGCTCGCGCCCTTGTCATTGGACCATCAAAAAGGATGGGCGTGCTCGGTGGTGGCTTGACGGATGGCCCCTCATCAAGTAGCATGGCCAAGGTGGCTCACCCGGCTTGAACTAACCGTGGGGGACCCCCCCCCCCCCCTTGTGACACGATTTGGATCGGCTTAACTCTCGATTTCTGGTCACGAGACGTCAACACTTGGATGAAAATTGATGATGATGATTTTTATAAGAAACGAACTGAATTTTATTAATATTGGATTAGTGTTTGTAATAGGACAATGGAATCCACCAGAATCCTAATCAAACAAGGCTAGCAAAGGTAAGGAATCCACCAAACTTAGACTAACCCACGCCCTAGATAAACCCACTAAGGCACTCGAACTACACTTGGAATCCACCAAGTTTTACACTACAAAGCACTCGGCTTCTCTCTCAAATCTGGATAAAAACTTGATCTAGAATAACATGAAACTAAGCTTATTTATAGGCTGAAAAACCAGCCCAAAAACCAAAACTTGCCAAAAACCCTTTCAAATTCTGGCCATTTAATATGCAAAAGCCTATTAAGTGCAAGCATTGAATTTGAGAGTCCTTTCACTTCCATGGCTGGCCACCCCTTCATGTGTCACTCCTTTGTGATGTTTTAATGTCAAGAATGCCACCTTGGATGATGTCATTAAGTGGCTTAAATGCAGCTGCAAAGTGACACATCATCCTCCCTTCATGCACCTTGGACAGATCGTGTGGCACCCCCCTGTGACACATCAATCATGTTCTTCATCAATTGCTTGTTGCTTGCCTTTGTCGCTAATTGAGGCTTGATTTGGGTCACTTGTAAGCTCCATTGCAGGGGCAACCTTATGACTTCCTTGAGATGACTCAATCAAAGTGGCAAGTTGCTCCTCTAGACGCCGCAATTGTGGATTTATTGCAGCCGTGGCCAACTCTACAGCTCGAGCTTGACCATCTCGTACACTATCACTAATAGACAACCTGATGAAATCGATTGCCTCCTTAGAAAGGTTTAGTTCAGCCGGGTTAGGCTCATGCGGGATCACCATTGTTCCTGAAACAAGCAAGAAAGTAGAGAGAGTAGTGTGTTCTAAAGCAAATCACAACAAGCAATATCACACCTTAATCAAGCCAAAACTTGCCTCAAAGCAATCCAATCAACTTAATTCAGCTTTTGGGTTGAATTGAGGGAGTAAATGGGTAGATATGGTATAGATATGGTATACTAATGATAAATAAAGGAAATATGCAGCTTAAGCAAATGGCAAGTATGCAATAAGACAAGCAATGCAAATAATCCTTTTATGAGCTCTAAAACACATGCAATCTCTCAATTGACTCTATGCAAGTTAATAAAGCCAAATTAATCATGCAAGGGCAGAAATATGGTGGCTAAAAGTGACTTTTGTTTTGTCACTATTTTTCTTCAAAGTGATTTCTATTTAACTATTTTTAAGCAAGTAGTCACTAGGGTTGAAAGTGGCTTAAAACTAGTTGGGGTAGATCACTTTTGCTTTTCTGATTTTTTTTTTACTTTATGCACAATCTACTCTTGTGCTAGAATGAAGAATAACAAAGCAATGCAAAGGAATGCAAAATAGGGCAAAAAAACGAAACTAGGCTAATCTGATTTTTTTTATCTAAGTGACTTTAAACTACCAATGAAACCAACTAGAAGCCAAATTAATAAAGAAGAAAAAGGGCTAGGTCGAACTTATGGAATGCAATGACAAAAATCAACAATTATTAATAATGCAATATGAATCTCTATTGATCATGCAACATGCAATAAAAACTCATAAAAATTGTAGGAAGACAAAAGCTAATCTATATTGCAATCAAACTCAACCAATTCAACCAAAAGCATGCAACAAATCCCTTAAAATCTCCTAGATGGGTTATTACTTGGAGGGCAAGCAACAACAAGGGGAATTAGGGTTTGGTGAAGGCTCGGCTGAGGCTAAGGTTAGGGTTTGGGGCTCGGCTTCTAGGGTTTAGGGGAAGGTAGGGTTCGAACTAGGGTTAGGATTTCGGATCCTAGGGTTGGCCGCCAATTTAGGGTTAGGGTTAGGGTTTGGCCGCCAATTAGGGTTAGGGTTCGAAAGGGGGGTGGGTGGCGATCTAGGGTTTGGGGTGGTCCGATTTGGATGGGGTTGGTGGGGCTGTGATCGGACGGTGTTGGTGGGTGGTGCGGCAAGGTAGTGCGACACCAGATTGTGGTGGTGGAGGGTGGTGCGAGGTGGTGGTTGGCGGAAATAGGTGGTGGTTGTGGTAAAAATTCAGGCTTTGGTTCCAAAAATTCAATCATTGGGTAAAGGCGGGATTTTTGGAATCAAAAACTGAATTAAATCAACTAGAAAGCAAATTAAGGAAATAAATTTTTACTTGGCGAGACGCTGGATTATGATACCACTTGATACGTGATTGCCCCAGAATCCTCCGTAGAAACCTCGTATATGACCCACACAAGTCCCGATCTTGCCAGTAATCTCGATCCAACCTGAATTTGCTAACCAGTTAATTCCTTTGGAGAACAAGTAATCAAATTTCGAACTTGATAATGAACAAAACTGAATTGAATGGTGATTGAGAGAACCGATCCAAATTATGGAGATAAACAATTTCGATAGTTCAAACAGATTGGCTCTAACGCTAAATCCGATTGATTAACTAGATTGACCTTTAACAATCAAATCTAGAACAACCTAATTGTTCAACACAATAATTCAGATTTGAATTTACGAGAGAGAGAGATCGGTCGAATGATGATGATGGTGATCGAACAAACACAAGAAAACTCGAGTCTTTTTGGAGCCCAAAGACAAGATAAACCTTTCTTAGGGTTTATCTTATCTCAAGCTGATTTTATTGAATGAAATAACAAGAGTATAAATAGAGAATACAAAAAGCTATTACTTGGGGAGCAAGGAGAGAGATGGCCGACCCTAGGAGATAGAATTAGGCCTCCTTGTCTTGCTTCCCAAGATATAATAAAATATCTATAATAATATCTATCTAGATCCCTTAAATAAAATAAATCATGGCTGATTTATTTATTTAAGGAAATATCCTAACAAACTCAAAGTATCTAAAACAAACTAAAAATATCTCTAACAACCAAGAGAGAGAAGATCAACCAACTAACATAAGCCTATTGGCTGATTTCTCTACATTATTCAAAAGCAAACACGCCTATTATAAAATAAATATAAGATATTTTCTCTTACTTAGAATGGTCAAGTCAAAGGGTTGACTTTGACCCATATACCAATTTATCTCACCCGGTCACTTACTAAATTCAACCCTAAAGTGAGACAAACTAATACATGTTTCTAAATAAGGAAATAGATGAATTTCGGCCCTCTTGAATCAATCCATGGAATCCGGGCTCAATTGATGTCGAATGCACAAGACCCACTTAGGCTTGGTTGGCTCTTCAAGAACAGCTGTCAATCGAACCAAGATTGCTGTTGTGCCTTGAGCAATCTTCTTAGCTCGACTTCTTGTAATTGGTCCGTCAGAAGGCACTCGAATCAACTCATCGACGTCGGTTGGAGACATGGCAGGCTTCACTGCATCATAGGGTTTGGGTGGGTTTTTACGCAAGGCTAGGGTTAGGGTTTGCGTGAGGGTTGAGGATGGCGATCTAGGGTTAGGGTGGTCCGATTTGGACGGGGCTGGTGGGGTTGGTTTCGAGTGGTGGTGGGGGGTGGTGCAGCTAGGGTTAGCGACACCAGGTCGTGGTGGTTAGGTGGTGGCGGGGTGGTGGTGTTGGCGGAATTATGTGGTGGTTGGGTGAAAAATTCAGATTATGGTCTTAAAAATTCTAGCTTTGGGTAAAGGTTCGAACTTTAGGATCAAAAACTAAATTAAATCAACTAGAAAGCAAATTAAGGAAAGAAAATTTTACTTGGTGAGACGCTGAATTATGATACCACTTCATACGTGATTGCCTCGGATGACTCCTCAGAAACCTCGTATATGACCCACACGATCCCGATCTTGCCGGCAAATAACTTCAATCCTACAAAAGCTCTCAACTTTAGACTTCCTTGTGACACAAGTAACCAATTAACGAGAATGAAAAGGAATTGAAACCGATCTGGATTATGGAGATAATCAATGTTGATAGTTCAAACGGATTGGCTCGATCGCTAAATCCGATTGATTAACTAGTTTGATCTTTAATAATCAAAACTAGAACAATCTAATTGATCACACAATAATTCAGATTTTCGAACAAACAAAAGGGAGAGATCTCGAAATTTTGATGATGATGATCGGCAATGATGATAAACACGAGCACAACAATTGTATTTTTGGCCCAAGAGATAGATTAAACCAATTTGGGTTTAATCTCTCTCAAGCTGATTTTATTGAATGAAATAACAAGAGTATAAATAGAGAATACAAAAGCTAATCCTTGGAGAGCAAGGCAAGTAAGGAGGCCGACCCTAATAGATAGAAGATAGCCCCTTGTCTTGCTTTTCAAGATATAATAAAATATCTAATTAAATCTATCTAGATCCCCTTAAATAAAATAAATCATGGCTGATTTATTTATTTAAGGAAATATCCTAACAAACTCAAAATATCTCTAACAAACTAAAAATATCTCTAACAACCAAGAGAGAGAAGATCAACCAACTAACACAAGCCTATTAGCTGATTTCTCTACATTATTAAAAATAGAAAACATGCCTATAATTAATATAATAGATAGATATTTTCTTCACTTAGAATGGTCAAGTCAAAGGGTTGACTTTGACCCATGTACCAATTTATCTCACCCGGTCACCTACTAAATTCAACCCTAAAGTGAGACAAACTAATACATGTTTTTAAATAAAGAAATAGGTGAATTTCGGCCCTCTTGAATCAATCCATGGAATCCGGGCTCAATTGATGTCGAATGCACGAGAACCACTTTGTCTTGCTAGGCTCTTCAAGAACAGCTGCCAATCGAACCAAGATTGTTGCTGTGCCTTGAGCAATCTTCTTAGCTCGACTTCTAGTAATTGGTCCGTCAGAAGGCACTCGAATCAACTCATCGACGTCGGTTGGAGACATGGCAGGCTTCACTACATCAAGGCACCAAATCAATTTGATGCTCAATACCTCTAATTGGTGTAAGGCCTTGTGGCAACTCTTCAGGCATCACATCTTGAAATTCCTGTAATACATCCTGAATACACTTTGGGAGATGTGAAATATCTTGACTAATAATAAGTATGTCTTTCCTCATAAGAAGTAAGCAAAAAGAGTTAGGGAAAGAAACACTAGACTAAGTAACTAGAGAGCGCTTTTCTACACTGCCTTTTAAGCCAATTTTTGGCTCTTTCTGTAGGCGTTCTTTTTTCCGATCTGTAGCTCTATGAGTCTCTGAATAGGTCCCAAAATTTGAGCCAAAACGCTCGAGTGGTTCGGGAGATAGCCCCGTTTTCGTCTCAGGTGCACTACTGGAAGTGTTGCTCGGCACTTTTGACGGTTTAGGGACATTTCCTGGGCGTTTTTTCGTCCCAATCAATAGCTCCACTCGTGCTTGATGCTGTCCTAAAATTTGAGCCAAAACGCCTGGGTGGAGATTGAGAAACGCCGCTTGTCTTTGTAGGTGCGTCGGGCGCCGAGCGCCGTGCTGTAGCTTGGGCCGCCGATTCAGCCTCTTCTTTCTCTTCCTTGGCACGCCTAAGTGCCCTAGCTTGGTCTCTGTGTACCTGGTCCTGTAAAACTTGTTGGGGCGACAATGATAGAAGAGAAACTCTCCTCCCGTCATAGTTAAACGAATAGGTATTAAGCATGCCATCATATATAACTCTCTTATCGAATAACCATGGTCTACCTAACAAGATATGAGTGCATTCCATGTTTACCACATCACACATGATATCATCAACACAATTGCCTATGGAAACACGGACTAAACACTGATGAGTAACAAGATTAGGACCATCAGAATCATTAATGCCATTAAGACCATAACTAGTAGCCCTAGGTTGAGTTTTTAATTGCAAGTGATCAACTACCTTAGCATTAATAATGTTACAGCAGCTACCACTATCAATTATCATGCATAACACTTGATTCTTCACAGTACACCTAGTATGAAAAATATTTTCCATTTGATCTAGCCTAGGTGTTTCTTGTAAAGTAAGAGTACGCATTGTTACCAAAGTTAGAGGCTGTTCGATGCAATCTGGTTCAATGCCCTCCACGCCCTCTTCTTCTTGTCCATTTCTCTCCTCCTCCACTTGATTAGGAGGTATATCTTCATCACTCACATATCCTCCATTGGTGGTGAGGAGCACTTGTTTCTGATTTGGACAATCCTTAGCATAATGACCTCTTCCTTGACATTTATAGCACACTAAATCTCGTGCCCTTGGCTAGTTTGGAGGTGCATTGTTTGGACGTCTTTGGCCTTGAAAACATGTGGTTTTAGGTGAGCTAGAAGCTCCCTTTTGCTGCAAAGAAGGGTTAGAAGAATAAGAATTGGAATTAACACTAGAATTAGGAACATACCTTTTGGAGCATTCCAAGCTTCCTTCTTCTTCCTTTGTTGCTGCTCATGAAGTAGTTGGGTTGAATGTACTAATTCATTGAGATCCTTGATTTGTTGAATCTCCAATGTATCTCTGATGCTTTGATTCAGTCCAGCCATGAATTGGGTCCTTAGAGACCATTGGGAATGATGAATTCCCGCTTTGAAGCTCAAATCCTCTAGCTCATTGAAGTACTCAGTTGGAGACTTGGTGCCTTGTTTGCATGTAACCACTTTCAACCTCATGTGCTCAGTATGCTCTTCAGGCACATATTTCTTTCTGATTACAAACTTCAACTGGCCCCAAGTTTCAATTGGTGGTAAGGCCTTTCTAATCCTATCCTCCTTCATTTTGAACCACCAATCTCTAGCGGTCCCAACAAAGTGGATAACAACAACAACAACTTTCTCCCATTCTTCATAGCCCATGTGATCTAGAATGAAGTTTGTAGCTTGTTCCCACTCTAGATATTTCTCTGGATTGAGCTCTCCACTGAATGGCTCTATCTTGATCTTAATATCACGCTTACCAATCTGATTGACGGTTTGATTAGCGGTGTTGTTGTTGTTCGGCCTCTGTACTCCATAAGCTGGTGGGATATCTTCTACAACCTCAGCTTGGTTATAGAAATCATCAAGGGGAGGATGCCATGGGCGCCTTTCATCCCCGGGATAGCCATAAGTCACATCATCAAATGGATTGATGTATTGTTGTTGTTGTTGATGAGTGGCTTGAGGATACCGGTTAGCTTGCTGATTATAGAATTGTTGATGAGTAACCGGTGTAGTCCTTGTTCCAAAGCCTCTTCCTCTACCTCAGCCTACTTTGGGGGAATAGTGAGCCGGGAGATCATGTTCTTTGTTGTAGCTAGCAAGCACATCATGCTCTTCTTCAACTGCTTGTTGCTTGCCTTTTGTCGCTAGTTGAGGCTTGATTTGGATCACTTGTAAGCTCTATTGGAGGGGCACTCTTATGACTTGCTTGAGATGATTCAATTAACGTGGCAAGTTGCTCCTCTAGACGCCGCAATTGTGGATTCAATGCAGCCGTGGCCAACTCTACAGCTCGAGCCTGGCCATCTCGTACACTATCACTAATAGATAACCTAATGAAATCGATTGCCTCCTTAGTAAGATTCAATTCATCCGGGTTAGGCTCAGTTGGGATCACCATTGTTCCTGAAACAACCAAGAAAGTAGAGAGAGTAGTGTGTTCTAAAGCAAATCACAGCAAGCAATACCACACCTTAGGTAAGCCAAAACTTGCCTCAAACCAATCCAATCAACTTAATTCAGTTTTTGGATTGAATTGAGGGAGTAAATGGGTATATATGGTGTAGATATGGTATACTAATGATAAATAAAGGAAATATGCAGCTTAAGCAAATGGAAAGTATGCAATAAGACAAGCAATGCAAATAATCCCTCTATGAGCTTCAAAACACATGCAATCTCTCAATTGACTCTATGCAAGTTAATAAAGCCAAATTTAAGCATGCAAGGACAGAAATATGGTAGGCTAAAGTGACTTTTATTTCGGCACTCTTTTTCTTCAAAGTGATTTCTACTTAACTATTTTTAAGCAAGCAGTCACTAGGGTTGAAAGTGGCTTAAAACTAGATGGGGTAGATCACTTTTCTTTTCAGATTTTTTTTTGACTTTATGCACTAACTACTCTTGTGCTAGAATGAAATAACAACAAAGCAATGCAATAAGGAATGCAATAGGGCAGAAACGAACAACAACTAGACTGATTTTTTTTAACTAAGTGACTTTAAACTACCAATGAAACCAACTAGAAGCCAAATTAACAAAAGAAGATAGGGGTAGGTCGAATTGATAGGATGCAATAGCAAAAATCAGCAAATATCAACAAACAATATGAATCTCTATTGATCATGCAACATGCAATAAAAACTCATAAAAATTATAGGAAGACAATTGCTAATCTATATTGCAACACAACTCAACCAATTCAGCCAATAAACATGCACAAATCCCATAAAAATCTCCTAATTGGGTAATTGCTTGGAGGGCAAGTAACAACTAAGGGATTTAGGGTTTGGAAGATCACGGCTGGATTAGGGTTTGGGGGGTTAAGGTTCAGTCCTAGGGTTTGGGGTATGGTAGGGTTTTGATCCTAGGGTTAGGGTTTCGAATTAGGGTTTGGGTTAGGGTTGGGTTTTCTCGCAAAAACTAGGGTTAGGGTTTACGAGAAGGGCTGGTGTGCGATCTAGGGTTAGGGTTGGCCGTTGGTGGTGGGGTTGGTGAGGTTAGATTCGGCCGGTGGTGCGGTGGTGACGAGCGACACCAGATGTGTGTCTAGTGGTGGTGCGTGGTGGTCGGGTGGCGGATATGTGGTGGTTGATGGTAAAAAATTCAAGCTTTGGTCTCAAAAATTCAAACTTTTGGTAAAGGTGGGATTTTTGGGATAAAAAATTGAATTAAAATAACTAGAAAGCAAATTAAGGAAAGAAACAATTACTTGGCGAGACGCTGGAATATGATACCACTTGATACGTGATTGCCTCGGAATTCTCCTTAGAAACCTCGTATATGACCCGCACGATCCTGATCTTGCCAGTAAACAACTTCAATCCTACAAAACTTTCAACTTTAGGATCCTTGTGACGCAAGTAACACACGAAACTGATTTGAACGAATAAAAGAGAACACGAGTTTGATAAATTGAAAGATTCAATTTTGATAGTTCAATCAGATTGGCTCGACCGCTAAATCTGATTGATTAACTAGAATGATCTTTAACAATCAATTATTGAACAATCTCTATTGAACAAGTCAATGAATCAAATCACACAAACAAGAGAGAGAGAAGTCGGAATGATGTTGGACGATGATGATGATCTCGAATTGCAATTGCACACGAACACAAGTCGATATTTTTGGAGCCCAAAGACAAGATAAACCTTTCTTAGGGTATGGATCGGTTTGGCTCTAGGGTGTGGTGAAGGGTTAGGGTTTCGGATTAGGGTTACCAAAGGGTTAGGGTTTGGGAATTCTCGTATGAGAACTAGGGTTAGGGTTAGGGTTTGCGTAAGGATGGGGTGGGCGATTAGGGTTTAGGGTTGTACGAGTGGGGTGGGGTTGGTGGCGGGGTGATCGGACCGAGATGGGGGTTGGTGTGGTCCTAGGGAGCGACACCAATTAGGTGGCTAGGTGGTGGTGCGTGGTGGTGGTGAGTTATAAAATTCAAATTATGGTCTAAAAATTCTAGCTTTGGGTAAAGGTTCGAACTTTAGGATCAACAACTGAATTAAAATTGACTAGAAAGCAAATTAAGGAAAGAAAAATTTACTTGGCGAGACGCTGGATTATGATACCACTTGATACGTGATTGCTTCGGAATCCTCCTTAGAAACCTCGTATATGACCCACACGATCCCGATCTTGCCTTGTAATATTGAATTCTTCCCTACAACACTTTCAAAGTCAGAAACTTGTCTCACAAGGAATTGAAGAACTCGAACTTGAATAATAACAAAACTGATTTCGAAACACTAATTGAATCAAATAAGATAGTTCAACTTGGATGGCTCGAACGCTAATCCAAATTGATAAACTAGTTGATATGAATCGACTAGAACTAAACTTGATTGATCAATTCAATGAATCAAACAAACAAAAACACGAGATAAGGGATGGATGAATCGGTGATGATGATGATCTCGTGTGATGGTGATTGATAGCGATCAAAGGACCATGGAAAAGAAGGTTGAAAGGAAGGTGTCTAGGAGGCCAAGGCCAAGACCTTTACCAAGGTCTCGGGCATTCAAGTACAAGGATAACTTCATGGACTTGATACTATCTCTTCAAAATATCCATCCATGGCGTCCAAGGCCAGCAAGGAAGAGAATCAAGTCACAAAAGTTCAGAAAGTAAGAAGTCCGTCAAATGGAAAACAGTGCTCAGTAAATTGGTCATAACTTGGGCTAGAAAATTCATCTCAAGTCCGATAAGTACTCGTTGGAAAGATAATTAAAAGTTCTACAACTTTGTAGTTTACATAATATCCAGAATCCAACAGAAAAGGACCGAAAAATGGGTTTTACTGAGAGTTGTTCAAGTCTTACGGGAATCTCATCTTTAGTTTGAATTTCTATCTTTAATTATTTTATTAAGGACGATTTTTATTTATTTATGTTAAGAGGATTTCGACCATAGGCTGATGTTAGTGGTTGATTATTCTCTCTCCTATGTTTTTATTATCTTTTAGATATTTTGAGTTTGTTAGGACATTTTCTTAAATAAATAAATCAGCCATGATTTATTTTATTTAAGGAAATCTATATAGATATAGTTATAGATATTTTATTATATCTTGGGAAGCAAGTAAAGGCCAAATCTACCCCTCTAGGGCCAGCCATACCCCTTGCTTGCTCTCCAAGTTTCAGCTTTGTATTCTACTATTTATACTTTGCAATTCCATTAATGAAAAATCAGCTTGAGATAAGATAAACCCTAAGAAAGGTTTATCTTGTCTTTGGGCTCCAAAAAGACTCGAGTTTGCTTGTGTTTGTTCGATCACCATCATCATCATTCGACCGATCTCTCTCTCTCTTTGTTCGAATCTGGTTTGTTAGTTTAATCAATTAGATTGTTCTAGTTGTGATTGTTAAAGATCAAACTAGTTAATCAATCGGATTTAGCGTTAGAGCCAATCCGTTTGAACTATCAAGTTGAACTAATCTATCAAATCTGATCGGTTCTTCAATTTCATCAATTCAATTCAATTTCGTTGTTTGTGAGAAAGTTATTGACTTGTTAGCAAATTCAGGTTGGATCGAGATTAATGGCAAGATCGGGACTTGTGTGGGTCATATACGAGGTTTCTAAGGAGTCATCCGAGGCAATCACGTATCAAGTGGTACTCAGAGACCAGCAAGTGGTATCATACTCCAGCGTCTCGCCAAGTAAAATTTCTTTCCTTAATTTGCTTTCTAGTTGATTTAATTCAGTTTTTGATCCCAAAAATCCCGCCTTTGCCAAAAGATTGAATTTTTGAGACCAAAGCTTGAATGTTTTAACACACCACCACCACATCTCCGCCAACCCACCACCACGCACCACCACCTAACCACGACCTGGTGTCGCTAACCACCACCGCACCACCCACCACCACCAGCCGAACCCAACCCCACTAACCCCACCCAATTTGGCTAACCCTAAACCCTAGATCGCCCCCTCCAAACCCTTCGAACCCTAACCCTAGTGTTCGATCACGACCCCTCCAAACCCTAACCCTAATTTGCGAGAAAACCCTAACCATATTCTCGTAAAACCCTAAACCGAACCCTACCAGCCACTAAACCCTAGAACCGAACCACAAACCCTAACCCTAGAGCTCAGCCGAGCCATCACCAAACCCTAATCTCTTGTTGTTCCTTGCCCTCCAAGTAATTACCCAATTAGGAGATTTTAAGGGATTTGTTGCATGCTTTTGGTTGAATTGGTTGAGTTTGGTTGCAATATAGATTAGCAATTGTCTTCCTACAATTTTTATGAGTTTTTATTGCATGTTGCATGATCAATAGAGATTCATATTGCTTGTTGATATTTGCTGATATTTGCTATTGCATCCATTAATTTCGACCTAGCCCTATCTTCTTTTGTTAATTTGGCTTCTAGTTGGTTTCATTGGTAGTATAAAGTCACTTAGTTAAAAAAAAATCAGATTAGTTTCGTTTTTGCCCTTGCATTCAATTGTTGCATTGCTTTGCTTATTTCTTCATTCTAGCACAAGAGTAGATTGTGCATAAAGTAAAAAAAAAATCAGAAAAGAAAAGTGATCTACCCCAGCTAGTTTTAAGCCACTTTCAACCCTAGTGACTGCTTGCTTAAAAAAATAGCTAAGTAGAAATCACTTTGAAGAAAAAAGAGTGACGAAACAAAAGTCACTTTAGCCTACCATATTTCTGTCCTTGCATGCTTAAATTTGGCTTTATTAACTTGCATAGAGTCAATTAAGAGATTGCATGTGTTTTAAAGCTCATAGAGGGATTATTTGCATTGCTTGTCTTATTGCATACTTGCCATTTGCTTGAGCTGCATATTTCCTTTATTTATCATTAGTATACCACATCTACACCCTATCTACCCCTTTACTCCCTCAATTCAACCCAAAAACTGAATTAAGTTGATTGGATTGCTTTGAGGCAAGTTTTGGCTTGATTAAGGTGTGGTATTACTTGTGTGATTTGCTTTTGGAACAAACTACTCTTTCTCGTTTTATTTCTTTGTTTTCAGGATTAAGATGTATTGGTGTGATCCTTTTAATGATATTCCACCAATTCCAAGGGTACAAAGACCTCCAAAGATTGAGCCTTTTTCTAGAGAGTATGGATCGGATGATTACATGGCATGGGAGCAAGATGTTGATTACTACCTTGACTACTATGGTTATGATGAATGGGATATCCTTCCATGGGTGACTAACTACCTAGTTGGTTCTGCCCATTCCTTTTGGTTATGGATATGTCAATCTAGAAGACGTCAAGGCTTGATTCCAATTACAACATGGGATCAAATGAAGTTTGTAATGCAAAAGATGTATGTTACAAACGATGAAGAGTTGCATAGAAGATATAGAGCAGCTTGTGCTCCTGCTTGCCAAAAGAGAGCTGTAATCTTACCCTTGAATCACAAGTATGACTCTTTGGACTTCACTAAGGAGGCTTTGGCTAATTCTAGTCAAATAAGGTATAATTCTAACTCTTCTTCAATTGGTTTAGATACTAACTCCTTTTTGCAGGAAATGGGAGTTTCTAACTCACCAAAACCAGGGATTTCAAGTCAAGAAGAAAGAGTTATAGCCTCACAAAGCCAAGTGAGCTCTAAAGAATCAACTGACCTCCCATGTGATCCTCAATGCGATATTGTGAATGAAAGTTTAAAGGAGGTTCCAGCAGAGGAAAACATGAAAGATGAGAGCATGGAGGAAGAAGTTATCATCTCAAATGGAGTTTCAACCAAAGAGTTCCATAATGTCCAAGAGATGATTCTATATCTTCCACCAACTATGTTTGCTCCAAAACCTTCTTTACTAACCATGGTGCCTTTAGTATCTCCAGCATTTCAATATATTTCTCCTCTTAATCTTACATGCAACATCGAATCGAGGACGATTCGAGGTCAAGTGGGGGAGAATGATAGCGATCAAAGGACCATGGAAAAGAAGGTTGAAAGGAAGGTGTCTAGGAGGCCAAGGCCAAGACCTTTACCAAGGTCTCGGGCATTCAAGTACAAGGATAACTTCATGGACTTGATACTATCTCTTCAAAATATCCATCCATGGCGTCCAAGACCAGCAAGGAAGAGAATCAAGTCACAAAAGTTCGGAAAGTAAGAAGCCCGTCAAATGGAAAACAGTGCTCAGTAAACTGGTCATAACTTGGGCTAGAAAATTCATCTCAAGTCCGGTAAGTACTCGTTGGAAAGATAATTAAAAGTTCTACAACTTTGTAGTTTACATAATATCCAGAATCCAACAGAAAAGGACCGAAAAATGGGTTTTACTGAGAGTTGTTCAAGTCTTACGGAAATCTCATCTTTAGTTTGAATTTCTATCTTTAATTATTTTATTAAGGACGATTTTTATTTATTTATGTTAAGAGGATTTCGACCATAGGCTGATGTTAGTGGTTGATTATTCTCTCTCCTATGTTTTTATTATCTTTTAGATATTTTGAGTTTGTTAGGACATTTTCTTAAATAAATAAATCAGCCATGATTTATTTTATTTAAGGGAATCTAGATAGATATAGTTATAGATATTTTATTATATGTTGGGAAGCAAGTAAAGGCCAAATCTACCCCTCTAGGGCCAGCCATACCCCTTGCTTGCTCTCCAAGTTTCAGCTTTGTATTCTACTATTTATACTCTGCAATTCCATTAATGAAAAATCAGCTTGAAGTAAGATTAAACCTCTTTGGTTTAGTCTTGCTTTTGGGCCATTAAAACAACTCGTGTTCTAGCATTCAAACCTACGAAGATCGATCATCATACTCCATTCGAATTCTCTCTCTTTTGTGTGTTCAATTTGGTTTATTGATTAGTCAATTGAGATTGTTCTAGTTTGATTGTTAAAGATCAAATCTAGTTAATCAATTGGATTAAGCGTTAGAGCCAATCCAATTGAACTATCAAAGTTGATTGTTTCAATCTATCAAATCAGTTTCGTCATTTGTTCATTCGTGTTACTTGCGTTACAAGTTTCTAACTTTAAGGTCAATTCAGGTTTGAAAAAGAGAATTACTTGTCAAGATCGGGCCAAAATAAGACCGAATTGTCATCATCGAGCAATCGAGGAGATAATTCCATATCAGTGATGATCGAACGCTTCAATGCAGAAAAACAATAACACACGTGTATATTTTTTGGGCCCAAAAGCAAGACTAAACCAAAGGGGTTTAATCTTACTTCAAGCTGATTTTTATTAATGAAAAGACAAGAGTATTTATAGTAGAATACAAAGTTATGACTTGGGGAGCAAGGAGAGGGAGTGATCGGCCCTAGAGAGGGTATTTTGGTCTCCTTAGCTTGCTTCCCAAGATATAATAAAATATCTAAAGTAATATCTATCTAGATCCCCTTAAATAAAATAAATAATGGCTGATTTATTTATTTAAGGAAAATATCCTAACAACTATAAAATATCTCTAACAAAATAAAAATATCTCTAACAACCAGGAGAGAGAAGATCAACCAACTAACATAAGCCTATGGCTGATTTCCCTTCACTTATTTAAATAAAACGCACGCCTATAATTAAATAAATAATAGATATTTTCTTAATTTAGAATGGTCAAGTCAAAGGGTTGACTTTGACCCATATACCAATTTATCTCACCCGGTCACTTACTAAATTCAGCCATAAAGTGAGACAAACTAATACATGTTTCTAAATAAAGAAATGATGATTTTCGGCCCTCATATATCAATCCATGGAATCCGGGCTCAATTGATGTCGAATGCACGAGACCCACTTCCCCTTGCTAGGCTCTTCAAGAACAGCTGCCAATCGAACCAAGATTGTTGTTGTGCCTTGAGCAATCTTCTTAGCTCGACTTTGATGAGGGACCATCTAGGCAGCCTCCACCGGGCGCGCCTACACTCTTTGATGGACCACTCACCCGTGCTCGAGCCAAGAAGCTACAACGTGAGATGAATGCTTTTGTGGGCTACACTATGGCTAAGGAGGCAGGAGCTTGCATGGAGTCCAAAGCTAGAGCTGTGTGCGTCTTGAGCGCCGAGGGATCTTCGAGCCAAGGCTGCAGCGACGCGCCCCAGACCGGCGTTGCAATGGCGCGGCCCAACGTCAATGATGCAGCGGCGCGCCCACTCTGATACATATCAAAGAAGGATTCAAGCCAAGGATTCGTTGAAGATGATTCAAGGGCCTAGACCAAGACCTTTCCCAAGGTCCCGAGCATTCAAGTTCAAGAAGGTTTTCATGGATTGCATATTATCCTTTGATTATGCTCATCAATGGCGTCCAAGGCCACCAAGGAAGAGAATGAAGTCATAAGAGCTCGAAGAGTTAAGAAGCCCGTCAAATTAAAAACAGTGCTCAGTAAATTTGTCATAAATTGGGCTAGAAAATTGATCTCAAGTCCGTTCAATATGCGTTGGAAAGATAATTAAACGTTCTACAACTTTATAGTTTACATCAAATTCAGAATCCAACAGGAAAGTGCCGAAAAATGCAATTTACTAAGAGCTATTCAAGTCTTACGGGAATCTTATCTTTAGTTTTAATTCTATCTATTGGCAGCTGTTCGATTGGCAGCTGTTCTTGAAGAGCCTAGCAAGACAAAGCGGGTCTCGTGCATTCGACATCAATTGAGGCCAAATTCAATGGATTAACTCAAAGGGGCCGAAATTCATCTATTTCTTTATTTAGAAACATGTATTAGTTTGTCTCACTTTAGGGTTGAATTTAGTAAGTGACTGGGTGAGATAAATTGGTATATGGGTCAAAGTCAACTCTTTGACTTGACCATTCTAAGTGAGTGAAAATATCTTCTATTTATTTATTATAGGCGTGTTTTTGCTTTTAAATAATGTAGAGAAATCAGCCAATAGGCTTATGTTAGTTGGTTGATCTTTTCTCTCCTGGTTGTTAGAGATATTTTTATTTTGTTTGGATATTTTATAGTTGTTAGGATATTTTCCTTAAATAAATAAATCAGCAATGATTTATTTTATTTAAGGGGAATCTAGATAGATATTATTAGATATTTTATTATATCTTGGGAAGCAAGACAAGGAGGCCTAATCTATCTATTAGGGCCGGCCATACCTCTCTCCTTGCTCCCCAAGTAATAGCTTTTTGTATTCTCTATTTATACTTTGCAATTTCATTAATAAAAATCAGCTTGAGAGAGATTAAACCCAAATTGGTTTAATCTATCTCTTGGGCTCCAAAAGAAATCAAATTGTGTGTGTGTTTGCAATTTCAGCCGAACCATCATCATCATCAAATCTCGAGATCTCTCTCCCTCTTTCGAAATCTGATTTGTGGATTAATTCAATTAGATTGTTCTAGTTGTGATCATTAAAGATCAAACTAGTTAATCATTCGGATTTAGCGTTAGAGCCAATCCGAGTGAACTATCAAGTTGATTCATCTACAATTCCGATCATTCACTTTCATTCAATCATTCAATTCAGTTCGTCTTTGCTTGTGTTTCAAGTCGTCTAATTTGAAAGCATTGTAGGTTGGAAATCGATTACAAGGCAAGATCGGGACTTGTGTGGGTCATATACGAGGTTTCTAAGGAGTCATCCGAGGCAATCACGTATCAAGTGGTATCATACTCCAGCGTCTCGCCAAGTAAAATTTCTTTCCTTAATTTGCTTTCTAGTTGATTTAATTCAGTTTTTGATCCCAAAAATCTCGCCTTTACCCAAAGATTGAATTTTTGGAACCAAAGCCTGAATTTTTACCACAACCACCACCTAATTCCGCCAACCACCACCTCACACCACCAACCACCACCTCGCACCACCCTCCACCACCACGACCTGGTGTCGCTCTCACCAGCCGCACCACCTACCACCACGGTCCGATCATAACCCCACCAACCCCATCACCAAACCCTAGATCGCCTACCCCACCCCCTCGAACCCTAACCCTAACCCTAAATTGGCGGCCAACCCTAGGATTCGAAACCCTAACCCTAGTTCGAACCCTACTTTCTCTCAAACCCTAGAAGCCGAACCGAGACCTCCTCAAACCCTAAATCTCTTATTTGTTCCTTGCCCTCCAAGCAATCACCCATTTAGGAGATTTTTAAGGGTTTGTTGCATGCTTTTGGTTGAATTGGTTGAGTTTGATTGCAATATAGATTAGCTTTTGTCTTCCTACAATTTTTATGAGTTTTTATTGCATGTTGCATGATCAATAGAGATTCATATTGCATTGTTGATATTTGCTAATTTTTATCATTGCATTCCATAAATTCGACCTAGCCCTATCTTCTCTTATTAATTTGGCTTCTAGTTGGTTTCATTGGTAGTATAAAGTCACTTAGATAAAAAAAAATCAGATTAGCCTAGTTTTCGTTTTAGCCCTATTTGCATTCCTTTGCATTCCTTTGCTTGTTTCTTCATTCTAGCACAAGAGTAGATTGTGCATAAAGTCAAAAAAAAATCAGAAAAGCAAAAGTGATCTACCCCAACTAGTTTTAAGCCACTTTTAACCCTAGTGACTACTTGCTTAAAAATAGTTAAGTAGAAATCACTTTGAAGAAAAAGAGTGACGAAACAAAAGTCACTTAGCCTACCATATTTCTGTCCTTGCATGATAATTTTGGCTTTATTAACTTGCATAGAGTCAATTGAGAGATTGCATATGTTTTAGAGCTCATAGAGGGATTATTTGCATTGCTTGTCTTATTGCATACTTGCCATTTGCTTAAGCTGCATATTTCCTTTATTTATCATTAGTATACCATATCTACCCATTTACTCCCTCAATTCAACCCAAAAACTGAATTAAGTTGATTGGATTGCTTTGAGGCAAGTTTTGGCTTGATTAAGGTGTGGTATTGCTTGTTGTGATTTGCTTTAGAACACACTACTCTCTCTACTTTCTTGCTTGTTTCAGGAACAATGGTGGTCTCTAATGAGCCAAACTCGGCTGAATTGAATATCACTAAGGAGGCAATCGACTTCATTAGGTTGTCCATTAATGAGAGTGTACGAGATGGTCAAGCTCGAGCTGTAGAGTTGGCCATGGCTGCAATCAATCCACAATTGCGGCGTCTAGAGGAGCAACTTGCCACTTTGATTGAGTCATCTCAAGGAAGTCATAAGGTTGCCCCTGCAATAGAGCTTACAAGTGATCCAAATCAAGCCTCAATTAGCGACAAAGGCAAGCAACAAGCAATTGATGAAGAGCATGATGTGCTTGCTAGCTACAACAAAGATCAAGACCTCCCGACGCATTTCTCACCCACGGCTGGCCGAGGCAGAGGTAGAGGTTTTGGGACGAGAATCCCACCGGTTACTCATCAACAACTCTATAATCATACAACAAATCGGTCTCCTCAAGTCACTCATCCACAACAACAACAATACAACAATCCTTTTGATGATGTGACTTATGGTTATCCCGGGGAAGAACGGCGCCCATGGCTCCTCCCCTTGATGATTTCTATAACCAAGTTGAGGTTGTAGAAGACATTCCACCAGCTTATGGAGTACAAAGGCCGAACAACAACAACAACGCTAACCAACAAGTCAATCAGATTGGTAAGCGTGATATTAAGATCAAGATAGAGCCATTCAGTGGAGAGCTCAATCCAGAAAAGTATCTAGAGTGGGAACAAGCTACAAATTTCATCCTAGATCACATGGGCTATGAAGAATGGGAGAAAGTTGCAGTTGTTGTTATTCACTTCGTTGGGACCGCTAGAAATTGGTGGTTCAGAATGAAGGAAGATAGAATCCAAAAGGCCTTACCACCTATTGAAACTTGGGGCCAGCTGAAGTTTGTCATGAGGAAGAAGTATGTGCCCGAAGAGCATACCGAGCATATGAGGCTGAAAGTTGTTACATGCAAACAAGGTACCAAGTCTTCAACCGAGTACTTCAATGAGCTAGAGGATTTGAGCTTCAAAGCGGGAATTCATCATTCCCAACGGTCTCTAAGGACCCAATTCATGGCTGGACTGAATCAAAGCATTAAAGACACATTGGAGATTCAACAAATCAAGGATCTCAATGCCTTAGTACATTTAGCCCAACTACTCTATGAGCAACAACAAAGGAAGAAGAAGGAAGCTTGGAATGCACCAAAAAGGTATGTTTCTAATCCGAGTTCAAATTCCAATTCTTATTCTTCTAACCCTTCTATGCAGCAAAAGGGAGCTTCTAGCTCACCTAAACCAACAGGTTTTCAAGGCCAAAGGCGTCCCAACAATGGACCTCCAAACCAGCCAAGGGCACGTGATTTAGTGTGCTACAAGTGTCAAGGAAGAGGTCATTATGCCAAGGATTGTCCAAATTAAAAGCAAGTGCTTCTCACCACAAATGGAGGATATGTGAGTGATGAAGATATACCTCCAAATCAAGTGGAGGAGGAGAGCAATGGACAAGAGGAGGAGGACATAGAGGCCATTGAACCAGATTGCACCGAACAGCCTCTAACTTTGGTAACCATGCGTACTCTTACTTTACAAGAAACACCTAGGCTAGATCAAAGGGAAAATATTTTTCATACTAGGTGTACAGTAAAGAATCAAGTGTTATGCATGATAATTGATAGTGGTAGCTGCTGTAACATTATTAATGCTAAGGTAGTTGATCACTTGCAATTAAAAACCCAACCTAGGGCTACTAGTTATGGTCTAAATGGTATTAATGATTCTGATGGTCCTAACTTAGTCACTCATCAATGCTTAGTCCGTGTTTCCATAGGCAATTATGTGGATGATATCATGTGTGATGTGGTAAACATGGAATGCACTCATATCTTGTTAGGTAGACCATGGTTATTCGATAGGAGAGTTATATATGATGGCATGCTTAATACCTATTCGTTTAACTATGACGGGAGGAGAGTTTCTCTTCTACCATTGTCGCCCCAACAAGTTTTACAGGACCAGGTACGCAGAGACCAAGCTAGGGCACTTAGGCGTGCCAAGGAAGAGAAAGAGGAGGCTGATTCGGCAGCCAAGCTTGCGGCCCGGCGCTTGGCGCCCGACGCACCAACAAAGCCTAGCGGCGTTTCCCAGTCTCCACCCGGGCGTTCTGGCTCAAATTTTAGGACAACATCAAGAACAGGTGGAGCTACTGTTTGGGACGAAAAACGCCCAGAGAATGTCCCTAAATCGTCCAAAGTGCCGAGCAACACTTCCAGCAGCGCACCAGAGACGAAAACAGGGCGGGGCTATCTCCCAAACCACTCGAGCGTTTTAGCTCAAATTTTGGGAGCACTTCAGAGACTCAGAGAGCTACAGATCTGGAAAAAGAACGCCCAAGGAAAGTGCCTAAAAAATGGCATAAAGGGCAGTGTAGAAAAGCGCTCTCTAGTGACTCAGTCTAGTATTTCTTTCCCTAACTCTTTTTGCTTACTTCTTATGAGGAAAGATATACTTGTTATTAGTCAAGATATTTCACATCTTCCAAAGTGTATTCAAGCTCTATTACAGGAATTTGAAGATGTGATGCCTGAAGAGTTGCCACAAGGCCTTCCACCAATTAGAGGCATTGAGCATCAAATTGATTTGGTGCCCGGCGCTTCGTTACCAAACCGTGCAGCCTATAGAGCAAGTCCAGAGGAGACCGTTGAGCTTCAAAGACAAGTGCAAGATCTCATGGACAAAGGCTATGTGCGTGAATCCCTCAGTCCATGCGCGGTTCCGGTGATTTTGGTGCCAAAGAAGGATGGCACATGGAGAATGTGTGTTGGTTGCAGGGCGATCAACCAAATAACAGTTAAGTACCGTCATCCCATTCCTAGATTAGATGATATGCTTGATGAATTGCATGGTGCTAATTTCTTTTCTAAGATTGATTTAAGAAGTGGGTACCATCAAATTAAGATGAGGGAAGGGGATGAATGGAAAACTGCCTTTAAAACTAAGTATGGTTTATATGAATGGTTAGTAATGCCTTTTGGATTAACTAATGCACCTAGTACTTTCATGAGGCTTATGAACCATGTTTTAAGAAGATACTTAGGAAAATTTGTTGTAGTCTACTTTGATGATATCTTAGTCTATAGCAAAACCTTGCATGAACATGTAGATCATCTTAGGGCTGTTTTGGACACTTTAAGGTTAGAAAAGCTTTATGTTAATCTAAAAAAGTGTTTTTTTTGCTCGGAGTCTACCATTTTTCTTGGTTTTGTTGTGTCTAAAGGTGGATTGAAGGTAGATGAAGACAAGATCAAGGCAATCAAAGAATGGCCCCAGCCGACTACACCAACAATGGTCAGATTGTTTCTCGGCTTGGCTGGCTTCTATAGGAGATTTGTGCGTGATTTTAGCACAATTGCAACCCCTCTCCATGAGCTTACGAAGAAGGATTCAGCATTCAAATGGAGAGAGCAACAAGAGAACGCCTTCAACACTCTGATGGACAGGTTATGCCACGCCCCAGTACTCCAACTCCCTGATTTTTCCAAGGCATTCGAGATAGAGGTGGACGCTTCTGGACATGGCATAGGAGGCGTGCTCTTGCAAGACAAGAAACCCATAGCTTACTTTAGTGAAAAACTTAGTGGGGCTGAGTTGAATTACCCTACTTATGATAAAGAGTTGTATGCTTTAATTAGGGTTTTGAAAACTTGGTCTCATTATTTGTGGCCTAAAGAGTTTGTAATCCATTCTGATCATGAGGCCTTGAAGTATTTGAAAGGCCAATCCAGACTCAGCAGGCGACATGCAAGATGGGTTGAATTTATGGAGACCTTTCCTTATGTTGTCAAGCATAAGAAAGGCAAAGAGAATGTGGTAGCTGACGCCCTTTCTCGCAGGTATGTTCTCTTGAACCAATGTGATGTTAAGATCCTTGGATTTGCAATGATTAAGGAATTGTATGCTAGTGATCCTCACTTTGCTGAAATTTATAAGAATTGCATGTCTAGGGGAGAAATAGATACCTACTTTATTGATGATGGATACTTGTTTAAAGCTGGTAAATTGTGCATTCCTTCATCTAGTATACGTAGGCTTCTAACTAAAGAGGTTCATGAATCAAGAGGACATAGGGGTTTAGAAAAGACTTTAGAAGGATTAAAAGAACACTACTTTTGGCCTAAAATGAGTAACTATGTGCTTAGATTTGTCAAGAGTTGTGTTGTTTGTGCTAAAGCTAAGTCTAGACTTAATCCCCATGGTTTGTATCAGCCTTTGCCTATTCCTAGTTCACCTTGGGGGGACATTTCTATGGACTTCATTGTAGGATTGCCTAGAACTAGGAAGGGTAGAGATTCTATCTTTGTGGTAGTAGACCGTTTTTCCAAAATGGCTCATTTTATTCCTTGCCACACGACTGATGGTGCTGTGCATGTTGCTGATTTGTTCTTTAGAGAAGTTGTTAGATTGCATGGCATTCCTTGTTCTATTGTTTCAGATCGTGATGCTAAGTTTTTGAGTTATTTTTGGAAGAGTCTGTGGTCTAAATTGGAAACTAAATTGCTATTTTCTACCTCATGTCATCCACAAACTGATGGGCAAACTGAAATTACTAATAGAACGTTAGGGGTTTTACTTAGAACTATGCTTAAAGCTAACCTCAAACGTCGGGAAGGTCAAGGTGAAAATACCCTCATTTGAGGGCCGGTGTGATCCCGACGTTTACATGGAGTGGGAGACGAAGATTGAGCATGTGTGGAGCTGCCACAATTTTCCCGAGACCAAGAAGGTGCAACTCGCCGTCCTTGAGTTCTCCGGTTATGCCCTCATATGGTGGGATAACTTGGTGAAAGAGAGGAGGCGCAACCTGGACGCACCGATTCCCAGCTGGGAGCAAATGAAGGCGTTGATGAGGGGTCGCTTCATACCTCAACACTACGCCCGGGAGCTAAGACAGCGGCTGGAGAGTCTCAAGCAAGGGTCGATGAGTGTCGAGGAAGCTTACAACGCCATGCAAGTGGCGATGGTGAGAGCTAACGTGGTTGAGGACAACGAAGCCACGATGGCCAGGTTCCTTCGTATTCTCCATCCTTCTTTATCTAATGAAGTTGACCTTTATCCCTACTCTACTATGACTGACCTTTTGCACTTAGCTACCAAAGTGGAGAGGAAATTCAGGTTTAGGAACCCAGGAGGACGAGGCGCGCCCAGCCAGCCAAGTAATTGGAGGAGCCAAAGCCGAGGGGCACAAGCTGGCCAAGGGAGGGAATCCATGCCTTACAAGGAGAAGGGGAGCGCAGCTAGCGCCCAAGGAGAACAAGGAGGACGAAGCAAGACCCCATGGAGCAATTCATCATCCAACAACAAGGGCAATTCAAAGGGAGCTTCCACAGCCCCTAAGGGGAGTAATTCTAACACCTCTTCTAGAGCTAGGGACATAGTGTGCTTTAAATGTCAAGGAAGAGGTCATTACATGAAAGATTGTCCTAACTCTAAAACTCTTTTGATTAACCATCTAGGAGAGTATGAATCTGAAGTTGATGATGATAATGAGAATGCTTGTGCTAATGATGAATCTGATTTGCATGATAATAATGTTAATGACGACGAGAATGAGATAGAATATGAGTCTGGGGAGTCTTTGATTGCTAGGAGAACATTGCATGCTAAACCTGCCCCATGTGAAGATAATCAAAGGGAAAATCTATTTCATAGTCGTTGTTTAATACAAGGCAAGGTGTGCAATTTAATCATTGATAGCGGTAGTTGTTGTAACATAGCTAGCATGGAAATGGTACAAAAACTGCAGCTTCCTATTTTTCATCACCCTAGGCCTTACAAATTGCATTGGATGAATGATAGTGGAGAATTGAGAGTGAATAAGCAAACGCATGTTACTATTAAGCTTGGACATTATGAAGATCATATTTTATGCGATGTAGTTCCTATGCAGGCTTGTCACATCTTACTCGGAAGGTGACGCATGACGGGTTCACCAACCGCCACTCCTTTGTGCATAAGGGCCAGAACGTCGTACTCAAGCCCATGACGCCCACCCAGGTGGCCGAGGCTTTCGACAAAGGCAAGGTAAGAAAGGTAAGTGGTGATGGTGAGGGGGAGAATGGGAAGAAGGGGAAAGCTCGGGGTAAGACGAGCCAAACCGACAGCCCTACACCCTCCTCCGTCCTATTAGCTTCCAAGAGGGAGTTAGTGGACGATTACTTGGACGGGGAAACAACGCTTATGCTCTTGTGCAAGGAGCTGAGCTTGTTAAGTGAAGAGCTTCGTGCCTCACTGCCCCCGCCCATTTTGGGGCTCATCGAGGAGTACAAGGACGTATTCCCCGAAGAGATACCGGTTGGCCTACCCCCAATTAGAGGAATCGAGCATCAGATTGATCTCATTCCCGGGGCGTCTTTGCCAAATCGGCCAGCCTACCGTATGAACCCCATGGAGACCAAAGAGGTCCAATCCCAAGTCCAAGAGCTCTTGGATAAGGGATACATAAGGGAGAGTTTAAGCCCCTGTGCTGTACCGGTATTGTTAGTGCCTAAGAAAGACAACACATGGCGAATGTGTGTCGATTGTAGGGCAATTAACAATATAACGGTGAAGTATAGGCACCCCATTCCTCGTCTTGATGACATGTTGGACGAGCTGCATGGTTCCACTATCTTTTCAAAAATCGATCTTAAAAGTTGGTACCATCAGATTCGTATGAAGGAAGGGGACGAGTGGAAAACAGCCTTCAAGACCAAGTTCGGTCTATATGAATGGCTCGTTATGCCATTCGGGCTTACTAACGCCCCAAGCACTTTCATGAGATTAATGAACCATGTTTTGAGGCATTACATAGGAAAGTTTGTAGTTGTGTATTTTGATGATATCCTAGTGTATAGTAAGTCCTTAGCTGAGCATGAAGATCATTTGCGAAATGTGCTTAACACATTGCGACTAGAGCACTTGTATGCTAACTTAAAAAAATGTGAATTGTGCACTACTTCCGTTACTTTCCTTGGTTTTGTAGTGAATGAAAATGGGCTGCAAGTCGATGAGGCTAAGGTGAAGGCGATCCAGGATTGGCCTACGCCTACATCAATCGGCCAAGTGAGAAGTTTTCATGGACTGGCCAGCTTCTACCGGCGGTTTGTGAGGGACTTTAGCACTATTGCCGCGCCATTAACCGAGATAACCAAGAAGAGGAGCGAGTTCAAGTGGGGAAAGGAGCAAGAGAGGGCATTCCAGGCCCTAAAGGACAGATTGACGCACGCCCCATTGTTGGTGCTGCCGGACTTCACAAGGCCTTTCGAGGTGGAGTGCGATGCTAGCGGCATTGGTATTGGAGGTGTACTCATGCAAGAAGGTAAACCTGTAGCCTTCTTTTCTGAAAAGCTTAAAGGTGCATGTTTAAATTACTCGACTTATGATAAAGAATTGTATGCATTGTTTCGAGTGTTGAAAACATGGCAACATTACCTATGGCCTAAAGAATTTGTACTTAAAACTGACCATGAATCTCTAAAACATTTTAAGAGCCAAGATAAACTTGATAGAAGACATGGTAGATGGATGGAATTCATTGAAACATTTCCATATGTTATTAAGTATAAAAAGGGCAAAGATAATGTTGTGGCTGATGCTTTGTCTAGGCGCCACACCTTGTTGACCACATTAGATTCTAGGGTGCTTGGATTTGTATATATTAAGGATCTTTATGTGGATGATGCTGATTTTGGGGCTACTTATAAAGCATGTCATGAAAAGGGGTCGTTTGAGTCTTATTATGTGCATGATGGATTTCTGTTTCGTATGGATAAAGTTTGTATTCCTAGATGTTCATTGAGATTGCTACTTGTTGATGAAGCCCATAAGGGTGGATTAATGGGTCATTTTGGTAGGGATAAGACTTATCATATGCTGCGTGCACATTTTTATTGGCCTCATATGCTTAGAGATGTAGAACATGCTATTAAAAGATGCATTGGTTGTTTAAAAGCTAAGTCTAAATTGAAACCTCATGGCTTATATACGCCCCTGCCCATACCTTCAGCCCCTTGGGAAGACATATCCATGGACTTTATAGTGGGCTTACCTAGGACTAAGAGGGGGAGAGACTCTATTTTTGTGGTTGTAGACAGATTCTCTAAGATGGCTCACTTCATAGCTTGTCACAAAACCGACGACGCCACTAATGTAGCTTCTTTGTTCTTTAGGGAAATTGTTAGGCTGCATGGTGTGCCGAAAACCATAGTTAGTGATAGGGATGTGAAGTTTCTTAGTCACTTTTGGAGAACTCTTTGGGGTAAGTTGGGTACTAGGCTGTTATTCTCTACATCTAGCCACCCACAAACCGACGGCCAAACCGAGGTCACCAATAGGACTTTAACCACCATCCTTAGAGCCATTATTAGGAAGAACCTGAAATCTTGGGAAGAAATGCTGCCTCATGTGGAATTTGCATACAATAGGACAATCCATTCATCTACTATGCTTACTCCATTTGAGTGCGTTTATGGTACTAACCCCCTAACTCCTTTAGATCTTACCCCATTTCCAATGAGGGAAAAAGAAAGCTTTGATGCAGGAAAACAGGTTGAGTTCATTAAGGAGTTACATGAGAGGACAAGGATCAAGCTGGAACAAAGGGCCGAGTATAATGCCAACCGAGCTAACAAGGGACGGCGCAAGGTTATTTTCCAGCCCGGCGATCTAGTATGGGTGCATTTGAGGAAGGAGAGGTTCCCCGAGCAACGAAAGTCCAAACTGTCACCACGTGGAGATGGGCCTTTCAAGGTGCTTCAACGCATTGGTGATAACGCATACAAGCTGGAGTTGCCCGGAGAGTACGGCGTGAGTGCTACATTCAACGTGGCTGATCTAACTCCTTATCTTGCTGTGGATGAAGACCTTGATTCGAGGTCGAATCCTTTTCAAGAAGGGGAGGATGATGAGGGGCCATCCGTCAAGCCACCACCGAGCACGCCCATCCTCTTTGATGGTCCAATGACAAGGGCGCGAGCCAAGAAGCTTCAAAGGGACTTGTTTGCATTTGTGGCGTACCATGGAGACAAGGAAGCCAAGAATGCCCCTGAGAAAAAGCCATTATTCATGAGCAGCCTCGTCGCCAAGGATTCAAGCCACGAAGTGCCAGATTGAGGCACCGGCGCAGCGGTGCCTAGGCTGGGCACAAGCGCGCGCGCCAGCGGCGCCCCGCACATGTGTGCGTTGCTTGGGCTTGTTAGGCCATTTTGGGCCGCCCTCTTTAATTGTTTTACTTAGACTTTTTCTAGCTATTTTCTGATTATTAGGAAGACATATAAATAGCTTCTAGTGGTTATTATTTCAGATTAGAAACTTTTATCATAAAACTGAGTGTTTTCTCTCCATAGTGAGAATCGAAGACTTGTTCTTCAAAGTATTGCAATTTCAGCTTGGTTTGTCTTGTTTGCATCAATTATCGATCATAGTTGGTGTGCTAGTCGAATACGAGCATCTTCTTCGTGCTTTCAAGGCTGGATCCTTGATTGTGTGAAGTCGTACAAGGTTGGTCACTTGATCATTCAATCTGGTTCTCGTTTTCAAAGCAACGAGGGTCTTTTTGTTGTTTCATTTGGTTGATCTCATTTTCCCTATCGTTTTCATTTGAGTCTCATTATTTCCTTTCCATTTTCAGTTTGTCGAGTCCTTTTGTTGCATTTCTAATCGTTTGCTTGTTTCCCTTTGTTTGCTGAGTCGTTGATTGTCGAAGATCGGGCCAATCACGGTTAACCCCGTATCAGAAGTTACTAATAGAACGTTAGGGGTTTTACTTAGAACTATGCTTAAAGCTAACCTCAAACGTTGGGAAGATGTTTTGCCTTTTGTGGAGTTTGCTTATAACAGGTCAATCCATTCAGCTACAAAAATGACCCCTTTTGAGGTTGTTTATGGGCTGAATCCGAGGACTCCGGTGGATTTGACGCCTCAGCCATACAATGGAAAAGAGAGTTTTGAAGCTGACAAGCGGGCTGAGTTTGTGAAGAAGCTACATGAGAGGACAAAGATGCACTTGGAGCGGAAATCCATGAAGTACAAGGCCCATGCTGATAAGGGTCGAAAACAAGTTATCTTTGAAGAAGGAGATCTTGTTTGGGTGCATCTAAGGAAAGAAAGGTTCCCAAATCAAAGGAAGAACAAGTTAGATCAGAGAGGAGATGGACCATTTCGAATCATCAGGACTATCGGCCCTAATGCATATCATGTTGACATACCTGGTGAGTATGGTGTCCATCCGACTTTTAATATGGCTGATCTACTCTTTATGTGCCAGATTTTGATTCCGACGTCGAATCAGAGACGATTCGAGCTCAAGTGGGGAGAATGATGCAGTGAAGCTTGCCATGTCTCCAACCGACGTCGTTGAGTTGATTCGAGTGCCTTCTGACAGACCAATTACAAGAAGTCGAGCTAAGAAGATTGCTCAAGGCACAACAGCAATCTTGGTTCGATTGGCAGCTGTTCTTGAAGAGCCTAGCAAGACAAAGTGGGTCTCGTGCATTCGACATCAATTGAGGTCAGATTCAATAGATTAACTCAAAGGGGCCGAAATTCATCTATTTCCTTATTTAGAAACATGTATTAGTTTGTCTCACTTTAGGGCTGAATTTAGTAAGTGACCGGGTGAGATAAATTGGTATATGGGTCAAAGTCAACTCTTTGACTTGACCATTCTAAGTGAGTGAAAATATCTTCTATTTATTTATTATAGGCGTGTTTTTGCTTTTAAATAATGTAGAGAAATCAGCCAATAGGCTTATGTTAGTTGGTTGATCTTCTCTCTCCTGGTTGTTAGAGATATTTTTAGTTTGTTTGGATATTTTATAGTTGTTAGGATATTTTCCTTAAATAAATAAATCAGCCATGATTTATTTTATTTAAGGGGAATCTAGATAGATATTATTAGATATTTTATTATATCTTGGGAAGCAAGACAAGGAGGCCTAATCTATCTATTAGGGCTGGCCATACCTCTCTCCTTGCTCCCCAAGTAATAGCTTTTTGTATTCTCTATTTATACTTTGCAATTTCATTAATAAAAATCAGCTTGAGAGAGATTAAACCCAAATTGGTTTAATCTATCTCTTGGGCTCCAAAAGAAATCAAATTGTATGTGTGTTTGCAATTTCGGCCGAACCATCATCATCATCAAATCTCGAGATCTCTCTCCCTCTTTCGAAATCTGATTTGTGGATTAATTCAATTAGATTGTTCTAGTTGTGATCATTAAAGATCAAACTAGTTAATCATTCGGATTTAGCGTTAGAGCCAATCCGAGTGAACTATCAAGTTGATTCATCTACAATTCCGATCATTCACTTTCATTCAATCATTCAATTCAGTTCGTCTTTGCTTGTGTTTCAAGTCGTCTAATTTGAAAGCATTGTAGGTTGGAAATCGATTACAAGGCAAGATCGGGACTTGTGTGGGTCATATACGAGGTTTCTAAGGAGTCATCCGAGGCAATCACGTATCAGGTGACTAACTACCTTGTTGGTTCTGCCCGTTCCTTTTGGTTATGGATATGTCAATCTAGACGTCGTCAAGGCTTGATCCCAATTGCAAATTGGGACCAACTGAAGTTTGTCATGCGGAAGATCTATGTTACAAATGATGAAGAGTTGCATAGACGATATAGAGAAGCTTGTGCTCCTGCTTGCCAAAAGAAAGCTCCAATCCAACCATTGAGTCGAGAACGAGATCTTCATTGTTTCTTGTGTAAAGGAAGAGGAAATCTTGATAATATTTGCTCTAATCGCAAGTGCGAGTCTTTAGACATGTCTGAGGAGTCTTTGCATCAAGAGGAGTATGAAGAGTTGTCCATTCAAGATGAACTTATTGAAGACGTAGTGATTGTTCCTGATTGGTGTGGCGAAGCGATAGTCTTAGAAGAAGTTTATCAAGAAAATCCTACTTTTGATGAAGAGCCATTGGCCATCGACACCGCATCCTCAGTCATACAAGTTGTTGCAATACCTAGCTTGGATACTTCCACATGTCCGTCTTATGCTGATTTGAAATTGTTAATTGATGAATCTCCCGTTGCATCTACATACAACGTCGAATCGAGGATGATTCGAGGCCAAGTGGGGGAGAATGATACATATCAAAGAAGGATTCAAGCCAAGGATTCGTTGAAGATGATTCAAGGGCCTAGACCAAGACCTTTCCCAAGGTCCCGAGCATTCAAGTTCAAGAAGGTTTTCATGGATTGCATATTATCCTTTGATTATGCTCATCAATGGCGTCCAAGGCCACCAAGGAAGAGAATGAAGTCATAAGAGCTCGAAGAGTTAAGAAGCCCGTTAAATTAAAAACAGTGCTCAGTAAATTGGTCATAACTTAGGCTAGAAAATTGATCTCAAGTCCGTTAAATATGCGTTGGAAAGATAATTAAAAGTTATACAACTTTGTAGTTTATATCAAATTCAGAATCTAACAGGAAAGTGCCGAAAAATGCAATTTACTAAGAGCTGTTCAAGTCTTACGAGAATCTTATCTTTAGTTTTAATTCTATCTATTTCTAGATATTATTATTATGATAATTTCGGCCATAGGAGTTTGTTAGCGCTGAAATATATCTTGTTTTATTATTATTTATATCTTTTTGAGTTTTAGGATTAGCTTTTTTTAGTTTTCTTATCTAAATAAATCAAATATTTATCTCTTTGATTTAATTAAGATAAGGGGACTTAGATAGATGTTTTTATATTATTAGATAGAGTTGTTCAAGTCTTACGGGAATCTTATCTTTAGTTTTAATTCTATCTATTTCTAGATATTATTATTATGATAATTTCGGCCATAGGAGTTTGTTAGGGTTGAAATATATCTTGTTTTATTATTATTTATATCTTTTTGAGTTTTAGGATTAGCTTTTTTAGTTTTCTTATCTAAATAAGTCAAATATTTATCTATTTGATTTAATTAAGATAAGGGAACTTAGATAGATGTTTTTATATTATTATATGTTATCTTGGAAAACAAGAAAAGGATCTTTCTACCCTTCTAGGGCTGATCTCCTTGACTTATTCTCCAAGACAACTCTACCTTGTATTTTCTTTAAATAGCTCTGTTATTCATTCAATAAAAATCAGCCTGAATTAGATAAACCCCTTTTGGTTTATCTAGTTTATGGGCCATTAAAGAAACTATTGTTCAAGCATTCAATCTCTACGATCATCATCACCAATTCCTTTTCTTTCAATTCAGATTTGATTTGTTAATTTGATTAATTAAGTTAGTTCTAGTTTGATTGTTAAAGATCAAACCTAGTTCATCAATTGAATTTAGCGTTAGAGCCAATTCAATTGAACTATCTCTTTAATTATCTTAACCCTTCAAATCAGATTCGTTCTTCATTATTCATTGATATTTCGAGTTACTTGTTCTCTAAGTTTCTAACTTTCAAGGCAAATCAGGTTGGAAATCGAACTACTAGCAAGATCGGGATCTTGTGAGGTGACATACTTGATCACCGAGGAGTAATCCGAGGCGATCACGTATCACACTCCAGCTTGGCGATGCAACGGCGCGTCCGCGTCTCTAAGTGTGCGCCTCTTCACGCACGAGCAAGCATGTGTTGTTGGTTTCATTTGGACTTGTTTATTGTTGGGCCATGTTCATTTTGGGCTTTTATCTAGCTTAAGTATAATTAGACTTTTATTTGTTATTTCCATCAATATTGCTGGACATATAAATAGCTTTTAGGTGGTTATTTTCAGATTTAGACAACTCATTTGTAATTTCCAATTCTCCTTGCAATAGAGAGAAGATAAAGAGCTTTGGCTTTCAACGTGTGTGTGTTTGCAGCTTGGTTTGTTTTGGATTGCGTCAATTTCATAGAGGATTGGTGCTTTTCGACATTCACGAGCCCCTTTCTCGTGCCTCCAGGTTTCGTCCTTGTTGTGTGAGATCGTAAAGGTTGGTTTCTTAGTCATTCTATCTGGTTCTTGGCTGAATCAAGTCAAGGGTTTGGTAGTTGTTCTAAGAGGTTATCCTTCTTGTCGTTTTTCTTTGATTTCCTTCATTGTCGCGTCTCATTCCCGTTTTGCTTTTGTTGTCGTGTCTTTCTTGCATTGTACTTCATGTTCGTTCTTTTGAGTCTTGTTTCCTTGAGTTTCTGATCATTCATTTGTTTGTGTTTGTTGTTGAGTCGTGAACGTCGAAGATCGGGCACCATACGGCTAACCCCGTATCAAATTGGTATCAGAGCTTCGTTGACGACGTTCTTGTCCATTTCCGAGTCGATTCACCTTTAGAGTCTACAAAATACCAAAAAGAGAAGTAGCGTCTTCAAGGATCCGATCAGGTTTGATTAATCTCAATCTCTTTAATTAAACTTGAAAGTACTAACCAGTTTGTTACTTGTTGTAGTGGTTTGTTTCCGCCTAGCCAAACACGCCCTAAGCCAAGTAACCGTCCCCATCCAATCAGCCTAAAAACCGCCATTCCCACCACTTCCATTTTGACGCCCACTACCTCTCTCAAAAACCATCAGCCCAACCACGTCTCTTTAATATTGGAGAGGAGTTGATTTAATTCAGCCAAGTCAAATTAAATCTCACTCAACTCCTATTTTTAAGGGAGTCTTTGTCAACCCCTCATTTTAGCTACAAAAGCCACGTCCCACCTTAAGCACATCTCCTCACATCCCTATTTTCTAGCAAGACTAATTCAAACCCTGATCAGATTCAACACTCCGCCTCCCTCCACAAAATCAGGGATTGCATCCCATCACTCCAACGTCCATAACACTAAATCTGCTACATTTCTATTTTAATTTTCTTGCACTTTTATATTGCATATTATTTCAGCATTTTATTTTTCATATTTAATCTATAATTATCTGATTACTTCTGATTCAAAAAAAGAAGAAGAGAAAAGTAAAAAAAAAATATCAGAAATCAGATTTGTTTCCTCCCTCTCTTCATTCAGATTTGTTTCATTATTGCTCTCTTGTAATTATTTCGTGTAAGTAAAAACAAAAGGTGCAAGAATCTTCTTCATCTCTTCTCTTCTTCTCTACTGTGGACGCCATTGGAGCACAACCTCGAATCTTCACAAAAAGCCACCCCCACGCCTCACCTAACAAACCAGTCCAAGTGCACTCTTGGTTAAGGAAATCAAGGTGAGACAGGCTAAATCAAGGTTTGATCTAACTCTTTGTTTGACAAATTTCTCTTTCTCTATTCTGATCTTGTTTATACTCGAGTCTTCTTCTCTTTTTTTTCCATTTCTTCCTTCCTTACATTCGGGTCTTCTTTGTTAATTTCTCTTCTCTCCAACCTTCTTTTTCTCGTGTTTGATTGAATTACTAAATCTTCAACTTGATTTTAGTCTTTTCAAAGCAGATTGCAACAACAAGCTCGATCACACCACCCGAGAGTGAGAGCGAGTGAAACACAAGCGAGGAGTTTATTGTTTTGACTAACATTAACCATTTGCTTGTAGTGTGTTGTTTGTGACCATGTCAGGAGACGAGAGAGGATCCCACCGATCCAGGAGCCCCGACCCGGTTCACCCCGATGTGTTCAACTTGTTGAGCTCTCTCAACAGCAACATGGCGCACCTCAATTCGCGCATGGCTGCCTTGGAGGCGTAAACACTTACGACGCCTCAACCGGGGGCCGCACCGAGCGTCGCGCCAGGAACCGCGCCAACGGCGCACGAGCCAGCCGCAGCGGCGAGCCAAGGGCAAGGGCGCGCTCATGAGTCCGCGCCTACGTTCCATCCGTCCAGCATGGATCCGAACTTTGCCTCCACTTCCCAACATCAAAACAGGGAAGATAACTTGAACTCAACTCATTTCCATTCTCCCGGGATCTTTGCTCAAAGGGTCCCTATTAGCCAATTACCCTCTCCCGCTAGGGAAGGGCGAAATCGTGCTAATGATTTTCAAGATTTTCAGGGACATAGGAGAGCTCCAGGCCAAGAAGACCATTTCGATGAGTATGACGCCGAAGATGATGAACAATGGGAGCGCTATTCAAGGCGCAAAGACAGAGATAGGCGTCCAAGGCGGCCTAGGGAGCCCGAGCAAGATGGAGTCGGAAAAATCAAAGTGAAGATCCCAGCCTTTGAAGGCAAGTGTGATCCGGATGTCTACATGGAATGGGAGACGAAAATTGAGCAAATTTGGAATTGCCATAATTTTGCCGAGCACAAAAAGGTACAACTCGCCACCCTTGAATTTTCCGGTTATGCACAAATCTGGTGGGATAACTTAGTGAAGGAAAGGAGAAGAGCTCTTGACGCACCAATAGGAACTTGGGAGCAAATGAAGGCCCTCATGAGGAGGCGTTTCATTCCCCAACATTATGCATGTGAGCTACGTCAAAGATTGGAGAATCTCAAGCAAGGTTCAATGAGTGCCGATGAAGCTTACAATGCCATGCAAGTGGCAATGGTAAGGGCCAATATGGATGAGGATGAAGAGTCCACAATGGCACGTTTCCTTCGAGTTCTACACCCTTTTTTAGCTAATGAGGTCGATTTATATCCATACACTACTATGACTGGTTTGTTACATTTAGCTATGAAGGTTGAAAAGAAGAACAAGGCAAGGATTCTAGGAGGCCGTGGCACGAGTAACCAGCCCAACTCATGGAGAAACAGCCGTGGCCAGGCCATATCTTATGGAAAGGAAGGCGCGCCTACAAAGGAAAGAGGAAGCACCGCCGGCGCCTATGGGGATCAAGCTGGCCGAACCAAGCCTTCCGCGGGCACAACGCCATCCTACAACAAGGGCACCATACGGCTAACCCCATATCAAATTGGTATCAAAGGTAGGGATATTGTGTGTTTTAAGTGCCAAGGTAGAGGGCACATGATGAAAGATTGCCCAAATAAGAAAACACTTTTAATCAATCATTTAGGCGAATATGAATCTGAGGAAGAAATTGATGATGTGCATGAAAATGAGCCTAATAATGATGATTTGCATGATGATGAGGATGAGATCGAGTATGAATCAGGGGAGTCTTTAATTGCTAGACGCAACATGCATATAAAACCAGCCCCTTGTGAAGATAATCAACGCGAAAATCTATTCCATACTCGATGTTTAATTAAGGATAAAGTTTGCAACATGATAATGGATAGTGGTAGTTGTTGTAACATTGCTAGTCTTGAAATGGTACAAAAACTTCAATTATCTACAATATTAACTAGTTCTACAACTTTGTTACAAAAACTATACAATATTAACCTTTTGAGCTTCAATTAATAGATAGTGGTAGTTGTTGTAAACCATACTTAGTTTTTTGTACCAAAAACCATTTCAAGACTAGGGTTGAAAGTGGCAGCCGTTGGAAAGATAATTAAAAGTTCTACAACTTTGTAGTTTACATCAAATTCAGAATCCAACAGAAAAGGGCCGAAAAATGGATTTTACTGGGAGATGTTCAAGTCTTACGGGAATCTTATCTTTAGTTTGAATTTCTATCTTTAATTATTTTATTAAGGACGATTTTTATTTATTTATGTTAAGAGGATTTCGACCATAGGCATATGTTAGTGGTTGATAATCTCTCTCTCCTATGTTTTTATTATCTTTTAGATATTTTGAGTTTGTTAGGATATTTTCTTAAATAAATAAATCAGCCATGATTTATTTTATTTAAGGGAATCTAGTTTGTTATAGGTCTAGATATTTTATTATATCTTTGGAAGCAAGACATGGGTTACTTGCTCTCCAAGGATCAGCTTTGTATCTCAATTTATACTTTGCAATTCCATTAATGAAAAATCAGCTTGAGATTAGATAAACCCTAAGAAAGGTTTATCTAGTCTTTGGGCTCAAAAACACGTGTGAATTTTATGCTTGCAAGATCGAACATCATCAGCTTCCATTCGATCATCATCATCTCGATCTCTCTTTGTGTTTGTTTAAGTTGGTTTGTTGATTTAGTCAATTAGATTGTTCTAGTTGTGATTGTTAAAGATCAAACTAGTTAATCAATTGGATTTAGTGTTAGAGCCAATCCAATTGAACTATCAAGTTGATTCCTTCAACCTATCCAATTCAGTTTCGTCATTCATATACTCGTTCATTGTTTCGTGTTCTTTAAGTAATCTGAAATTGAAAGCAATTTGTAGGTTTGATTGGCTTACTGGCAAGATCGGGACTTGTGTGGGTCATATACGAGGTTTCTGAGGAGTCATCCGAGGCAATCACGTATCAAGTGTATCAAAGCCAACGTCTCGCCAAGTAAAACTTTCTTTCCTTAATTTGCTTTCTAGTTGATTTGATTAAGTTTTTGATCCCAAAAATCTCACCTTTACCAAAAGTTTGAATTTTTGAGACCAAAGATTGAATTTTTCTCATCAACCACCACCTTTTCCGCCACCCCCCTCCTACGCACCACCACCTAACCATCTTAGTGGTGTCGCTAACCACCACCGCACCACCCCCCACCACCGTCCGATTCCAACCCCACCCCAGTCGGACCACCCTAACCCTAATTCGCCAACCCCCCACCCTCGTAACCCTAACCCTAATTGGCGGCCAGACCTACCCAAACCCTAACCCTAATTCGCAAACCCTAGCCCTAATTAGGTAACCCTAAGATCGAAACCCTACCCCATCACAAACCCTAGAAGCCGAACCCTAAACCCTTCGAACCCTAGTTCAGCCGAGATCACCAAAACCCTAACCCTCCTTGTTGTTGCTTGCCCCCCAAGTAATAACCCATCTAGGAGATTTTTAAGGGATTTTGTGCATGTTTTTGGTTGAATTGGTTGAGTTTAGTTGCAGTAGAGATTAGCAATTGCTTTCCTACAAATTTTATGAGTTTTTTATTGCATGTTGCATGATCAATAGAGATTCATATTGCTTGTTGATATTTGCTGATTTTTGCTATTGCATACCTAAATTTCGGCCACCCCATTATTCTCTTTGTTAATTTGGCTTCTAGTTGGTTTCATTGGTAGTTTAAAGTCACTTAGTTAAAAAAAATCAGTCTAGTTGTTTTCGTTTTTGCTTTTGCATTCAATAGTTGCATTGCTTTGTTGTTCTTCATTCTAGCACAAGAGTAGATTGTGCATAAAGTAAAAAAAAAATCAGAAAATAAAAGTGATCTACCCCAACTAGTTTTAAGCCACTTTTAACCCTAGTAACTGCTTCCTTAAAAATAGCTAAGTAGAAATCACTTTGAAGAAAAAGAGTGACGAAATAAAAGTCACTTTAGCCTACCATATTTTTGTCCTTGCATGCTTAAATTTGGCTTTATTAACTTGCATAGAGTCAATTGAGAGATTGCATGTGTTTAGAAGCTTATTAAGGGATATCTTACATTGCTTGTCTTATTGCATACTTGCCATTTGCTTGAGCTGCATATTTCCTTTATCTATCATTAGTATACCATATCTACACCATATCTACCCATTTACTCCCTCAATTCAACCCAAAAACTGAATTAAGTTGATTGGATTGCTTTGAGGCAAGTTTTGGCTTGATTAAGGTGTGGTATTGCTTGTTGTGATTTGCTTTAGAACACACTACTTGATACGTGATTGCCTCGGATGACTCCTTAGAAACCTCGTATATGACCCACACAAGTCCCGATCTTGCCTTGTAATCGATTTCCTACCTACAATGCTTTCAAATTAGATGACTTGGAACACAAACAAAGAAAACGAATGGAATTGATGAATTAAGAGAACCGGTCAGAATTCTAGAGTTAATCAATTTTGATAGTTCAAACGGATTGGCTCTAACGCTAAATCCGAATGATAAACTAGTTCGATCTTTAACAATCAAAACTAGAAAAATCTAATTGAATTAAAACCACAATTCTGATATGAACACGAGAGATAATTCGGATGATGATGATGAACGATCGATCTCCAATTGCAAGCATAAACACGCGAGTTTTTGGCCCAAAAGCAAGACTAAACCAAAGGGGTTTAATCTTACTTCAAGCTGATTTTATTGAATGGAAATTGCAAAGTATAAATAGAGAATACAAAGCTATTCCTTGGGAAGCAAGGAGATAAGGTGGCCGGCCCTAGAATGATAGATTAGGCCTCCTTGTCTTGCTTCCCAAGATATAATAAAATATCTAATAATATCTATCTAGATTCCCCTTAAATAAAATAAATCATGGCTGATTTATTTATTTAAGGAAAATATCCTAACAAACTCAAAATATCTTAAAACAAACTAAAAATATCTCTAACAACCAAGAGAGAGAATATCAATCAACTAACATAACCCTATTGATTGATTTCTCTACATTATTTAAATAAAAGCACACGCCTATTATAAATAAAATAAAAGATATTTTCTCTTACTTAGAATGGTCAAGTCAAAGGGTTGACTTTGACCCATATACCAATTTATCTCACCCGGTCACTTACTAAATTCAGCCCTAAAGTGAGACAAACTAATACATGTTTCTAAATAAGGAAATAGATAAATTTCGGCCCCTTGAGTTAATCCATTGAATCTGGCCTCAATTGATGTCGAATGCACGAGACCCACTTTGGCTTGGTTGGCTCTTCAAGAACAGCTGCCAATCGAACCAAGATTGTTGATGTGCCTTGAGCAATCTTCTTAGCTCGACTTCTTGTAATTGGTCCGTCAGAAGGCACTCGAATCAACTCATCGACGTCGGTTGGAGACATGGCAGGCTTCACTGCATCACTACTCTCTCTCGTTTTATTGTTCTTTTTAGGATGTCTCAAGGGTATATTCCACACCGGCTAGAGACTTTTTATGGGATTACTGACCCTACATGGTATTTTGAATGGGAAGAAGACACCAACTCTTTCCTTGAGTACCATAATTACACTGAACAAGAGAAGTTGTATGCAGTAACATCTTGTCTTGTGTGAGCTGCCCGCTTTTGGTGGGAAGCTGTAAAGAGAGATCGTTGGAATCGAGGACTCAAGCCCATTTCAACTTGGCATCAACTGAAATTCTACATGCGCCAGAAGTTTGTTCCATATGAGCATTCAGAGCGGTTGAAAAGAGTGGCTAATTGTAACCAAGGTTCTCGATCTCCACTTGACTTCTTCATGGAGCTTGAAGAATTGATGTGTTTTGCTGGAGTTGATGTATCACCAAGGTATATATGCATAAAATTCATAGAGGGACTGAATTCTCAATTCCAAGAACATCTTGAAAGCCATACATACTACAATGATGTTGATGCATTGGTTCGAGCTGCTCAAAAGTATTTTTTATCAACTCCAACGAAAGAAGGAGGCTTTGGCTAATTCTAGTCAAAAGAGGTACTGATCGCTCTCACGGTGTGCGAGGGTCTAGAGATACAATTTATAACCCGACCCCGTTGTAGCACGTGGTGGGTGTCGAACACTCGGGAAGTCTACTCGATTGATGTGCCTAGACACTAGGAAGCTGGAAAAGAGAGCTTAAAACAAAGGAAAACAAAGAGAACAGTCGGGACCGACACAGAGGTCACGTCGGGCCCGATGTTGGCGACAAGAGGAAGTCGGGACCGACGTAGGGTAAGTCGGGCCCGAGGTAGTTGGGTTTGTCGAACTTCAAGGATTAAAAGTAGATCTTGGGCTTTTGGGTTCCTTCTCTAGTAGATTAAGGCTTATCCACCCCAATTCAAGCAATGAGTGATGATCGGACTAGGATCGAGTGCTTTCGCCCTCGTTCCAACCACTTCTACACATCGATCATTGGGGAAATCCCCTTCGAAGCAAGGTCTTGAGATTGACACATGTTCACTTTCGCTACTTTGCCAATCTCAAGCCTTGATTCCCAACTTTCGCAAGGAATTGTAGCTCTATGTAGAGTGGGTTCCTTAGATCAAGCACTCAAGGCTATGGAATTGGGGTTTCTAGCCCAAACCTAGCTAGGGTTTTCCCCCATAACCCAAGATCAAGGAGATCTACTCCATAAGGCAAACAAAGAAAGCAAACAAATCAAAAGGGAAAGCAATCAACATCATCAATCTCAAAACAAAGCAAAGTTTCATTCAAATCAAAAGCAATCCACAAATTCCAATCAAGGGTTTCCAAATCCACAAGATCAAAACAAAGCAAAGCTAATCTATCAACCAAACCTATCAATCTTCCTCTCCCTTGGCCGATTCTCTCTCTCTTCCTTCTCCTCTCCTTCCTCCTTGCTCTCCAAGAATCCTCTTGGCTCCCTTGGAACCCCCTTTTTGTGTGTGTGTGAGGGAACACTTTCCCCCCCTTTTGTGTGTATGAGAGGGCCCCCCTTTTTGTGTGAGAGAACCCCCCTTTTTGTGTGAGAGAACCCCCCTTTTTAGAAGACAAGAGGGCCTTTTATAGATTAGATGAGGGGCAAAAGTGGAAGTTCACAATTTCGTGCCTTGGAGCCCAAGTAGTCCAGTGACCGACTCGGACCGACACGGAGGACCTCGGGCCCGAGTTACTGTGCATCTCGGTCTGAGGTTGGAGACTTCAAAGTCGGGCCCTATGTGGTTGCAACTCGGTCCTGACCTCGTTCCACCTTCTTCTTAGTTGGCTTCTCTTGTTCTTCTTCATGGCTTGCTTCTCTCTTTCCCGCTTTAGCTCGGCCTTTGCTCCATGTCTCGACCCTCCTTCAAATCGATCCTTGATTCATGCCAAATTACCTACAAAACACATAAAAGGTGCGTAGTCTCCGAATCTCATAGAAATACGGGAACTAGGCTAAAAAGGAACAAAACGCACAAGAAAAGGGGAAAAAGAAACATATTTACAAAGGAAATCACATATGAAAACACCACCAAATAGAGAGACATCAAAATACCCCATACTTAAACTTGCTTGTCCTCAAGCAATAACAATGTAAGCAAGACCGAAACATAATCTTCAAGTAAAGCCTCGTATGAAAACACATTTTAAGCACAAGTGATCGATATTCAAGCAAGATTACATCATCACACATGATTAAGTGTTCCAAGGAATAAAGTCAATGCAACTAAGCCTCACTTTAGGGATATGTGAATGTGTATCACTCATCATGTGTTTGGGTTTAGCAATGAACACTCAAGCTCAAAAATCATGCAAGTAAGGACTTTACTATTGAAGCTAATATCACCAATTCCTCCACCTAGAGATGCCTAATACAAAGTACACAAAGAATTTCGAACTTGGCTCAATGGAGGTCCTCAAAGAGGTTCCATTCGGCCGGGTTGTAATGGGGCTTTTGGTATTTTTCAAGGTGGGAATTATTTGGTCTTGTGGTGCTTACAATGGGGATTGAACAACCTAAACTCTCACCAACTTCACCAAATTCCACAATTACTTTCACACTCACCAAAAAGACTTAACATTTTCCTTTCAACCCAAAATTTCACTTAACATTCCACTTCATCTTTGCTCTTATGCTTTTTGTTGGATTTTCAACACCTTCTACATTTGGACCGACTTTCTTATGACATCGGGCCCGATGTTGCTTGTAACTCGGTCGGACCCTTTTCTTCACTTAAGCTCTTTGCTTTATTCCACTTTACATTTCCAACATTTTCTTTCTTTCTTTTTTTTTTTTTTTCATTTTTGTACAACAAAGATGCACTACCCACATGATTCATAACACCATTCTTTGCCCTTAAACCCAAGAGAATCTCAACTCTTCAAATACAATCCAAACCTCTCTTCTAAAGTCCAATCCCATAAGGGTCAAGTCATATAAGGCTAGGAATAATATTTTTGAGGAGTTTCAAACAAAGGCTTAGGCTAGAACGGGGCTACAAACAAAGGATTATCTTCATGGTAGGATATGGAACATTTATGTGACTAGAAGAATAAAGTTCAAAATCAATGTGACAATGCTAGGACAAATCTCATGACGGTCTTGGAAAATAGATAAACACCGCAATAGCAAGTTTTACTAAGCATGAATGAGCTAATCACACAAGAAAAATGAGGGATATGCAAATATGAACAAGCATCCCTAAAATGGCCAAAAATCAATCTCACAAGGGTCACTCATACTTAGTTGCATAAGAACTCATCCTAGAACTCACATGTTCAATAAAACAAGCAAGATATCATGATCACATCAAAAGCAACATCATTTAAGAGGCTAAACTATCCAAAAATATGCAAAGGAATTTACATGCTCACATCATCATTAGCTTTTATTTTGGCAATCTAAGATGGGAATTTCTAGTCCAAAACCTACAAAACACAAAATCTTTTTGTTGTTTTTTAACATAATTTTTCAATTTTTATGGATTTTTTGCAAAAATTTCTCTAAAACCAAAAACTCATCCATTCAAGACCAAATTAATCATTTATGTTTTTCATCAAACCACAAACCAAGAAGCAAACATCCCAAACACAAACTAGAAACACAAACTAAATATCCTCAAAATAATAAACAAACATAAACAAGTGAAATCATGAACACACTTACCCCCACCCCATACTTAAAATTTTGATGTCCCCATCAAACAAGGAAATCAAAACTTAAAAGCAAGAGAGAAGAGTATGAAAAGCTCACAATTTCTTATTCTTCAATGGCATGTATAGGATCAATCGAAGGGGTTGTCACGTCTCCGTCCTCTTTGGAGCCTTGCTTGCCGCTCCCTCTCGTACACTTGTTCTTGGTAGAAGTCTTGTGGTGGTGGTTGAAGTTGAGGCTCCGGGCGTGTCCATTGGTCCTCACGGGAAGGGAAGTTCCCGCTCATCCATGTGTTGTAGCTATCTTGGACCCGCCACCTTTGGTCTTCCACCTCCCTAAGCTCTTCCACCTCTCGAGTATGGTGAGAGGATGGGGCGGCCGACTTTGAGAATTTTTGAGGGAGAGGGGTTGTATTTTGGGAATGGTGGTTGATATGAAGATGATAGGTAGGTGGGGGATAGTATTTAATGGGGGAAAAGGACAAATTAGGTCAAGGGCAAAATTGGCATTCCAACTAGTCAAATCGAGTTGGACCGACTTCATGGACCGACGTCCCTATGTCGGGCCCGACTTACCTGGGCTCGATGTGGGAGTATTCGGGTCACCAATTTTACTCCATCCTCTTGCAACTTCTTTCCCATATTTCCATTTAAATATTTCACCTCAAATCCTACACAACCTTGAAGGATGCACAACACCATAAATCCACAAAACACTAGATAGGGATTGGTTAGAGAAAAGCTAAGCTAAACTAAGAAAAATCAAACTAAAATTACGAAAAGAAAGCTACTAGCTCGGGTTGCCTCCCGAGAAGCGCTCGTTTAGAGTCACTAGCTTGACTTCCTAACCTCAACCTCATGGCGGGTGAAACACGGTGAATTGCTCGCCATTGTTATGCCCATTGCCTTCATACCCATAAAACCACCAACGATGGTCTATATAGGCATGGCTATCCGGTCTCGGGCCTCTCTCATCATACTCCTCCAACGGATGAGATTTCTTCTCCTTACTTGCTCCATCATGTTCCTCTTTTCCTACACCAAAGTTATCCAAAGAATTCCTAGGAGATTCTACCAATTCATCTTTCAAGTCACTAAGGCAAATGTAGGAGTCTCCTAAGTCATCTTTCAAATCACTTAAACAAATGTAGGAATCAAAAGTTTGGGAAGAATTGTGGTCATCACCAACATCAAAAGGATATAAGTAAGGATACTCTTCATTTCTCCTTGGGCTAGCATTGATCCTTGACTCATCTTGATCCTCAATTTGCTCCAACAACTCCCTTGCTTGTATTTGTTTATTGAACCCTTCATCACTTCTCAACACAACGACCTCTCTAGCAACTTCCACTTCTTCACCTTTTCTCTTAGCACTCTCTTCAAGTTTAAGGATGGCCAAGGCGTCCGGCTCATTCAAAGCCTTGTTGAAGTGAAAATCGACCTTTTCTTCACCAATCTCAAAGGAAACCTTGCCATTTTTGACATCAAACCTTGCCCCCGCCGTAGCTAAGAATGGTCTTCCTAAGATTATTGGGACCAAGGGGTCCTCGTGCATGTCCAAGATCACGAAGTCATCGGGGACAAAGTACTTTCCAACTCGCACCGGAACGTCATCCAATATTCCCTTAGCCTTGATGATGGAACCGTCGGCCATAGTTAGGGACATATCGGCCGGCTCCATTTCACCTAAATTTGCCCTTCTCCAAATGCTAGCGGGCATCACCGAAACACTTGCCCCAAGGTCACATAAGACTTGGAAGTTTTGAGACCCCACACCAATGGTTATAGCAAAGCGACCGGGATCTCCTAGCTTTTGCGGTAACTCCAAGGTCTTGACCTCATCTTGCATTTCCACTATGGACCTCTTCTTGCTCAAAATCTCCTTTAAAAACTTGGCATAAGATGGCATCTCACTCAATGCATCGGTGAACGGGATAGAGATGTTCAAGCCTTGCAAGAGTTTGAGAAACCTCTTGAACTTGTTCTCAACAACATCTTTCGGCTTCTTCGAGGGATATGGAAGAATTGTTTCACCTTGAATCTTACTTGGATCAACCTCCTTGGACTTCCCTACTTCACTTGCAACATTTCCTGGTTGGACCGACTTGGGCACCATATCGGGCCCGATGTTGTGAATCTCGGTCCTGGACAGAGGAGTTGGATCGAGGTCTGTGTACGTCGGTCCCGAGTTGCTATCGACCTCGGTCCGTGGTGAAGGAGTCGATCTTCTTGCTGGGTCGACTTCGGGGAATGTCGGACCCGACTTGCTGGGTAAGTTGGTCCGACTCTCTTCATTCTTCTTAGGCACGTGTGGCTCGGGTAGGTTTCGGCCACTTCTCAATCCAATTGCCCGGACTTCATTTTGATTGTTTTGAGCTCGAGGATTCTCCTCGGGTCGGCCCGGAAGTCTCCCATTCTCTCTCGGGGCTTGAGTCGCAATTTGAGCAAATTGATTGTCGACTTGCCTCCTCCATGCACCAAACTCATTGAATTGGGTCCTCATCTCCTTGAACCCATCTCTCATCTCTTGAGCAAATGTTTGTAACTCATTGAATCCCGGTGGTCTATATGGTGGTGGTGGCGCCCTTGGCTCGTTTTGGTTGAAGTTGTTGTTGTAGCCTTGAGCTTGACCGGTGTTCCACCGGCCATTGCCACCATTGTTGAAATTGCCTCTTCCACCGAAATTTCCTCGGACATAGTTTGCCTCCTCAATTCGCTCGGCCAAGCGCACTTGGCTCTCATTCGGACAAACTTGTGTAGCATGTGCAAAGGATCCACACTCCTCACAAGCTCTAGCATTTTGCTTGTAGTAGTGGACTTGCCTCTTAAGCTTGCTCACTTCACCTTCAAGGAATTGGAGCTTCACATCCCTATCAATGTCTTCTCCCTTTGGATCATATAACTTCCTTGCACCTTCACCTTGAACTTTCACCTCCTTGCTAGCTTGACTCACCCCATACATGGTCTCATAATCGGATAGCTTGTCAAGTAGCTCCCAAGCTTGATCCGGTGTCAAGTCTATGAACCCACAATCGGTGTGGAGATTGAGTTTGTCCTTCGTTACCGGATTGATGCCTTGGAAAAAGATGTCTTGAAGCACATATGGTTGTTGGCCATGAGTTGGACATTGGCGCAACATCTCCTTGAAACGGTCCCATGCTTCGAAGAGGGGCTCATTCGGACCTTGTTGAAAGCTTGCAATCTTCCTTCTTAACTCGGTTGTCTTTGAGGGCGGGAAGAACTTCATCAAGAAAGCGTCATAGAGTGTCTTCCAAGTTGTGATTGACCTAGGAGCTTGGCTCTCGAGCCAATGTGTGGCCTTGCCCCCAAGTGACCATTTGAACGCCTTTAGAAGCACATACTCCAATGTCTCCTCGTCGGTGGAGATCGTCTCACACATATCCACAAATCGTTTAACATGCTCTATGGGACACTCATGTGGACGGCCCTCGAATTGATCACGCTTGATGAGGGAGATGAATTGCGTCTTGATCTCAAAATTCTTGGCAACCTCGGGAAGCACAATAGCCGGCTCGGGTACCCTCAACTCCGGATGCATGTATTGGCGTGCATTCCGGGGTAGAGCATTGAGTTGAGCCTCGGCTCTCATCTGTTGCTCCCGTTCTCTTCTTGCCACCTCCTCTTGATTGTCCCTCTCAAGTTGCAATCTAGCCATTTCGGCCCTAAGTTGAGCCAACTCCTCATCAACATGGAGAGCTTGATTCGCCATCCTTTTCCTTCTTCGGGCTTCCTTGAGAATACTTTCCGGATCACTCACAAACTCAAGCTCAAGTGTTCCTCGGGAGGAACGAGCTAGCTTACACCTATGAAACAAAAACACAAACCAAAACAAATCAAAAACAAACAAAGGGTTTGGGCTATTCCCTCACCCAAATCACTACCAAAACACAAGAAACTCACCAAATTGGCACTCAATGCACTTAGACTTCCCCGGCAACGGCGCCAATCTTTTGATCGCTCTCACGGTGTGCGAGGGTCTAGAGATACAATTTATAACCCGACCCCGTTGTAGCACGTGGTGGGTGTCGAACACTCGGGAAGTCTACTCGATTGATGTGCCTAGACACTAGGAAGCTGGAAAAGAGAGCTTAAAACAAAGGAAAACAAAGAGAACAGTCGGGACCGACACAGAGGTCACGTCGGGCCCGATGTTGGCGACAAGAGGAAGTCGGGACCGACGTAGGGTAAGTCGGGCCCGAGGTAGCTGGGTTTGTCGAACTTCAAGGATTAAAAGTAGATCTTGGGCTTTTGGGTTCCTTCTCTAGTAGATTAAGGCTTATCCACCCCAATTCAAGCAATGAGTGATGATCGGACTAGGATCGAGTGCTTTCGCCCTCGTTCCAACCACTTCTACACATCGATCATTGGGGAAATCCCCTTCGAAGCAAGGTCTTGAGATTGACACATGTTCACTTTCGCTACTTTGCCAATCTCAAGCCTTGATTCCCAACTTTCGCAAGGAATTGTAGCTCTATGTAGAGTGGGTTCCTTAGATCAAGCACTCAAGGCTATGGAATTGGGGTTTCTAGCCCAAACCTAGCTAGGGTTTTCCCCCATAACCCAAGATCAAGGAGATCTACTCCATAAGGCAAACAAAGAAAGCAAACAAATCAAAAGGGAAAGCAATCAACATCATCAATCTCAAAACAAAGCAAAGTTTCATTCAAATCAAAAGCAATCCACAAATTCCAATCAAGGGTTTCCAAATCCACAAGATCAAAACAAAGCAAAGCTAATCTATCAACCAAACCTATCAATCTTCCTCTCCCTTGGCCGATTCTCTCTCTCTTCCTTCTCCTCTCCTTCCTCCTTGCTCTCCAAGAATCCTCTTGGCTCCCTTGGAACCCCCTTTTTGTGTGTGTGTGAGGGAACACTTTCCCCCCCTTTTGTGTGTATGAGAGGGCCCCCCTTTTTGTGTGAGAGAACCCCCCTTTTTAGAAGACAAGAGGGCCTTTTATAGATTAGATGAGGGGCAAAAGTGGAAGTTCACAATTTCGTGCCTTGGAGCCCAAGTAGTCCAGTGACCGACTCGGACCGACACGGAGGACCTCGGGCCCGAGTTACTGTGCATCTCGGTCTGAGGTTGGAGACTTCAAAGTCGGGCCCTATGTGGTTGCAACTCGGTCCTGACCTCGTTCCACCTTCTTCTTAGTTGGCTTCTCTTGTTCTTCTTCATGGCTTGCTTCTCTCTTTCCCGCTTTAGCTCGGCCTTTGCTCCATGTCTCGACCCTCCTTCAAATCGATCCTTGATTCATGCCAAATTACCTACAAAACACATAAAAGGTGCGTAGTCTCCGAATCTCATAGAAATACGGGAACTAGGCTAAAAAGGAACAAAACGCACAAGAAAAGGGGAAAAAGAAACATATTTACAAAGGAAATCACATATGAAAACACCACCAAATAGAGAGATATCAGGTACAATTCTAACTCTTCTTCTATTGGTTTAGATACTAACTCCTTTTTGCAGGAAATGGGAGTTTCTAACTCACCAAAACCAGGAATTTCCAGTCAAGAAGATAGAGTTATAGCCACACATAGCCAGGCGAGCTCTAAAGAATCAAGTGACCTCCCATGTGTTCCTCAATGCCATATTGTGGATGAAAGTTTAAAGAAGGAGGTTCCAGCTGAGGACAACTTGCAAGATGAGAGCATGGAGGAAGAAGTTATCATCTCAAATGGAGTTTCAATCAAAGAGAGCCATAATGTCCAAGAGATGATTCAATGTCTTCCACCAATTATGTTTGATCCAAAACCTTCTTTACTAACCATGGTGCCTTTAGTATCTCCAGCATTTCAATATATTTCTCCTCTTAATCTTACATACAACATCGAATCGAGGACAATTCGAGGTAAAATGGGGGAGAATGATAGCAATCAAAGCACCATGAAGAATAAGGTTGAAAAGAAGTTGTTTAGGAGGCCAAGACCAAGACCTTTTCCAAGGTCTCGAGCATTCAAGTTCAAGAATAAATTCAAGGACTTGATCTTATTGGTTGAAGATATTCATCAATGGCGTCCAAGGCCACCAAGAAAGAGGAGTCTTCAAAGTTCGGAAAGTTAAGAAACCCGTCAAATTGAAAACACTGCTCAGTAAACTGGTCATAACTTGGGCTAGAAAATTCATCTCAAGTCCGTTAAGTACTCGTTGGAAATATAATTAAAAGTTCTACAACTTTGTAGTTTACATCAAATCCAGAATCCAACAGCAAAGGGCCGAAAAATGGGTTTTACTGGGAGCTGTTCAAGTCTTACGGGAATCTTATCTTTAGTTTGAATTTCTATCTTTAATTATTTTATTAAGGACGATTTTTATTTATTTATGTTAAGAGGATTTCGACCATAGGCATATGTTAGTGGTTGATAATCTCTCTCCTATGTTTTTATTATCTTTTAGATATTTTGAGTTTGTTAGGATATTTTCTTAAATAAATAAATCAGCCATGATTTATTTTATTTAAGGGAATCTAGTTTGTTATAGGTCTAGATATTTTATTATATCTTTGGAAGCAAGACATGGGTTACTTGCTCTCCAAGGATCAACTTTGTATCTCTATTTATACTTTGCAATTCTATTAATGAAAAATCAGCTTGAGATTAGATAAACCCTAAGATAGGTTTATCTAGTCTTTGGGCTAAAAAACACGTGTGAATTTTATGCTTGCAAGATCGAACATCATCAGCTTCCATTCGATCATCATCATCTCGATCTCTCTTTGTGTTTGTTTAAGTTGGTTTGTTGATTTAGTCAATTAGATTTGATGAAGGATCGTCTAGTCAGCCACCTCCAAGTGCCCCTACACTCTTTGATGGGCCAATCACTAGATCCCGAGCCAAGAAGCTACAAAGTGGAATGCATGCTTTTGTGTGTTACATTTGTGCTAAGGAGGCTAAGGAGGCAGGTGATACGTGATTGCCCCGGAATCCTCCGTAGAAACCTCGTATATGACCCACACGATCCCGATCTTGCCTTGTAATCGATTTCCAACCTACAACGCTTTCAAATTAGATGACTTGGAACACAAGCAAAGACGAACTGAATTGAATGATTGAATGAAAGAGAACGATCGGAATTGTAGATGAATCAACTTGATAGTTCACTCGGATTGGCTCTAACGCTAAATCCGAATGATTAACTAGTTTGATCTTTAATGATCACAACTAGAACAATCTAATTGAATTAATCCACAAATCAGATTTCGAAAGAGGGAGAGAGATCTCAAGATTTTGATGATGTTCGAACTTCAATTGCAAGCAAACACAAAATATTGTTTTTGAGCCCAAGAGATAGATTAAACCAATTTGGGTTTAATCTCTCTCAAGCTGATTTTATTGAATGGAAATTGCAAAGTATAAATAGAGAATACAAAGCTATTACTTGGGGAGCAAGGAGATAAGGTGGCCGGCCCTAGAATGATAGATTAGGCCTCCTTGTCTTGCTTCCCAAGATATAATAAAATATCTAATAATATCTATCTAGATTCCCCTTAAATAAAATAAATCATGGCTGATTTATTTATTTAAGGAAAATATCCTAACAAACTCAAAATATCTTAAAACAAACTAAAAATATCTCTAACAACCAAGAGAGAGAATATCAATCAACTAACATAAGCCTATTGATTGATTTCTCTACATTATTTAAATAAAAGCACACACCTATTATAAATAAAATAAAAGATATTTTCTCTTACTTAGAATGGTCAAGTCAAAGGGTTGACTTTGACCCATATACCAATTTATCTCACCCGGTCACTTACTAAATTCAGCCCTAAAGTGAGACAAACTAATACATGTTTCTAAATAAGGAAATAGATGAATTTCGGCCCCTTGAGTTAATCCATTGAATCTGGCCTCAATTGATGTCGAATGCATGAGACCCACTTTGGCTTGGTTGGCTCTTCAAGAACCGTTGCCAATCGAACCAAGATTGTTGATGTGCCTTGAGCAATCTTCTTAGCTCGACTTCTTGTAATTGGTCCGTCAAAAGGCACTCGAATCAACTCATCGACGTCGGTTGGAGACATGGCAGGCTTCACTGCATCAGCAGGAGCATGCATGGAATCCAAGGCTAGGGCGGTGTGTGTCTTGAGCGTTGGGGGATCATCGAGCCTCGGTTGTAGCGGCGCGCCCTAGTCCAGCGGTGCAGCGACGCGCCCCAGTCCAGCGACGCAGCAACGCGCCTAGTCCAACGCCGCGATGCAATGGCGCGCTGATGAGGGGCCATCCGTCAAGCCACCACCGAGCACGCCCATCCTCTTTGATGGTCCAATGACAAGGGCGCAAGCCAAGAAGCTTCAAAGGGACTTGTTTGCATTTGTGGCGTACCATGGAGACAAGGAAGCCAAGAATGCCCCTGAGAAAAAGCCATTATTCATGAGCAGCCTCGTCGCCAAGGATTCAAGCCACGAAGTGCCAGATTGAGGCACCGGCGCAGCGGTGCCTAGGCTGGGCACAAGCGCGCGCGCCAGCGGCGCCCCGCACATGTGTGCGTTGCTTGGGCTTGTTAGGCCATTTTGGGCCGCCCTCTTTAATTGTTTTACTTAGACTTTTTCTAGCTATTTTCTGATTATTAGGAAGACATATAAATAGCTTCTAGTGGTTATTATTTCAGATTAGAAACCTTTATCATAAAACTGAGTGTTTTCTCTCCATAGTGAGAATCGAAGACTTGTTCTTCAAAGTATTGCAATTTCAGCTTGGTTTGTCTTGTTTGCATCAATTATCGATCATAGTTGGTGTGCTAGTCGAATACGAGCATCTTCTTCGTGCTTTCAAGGCTGGATCCTTGATTGTGTGAAGTCGTACAAGGTTGGTCACTTGATCATTCAATCTGGTTCTCGTTTTCAAAGCAACGAGGGTCTTTTTGTTGTTTCATTTGGTTGATCTCATTTTCCCTATCGTTTTCATTTGAGTCTCATTATTTCCTTTCCATTTTCAGTTTGTCGAGTCCTTTTGTTGCATTTCTAATCGTTTGCTTGTTTCCCTTTGTTTGCTGAGTCGTTGATTGTCGAAGATCGGGCCAATCACGGTTAACCCCGTATCACGCGCCCTTGCGCAAGCTTGTCCGAGTGTGCGCGCGTCTTGCCTGCCAAGTCAACATGTGTTGGTTTTATTTATTAGACTTGTTTTATTGGGCCATTTCCATTTTGGGCCTTAGCTGACTATTAAGTTTAATTAGACTTTTATTTGTTATTTCCATTATTATTTCAGGACATATAAATAGTTCTAGGTGGTTATTTTTCAGAGGAGACAACTCAGAATTTGTATTTGCTTTCTCATTGAATAGAGAGAAAACGAGAGCCTTTGGCTTTCAACGAGTGTTTGAATCCGCAGCTTGGTTTGTTTGAATTGTGTCAATACTCGTCGAAGATTGGTGCCTTTCAACGATCACGAGCCCCCTTCTTGTGCTTCAAGGTCTCGTTCCTTGTGTAAGATTGTATAAAGGTTGGTTCTTCGTCCATTCTATTAGGATCTTGGTTGAAATACATACCAAGGGTTTAATAGTTGTCTCGAAGGGTTATCCTTCTTTAATTTGCGTCAGTTTCTTCCATTGAGTCTTCATTTCTGTTTGTTCTCCATTGCTGCGTCATTTCCTTTGATTGAGTCGTGTCTTTCATTTCGAGTTTCATCTTCATTTGTTCTGACCATTGCTTCATTGTATTTCTCGTTGAGTTGTGAACGTCGAAGATCGGGCACTATACGGCTAACCCCATATCAAGATTGTTCTAGTTGTGATTGTTAAAGATCAAACTAGTTAATCAATTGGATTTAGCGTTAGAGCCAATCCAATTGAACTATCAAGTTGATTCCTTCAACTTATCCAATTCAGTTTCGTCATTCATATACTCGAGTTCATTGTTTCGTGTTCTTTAAGTAATCTGAAATTGAAAGCAATTTGTAGGTTTGATTGGCTTACTGGCAAGATCGGGACTTGTGTGGGTCATATACGAGATTTCTGAGGAGTCATCCGAGGCAATCACGTATCAGGTATTAAGCATGCCATCATAAATACCTCTCCTATCAAATAACCATGGTCTACCTAACAAGATATGAGTGCATTCCATGTTTACCACATCACACATGATATCATCAACATAATTACCTATGGAAACACGGACTAAGCACTGATGAGTAACTAAGTTAGAACCATCTACATCATTAATACCATTGAGACCATAACTAGTAGCCCTAGGTTGAGTCTTTAATTGCAAGTGATCAACTACCTTAGCAGCTACCACTATCAATTATCATGCATAACACTTGATTCTTCACAGTACACCTAGTATGAAAAATATTTCCCTTTGATCTAACCTAGGTGTTTCTTGTAAAGTAAGAGTACGCATTATTACCAAAGTTAGAGGTTGTTCGGTGCAATCCGGTTCAATGGCCTCCACGTCCTCTTCTTCTTGTCCATTGCTCTCCTGCTCCACTTGATTTGGAGGTATATCTTCATCACTCACATATCCTCCATTGGTGGTGAGGAGCACTTGTTTCTGATTTGGACAATCCTTAGCATAATGACCTCTTCCTTGACATTTATAGCACACTAAATCTCGTGCCCTTGGCTGGTTTAGAGGTGCATTGTTTGGACGTCTTGGGCCTTGAAAACCTGCTGGTTTAGGTGAGCTAGAAGCTCCTGATGCAGTGAAGCCTGCCCTGTCTCCAACCGACGTCGATGAGTTGATTTGAGTGCCTTCTGACGGACCAATTACAAGAAGTCGAGCTAAGAAGATTGCTCAAGGCACAACAGCAATCTTGTTTCGATTGGCAGCTGTTCTTGATGAGCCTAGCAAGACGAAGTGGGTCTTGTGCATTCGACATCAATTGAGCCCGGATTCAATGGACTGACTCAAGAGGGCTGAAAATCATCATTTCTTTATTTAGAAACATGTATTAGTTTGTCTCACTTTAGGGCTGAATTTAGTAAGTGACCGGGTGAGATAAATTTGTACATGGGTCAAAGTCAACCCTTTGACTTGACCAATTCTAAGTAGAGAAAATATCTTCTTTTATTTTATTATAGGCGTGTCATTTAATTAAATAATGAAGAGAAATCAGCCAATAGGCTTATGCTAGTTGGTTGATCTTCTCTCTATAGGTTGTTATGGATATTTATAGATATTTTATACTAGTTAGGATATTTTCCTTAATCAGTCATGATTTATTTTATTTAAGGGAGATCTAGATAGATTTAATTAGATATTTTATTATATCTTGGGAAGCAAGATAAGGCATTTTAATCTCCCTAGGGTCGGCCATGTAACCTTGCCTTGCTCCCCAAGCCATAGCTTTGTATTCTCTATTTATACTTTGCAATTTCCATTCAATAAAATTAGCTTGAGATTAGATAAACTCTAAGAAAGGTTTATCTAGTCTTTGGGCTCAAAAACACACGTGTGAGAGTTCTTATTTTCAGCAATTGCAATCGTTCATCACCATCGTCGAACATCATCATCATCATCTCGATTTCTCTCTCTTTGTTGTTTGATTGATTTGATTAAGTTAGATTGTTCTAGAATTGATTGTTAAAGATCATTCTAGTTAATCAATTGGATTTAGCGATCGAGCCAATCCAATTGAACTATCGAAAGTTGATCCTTTCAATTATCCAACTCGTTCTTCAATCATTCAGTTTGCGTTCTTTGTGTTACTTGATCTACAAGGCATTAACTTTGTTAGCAAATTCAGGTTGATTCAAGGATTACTAGGCAAGATCGGGACTTGTGTGGGTCATATACGAGGTTTCTGAGGAGTCATCTGATAGGTGATTGCCTCGGATGACTCCTCAGAAACCTCGTATATGACCCACACAAGTCCCGATCTTGCCTTGTAACGATTATTCCAACCTGAATTTGCAATCAATGTGAGAAACCGTAAACAAAAAGTAACCAAACTGATTTGAATGAATCCGAAGAAACCGAATTTGATAGATTGAAAAACTCAATTTTGATAGTTCAATCAGATTGGCTCTAACGCTAAATCTGATTGATTAACTAGAATGATCTTTAACAATCAATTCTAGAACAATCTCTATTGAATGAATCAATCAACCAAACTTTAAAATTGAACACAAGAGAAATCGAAGAGATGAATGATGATGATTGATCGGCCGAAATTGCTAGCACACAAACTCGTTATTCTTTGGAGCCCAAAGACAAGATAAACCTTTCATAGGGTTTATCTTATCTCAAGCTGATTTTATTGAATGAAATAACAAGAGTATAAATAGAGAATACAAAAGCTATTACTTGGGGAGCAAGGAGAGAAGGTGGCCGACCCTAGGATGATAGAATTGGCCTCCTTTTCTTGCTTCCCAAGATATAATAAAATATCTAATTTAAATCTATCTAGATTCCCCTTAAATAAAATAAATGATGGCTGATTTATTTATTTAAGGAAAATATCCTAACAACTATAAAATATCCAAAACAAACTAAAAATATCTCTAACAACCAGGAGAGAGAATATCAACCAACTAACATAAGCCTATTGATTGATTTCTCTATATTATTTAAAAGCAAAACACGCCTATAATAAAATAATAGAAGATATTTTCTCTTACTTAGAATGGTCAAGTCAAAGGGTTGACTTTGACCCATGTACCAATTTATCTCACCCGGTCACTTACTAAATTCAGCCCTAAAGTGAGACAAACTAATACATGTTTCTAAATAAGGAAATAGGTAATTTTCGGCCCCTTGAGTTAATCCATGGAATCCGGGCTCAGTTGATGTCGAATGCACGAGACCCACTTTGTCTTGCTAGGCTCTTCAAGAACCGCTGTCAATCGGACCAAGATTGTTGTTGTGCCTTGAGCAATCTTCTTAGCTCGACTTCTTGTAATTGGTCCGTCAGAAGGCACTCGAATCAACTCATCGACGTCGGTTGGAAACATGGCAGGCTTCACTGCATCATTCTCCTCCACTTGAGCTCGAATCGTCTCTGATTCGACGTCGGAATCAAAATCTGGCACATAAATAGATAGATCAGCCACATTAAAAGTCGGATGGACACCATACTCACCAGGCATGTCAACATGATATGCATTAGGGCCGATTCTTCTGATGATACGAAATGGTCCATCTCCTCTCTGATCTAACTTGTTTTTCCTTTGATTTGGGAACCTTTCCTTCCTTAGATGCACCCAAACAAGATCTCCTTCTTCAAAGATAACCTGTTTCCGACCCTTATCAGCATGGGCCTTGTACTTCATGGATTTCCTCTCCAAGTGCATCTTTGTCCTCTCATGTAGCTTCTTCACAAACTCAGCCTGCTTGTCAGCTTCAAAACTTTCCTTTCCCTTGTATGGCTGAGGCGTCAAGTCCACTGGAGTCCTCGGATTCAGCCCATAAACGACCTCAAAAGGGGTCATCTTTGTAGCTGAATGGATTGATCTGTTATAAGCAAACTCCACAAAAGGCAAAACATCTTCCCAACGTTTGAGGTTAGCTTTAAGCATGGTTCTAAGTAAAACCCCTAACGTTCTATTAGTAACTTCAGTTTGCCCATCAGTTTGTGGATGACATGAGGTAGAAAATAGCGATTTAGTTCCCAATTTAGACCATAGACTTTTCCAAAAATAACTCAAAAACTTACCATCACGGTCTGAAACAATAGAACAAGGAATGCCATGCAATCTAACAACTTCCCTAAAGAACAAATCAGCAACATGCACAGCATCATCAGTCGTGTGACAAGGAATAAAATGAGCCATTTTGGAAAAACGGTCTACCACTACAAAGATAGAATCTCTACCCTTCCTAGTTCTAGGCAATCCAACAATGAAGCCCATAGAAATGTCCTCCCAAGGTGAACTAGGAATAGGCAAAGGTTGGTACAAACCATGGGGATTAAGTCTAGACTTAGCTTTAGCACAAACAACACAACTCTTGACAAATCTAAGCACATAATTACTCATCTTAGGCCAATAGTAGTGTTCTTTTAAACCTTCTAAAGTCTTTCCTAAACCCCTATGTCCTCTTGATTCATGAACCTCTTTAGTTAGAAGCCTACGTATACTAGATGAAGGAATGCACAATTTACCAGCTTTAAACAAGTATCCATCATCAATAAAGTAGGTATCTATTTCTCCCCTAGACATGCAATTCTTATAAATTTCAGCAAAGTGAGGATCACTAGCATACAATTCCTTAATCATTGCAAATCCAAGGATCTTAACATCACATTGGTTCAAGAGAACATACCTGCGAGAAAGGACGTTAGCTACCACATTCTCTTTGCCTTTCTTATGCTTTACAACATAAGGGAAGTGATACGTGATTGCCTCGGATGACTCCTTAGAAACCTCGTATATGACCCACACAAGTCCCGATCTTGCCAGTAATCTCGATCCAACCTGAATTTGCAATCAATGTAAGAACACGAAGAACACAAGTACCAAACTGATTTCGAAACAATAATTGAATCAATTAGATAGTTCAACTTGGATGGCTCGAACGCTAATCCAAATTGATAAACTAGTTGCTATGAATCGACTAGAACTAAACTTGATTGATCAATTCAATGAATCAAACAAACAAAAACACGAGAGAGAGATGTATGAATCGGTGATGATGATGATCTCGTGAGATGGTGATGATCGAACTCTTCAATGCAGAAAAACAATAACACATGTGTTTATTTTTGGCCCAAGAGATAGATTAAACCAATTTGGGTTTAATCTCTCTCAAGCTGATTTTATTGAATAAAATAACAAGAGTATAAATAGTAGATTACAAAAGCTATTACTTGGGGAGCAAGGAGAGAGGTGGCCGGCCCTAGGAGATAGAATTTGGCCTCCTTGTCTTGTTTCCCAAGATATGATAAAATATCTATAATAATATATATCTAGATCCCCTTAAATAAAATAAATCATGGGTGATTTATTTATTTAAGGAAATATCCTAACAAACTCAAAATATCTAAAACAAACTAAAAATATCTCTAACAACCAAGAGAGAGAAGATCAACCAACTAACATAAGCCTATTGGCTGATTTCTCTACATTATTAAAAAGCAAACACATGCCTATTATAAAATAAATAGAAGATATTTTCTCTTACTTAGAATGGTCAAGTCAAAGGGTTGACTTTGACCCATATACCAATTTATCTCACCCGGTCACTTACTAAATTTAGCCCTAAAGTGAGACAAACTAATACATGTTTCTAAATAAGAAAATAGGTAATTTCGGCCCCTTGAGTTAATCCATGGAATCCGGGCTCAATTGAAGTCGAATGCACGAGACCCACTTTGTCTTGCTAGGCTCTTCAAGAACCGCTGCCAATCGAACCAAAATTGATGTTGTGCCTTGAGCAATCTTCTTAGCTCGACTTCTTGTAATTGGTCCGTTAGAAGGCACTCGAATCAACTCATCGACGTCGGTTGGAGACATGACAGGCTTCACTGCATCATTCTCCTCCACTTGAGCTCGAATCGTCTCTGATTCGACGTCGGAATCAAAATCTGGCACATAAATAGATAGATCAGCCACATTAAAAGTCGGATGGACACCATACTCACCAGGCATGTCAACATGATATGCATTAGGGCCGATTCTTTTGATGATACGAAATGGTCCATCTCCTCTCTGATCTAACTTGTTCTTCCTTTGATTTGGGAACCTTTCCTTCCTTAGATGCACCCAAACAAGATCTCCTTTTTCAAAGATAACCTGTTTCCGACCCTTATCAGCATGGGCCTTGTACTTCATGAATTTCCTCTCCAAGTGCATCTTTGTCCTCTCATGTAGCTTTTTCACAAACTCAACCCGCTTGTCAGCTTCAAAACTCTCTTTTCCCTTGTATGGCTGAGGCGTCAAATGCACCGAAGTCCTCGGATTCAGCCCATAAACAACCTCAAAAGGGGTCATTTTTGTAGCTGAATGGATTGACCTGTTATAAGCAAACTCCACAAAAGGCAAAACATTTTCCCAACGTTTGAGGTTAGCTTTAAGCATAGTTCTAAGTAAAACCCCTAACGTTCTATTAGTAACTTCAGTTTGCCCATCAGTTTGTGGATGACATGAGGTAGAAAATAGCAATTTAGTTCCCAACTTAGACCACAGACTTTTCCAAAAATAAATCAAAAACTTAGTATCACGATCTGAAACAATAGAACAAGGAATGCCATGCAATCTAACAACTTCTCTAAAGAACAAATCAGCAACATGCACAACATCATCAATCGTGTGACAAGGAATAAAATGAGCCATTTTGGAGAAACGGTCTAGCACTACAAAGATAAAATCTCTACCCTTCCTAGTTCTAGGCAATCCTACAATGAAGTCCATAGAAATGTCCTCCCAAGGTGAACTAGGAATAGGCAAAGGCTGGTACAAACAATGGGGATTAAGTCTAGACTTAGCTTTAGCACAAACAACACAACTCTTGACAAATCTAAGCACATAGTTACTCATTTTAGGCCAAAAGTAGTGTTCTTTTAATCCTTCTAAAGTCTTTTCTAAACCCCTATGTCCTCTTGATTCATGAGCCTCTTTAGTTAGAAGCCTACGTATACTAGATGAAGGAATGCACAATTTACCAGCTTTAAACAAGTATCCATCATCAATAAAGTAGGTATCTATTTCTCCCCTAGACATGCAATTTTTATAAATTTCAGCAAAGTGAGGATCACTAGCATACAATTCCTTAATCATTGCAAATCCAAGGATCTTAACATCACATTGGTTCAAGAGAACATACCTTCGAGAAAGGGCGTCAGCTACCACATTCTCTTTGCCTTTCTTATGCTTTACAACATAAGGGAAGGTCTCCATAAATTCAACCCATCTTGCATGTCGCCTGCTGAGTCTGGATTGGCCTTTCAGATACTTCAAGGTGATACGGGGTTAACCGTGATTGGCCCGATCTTCGACAATCAACGACTCAACAAACAAAGGGAAACAAGCAAACGATTAGAAATGAAACAAAAGGACTCGACAAACTGAAAAAGAAAAGGAAATAATGAGACTCAAATGAAAACGATAGGGAAAATGAGATCAACCAAATGAAACAACAAAAAGACCCTCGTTGCTTTGAAAACGAGAACCAGATTGAATGATCAAGTGACCAACCTTGTACGACTTCACACAATCAAGGATCCAGCCTTGAAAGCACGAAGAAGATGCTCGTATTCGACTAGCACACCAACTATGATCGATAATTGATGCAAACAAGACAAACCAAGCTGAAATTGCAATACTTTGAAGAACAAGTCTTCGATTCTCACTATGGAGAGAAAACACTCAGTTTTATGATAAAGGTTTCTAATCTGAAATAATAACCACTAGAAGCTATTTATATGTCTTCCTAATAATCAGAAAATAGCTAGAAAAAGTCTAAGTAAAACAATTAAAGAGGGCGGCCCAAAATGGCCTAACAAGCCCAAGCAACGCACACATGTGCGGGGCGCCGCTGGCGCGCGCGCTTGTGCCCAGCCTAGGCACCGCTGCGCCGGTGCCTCAATCTGGCACTTCGTGGCTTGAATCCTTGGCGACGAGGCTGCTCATGAATAATGGCTTTTTCTCAGGGGCATTCTTGGCTTCCTTGTCTCCATGGTACGCCACAAATGCAAACAAGTCCCTTTGAAGCTTCTTGGCTCGCGCCCTTGTCATTGGACCATCAAAAAGGATGGGCGTGCTCGGTGGTGGCTTGACGGATGGCCCCTCATCACAAGGCCTCATGATCAGAATGGATTACAAACTCTTTAGGCCACAAATAATGAGACCAAGTTTTCAAAACCCTAATTAAAGCATACAACTCTTTATCATAAGTAGGGTAATTCAACTCAACCCCACTAAGCTTTTCACTAAAATAAGCTATGGGTTTCTTGTCTTGCAAGAGCACGCCTCCTATGCCATGTCCAGAAGCGTCCACCTCTATCTCGAATGCCTTGGAGAAGTCAGGGAGTTGGAGCACTGGGGCATGGCATAATCTGTCCTTCAAGGTGTTGAAGGTGTTCTCTTGTTGCTCTCTCCATTTGAATGCTGAATCCTTGTTTGTAAGCTCATGGAGAGGGGCTGCAATTGTGCTAAAATCACGCACAAATCTCCTGTAGAAGCCAGCCAAGCCGAGAAAAGAACGCACCATGGTTGGTGTAGTCGGCTGAGGCCACTCCTTGATTGCCTTGATCTTGTCTTCATCTACCTTCAATCCACCTTTAGACAAAACAAAACCAAGAAAAATGGTAGACTCCGTGCAAAAAGAACACTTTTTCAAGTTAACATAATGCTTTTCTAACCTTAAAAAGTGTCCAAAACAGCCCTAAGATGGTCTACATGTTCATGCAAGGTTTTGCTATAGACTAAGATATCATCAAAGTAGACTACAACAAATTTACCTAAGTATCTTCTTAGAACATGGTTCATAAGCCTCATGAAAGTACTAGGTGCATTAGTTAATCCAAAAGGCATTACTAACCATTCATATAAACCATACTTAGTTTTAAAGGCAGTTTTCCATTCATCCCCTTCCCTCATCCTAATTTGATGGTACCCACTTCTTAAATCAATCTTAGAAAAGAAATTAGCACCATGCAATTCATCAAGCATATCATCTAATCTAGGAATGAGATGACGGTACTTAACTGTTATTTGGTTGATCGCCCTACAATCAACACACATTCTCCATGTGCCATCCTTCTTTGGCACCAAAATCACCGAAACCGCGCATGGGCTGAGGGATTCACGCACATAGCCTTTGTCCATGAGATCTTGCACTTGTCTTTGAAGCTCAGCGGTCTCCTCTGGACTTGCTCTATAGGCTGCACTGTTTGGTAAAGAAGTGCCGGGCACCAAATCAATTTGATGCTCAATGCCTCTAATTGGTGGAAGGCCTTGTGGCAACTCTTCAGGCATCACATCTTCAAATTCTTGTAATAGAGCTTGAATACACTTTGGAAGATGTGAAATATCTTGACTAATAATAAGTATATCTTTCCTCACAAGAAGTAAACAAAAAGAGTTAGGGAAAGAAATACAAGACTGAGTCACTAAAGAGCGCTTTTCTACACTGCCTTTTAAGCCAATTTTTGGCTCTTTATGTAGGCGTTTTTTTCCGGATCTATAGCTCTCTGAGTCTCTGAATTTCTCCCAAAATTTGAGGGAAAACGCCCGAGTGGTTTGGGAGATAGCCCCGTTTTCGTCTCAGATGCACTGCTGGAAGTGTTGCTCGGCACTTTTGACGATTTAGGGAATGTTTCTGGGCGTTTTTCGTTGCAATCAGTAGCTCCACTCGTGATTGATGTTGTCCTAAAATTTGAGCCAGAATGCCCGGGTGGAGACTGGGAAACGCCGCTAGTCTTTGTTGGTGCGTCGGGCGCCGAGCGCCGGACCACAACCTTGGCCGCCGATTCAGCCTCCTCTTTCTCTTCCTTGGCACGCCTAAGTGCCCTAGCTTGGTCTCTGCGTACCTGGTCCTGTAAAACTTGCTGGGGCGACAATGGTAGAAGAGAAACTCTCCTCCCGTCATAGTTAAACGAATAGGTATTAAGCATGCCATCATATATAACTCTCCTATCGAATAACCATGGTCTACCTAACAAGATATGAGTGCATTCCATGTTTACCACATCACACATGATATCATCCACATAATTGCCTATGGAAAGACGGACTAAGCATTGATGAGTAACTAAGTTAGGACCATCAGAATCATTAATACCATTTATACCATAACTAGTAGCCCTAGGTTGGGTTTTTAATTGCAAGTGATCAACTACCTTAGCATTAATAATGTTACAGCAGCTATCACTATCAATTATCATGCATAACACTTGATTCTTTACTGTACACCTAGTATGAAAAATATTTTCCCTTTGATCTAGCCTAGGTGTTTCTTGTAAAGTAAGAGTACGCATGGTTACCAAAGTTAGAGGCTGTTCGGTGCAATCGGGTTCAATGGCCTCCACGTCCTCCTCTTCTTGTCCATTTCTCTCCTCCTCCACTTGATTTGGAGGTATATCTTCATCACTCACATATCCTCCATTGGTGGTGAGTAGCACTTGTTTCTGATTTGGACAATCCTTGGCATAATGACCTCTTCCTTGACATTTATAGCACACTAGATCTCGTGCTCTTGGCTGATTTGGAGGTCCATTGTTGTGACGTCTTTGGCCTTGAAAACCTGTTGGTTTAGGTGAGCTAGAAGCTCCCTTTTGCTGCATAGAAGGGTTAGAAGAATAAGAATTGGAATTTGAACTAGGATTAGGAACATACCTTTTTGGAGCATTCCAAGCTTCCTTCTTCTTCCTTTGTTGCTGCTCATAAAGTAGTTGGGCTGAATGTACTAAGGCATTAAGATCCTTGATTTGTTGAATCTCCAATGTGTCTTTGATGCTTTGATTCAGTCCAGCCATGAATTGGGTCCTTAGAGACCGTTGGGAATGATGAATTCCCGCTTTGAAGCTCAAATCCTCTAGCTCATTGAAGTACTTAGTTGGAGACTTGGTACCTTGTTTGCATGTGGCAACTTTCAATCTCATGTGCTCGGTATGCTCTTCAGGCACATATTTCTTCCTCATTACAAACTTCAGCTGGCCCCAAGTTTCAATTTGTGGTAAGGCCTTTCTAATTCGATCCTTCTTCATTTTGAACCACCAATTTCTAGCGGTCCCAACAAAGTGGATAACAACAACAACAACTTTCTCCCATTCTTCATAGCCCATGTGATCTAGAATGAAGTTTGTAGCTTGCTCCCACTCTAGATACTTCTCTGGATTGAGCTCTCCACTGAATGGCTCTATCTTGATCTTTATATCACGCTTACCAATCTGATTGACGGTTTGGTTAGCGGTGTTGTTGTTCGGCCTTTGTACTCCATAAGCTGGTGGAATCTCCTCTACAACCTCAGCTTGGTTGTAGAAAATCATCAAGGGAAGGATGCCATGGGCGCCTTTCTTCCCCGGTGTAGCCATAAGTCACATCATCATAAGGATTGTTGTATTGTTGTTGTTGATGATGAGTGGCTTGAGGATACCGGTTTGCTGGTTGATTATAGAATTGTTGATGAGTAACCGGTGGAGTCCTCGTCCCAAAGCCTCGTCCTCTGTCTCGGCCTGCCGTGGTGATGTAGTGAAGCCTGCCATGTCTCCAACCGACGTCGATGAGTTGATTCGAGTGCCTTCTGACGGACCAATTACAAGAAGTCGAGCTAAGAAGATTGCTCAAGGCACAACAGCAATCTTGGTTCGATTGGCAGCGGTTCTTGAAGAGCCTAGCAAGACAAAGTGGGTCTCGTGCATTCAACATCAATTGAGCCCGGATTCAATGGATTAACTCAAAGGGCCGAAATTCATCTATTTCCTTATTTAGAAACATGTATTAGTTTGTCTCACTTTAGGGCTGCATTTAGTAAGTGACCCGGTGAGATAAATTGGTATATGGGTCAAAGTCAACCCTTTGACTTGACCATTCTAAGTAAGAGAAAATATCTTTTATTTATTTAAATATAGTGTGCGTTTTTAATAAAGTAGAGAAATCAACTAATAGGCTTATGTTAGTTGGTTGATATTCTCTCTCCTGGTTGTTAGAGATATTTTTAGTCTGTTTTGGATATTTTATAGTTGTTAGGATATTTTCCTTAAATAAATAAATCAGCCATGATTTATTTTATTTAAGGGGAATCTAGATAGATATTATTAGATATTTTATTATATCTTGGAAAGCAAGACATGGGGGCTCTCTCTATCTATTAGGGCCGGCCCTAGGGGTGCCTTGCTCTCCAAGGAAGACTCTTGTATTCTACTATTTATACTTTGCATATTTCATTAATGAAAATCAGCTTCAAGTAAGATTAAATCCCTTTGGTTTAGTCTTGCTTTTGGCCAAAAACTCGTGTGTTTATGCTTGCAATTGGAGATCGATCGTTCATCATCATCATCCGAATTCTCTCTCGTGTTCATATCAGAATTGTGGTTTTAATTCAATTAGATTGTTCTAGTTTTGATTGTTAAAGATCGAACTAGTTTATCATTCGGATTTAGCGTTAGAGCCAATCCGTTTGAACTATCAAAATTGATTAACTCTAGAATTCTGACCGGTTCTCTTAATTCATCAATTCCATTCGTTTTCTTTGTTTGTGTTCCAAGTCATCTAATTTGAAAGCATTGTAGGTAGGAAATCGATTACAAGGCAAGATCGGGACTTGTGTGGGTCATATACGAGGTTTCTAAGGAGTCATCCGAGGCAATCACGTATCAAGTGGTATCATAATCCAACGTCTCGCCAAGTAAAAATTTTCTTTCCTTAATTTGCTTTCTAATTGATTTGATTCAGTTTTTGATCCCAAAAATCCCACCTTTACCTAAAGTTTGAATTTTTGAGACCAAAGATTGAATTTTTTACCAAACCACCACCATAATCCGCCAACCACCACCTCGCACCACCACCCTCCACCACGACCTGGTGTCGCTCTCACCAGCCGCACCACCCACCACCACCGTCCGTTCACAACCCTACTAACCCTACCCCCATCAGACCACCCTAACCCTAGATCGCCTACCCCACCCCCTCAAACCCTAACCCTAACCCTAAATTGGCGGCCAACCCTAGGATTCGAAACCCTAACCCTAGTTCGAGACCTACCCCTCTCCGAAACTCTAGAACCAAATTCGAAAACCCTAACCCTAGGTGCAGCCGAAGCATTCCCATACCCTAATTCCCTTGAATTACTTGTTTCCCAAGCAATTAACCATCTAGGAGATTTTAAGGGATTTGTTGCATGCTTTTGGTTAAATTGGTTGAGTTTGATTGCAATATAGATTAGCTTTTGTCTTCCTACAATTTTTATGAGTTTTTATTGCATGTTGCATGATCAATAGAGATTCATATTACATTGTTGATATTTGCTAATTCTTATCATTGCATTCCATAAATTCGACCTAGCCCTATCTTCTCTTGTTAATTTGGCTTCTAGTTGGTTTCATTGGTAGTTTAAAGTCACTTAGTTTAAAAAAAAAAATTCAGATTAGCATAGTTTCGTTTTAGCCCTATTTGCATTCCTTTGCATTGCTTTGCTTGTTTCTTCATTCTAGCACAAGAGTAGATTGTGCATAAATTCAAAAAAAAAATTAGAAAAGAAAAAGTGATCTACCCCAACTAGTTTTAAGCCACTTTTAACCCTAGTGACTACTTGCTTAAAAATAGTTAAGTAGAAATCACTTTGAATCTCACTAAGGAGGCAATCGACTTCATTAGGTTGTCCATTAATGAGAGTGTACGAGATGGTCAAGCTCGAGCTGTAGAGTTGGCCACGGCTGCAATCAATCCTCAATTGCGGCGTCTAGAGGAGCAACTTGTCACTTTGATTGAGTCATCTCAAGGAAGTCATAAGGTTGCCCCTGCAATAGAGCTTACAAGTGATCCAAATCAAGCCTCAATTAGCGACAAAGGCATGCAACATGCAATTGATGAAGAGCATGATGTGCTTGCTAGCTACAAAGATCAAGATCCCCCGGCTCAATACTCCCCCGCAGCAGGCCGAGGTAGAGGAAGAGGCATAGGATCGAGGACTCCACCGGTTACCCATCAACAATTCTACAATCAGCAAGCTAACCGGTATCCTCAAGCCACTCATCAACAACAACAACAATACAACAATCCTTTTGATGATGTGACTTATGGCTATCCCGGGGAAGAAAGGCGCCCATGGCATCCTCCCCTTGATGATTTCTATAACCAAGATGAGGTTGTAGAAGATATTCCACCAGCTTATGGAGTGCAAAGGCCGAACAACAACAATCATGCTAACCAACAAGTCAATCAGATTGGGAAGCGTGATATTAAGATCAAGATAGAGCCATTCAATGGAGAGCTCAATCCAGAGAAGTATCTAGAGTGAGAACAAGCCACAAATTTCATTCTAGATCACATGGGCTATGAAGAATGGGAGAAAGTTGCAGTTGTTGTTATTCACTTCGTTGGGACCGCTAGAAATTGGTGGTTCAGAATGAAGGAAGATAGAATCAGAAAGGCCTTACCACCGATTGAAACTTGGGGCCAGCTGAAGTTTGTCACTAGGAAGAAGTATGTGCCCGAAGAGCATACCGAACACATGAGGCTGAAAGTTGTTACATGCAAACAAGGTACCAAGTCTCCAACCGAGTACTTCAATGAGCTAGAGGATTTGAGCTTCAAAGCGGGAATTCATCATTCCCAACGGTCTCTAAGGACCCAATTCATGGCTGGACTGAATCAAAGCATTAAAGACACATTGGAGATTCAACAAATCAAGGATCTCAATGCCTTAGTACATTCAGCCCAACTACTCTATGAGCAACAACAAAGGAAGAAGAAGGAAGCTTGGAATGCACCAAAAAGGTATGTTTCTAATCCTAGTTCAAATTCCACTTCTTATTCTTCTAACCCATCTATGCAGCAAAAGGGAGTTTCTAGCTCACCTAAACCAACAGGTTTTCAAGGCCAAAGGCGTTCCAACAATGGACCTCCAATCCAGCCAAGGGCACGTGATTTAGTGTGCTACAAGTGTCAAGGAAGAGGTCATTATGCCAAGGATTGTCCAAATCAAAAGCAAGTACTTCTCACCACCAATGGAGGATATGTTAGTGATGAAGATGTACCTCCAAATCAAGGGGAGGAGGAGAGCAATGGACAAGAAGAGGAGGACGTAGAGGCCATTGAACCAGATTGCACCGAACAGCCTCTAACTTTGGTAACCATGCGTACTCTTACTTTAAAAGAAACACCTAGGCTAGATCAAAGGGAAAATATTTTTCATACTAGGTGTACAGTAAAGAATCAAGTGTTATGCATTATAATTGATAGTGGTAGCTGCTGTAACATTATTAATGCTAAGGTAGTTGATCACTTGCAATTAAAAACCCAACCTAGGGCTACTAGTTATGGTCTAAATGGTATTAATGATTCTGATGGTCCTAACTTAGTCACTCATCAATGCTTAGTCCGTATTTCCATAGGCAATTATGTGGATGATATCATGTGTGATGTGGTAAACATGGAATGCACTCATATCTTGTTAGGTAGACCATGGTTATTCGATAGGAGAGTTATATATGATGGCATGCTTAATACCTATTCGTTTAACTATGACGGGAGGAGAGTTTCTCTTCTACCATTGTCGCCCCAACAAGTTTTACAGGACCAGGTATGCAGAGACCAAGCTAGGGCACTTAGGCGTGCCAAGGAAGAGAAAGAAGAGGCTGAATCGGCGGCCAAGCTTGCGGCCCGGCGCTCGGCGCCCGACGCACCAACAAAGCCTAGCGGCGTTTCCCAATCTCCACCCAGGCGTTCTGGCTCAAATGTTAGGACAACATCAAGCACAGGTGGAGCTACTGTTTGGGATGAAAAACGCCCAGAGAATGTCCCTAAATCGTCCAAAGTGCCGAGCAACACTTCCAGCAGTGCACCAGAGACAAAAACGGGGCTATCTCCCAAACCACTCGAGCGTTTTGGCTCAAATTTTGGGAGCTCTTCAGAGACTCAGAGAGCTACAGATCTGGAAAAAGAATGCCCACAGAAAGTTCCAAAATACGGCATAAAGGGCAGTGTAGAAAAGCGCTCTCTATTGACTCAGTCTAGTATTTCTTTCCCTAACTCTTTTTGCTTACTTCTTATGAGGAAATATATACTTATTATTAGTCAAGATATTTCACATCTTCCAAAGTGTATTCAAGCTCTATTACAGGAATTTGAAGATGTGATGCCTGACGAGTTGCCACAAGGCCTTCCACCAATTAGAGGCATTGAGCATCAAATTGATTTGGTGCCCGGCGCTTCTTTACCAAACCGTGCAGCCTATAGAGCAAGTCCAGAGGAGACCGCTGAGCTTCAAAGACAAGTGCAAGATCTCATGAACAAAGGCTATGTGCGTGAATCACTCAGCCCATGCGCGGTTCCGGTGATTTTGGTGCCAAAGAAGGATGGCACATGGAGAATGTGTGTTGATTGCAGGGCGATCAACCAAATAACAGTTAAGTACCGTCATCTCATTCCTAGATTAGATGATATGCTTGATGAATTGCATGGTGCTAATTTCTTCTCTAAAATTGATTTAAGAAGTGGGTACCATCAAATTAGGATGAGGGAAGGGGATGAATGGAAAACTTCCTTTAAAACTAAGTATGGATTATATGAATGGTTAGTAATGCCTTTTGGATTAACTAATGCACCTAGTACTTTCATGAGGCTTATGAACCATGTTTTAAGAAGATACTTAGGAAAATTTGTTGTAGTCTACTTTGATGATATCTTAGTCTATAGCAAAACCTTGCATGAACATGTAGATCATCTTAGGGCTGTTTTGGACACTTTAAGGTTAGAAAAGCTTTATGTTAACTTGAAAAAGTGTTCTTTTTGCTCGGAGTCTACCATTTTTCTTGGTTTTGTTGTGTCTAAAGGTGGATTGAAGGTAGATGAAGACAAGATCAAGGCAATCAAAGAATGGCCCCAACCGACTACACCAACAATGGTCAGATCTTTTCTCGGCTTGGCTGGCTTCTATAGGAGATTTGTGCGTGATTTTAGCACAATTGCAGCCCCTCTCCATGAGCTTACAAAGAAGGATTCAGCATTCAAATGGAGAGAGCAACAAGAGAACGCCTTCAACACTTTGAAGGACATGTTATGCCACGCCTCAGTACTCCAACTCCCTGACTTCTCCAAGGCATTCGAGATAGAGGTGGACGCTTCTGGACATGGCATAGGAGGCGTGCTCTTGCAAGACAAGAAACCCATAGCTTACTTTAGTGAAAAGCTTAGTGGGGCTGAGTTGAATTACCCTACTTATGATAAAGAGTTGTATGCTTTAATTAGGGTTTTGAAAACTTGGTCTCATTATTTGTGGCCTAAAGAGTTTGTAATCCATTCTGATCATGAGGCCTTGAAGTATGTGAAAGGCCAATCCAGACTCAGCAGGCGACATGCAAGATGGGTTGAATTTATGGAGACCTTCCCTTATGTTGTAAAGCATAAGAAAGGCAAAGAGAATGTGGTAGCTGACGCCCTTTCTCGCAGGTATGTTCTCTTGAACCAATGTAATGTTAAGATCCTTGGATTTGCAATGATTAAGGAATTGTATGCTAGTGATCCTCACTTTGCTGAAATTTATAAGAATTGCATGTCTAGGGGAGAAATAGATACCTACTTTATTGATGATGGATACTTGTTTAAAGCTGGTAAATTGTGCATTCCTTCATCTAGTATACGTAGGCTTCTAACTAAAGAGGTTCATGAATCAAGAAGACATAGGGGTTTAGAAAAGACTTTAGAAGGATTAAAAGAACACTACTTTTGGCCTAAAATAAGTAACTATGTGCTTAGATTTGTCAAGAGTTGTGTTGTTTGTGCTAAAGCTAAGTCTAGACTTAATCCCCATAGTTTATATCAGCCTTTGCCTATTCCTAGTTCACCTTGGGAGGACATTTCTATGGACTTCATTGTAAGATTGCCTAGAACTAGGAAGGGTAGAGATTCTATCTTTGTGGTAGTAGACCGCTTTTCCAAAATGGCTCATTTTATTCCTTGTCACACGACTGATGATGTTGTGCATGTTGTTGATTTGTTCTTTAGAGAAATTGTTAGATTGCATGGCATTCCTTGTAATATTGTTTCAGATCGTGATGCTAAGTTTTTGAGTTATTTTTGGAAGAGTTTGTGGTCTAAATTGGGAACTAAATTGCTATTTTCTACCTCATGTCATCCACAAACTGATGGGCAAACTGAAGTTACTAATAGAACGTTAGGGGTTTTACTTAGAACTATGTTTAAAGCTAACCTCAAACGTTGGGAAGATGTTTTGCCTTTTGTGGAGTTTGCTTATAACAGGTCAATCCATTCAGCTACAAAAATGACCCCTTTTGAGGTTGTTTATGGGCTGAATCCGAGGACTCCAGTGGATTTGACGCCTCAGCCATACAAGGGAAAAGAGAGTTTTGAAGCTGACAAGCGGACTGAGTTTGTGAAGAAGCTACATGAGAGGACAAAGATGCACTTGGAGAGGAAATCTATGAAGTACAAGGCCCATGCTGATAAGGGTCGGAAACAGGTTATCTTTGAAGAAGGAGATCTCGTTTGGGTGCATCTAAGGAAGGAAAGGTTCCCAAATCAAAGGAAGAACAAGTTAGATCAGAGAGGAGATGGACCATTTCGAATCATCAGGAGAATCGGCCCTAATGCTTATCATGTTGACATGCCTGGTGAGTATGGTGTCCATCCGACTTTTAATGTGGCTGATCTATCTCTTCATGTGCCAGATTTTGATTCCGACGTCGAATCAGAGACGATTCGAGCTCAAGTGGAGGAGAATGATGCAGTGAAGCCTGCCATGTCTCCAACCGACGTCGATGAGTTGATTCGAGTGCCTTTTGACGGACCAATTACAAGAAGTCGAGCTAAGAAGATTGCTCAAGGCACGACAACAATCTTGGTTCGATTGGCAGCGGTTCTTGAAGAGCCTAGCAAGACAAAGTGGGTCTCGTGCATTCGACATCAATTGAGCCCGGATTCAATGGATTAACTCAATGGGCCGAAATTCATCTATTTCCTTATTTAGAAACATGTATTAGTTTGTCTCACTTTAGGGCTGAATTTAGTAAGTGACCGGGTGAGATAAATTGGTATATGGGTCAAAGTCAACCCTTTGACTTGACCATTCTAAGTAAGAGAAAATATCTTTTATTTATTTAAATATAGTGTGCGTTTTTAATAAAGTAGAGAAATCAACTAATAGGCTTATGTTAGTTGGTTGATATTCTCTCTCCTGGTTGTTAGAGATATTTTTAGTCTGTTTTGGATATTTTATAGTTGTTAGGATATTTTCCTTAAATAAATAAATCAGCCATGATTTATTTTATTTAAGGGGAATCTAGATAGATATTATTAGATATTTTATTATATCTTGGAAAGCAAGACATGTGGGCTCTCTCTATCTATTAGGGCCGGCCCTAGGGGTGCCTTGCTCTCCAAGGAAGACTCTTGTATTCTACTATTTATACTTTGCATATTTCATTAATGAAAATCAGCTTCAAGTAAGATTAAACCCCTTTGGTTTAGTCTTGCTTTTGGCCAAAAACTCGTGTGTTTATGCTTGCAATTGGAGATCGATCGTTCATCATCATCATCCGAATTCTCTCTCGTGTTCATATCAGAATTGTGGTTTTAATTCAATTAGATTGTTCTAGTTTTGATTGTTAAAGATCGAACTAGTTTATCATTTGGATTTAGCGTTAGAGCCAATCCTTTTGAACTATCAAAATTGATTAACTCTAGAATTCTGACCGGTTCTCTTAATTCATCAATTCCATTCGTTTTCTTTGTTTGTGTTCCAAGTCATCTAATTTGAATGCATTGTAGGTAGGAAATCGATTACAAGGCAAGATCGGGACTTGTGTGGGTCATATACGAGGTTTCTAAGGAGTCATCCGAGGCAATCACGTATCACGTGGGGGAATAATGAGCCGGGGGATCTTGATCTTTGTAGCTAGCAAGCACATCATGCTCTTCATCAACTGCTTGTTGCTTGCCTTTGTCGCTAATTGAGGCTTGATTTGGGTCACTTGTAAGCTCTATTGCAGGGGCAACCTTATGACTTCCTTGAGATGACTCAATCAAAGTGGCAAGTTGCTCCTCTAGACGCCGCAATTGTGGATTTATTGCAGCCGTGGCCAACTCTACAGCTCGAGTCTGGCCATCTTGCACACTCTCATTAATGGACAACCTAATGAAGTCGATTGCCTCCTTAGTGAGATTCAATTCAGCCGGGTCAGGCTCATCCGGGATCACCATTGTTCCTGAAACAAGCAAGAAAGTAGAGAGAGTAGTGTGTTCTAAAGCAAATCACAACAAGCAATACCACACCTTAATCAAGCCAAAACTTGCCTCAAAGCAATCCAATCAACTTAATTCAGTTTTTGGGTTGAATTGAGGGAGTAAAGGGGTAGATAGGGTGTAGATGTGGTATACTAATGATAAATAAAGGAAATATGCAGCTTAAGCAAATGGCAAGTATGCAATAAGACAAGCAATGCAAATAATCCCTTTATGAGCTCTAAAACACATGCAATCTCTCAATTGACTCTATGCAAGTTAATAAAGTCAAATTAGTCATGAATGGACAGAAATATGGTGGGCTAAAAGTGACTTTTTGATTTGTCACTATTTTTCTTCAAAGTGATTTCTACTTAACTATTTTTAAGCAAGCAGTCACTAGGGTTGAAAGTGGCTTAAAACTAGTTGGAGTAGATCACTTTTGCTTTTCTGATTTTTTTTTGAATTTATGCACAAACTACTCTTGTGCTAGAATTGAGAAACAAGCAAAGCAATGCAACAACTGAATGCAAGGGAAAAAAACGAAAACAACTAGGCTGATTTTTTTTTAACTAAGTGACTTTACACTACCAATGAAACCAACTAGAAGCCAAATTAACAAAGAAGAAAAAGGGGTAAGGCCGAGTATATGGGATGCAATGACAAAATCAGCAGTTATCAACAATGCAATATGAATCTCTATTGATCATGCAACATGCAATAAAAACTCATAAAAATTGTAGGAAGACAAAAGCTAATCTATATTGCAACACAACTCAACCAATTCAACCAAAAGCATGCAACAAATCCCTTAAAATCTCCTAGTTGGTTAATTGCTTGGGGGGCAAGTAATTCAAGGGATTTAGGGTTTGGAGAGTGCTCGGCTGAGGTCTAGGGTTAGGGTTTGTGGTTCGGTTCTAGGGTTTAGAGGCTGGTAGGGTTCGAACTAGGGTTACCTAATTAGGGCTAGGGTGATGTGATCACGCCGCCAACATTCAAGATTAAGAGGAGCCGACACCAGCAACGCCCCATGGGCCACAAGCTACACCGCCATCGGTCCATTCAAGCTCATCCAAGCAACAATTGGGCCCAAGCCCAAGGTACGTCCATCTATTTTTTCAGCCCATGCCGTCTCCACCTCCTCAAGTTTGCTTGGCCGCCAAGAAGGAGCATTCAATGACCTCCAAGTAAAGACCGCCATCAATTACAGCCTTGGAAGCCAAGTCAAGCATTAAATTTGAAGAACCATCAATTTCCGCCTTGGAAGCCAAGTCAAGCACTTAATTTTTTTTTCATAATTTTATCCTATATAAAGGGTTGTAATCTTTCTTATTTCCTAAGCTTAAGACTTGAATTGGAAGAACTTGTTTAGCTTCGGGTTTTGGGCTCTCCCGGCTTGTGGGACTCAAGCCGTGGTCCTCGTGAGATTCGAGGGCCTGGATGGCTGGTTATGGTTCGTGTGACTCGAGCCTTAGCCTAACCGTCCCTAGATGACCTTGCTTGGTGAGACTCTGAGTAAGGCCGTCTACTTATCCCTACGATAGTTGGGTTTGGAATAGTTTGTCTTCCATCCTTGTTTTCTTAGTCCTCGTGGTGTGTTTATCCAAGAGGGTTGGGATAGTTGGGTCCGGATTAGTTGTTCCTCACACTTGTATCCTTTAGTTGGTTTCTCAGGGTGCGTTTATCCAAGAGGGGTCAACTACTTATCCCTTATATAATAAAAAGACCAAAACTCCATCTTATTTGAGAAATCTTCATTCTTAATACCTTTAAAACCAACAAACACAACCCATTTTTCAAGCGGCTTCAACAAGGACGTTCTCAAGCATCATCACGAACTCGCTCGAGCCAGAATCGAGTCCGATCCTTAAGGGAATCTCATCAGGTGGTATCAGAGCCATTCTGAGGCGTCATTTGATCCATCAACAACGTCCAAATTCAACCAAACATGGATACATACCCTACCGTGGCTGACTTGAACAACTTGCTTTTCCCAAAGAAGAAGGAAGTGGTGACTTCTACAATCACCATCAGCGATTTGAAGAAGGTGTGGGCTGAGGTGATGTCTAATGAAATAGCCCTTGTTCCAACCAAACCGGCTGAGATGGAGGAAGTCCATGCAACCCCAATTGTAGCCTCCATCCCATGCTTCATGGGGAAGAGAATCGAGGTTGTGGAGATCTCGAGCGAAGGTGAAGAGGAGGTGATCAATGAAGAGGATCCCAACAAGGAGGACTCTACGATGGAGTTTTACATGGATGATTTCTACATGGAAGACTATTTGGTGGATGAATCACAATTTCTTGATGAGGCGCCAATGGAGTCACAATTTCCATGGGAGGCGTCAATGGAGGAAGATCCAAGAGAGGAGGCATTCAAGGAGGGAGATCCAAGAGAGGAGGCATCCAAGGAGGGAGATCCAAGATAGGAGGCGCCAGTGGAGAAGGAGCCAAGAGGTAAGTTGCCAACGGAAGAGGAGGTTGAGCAAAAGGAGCCAAAGAAAGAGAAGGCACCAATGGAAGAGGAGGCTGAGCAAAAGGAGCCAAAGAAAGATGAGGCGCCCCTTGGCAAGGTCATCCTAGCACGTCTTAGCCATCATGCGCGTCCATTCATTCGAGATCAAGGCTAAGGATTCGAGGACGAATCCTCCTAAAGGTGGGGAGGAGGATGTGTCACAAGGGGGGGTGCCACACGATCTGTCCAAGGTGCATGAAGGGAGGATGATGTGTCACTTTGCAGCTGCATTTAAGTCATTTAATGACATCATCCAAGGTGGCATTCTTGACATTAAAACATCATAAAGGAATGACACATGAAGGGGTGGCCGACCATGAAAGTGAAAGTACTCTCAAATTCAATGCTTGCACTTAATAGGCTTTTACTATTAAATGGCCAGAATTTGAGAGGGTTTTTGGCCAGTTTTGAGAGTCTTTTGGGCTGGTTTTTCAGCCTATAAATAAGCTTAGTTTCATGTTATTCGGAGATCAAGTTTTAATCTAGATTTGAGAGAGAAGCCGAGTGCTTTATAGTGTAAAACTTGGTGGATTCCAAGTGTGGTTCGAGTGCCTTAGTGAGTTTATCTAGGGCGTGGGTTAGTCTAAGTTAGGTGGATTCCTTACTTTGGCTAGCCTTGTTTGTTTAGGGTTCTGGTGGATTCCATTGTCCTATTACAAACACTTATTAATAAAATTCAGTTCGTTTCTTATTAAAATCGTCATCATCAATCTTCATCAAGTGTTGACGTCTCGTGACCAGTTGAAACAAGTTTACCCCTTCCGTTTCGTATTATTTGGTATCAGAGCCTTTCGAGGCGAGTTTTGTAAGTTTTGGGTATATAATTGCTTAATCATGATTACTTTCGTATATGCTCAAATTTTTTTCTATATCTCTTTTTATCAGCCAAACCGATACCCGAACCATCAATAACCCTTTCTTGACCCTTTGACGTGGCTAAAACTCAAAGTGAGAAAATTTTTCTAAGCCTATCTCCTTCCCATCCTTAACCATGAGTGCGTAACCCATTGTTGGGAGTCAAGGTCGTACAAAAAAAAACGTGGCTATTAAAGAGAAGAAGTAAGCCTTTGAATTAAACCGTTGAACCAAGAGTTATTTGACACCCACTCAATGCCACGCACCCCTTGCCCTTCCCACAACTTTAATGCGTGGATATTAAATAGATGAAGCTCTTTAGTTGCCAAGGAAGTTAATAAGCTCCACTTTCTTAATTACTCACCACTTCATTAATCATCTACCACTTCATTAAATTCAGCTTTGTGTGCAAACCAAGAGGTGGGGCTGATTAATTGTGAGTTATTGGAGGGCCTAATTAACGACCACCTCTTCCCTTTCCTCTCTTAAAAACCCGCCCATTTTAATTCCCTTGCACCTAGTCAACTTCCTTGCTGCCTACTTCCCAATTTCTTATATAAAGAGAGGCCTTTCATTCGTTCAATTTCCCCAACCAAGAGAGAAACCGAAGGCGTCTCAAGGGAGAAGCATCCAGCCGATCACCCCTCAAAAACACCACTTTTTCGTTAGTAAGGGTGTAAGCCTCCATCTTCTTGATCCTAAGAGGCATTTGTGTCGTGTACTTGGACTGTTTTCGAGTCTCTTCCTTCCACTCTTTCAAGACAATCCAAGTAAGTTGCAAAATCATTTTATTTTGATGTTGATGGATGGAATCGAGTTTAGATCATGTGTAAATTTTGGTTTTCTTTAGCCTAAAGCCACGAGATGCTAGTTTGAAGGTAAAATCCAGCCGTGAGTTTCGAAAATCAACCTAGGGTGAGTCGACTTTAGCCTAGGTTGTGGGCTGGTGGGGTCGGACTAAACTCGAGCCAACCTTGTTCTATTCCCCTCTAACCTTTGCCAAGAACCGAACCTGAATTGAGCAATGAAAGTTTTTCGTGATTAGTCGTTATATATTCATATACTTGTTGTTGGATGAGATAACATAACCCATGCAAATGATTATATTGGTCACGAAACGAGAATCGTGGACATCAAAGGCTGTGGTGGGGAGTCCAAGGCTCGAAAAAGTTCCCTAAGCTAAGAGGGTCGTGTTTAAAAAAAAAGAAAAAAAGAAAGAGAGTGAAAAACGAGGGCACATACAAGTCACGGGATGACCTTACCCATGATGCTTTCTTACGAGTATACATTTTGTGTGTTCGTTATTTATCAGGAAAAATGGCCTATGAGATGTTGCTTGGCAAGAAGGTAGTTCTAAGCAAGAGTGTGGCTGGCCCACGTCTTGTATGTGGCATGGCTACAAGGAAGGAGATCATCGACATCTCGAGTGATCATGAGGTCGAGAACCATGAAGAAGAAAGCGACGCCAGTTTTGGTGAGGAGAGTGACCCTAGTATCAACGAAGAGGGTGGCTACAGTGCGAGCGTCGAGTTAAGTGATAATGATTTGAGCCAAAACTTAATCATGCCATACCACACCTTAATCATGCCAAAACTTGCCTCAAAGCAATCCAATCAACTTAATTCAGTTTTTGGGTTGAATTGAGGGAGTAAATGGGTAGATATAGTGTAGATATGGAATACTAATGATAAATAAAGGAAATATGCAGCTTAAGCAAATGGCAAGTATGCAATAAGACAAGCAATGCAAATAATCCCTTTATGAGCTCTAAAACACATGCAATCTCTCAATTGACTCTATGCAAGTTAATAAAGCCAAATTAGTCATGCAAGGACAGAAATATGGTGGGCTAAAAGTGACTTTTTGTTTTGTCACTATTTTTCTTCAAAGTGATTTCTACTTAACTATTTTTAAGCAAGCAGTCACTAGGGTTGAAAGTGGCTTAAAACTAGTTGGGGTAGATCACTTTTGCTTTTCTGATTTTTTTTTTTGAATTTATGCACAAACTACTCTTGTGCTAGAATTGAGAAACAAGCAAAGCAATGCAACAACTGAATGCAAGGGAAAAAAAACGAAAACAACTAGGCTGATTTTTTTTTAACTAAGTGACTTTACACTACCAATGAAACCAACTAGAAGCCAAATTAACAAAGAAGGGTAAGGCCGAGTATATGGTGGTGGCGAAAAATTCAATCTTTGGTCTCAAAAATTCAACTTTAGGTAAAGGTGGGATTTTTGGGATCAAAAACTGAATCAAATCAATTAGAAAGCAAATTAAGGAAAGAAAATTTTACTTGGCGAGACGCTGGATCATCGACGCCGGTTCTCCTGATGATACGAAATGGTCCATCTCCTCTCTGATCTAGCTTATTCTTCCTTTGATTTGAGAACCTCTCCTTCCTTAGATGCACCCAAAACAGATCTCCTTCTTCAAAGATAACCTGTTTTCGACCCTTATCAGCATGGGCCTTGTACTTCATGGATTTCCTCTCCAAGTGCATCTTTGTCCTCTCATGTAGCTTCTTCACAAACTCAGCCCGCTTGTCAGCTTCAAAGCTCTCTTTTCCCTTGTATGGCTGAAGCGTCAAGTCCACCGGAGTCCTCAGATTAACCCCATAAACGACCTCAAAAGGGGTCATTTTTGTAGCTGAATGGATTGACCTGTTATAAGCAAACTCCACAAAAGGCAAAACATCTTCCCAACGTTTGAGGTTAGCTTTAAGCATAGTTCTAAGTAAAACCCCTAACGTTCTATTAGTAACTTCAGTGTGCCCATTAGTTTGTGGATGACATGAGGTAGAAAATAGCAATTTAGTTCCCAACTTAGACCATAAATTTTTCCAAAAATAACTGAAAAACTTAGCATCACGATCTGACAAAATATAACAAGGAATGCCATGAGATCTAACAACTTCTCTAAAGAACAAATCAGCAATATGCACAACATCATCGGTCGTGTGACATAGAATAAAAGGCACAATAGGTATTAAGCATGTCATCATATATAACTCTCCTATCGAATAACCATGGTCTACCTAACAAGATATGAGTGCATTCCATGTTTACCACATCACACATGATATCATCCACATAATTGCCTATGGAAACACGGACTAAGCATTGATGAGTAACTAAGTTAGGACCATCAGAATCATTAATACCATTTAGACCATAACTAGTAGCCCTAGGTTGGGTTTTTAATTGCAAGAAAGTAGAGAGAGTAGTGTGTTCTAAAGCAAATCACAACAAGCAATACCACACCTTAATCATGCCAAAACTTGCCTCAAAGCAATCCAATCAACTTAATTAAGTTTTTGGGTTGAATTGAGGGAGTAAATGGGTAGATATAGTGTAGATATGGAATACTAATGATAAATAAAGGAAATATGCAGCTTAAGCAAATGGCAAGTATGCAATAAGACAAGCAATGCAAATAATCCCTTTATGAGCTCTAAAACACATGCAATCTCTCAATTGACTCTATGCAAGTTAATAAAGCCAAATTAGTCATGCAAGGACAGAAATATGGTGGGCTAAAAGTGACTTTTTGTTTTGTCACTATTTTTCTTCAAAGTGATTTCTACTTAACTATTTTTAAGCAAGCAGTCACTAGGGTTGAACGTGGCTTAAAACTAGTTGGGGTAGATCACTTTTGCTTTTCTGATTTTTTTTTTGAATTTATGCACAAACTACTCTTGTGCTAGAATTGAGAAACAAGCAAAGCAATGCAACAACTGAATGCAAGGGAAAAAAAACGAAACAACTAGGCTGATTTTTTTTTAACTAAGTGACTTTACACTACCAATGAAACCAACTAGAAGCCAAATTAACAAAGAAGGGTAAGGCCGAGTATATGGTGGTGGCGAAAAATTCAATCTTTGGTCTCAAAAATTCAACTTTAGGTAAAGGTGGGATTTTTGGGATCAAAAACTGAATCAAATCAATTAGAAAGCAAATTAAGGAAAGAAAATTTTACTTGGCGAGACGCTGGATCATCGACGCCGGTTGGAGAAATGGCAGTCTTCACTGCATCATTTTCCACCACTTGAGCTCGAATCGTCTCTGATTCGACATCGGAATCAAAATTTGGCACATAAAGAGATAGATCAGCCACATTAAAAGTCGGATGGACACCATACTCACCAGGCATGTCAACATGATATGCATTAGGGCCGATTTTCCTGATGATACGAAATGGTCCATCTCCTCTCTGATCTAGCTTATTCTTCCTTTGATTTGAGAACCTCTCCTTCCTTAGATGCACCCAAACAAGATCTCCTTCTTCAAAGATAACCTGTTTTCGACCCTTATCAGCATGGGCCTTGTACTTCATGGATTTCCTCTCCAAGTGCATCTTTGTCCTCTCATGTAGCTTCTTCACAAACTCAGCCCGCTTCTTCACAAACTCAGCCCGCTTGTCAGCTTCAAAGCTCTCTTTTCCCTTGTATGGCTGAAGCGTCAAGTCCACCGGAGTCCTCAGATTCAGCCCATAAACGACCTCAAAAGGGGTCATTTTTGTAGCTGAATGGATTGACCTGTTATAAGCAAACTCCACAAAAGGCAAAACATCTTCCCAACGTTTGAGGTTAGCTTTAAGCATAGTTCTAAGTAAAACCCCTAACGTTCTATTAGTAACTTCAGTTTGCCCATCAGTTTGTGGATGACATGAGGTAGAAAATAGCAATTTAGTTCCCAATTTAGACCACAGATTTTTCCAAAAATAACTGAAAAACTTAGCATCACGATCTGACAAAATATAACAAGGAATGCCATGCAATCTAACAACTTCTCTAAAGAACAAATCAGCAATATGCACAACATCATCAGTCGTGTGACATAGAATAAAAGGCACAATAGGTATTAAGCATGCCATCATATATAACTCTCCTATCGAATAACCATGGTCTACCTAACAAGATATGAGTGCATTCCATGTTTACCACATCACACATGATATCATCCACATAATTGCCTATGGAAACACGGACTAAGCATTGATGAGTAACTAAGTTAGGACCATCAGAATCATTAATACCATTTAGACCATAACTAGTAGCCCTAGGTTGGGTTTTTAATTGCAAGAAAGTAGAGAGAGTAGTGTGTTGTAAAGCAAATCACAACAAGCAATACCACACCTTAATCATGCCAAAACTTGCCTCAAAGCAATCCAATCAACTTAATTCAGTTTTTGGGTTGAATTGAGGGAGTAAATGGGTAGATATAGTGTAGATATGGAATACTAATGATAAATAAAGGAAATATGCAGCTTAAGCAAATGGCAAGTATGCAATAAGACAAGCAATGCAAATAATCCCTTTATGAGCTCTAAAACACATGCAATCTCTCAATTGACTCTATGCAAGTTAATAAAGCCAAATTAGTCATGCAAGGACAGAAATATGGTGGGCTAAAAGTGACTTTTTGTTTTGTCACTATTTTTCTTCAAAGTGATTTCTACTTAACTATTTTTAAGCAAGCAGTCACTAGGGTTGAAAGTGGCTTAAAACTAGTTGGGGTAGATCACTTTTGCTTTTCTGATTTTTTTTTTTGAATTTATGCACAAACTACTCTTGTGCTAGAATTGAGAAACAAGCAAAGCAATGCAACAACTGAATGCAAGGGAAAAAAAACGAAAACAACTAGGCTGATTTTTTTTTAACTAAGTGACTTTACACTACCAATGAAACCAACTAGAAGCCAAATTAACAAAGAAGGGTAAGGCCGAGTATATGGTGGTGGCGAAAAATTCAATCTTTGGTCTCAAAAATTCAACTTTAGGTAAAGGTGGGATTTTTGGGATCAAAAACTGAATCAAATCAATTAGAAAGCAAATTAAGGAAAGAAAATTTTACTTGGCGAGACGCTGGATCATCGACGCCGGTTCTCCTGATGATACGAAATGGTCCATCTCCTCTCTGATCTAGCTTATTCTTCCTTTGATTTGAGAACCTCTCCTTCCTTAGATGCACCCAAAACAGATCTCCTTCTTCAAAGATAACCTGTTTTCGACCCTTATCAGCATGGGCCTTGTACTTCATGGATTTCCTCTCCAAGTGCATCTTTGTCCTCTCATGTAGCTTCTTCACAAACTCAGCCCGCTTGTCAGCTTCAAAGCTCTCTTTTCCCTTGTATGGCTGAAGCGTCAAGTCCACCGGAGTCCTCAGATTAACCCCATAAACGACCTCAAAAGGGGTCATTTTTGTAGCTGAATGGATTGACCTGTTATAAGCAAACTCCACAAAAGGCAAAACATCTTCCCAACGTTTGAGGTTAGCTTTAAGCATAGTTCTAAGTAAAACCCCTAACGTTCTATTAGTAACTTCAGTGTGCCCATTAGTTTGTGGATGACATGAGGTAGAAAATAGCAATTTAGTTCCCAACTTAGACCATAAATTTTTCCAAAAATAACTGAAAAACTTAGCATCACGATCTGACAAAATATAACAAGGAATGCCATGAGATCTAACAACTTCTCTAAAGAACAAATCAGCAATATGCACAACATCATCGGTCGTGTGACATAGAATAAAAGGCACAATAGGTATTAAGCATGCCATCATATATAACTCTCCTATCGAATAACCATGGTCTACCTAACAAGATATGAGTGCATTCCATGTTTACCACATCACACATGATATCATCCACATAATTGCCTATGGAAACACGGACTAAGCATTGATGAGTAACTAAGTTAGGACCATCAGAATCATTAATACCATTTAGACCATAACTAGTAGCCCTAGGTTGGGTTTTTAATTGCAAGAAAGTAGAGAGAGTAGTGTGTTCTAAAGCAAATCACAACAAGCAATACCACACCTTAATCATGCCAAAACTTGCCTCAAAGCAATCCAATCAACTTAATTAAGTTTTTGGGTTGAATTGAGGGAGTAAATGGGTAGATATAGTGTAGATATGGAATACTAATGATAAATAAAGGAAATATGCAGCTTAAGCAAATGGCAAGTATGCAATAAGACAAGCAATGCAAATAATCCCTTTATGAGCTCTAAAACACATGCAATCTCTCAATTGACTCTATGCAAGTTAATAAAGCCAAATTAGTCATGCAAGGACAGAAATATGGTGGGCTAAAAGTGACTTTTTGTTTTGTCACTATTTTTCTTCAAAGTGATTTCTACTTAACTATTTTTAAGCAAGCAGTCACTAGGGTTGAACGTGGCTTAAAACTAGTTGGGGTAGATCACTTTTGCTTTTCTGATTTTTTTTTTGAATTTATGCACAAACTACTCTTGTGCTAGAATTGAGAAACAAGCAAAGCAATGCAACAACTGAATGCAAGGGAAAAAAAACGAAACAACTAGGCTGATTTTTTTTTAACTAAGTGACTTTACACTACCAATGAAACCAACTAGAAGCCAAATTAACAAAGAAGGGTAAGGCCGAGTATATGGTGGTGGCGAAAAATTCAATCTTTGGTCTCAAAAATTCAACTTTAGGTAAAGGTGGGATTTTTGGGATCAAAAACTGAATCAAATCAATTAGAAAGCAAATTAAGGAAAGAAAATTTTACTTGGCGAGACGCTGGATCATCGACGTCGGTTGGAGAAATGGCAGTCTTCACTGCATCATTTTCCACCACTTGAGCTCGAATCGTCTCTGATTCGACATCGGAATCAAAATTTGGCACATAAAGAGATAGATCAGCCACATTAAAAGTCGGATGGACACCATACTCACCAGGCATGTCAACATGATATGCATTAGGGCCGATTTTCCTGATGATACGAAATGGTCCATCTCCTCTCTGATCTAGCTTATTCTTCCTTTGATTTGAGAACCTCTCCTTCCTTAGATGCACCCAAACAAGATCTCCTTCTTCAAAGATAACCTGTTTTCGACCCTTATCAGCATGGGCCTTGTACTTCATGGATTTCCTCTCCAAGTGCATCTTTGTCCTCTCATGTAGCTTCTTCACAAACTCAGCCCGCTTCTTCACAAACTCAGCCCGCTTGTCAGCTTCAAAGCTCTCTTTTCCCTTGTATGGCTGAAGCGTCAAGTCCACCGGAGTCCTCAGATTCAGCCCATAAACGACCTCAAAAGGGGTCATTTTTGTAGCTGAATGGATTGACCTGTTATAAGCAAACTCCACAAAAGGCAAAACATCTTCCCAACGTTTGAGGTTAGCTTTAAGCATAGTTCTAAGTAAAACCCCTAACGTTCTATTAGTAACTTCAGTTTGCCCATCAGTTTGTGGATGACATGAGGTAGAAAATAGCAATTTAGTTCCCAATTTAGACCACAGATTTTTCCAAAAATAACTGAAAAACTTAGCATCACGATCTGACAAAATATAACAAGGAATGCCATGCAATCTAACAACTTCTCTAAAGAACAAATCAGCAATATGCACAACATCATCAGTCGTGTGACATAGAATAAAAGGCACAATAGGTATTAAGCATGCCATCATATATAACTCTCCTATCGAATAACCATGGTCTACCTAACAAGATATGAGTGCATTCCATGTTTACCACATCACACATGATATCATCCACATAATTGCCTATGGAAACACGGACTAAGCATTGATGAGTAACTAAGTTAGGACCATCAGAATCATTAATACCATTTAGACCATAACTAGTAGCCCTAGGTTGGGTTTTTAATTGCAAGAAAGTAGAGAGAGTAGTGTGTTGTAAAGCAAATCACAACAAGCAATACCACACCTTAATCATGCCAAAACTTGCCTCAAAGCAATCCAATCAACTTAATTCAGTTTTTGGGTTGAATTGAGGGAGTAAATGGGTAGATATAGTGTAGATATGGAATACTAATGATAAATAAAGGAAATATGCAGCTTAAGCAAATGGCAAGTATGCAATAAGACAAGCAATGCAAATAATCCCTTTATGAGCTCTAAAACACATGCAATCTCTCAATTGACTCTATGCAAGTTAATAAAGCCAAATTAGTCATGCAAGGACAGAAATATGGTGGGCTAAAAGTGACTTTTTGTTTTGTCACTATTTTTCTTCAAAGTGATTTCTACTTAACTATTTTTAAGCAAGCAGTCACTAGGGTTGAAAGTGGCTTAAAACTAGTTGGGGTAGATCACTTTTGCTTTTCTGATTTTTTTTTTTGAATTTATGCACAAACTACTCTTGTGCTAGAATTGAGAAACAAGCAAAGCAATGCAACAACTGAATGCAAGGGAAAAAAAACGAAAACAACTAGGCTGATTTTTTTTTAACTAAGTGACTTTACACTACCAATGAAACCAACTAGAAGCCAAATTAACAAAGAAGGGTAAGGCCGAGTATATGGTGGTGGCGAAAAATTCAATCTTTGGTCTCAAAAATTCAACTTTAGGTAAAGGTGGGATTTTTGGGATCAAAAACTGTATCAAATCAATTAGAAAGCAAATTAAGGAAAGAAAATTTTACTTGGCGAGACGCTGGATCATCGACGCCGGTTGGAGAAATGGCAGTCTTCACTGCATCATTCTCCACCACTTGAGCTCGAATCGTCTCTGATTCGACATCGGAATCAAAATTTGGCACATAAAGAGATAGATCAGCCACATTAAAAGTCGGATGGACACCATACTCACCAGGCATGTCAACATGATATGCATTAGGGCCGATTCTCCTGATGATACGAAATGGTCCATCTCCTCTCTGATCTAGCTTATTCTTCCTTTGATTTGAGAACCTCTCCTTCCTTAGATGCACCCAAACAAGATCTCCTTCTTCAAAGATAACCTGTTTTCGACCCTTATCAGCATGGGCCTTGTACTTCATGGATTTCCTCTCCAAGTGCATCTTTGTCCTCTCATGTAACTTCTTCACAAACTCAGCCCGCTTGTCAGCTTCAAAGCTCTCTTTTCCCTTGTATGGCTGAAGCGTCAAGTCCACCGGAGTCCTCAGATTCAGCCCATAAACGACCTCAAAAGGGGTCATTTTTGTAGCTGAATGGATTGACCTGTTATAAGCAAACTCCACAAAAGGCAAAACATCTTCCCAACGTTTGAGGTTAGCTTTAAGCATAGTTCTAAGTAAAACCCCTAACGTTCTATTAGTAACTTCAATTTGCTCATCAGTTTGTGGATGACATGAGGTAGAAAATAGCAATTTAGTTCCCAATTTAGACCACAGATTTTTCCAAAAATAACTGAAAAACTTAGAATCACGATCTGACAAAATATAACAAGGAATGCCATGCAATCTAACAACTTCTCTAAAGAACAAATCAGCAATATGCACAACATCATCAGTCGCGTGACATGGAATAAAATGAGCCATCTTGGAAAATCGGTCTACCACTACAAAGATAGAATCTCTACCCTTCCTAGTTCTAGGCAATCCAACAATGAAGTCCATAGAAATGTCCTTCCAAGGTGAACTAGGAATAGGTAAGGGCTGGTACAAACCATGGGGGTTAAGTCTAGACTTAGCTTTAGCACAAACAACACAACTCTTGACAAATCTTAGCACATAATTACTCATCTTAGGGCAATAGTAGTGTTCTTTTAAACCTTCTAAAGTCTTTTCTAGACCCCTATGTCCTCTTGATTCATGAACCTCTTTAGTTAGAAGCCTACGTATACTAGATGAAGGAATGCACAATTTACCAGCTTTAAACAAGTATCCATCATCAATAAAGTAGGAATCTATTTCTCTCCTAGACATGCAATTCTTATAAATTTCAGCAAAGTGAGGATCACTAGCATATAATTCCTTAATCATTGCAAATCCAAGGATCTTAATATCACATTGGTTCAAGAGAACATACCTGCGAGAAAGGGCGTCAGCTACCACATTCTCTTTACCTTTCTTATGCTTTACAACATAAGGAAAGGTCTCCATAAATTCAACCCATCTTGCATGTCGTCTGCTGAGTGTGGATTGGCCTTTCAAATACTTCAAGGCCTCATGATCAGAATGGATTACAAACTCTTTAGGCCACAAATAATGAGACCAAGTTTTCAAAACCCTAATTAAAGCATACAACTCTTTATCATAAGTAGGGTAATTCAACTCAGCCCCACTAAGCTTCTCACTAAAATAAGCAATGGGTTTCTTGTCTTGCAAGAGCACGCCTCCTATGCCATGGCCAGATGCGTCCACCTCTATCTCAAATGCTTTGGAGAAGTCAGGGAGTTGGAGCACCGGGGCGTTGCATAACCTGTCCTTCAAAGTGTTGAAGGCGTTCTCTTGTTGCTCTCTCCATTTGAATGATGTATCCTTCCTTGTAAGCTCATGGAGAGGGGCTGCAATTGTGCTAAAATCACGCACAAATCTCCTGTAGAAGCCAGCCAAGCCGAGAAAAGAGCGCACCATGGTTGGTGTAGTCAGCTGAGGCCACTCCTTGATTGCCTTGATCTTGTCTTCATCTACCTTTAATACCTTTAGACACAACAAAACCAAGAAAAATGGTAGACTCCGAGCAAAAAGAACACTTTTTCAAATTAAAATAAAGCTTTTCTAACCTTAAAGTGTCCAAAACAACCCTAAGATGGTCTACATGTTCATGCAAGGTTTTGCTATAGATTAAGATATCATCAAAGTAGACTACAACAAATTTACCTAAGTATCTTCTCAGAACATGGTTCATAAGCCTCATGAAAGTACTAGGTGCATTAGTTAATCCAAAAGGCATTACTAACCATTCATATAAACCATACTTAGTTTTAAAGGCAGTTTTCCATTCATCCCCTTCCCTCATCCTAATTTGATGGTACCCACTTCTTAAATCAATCTTAGAAAAGAAATTAGCACCATGCAATTCATCAAGCATATCATCTAATCTAGGAATGGGATGACGGTACTTAACTATTATTTGGTTGATCGCCCTGCAATCAACACACATTCTCCAAGTGCCATCCTTCTTTGGCACCAAAATTACCGGAACCGCGCATGGGCTGATGGATTACGCACATAGCCTTTGTCCATGAGATCTTGCACTTGTCTTTGAAGCTCAGCGGTCTCCTCTGGACTTGCTCTATAGGCTGCATGGTTTGGTAAAGAAGCGTCGGGCACCAAATCAATTTGATGCTCAATGCCTCTAATTGGTGGAAGGCCTTGTGGCAACTCTTCAGGCATCACATCTTCAAATTCATGTAATAGATCCTGAATACACTTTGTAAGATGTGAAATATCTTGACTAATAATAAGTATCTCTTTCCTCATAAGAAGTAAACAAAAAGAGTTAGGGAAAGAAACACCAGACTGAGTACCTAGAGAGCGCTTTTCTACACTACCTTTTAAGCCGATTTTTTGCTCTTTTTGTAGGCGTTTTTTTCCAATTCTGTAGCTCCCTGAGTCTCTGAATTGCTCCCAAAATGTGAGCCAAAACGTTCGAGTGGTTTGGGAGATAGCCCCGTTTTCGTCTCAGATTCACTACTGGAAGTGTTGCTCGGCACTTTGGACGATTTAGGGACATTCTCTCGGCGTTTTTCGTCCCAAACAGTAGCTCCACCTGTGCTTGATGTTGTCCTAAAATTTGAGCCAGAACGCCTGGGTGGAGACTGGGAAACGCTGCTTGTCTTTGTAGGTGCATCGGGCGTCGAGCGTCGTGCCGCAGCTTGGGCCGCCGATTCAGCCTCTTCTTTCTCTTCCTTGGCACGCCTAAGTGCCCTAGCTTGGTCTCTGCGTACCTGGTCTTGTAAAACTTGTTGGGGCGACAATGGTAGAAGAGAAACTCTCCTCCCATCATAGTTAAACGAATAGGTATTAAGCATGCCATCATATATAACTCTCCTATCGAATAACCATGGTCTACCTAACAAGATATGAGTGCATTCTGATGCAGTGAAGCCTGCCATGTCTCCAACCGACGTCGATGAGTTGATTCGAGTGCCTTCTGACGGACCAATTACAAGAAGTCGAGCTAAGAAGATTGTTCAAGGCACAACAGCAATCTTGGTTCGATTGGTAGCTGTTCTTGAAGAGCCAACCAAGTCAAAATGGGTCTCGTGCATTCGACATCAATTGAGCCCGGATTCAATGGATTAACTCAAGAGGGCCGAAATTCACTATTTCCTTATTTAGAAACATGTATTAGTTTGTCTCACTTTAGGGCTGAATTTAGTAAGTGACCGGGTGAGATAAATTGGTATGTGGGTCAAAGTCAACCCTTTGACTTGACCATTCTAAGTAAGAGAAAATATCTTATTTGTTTAATTATAGGCGTGTGCTTTTAATTTACTAATGTAGAGAAATCAGTCAATAGGCTTAAGTTAGTTGGTTGATCTTCTCTCTCTTGGTTGTTAGAGATATTTTTAGTTTGTTTTAGATATTTTGAGTTTGTTAGGATATTTTCTTAAATAAATAAATCAGCCATGATTTATTTTATTTAAGGGGATCTAGATAGATATTATTATAGATATTTTATTATATCTTGGGAAGCAAGACAAGGAGGCCTAATCTATCTATTAGGGTCGGCCATACCTCTCTCCTTGCTCCCCAAGTAATAGCTTTGTATTCTCTATTTATACTTTGCAAATTCATTAATAAAAATCAGCTTGAAGTAAGATTAAACCCCTTTGGTTTAGTCTTGCTTTTGGGCTCCAAAAAAAATACCAACTTGTGTTCGTGTGAATTGCAATTCGAGAATCATCATTCGTCCAACATCAATCCGATTTCTCTCTTGTTCGAATCTGGTTTGTTAGTTTATTCAATTAGATTGTTCTAGTTGTGATTATTAAAGATCAAACTAGTTAATCAATCGGATTTAGCGTTAGAGCCAATTCGTTTGAACTATCAAGTTGAACTATTCTATCAAATCTGATCGGTCCTTCAATTTCATCAATTAGATTCAATTTCGTTGTTTATGAGAAAGTTATTGACTTGTTAGCATATTCAGGTTGAAATCAAGTTTACTGGCAAGATCGGGATCCTGTGAGGTCATATACGAGGTTTCTTAGGAGTCATCCGAGGCAATCACGTATCACATTCCATGTTTACCACATCACACATGATATCATCAACATAATTGCCTATGAAAACACGGACTAAACATTGATGAGTAACAAGATTAGGACCATCTAAATCATTAATGCCATTAAGACCATAACTAGTAGCCCTAGACTGAGTTTTCAATTGCAAGTGATCAACTACCTTAGCATTAATAATGTTACATCAGCTACCACTATCAATTATCAAGCATAACACTTGATTCTTCACAGTACACCTAGTATGAAAAATATTTTCCCTTTGATCTAGCCTAGGTGTTTCTTGTAAAGTAAGAGTACGCATTGTTACCAAAGTTAGAGGCTGTTCGGTGCAATCTGGTTCAATGGCCTCCACGCCCTCCTCTTCTTGTCCATTGCTCTCCTCCTCCACTTGATTTGGAGGTATATCTTCATCACTCACATATCCTCCATTGGTGGTGAGAAGCATTTTTTTCTGATTTGGACAATCCTTAGCATAATGACCTCTTCCTTGACATTTATAGCACACTAAATCTAGTGCTCTTGGCTGGTTTGAAGGTGCATTGTTTGGACGTCTTTGGCCTTGAAAACCTGTGGGTTTAGGTGAGCATGAAGCTCCCTTTTGCTGCAAAGAAGGGTTAGAAGAATAAGAATTGGAATTAGCACTAGAATTAGGAACATACTTTTTTGGAGCATTCCAAGCTTCCTTCTTCTTCCTTTGTTACTGCTCATAAAGTAATTGGGCTGAATGTACTAATGCATTGAGATCCTTGATTTGTTGAATCTCTAATGTATCTCTGATGCTTTGATTCAGTCCAGCCATGAATTGGGTCCTTAGAGACCGTTGGGAATGATGAATTCCCGCTTTGAAGCTCAAATCCTCTAGCTCATTGAAGTACTCGGTTGGAGACTTGATGCCTTGTTTAGATGTAACCACTTTCAGCCTCATGTGCTTAGTATGCTCTTCAGGCACATATTTCTTTCTCATTACAAACTTCAGCTGGCCCCAAGTTTCTATTGGTGGTAAGGCCTTTCTAATCCTATCCTCCTTCATTCTGAACCACCAATTTCTAGCGGTCCCAACAAAGTGGATAACAACAACAACTTTCTCCCATTCTTCATAGCCCATGTGATCTAGAATGAATTTTGTAGCTTGTTCCCACTCTAGATATTTCTTTGGATTGAGCTCTCCACTGAATGGCTCTATCTTGATCTTAATATCACGCTTACCAATCTGATTGACGGTTTGGTTAGCGGTGTTGTTGTTGTTCGGCCTCTGTACTCCATAAGCTGGTGGAATATCTTCTACAACCTCAGCTTGGTTATAGAAATCATCAAGGGGAGGATGCCATGGGCGCCTTTCTTCCCCGGGATAGCCATAAGTCACATCATCAAACGGATTGTTGTATTTTTGTTGTTGTTGATGAGTGGCTTGAGGATACCGGTTAGCTTGCTGATTATAGAATTGTTGATGAGTAACCGGTGTAGTCCTTGTTCCAAAGCCTCTTCCTCTACCTCGGCCTACTGTGGGGGAATAGTGAGCCGGGAGATCATGTTCTTTGTTGTAGCTAGCAAGCACATCATGCTCTTCTTCAACTGCTTGTTGCTTGCCTTTGTCGCTAGATGAGGCATGATTTGGATCACTTGTAAGCTCTATTGGAGGGGTACTCTTATGACTTGCTTGAGATGATTCAATTAATGTGGCAAGTTGATCCTCTAAACGCCACAATTGTGGATTCAATGCAGCCGTGGCCAACTCTACAGCTCGAGCCTGGCCATCTCGTACACTATCACTAATAGACAACCTAATGAAATCGATTGCCTCCTTAGTAAGATTCAATTTAGCCGAGTTAGGCTCAGTTGGGATTACCATTGTTCCTGAAACAAGCAAGAAAGTAGAGAGAGTAGTGTGTTCTAAAGCAAATCACAACAACCAATACCACACCTTAATCAAGCCAAAACTTGCCTCAAAGCAATCCAATCAACTTAATTCAGTTTTTGGGTTGAATTGAGGGAGTAAATGCGTAGATATGGTGTAGATATGGTCTACTAATGATAAATAAAGGAAATACGCAGCTTAAGCAAATGACAAGTATGCAATAAGACAAGCAATGCAAATAATCCCTCTATGAGCTTTAAAACACATGCAATCTCTCAATTGACTCTATGCAAGTTAATAAAGCCAAATTTAAGCATGCAAGGACAGAAATATGGTAGGCTAAAGTGACTTTTATTTCGTCACTCTTTTTCTTGAAAGTGATTTCTACTTAGCTATTTTTAAGCAAGCAGTCACTAGGGTTGAAAGTGCCTTAAAACTAGCTGGGATAGATCACTTTTCTTTTCTGATTTTTTTTGACTTTATGCACAAACTACTCTTGTGCTAGAATGAAATAACAACAAAGCAATGGAATAAGGAATGCAATAGGGCAGAAACGAAGCTAATCTATTTTTTTTATCTAAGTGACTTTAAACTACCAATGAAACCAACTAGAAGCCAAATTAACAAAAGAAGATAGGGCTAGGTCGAATTTGATGGATGTAATAGCAAAAATCAGCAAATATCAACAAGCAATATGAATCTCTATTGATCATGCACCATGCAATAAAAACTCATAAAAATTGTAGGAAGACAATTGCTAATCTATATTGCAACACAACTCAACCAATTCAGCCAATAAACATGCACAAATCCCTTAAAAATCTACTAATTGGGTAATTGCATGGAGGTCAAGTAACAATTAAGAGGATTAGGGTTTGAATGGTCTCGGCTGGGTTAGGGTTTGGGGAGTTAGGGTTCGGTTCTAGGGTTTGGGAAATTGGTAGGGTTCGATCCTAGGGTTAGGGTTTCGGATTAGGGTTATCGAAATTTAGGGTTAGGGTTTGGGAATTCTCGTTTGAGAATTAGGGTTAGGGTTAGGGTTCGAAGGGTTTGGTGGAGGCGATCTAGGGTTAGGCTGGTCCGAATTAGGTAGGGTTGGTGGGGGTGAGTTCGGACTAGGCTAAGGGGTGGTGCGGCTCTAGAGAGCGACACCAGGTCGGAGGCTAGGTGGTGGTGCGTGATGCAGTGAAGCCTGCCATGTCTCCAACCGACGACGATGAGTTGATTCGAGTGCCTTCTGACGGACCAATCACAAGAAGTCGAGCTAAGAAGATTGCTTAAGGCAAAACAGCAATCTTGGTTCGATTGGCAGCAGTTCTTGAAGAGCCAACCAAGCCAAAGTGGGTCTCGTGCATTCGACATCAATTGAGCCCGGATTCCATGGACTGATTCAAGAGGGCCGAAAATCATCATTTCTTTATTTAGAAACATGTATTAGTTTGTCTCACTTTAGGGCTGAATTTAGTAAGTGACCGGGTGAGATAAATTGGTACATGGGTCAAAGTCAACCCTTTGACTTGACCATTCTAAATTGAGAAAATATCTATCTATTATATTAATTATAGGCGTGTTTTCTATTTTTAATAATGTAGAGAAACCATGCAGCTCGTCCAACATGTCATCAAGACGAGGAATGGGGTGCCTATACTTCACCGTTATATTGTTAATTGCCCTACAATCGACACACATTCGCCATGTGTTGTCTTTCTTAGGCACTAACAATACCGGTACAGCACAGGGGCTTAAACTCTCCCTTATGTATCCCTTATCCAAGAGCTCTTGGACTTGGGATTGGACCTCTTTGGTCTCCATGGGGTTCATACGGTAGGCTGGCCGATTTGGCAAAGACGCCCCGGGAATGAGATCAATCTGATGCTCGATTCCTCTAATTGGGGGTAGGCCAACCGGTATCTCTTCGGGGAATACGTCCTTGTACTCCTCGATGAGCCCCAAAATGGGCGGGGGCAGTGAGGCACGAAGCTCTTCACTTAACAAGCTCAGCTCCTTGCACAAGAGCATAAGCGTTGTTTCCCCGTCCAAGTAATCGTCCACTAACTCCCTCTTGGAAGCTAATAGGACGGAGGAGGGTGTAGGGCTGTCGGTTTGGCTCGTCTTACCCCGAGCTTTCCCCTTCTTCCCATTCTCCCCCTCACCATCACCACTTACCTTGCTTACCTTGCCTTTGTCGAAAGCCTCGGCCACCTGGGTGGGCGTCATGGGCTTGAGTACGACGTTCTGGCCCTTATGCACAAAGGAGTGGCGGTTGGTGAACCCGTCATGCGTCACCTTCCGATCGAATTGCCATGGACGTCCGAGTAAGATGTGACAAGCCTGCATAGGAACTACATCGCATAAAATATGATCTTCATAATGTCCAAGCTTAATAGTAACATGCGTTTGCTTATTCACTCTCAATTCTCCACTATCATTCATCCAATGCAATTTGTAAGGCCTAGGGTGATGAAAAATAGGAAGCTGCAGTTTTTGTACCATTTCCATGCTAGCTATGTTACAACAACTACCGCTATCAATGATTAAATTGCACACCTTGCCTTGTATTAAACAACGACTATGAAATAGATTTTCCCTTTGATTATCTTCACATGGGGCAGGTTTAGCATGCAATGTTCTCCTAGCAATCAAAGACTCCCCAGACTCATATTCTACCTCATTCTCGTCGTCATTAACATTATTATCATGCAAATCAGATTCATCATTAGCACAAGCATTCTCATTATCATCATCAACTTCAGATTCATACTCTCCTATATGGTTAATCAAAAGAGTTTTAGAGTTAGGACAATCTTTCATGTAATGACCTCTTCCTTGACATTTAAAGCACACTATGTCCCTAGCTCTAGAAGAGGTGTTAGAATTACTCCCCTTAGGGGCTGTGGAAGCTCCCTTTGAATTGCCCTTGTTGTTGGATGATGAATTGCTCCATGGGGTCTTGCTTCGTCCTCCTTGTTCTCCTTGGGCGCCAGCTGCGCTCCCCTTCTCCTTGTAAGGCATGGATTCCCTCCCTTGGCCAGCTTGTGCCCCTCGGCTTTGGCTCCTCCAATTACTTGGCTGGCTGGGCGCGCCTCGTCCTCCTGGGTTCCTAAACCTGAATTTCCTCTCCACTTTGGTAGCTAAGTGCAAAAGGTCAGTCATAGTAGAGTAGGGATAAAGGTCAACTTCATTAGATAAAGAAGGATGGAGAATACGAAGGAACCTGGCCATCGTGGCTTCGTTGTCCTCAACCACGTTAGCTCTCACCATCGCCACTTGCATGGCGTTGTAAGCTTCCTCGACACTCATCGACCCTTGCTTGAGACTCTCCAGCCGCTGTCTTAGCTCCCGGGCGTAGTGTTGAGGTATGAAGCGACCCCTCATCAACGCCTTCATTTGCTCCCAGCTGGAAATCGGTGCGTCCAGGTTGCGCCTCCTCTCTTTCACCAAGTTATCCCACCATATGAGGGCATAACCGGAGAACTCAAGGACGGCGAGTTGCACCTTCTTGGTCTCGGGAAAATTGTGGCAGCTCCACACATGCTCAATCTTCGTCTCCCACTCCATGTAAACGTCGGGATCACACCGGCCCTCAAATGAGGGTATTTTCACCTTGACCTTCCCGACACCATCTTGTTCCGGTTCACGAGGTCTCCTTGGACGCCTATCATCACGACGCTCCCTACCTCCCCTTCTTGAGAACCGCTCCCAATTATCCTCCTCCTCGCCATCATACTCATCATCATAAAGATCCATATCACTTGGCGATCATCGTTGGCCCTGAAATCCTTGAAAACTATTAGCACGATTATGCTCTTCCCGAAGGGGAGTGAGCTGGGGACCAATAGGCACTCTTCTAGGAAGATTGCCCGAGGAATTACGCAATGGATTAGAGTTATGAGACACTTCCCTGTTTTGGTTTTGAAAACCTTGTTGTTGTGATGTGGACGCCCTGAATGGGTCACCATGGTGCTGGTTGTTAGTGTTGGGGCCGTCTTGGTCTTGGCCATCGCCCTCAGCTTGGGCGTGTACCGTGGCATCGACGCCTAGCGTCACACCGGTGGCTGGCAACGCAAGTGCTCGTGTCTCCAACGCCGACATCCTAGTGTTGAGGCGTGCAATGTTGCTGTTGAGTGAGGTCAACAACTTAAACACCTCAGGATGGACTGGTTCTGGGCTCTTGGGCAAGTTCTCGGTGCTACTGTCCGTCATGATCCTAAGACAACAATAAAACAACAAACTCAAGCAAACTCGTTAGGTTAGTGTAATCCAAAACAGCCTCGCAAAGTGTTTCGCTCACACTCTCCCTCGTGTATTGCAATAATGCTCGTTGTTTCAATCTGCCTTGAAAGAATCAAAACTCAAGTTCAAAAGTCAGTGGTAGCTTCAACTCACAAAATCAAGTTTAGACACAAGATCGAAGAAGAAGAATGAAGAAATGGACGTTAGAGGATGGACAGAAATGTTTGAAGAAATAGCAACGAGGTGAAAGGACTCAAACAAAGAAAGAAATCAGACCTTGGTTAAGCTTTCTCTCGCCTCGAGTACCTACACCAAGTATGTCACCTTAATGTGTGGTTTGTAGGACAAAAGGTGGCTCTTTTGTGGAGGTATGGTATTCTTCAATGTCGCCCAAGAGATGAGAAGAGAAGAGAGATGAAAACTATGCAATATACACAAGATGAATAAGATGCAACACTATGATATGAATAATAGAAATGAAATTCTGATTTCTGATTTTTTTTATTTTTATTTTTTTTTGATTTTCGATCTTTTTTTCTTTTTTTTTTTTTATATCAGAAATAATCAGAAATTAATTGCAATAAATAAAATGCTATTACAAAATGCAAATGAAATAAAATGCAAGACTAAAATATGCAATGGCGTTTGAATTTGAATGGGGGGCGTGGGGATAAGGTCGAAGCTGAAAATGTGGAGGAAGAATAGGGTGGTTGTGGTTGAATTTCGAATTTGAATGGTATTCCTAAGAAATAGGAGGCGTGGGAATTGATTTGTGGAGCTGGGATAAGTTTGTTTCAGCTTTGAAATAGTATCCCTTGAATGTAGGAGGTTGGGTAGGATGGGTTTGAATTTGAATTTAATTAAAAGAAATGACCCTTTAATTAAATAAATTCGTGGTTGGTGGTAATATGAAGGTGGTGGACGTTTTTGGTGGTGGTGGTGGGCGTAGGGTGGCTGAATAGGTGGCTCAGGCAACAAACCACTACACGTCAGGCAACAAACCGGTTAGTGATTTCTCGAGAATGATAAACGAGATAGGATTAACCAAACCTGACTTCGAAGGACTCTTTTTTTTTTTTTGGTGTTTTTGATGGAGGACTCCAATGGTGAACGAGTTGAATGTCGGAAACACGGCTCTGATACCAATTTGATACGGGGTTAACCGTGATTGGCCCGATCTTCGACAATCAACGACTCAGCAAACAAAGGGAAACAAGCAAACGATTAGAAATGCAACAAAAGGACTCGACAAACTGAAAATGGAAAGGAAATAATGAGACTCAAATGAAAACGATAGGGAAAATGAGATCAACCAAATGAAACAACAAAAAGACCCTCGTTGCTTTGAAAACGAGAACCAGATTGAATGATCAAGTGACCAACCTTGTACGACTTCACACAATCAAGGATCCAGCCTTGAAAGCACGAAGAAGATGCTCGTATTCGACTAGCACACCAACTATGATCGATAATTGATGCAAACAAGACAAACCAAGCTGAAATTGCAATACTTTGAAGAACAAGTCTTCGATTCTCACTATGGAGAGAAAACACTCAGTTTTATGATAAAGGTTTCTAATCTGAAATAATAACCACTAGAAGCTATTTATATGTCTTCCTAATAATCAGAAAATAGCTAGAAAAAGTCTAAGTAAAACAATTAAAGAGGGCGGCCCAAAATGGCCTAACAAGCCCAAGCAACGCACACATGTGCGGGGCGCCGCTGGCGCGCGCGCTTGTGCCCAGCCTAGGCACCGCTGCGCCGGTGCCTCAATCTGGCACTTCGTGGCTTGAATCCTTGGCGACGAGGCTGCTCATGAATAATGGCTTTTTCTCAGGGGCATTCTTGGCTTCCTTGTCTCCATGGTACGCCACAAATGCAAACAAGTCCCTTTGAAGCTTCTTGGCTTGCGCCCTTGTCATTGGACCATCAAAGAGGATGGGCGTGCTCGGTGGTGGCTTGACGGATGGCCCCTCATCAAGTAGACCCTTACATTAGTAGACCCGAAGGTAATCTAATTACTCTAGTAGACCCGAAGGTAGTATAGAGCATGAGTCGTACCAATCAAAGAATAGTCGACTCAAGGGTAGTCTGGACCAGTAGACCCGAAGGTAATCTAATTACTCTAGTAGACCCGAAGGTAGTCTAGAGCATGAGTCGTTCCAATCAAAGAATGGTCGATTCAAGGGTAGTCTGGTTAGGATCATCCAAAGTGAATGAACCTATAATCAACCTTTTCAAAGTTGATTCCAAGAATTAGACTTAAGTCCTTTTCTTGCACACATGTCGTTAAGATTAGCATTGAATCAAACCATAGTTTATTTCAAACCATAAGCAATTACATGATCTTTTAATTACGATCAAATCACACACTAATGCCCTTTATTCAAGGCATATAGATACACACATAGCACACACATAATGCTAAGTACATACACACACATACATCAAAGGGAACAAACACAAGTATAAATCAGCCTTGCCGTCTTACGCCATAAAGAGAACAATACACCGGTTTCTTTGGCCTTTGGTCCCCATAGACCACTTGCCTCCCACCGAGGCCCCTCCATCTCCCAAGGCCACGCCCCTAGGGACGTTACTTCTTGGTTTAGCACGTAAGTGCTTAACCCTAGACTTGTCATGGCGCTTGAATGCCGAGTACACATGCCTTGCCTCATGATCACGCTTTTGACCATGATTCTCCATTACCATGGAGGGTTGAGGCCTTAAAACCTCACCTTGAATGGAATCATTGAAATCAGGTTCACACCTCACGTTAGCAAGGACCCAATCCCAATATAAATTACTCTTGTTGTACTCTTCTAGCCACTCGTCGAAGTCTTGAAGTCCGCTTTGAACTTCAATTGGCCGAATGGGACTCGGAGGCTCTATCTTGACTTCCCTCAATTGTGAGGTAATGTCATTCACCGTTTTATCCCCTCGTTTAGCCATATCCTCGAACTTAACAAGATAACATAACAAAGCAAACATAGGTATGAACAAAACGAAAGCAAATGAAACAAAATATACGTTGAAGATTGTTGGTTTTTAGGGTTTGCATGCAATCATTTAAGTATGTTTACTTTGTCTAAGTTGAAGGGAAGTCGACCCTTTGTAGATCCATAGGATAATCAAGGCAAGACGAGTAGACCCATTGAAGAGTAGTCTCGTGGGTGTAGGCCATGAAGGCAATCACCATCGACCCCTTATTCATGTTAAGTTAATCGACTTGGATAATGGCTACGAGTCACGGGATGAGATCCCGCTTTCCTTCAACGTATATTGCCCCTATTCCATGCCAAGGGTTGTGCAATTCCGCTGTGGGATAAAACGTAACAAAACGATCCAATGGAAGTGTTGGCAAGACACAACCATTGAGAACAAGCGTACCTTATTCGAGTCAATTGATTCCTCTTCGATCTCGACTTGAACGAAGTCATCTTCCATCGACGTTTGGGGTTCGTCCTTTACTTGAACATTCTGCCCATACAACGCCTCTTGAGGTTCTTTCTTCATGCTTGAAGATCCATCCATGATGCCCACGTTCGTGCTTGAAACACTCGTGAAATTCCACTCAAAACACCGCCTAGTCTAACTCGACTACTTGTGTTTTCCTCACCGATTTTGTGTAGGACAATGGACTGATTTTCTTGTGTCTTTCTTCCCATCAAAATGGCCGACTTTTGCCCTTATATAGGCGTCCATAATCTGTCCAAAAACTGCCTTGGATGGCGGTTACAAAACGGTTACAAAAGTGGATGGATGAGAGTGAAAGTAGGGAAATTAGTTGTAACTACTTCTCCCTCTTTCCTAGTCACCAAGGGCGTCCACATTCAGCCCCCCATGGACTCCAAAATGTCTTTTAATTCCAGCCTATAATGGCCCAAGACAAAGCCCAAAATTCCAATCCAAAAACCCAACCACACGGCCCAACACGCATGGCACAAGGCCCATGCCATGCGCGCATGCTTGCGGCCCAACAGCCCATGGGCGCGCCCCTTGGGCTGGCCCACCAAGCCCACCACCTAGCTAGCATATCTAGGTATCTAGCTAGGTCACCGAGGTAGTGTCACTACCCTTTAGCTCCATAAGCTAGCATATAACTAGTTGAGCTGGCTTGAGCTAGTGTGAGCTAGGTTGAGCTGAATTTCTAGCTAGTTGAGCTAACTTGAGCTAGTGTGAGCTAGATTGAGCTTCCATGAGCTAGTTCCAAGCTACATGAGCTTCTTATAAAGCATGTACAATGAGTCTTGAGCTTGTTCAAGCTCTTAGAGTTCACTCTAAGCTAGTATGAAGCTTACAAACTTCTTTCTAGCATATTTAATTATGTGCCAAGCTAAACTCAAGCTTTGGTTCTTTCTTAAAGCATCTACCAAGCTTAGAGAAGCTTCCTAATTCATATTAAAATATGCACAAAGTTACAAGACTCAATTACAAAGCTCAAATACATGCCTTAGCCTCACAACTCATGCTCGACGCCTTGGACTAGTGCCCTAGGCGCGCCGCAAGCTCCACCGCAGCCTCATACGTGCGTCGCTAGCCACTCTGCAGCCTTGTCGTGCCATTGCTTCACCCTAGGCGCGCCTCGCCCCATCAAGGCACCGTTGCACCGCGCCGACTCTGATACGTGATTGCCTCGGATGATTCCTTAGAAACCTTGTATATGACCCACACAAGTCCCGATCTTGCCTTGTAACGCTATTTCCAACCTGAATTTGCAATCAATGTAAGAACACGAAGAACACAAGTACCAAACTGATTTCGAAACACTAATTGAATCAAATAAGATAGTTCAACTTGGATGGCTCGAACGCTAATCCAAATTGATAAACTAGTTGATATGAATCGACTAGAACTAAACTTGATTGAATCAATCTTAATGAATCAAACGAATGAAACAAAGAGATTGAGAGAAAGAGTTCGCCGAGATGATGATGTTGAAGATCGCAGCTTTGCAAGCAAACACAAGATAATGTTTTTGGAGCCCAAGAGAGAGATTAAACCAATTTGGGTTTAATCTCTCTCAAGCTGATTTTTATTAATGAACTTGCAAAGTATAAATAGAGAATACAAAAAGCTATTACTTGGGGAGCAAGGAGAGAGGTATGGCTGGCCCTAATAGATAGATTAGGCCTCCTTGTCTTGCTTCCCAAGATATAATAAAATATCTAATAATATCTATCTAGATTTCCCTTCTATAAAATAAATCATGGCTGATTTATTTATTTAAGGAAAATATCCTAACAACTATAAAATATCCAAACAAACTAAAAATATCTCTAAGAACCAGGAGAGAGAAGATCAACCAACTAACATAAGCCTATTGGCTGATTTCTCTACATTATTTAAAAGCAAAAACACGACTATAATAAATAAATAGAAGATATTTTCACTCATTTAGAATGGTCAAGTCAAAGAGTTGACTTTGACCCATATACCAATTTATCTCACCCGGTCACTTACTAAATTCAGCCCTAAAGTGAGACAAACTAATACATGTTTCTAAATAAGGAAATAGATGAATTTCGGCCCCTTTGAGTTAATCCATTGAATCTGGCCTCAATTGATGTCGAATGCACGAGACCCACTTTGTCTTGTTAGGCGCTTCAAGAACAGCTGTCAATCGAACCAAGATTGCTGTTGTGCCTTGAGCAATCTTCTTACCTCGACTTCTTGTAATTGGTCTGTCAGAAGGCACTCGAATCAACTCATCGAAGTCGGTTGGAGACATGGCAGGCTTCACTGCATCAGACTCCGAGCCACGCCTACGCCAAGGCGCGCCCTTGCCTTAGGCCGAAGCACTCAAGGTTCTATACCTCGGTGTTGGTGAGCAATCTTCTTTTGGATCTTATGACAACTCTCTAATTAAATCATGGAAAGTCATATATGTCAATATTCCAATCGACATTACCAATATGACTCAATTAACCTCAACATGCTCTAATAGGGATTTGATGACTTGACACAAATCACCAACACCCAACGTTTGAGGTTAGCTTTAAGCATAGTTCTAAGTAAAACCCCTAACGTTCTATTAGTAACTTCAGTTTGCCCATCAGTTTGTGGATAACATGAGGTAGAAAATAGCAATTTAGTTCCCAATTTAGACCACAGACTCTTCCAAAAATAATTCAAAAACTTAGCATCACGATCTGAAACAATAGTTTAAGGAATGCCATGCAATCTAACAACTTCTCTAAAGAACAAATTAGCAACATGCACAGCATCATCAGTCGTGTGACAAGGAATAAAATGAGCCATTTTGGAAAAACGGTCTACTACCACAAAGATAGAATCTCTACCCTTCCTAGTTCTAGGCAATCCTACAATGAAGTCCATAGAAATGTCCTCCCAAGGTGAACTAGGAATAGGCAAAGGCTGATACAAACCATGGGGATTAAGTCTAGACTTAGCTTTAGCACAAACAACACAACTCTTGACAAATCTAAGCACATAATTACTCATCTTAGGCCAATAGTAGTGTTCTTTTAAACCTTCTAAAGTCTTTTCTAAACCCCTATGTCCTCTTGATTCATGAACCTCTTTGGTTAGAAGCCTACGTATACTAGATGAAGGAATGCACAATTTACCAGCTTTAAACAAGTATCCATCATCAATAAAGTAGGTATCTATTTCTCCCCTAGACATGCAATTCTTATAAATTTCAGCAAAGTGAGGATCACTAGCATACAATTCCTTAATCATTGCAAATCCAAGGATCTTAACATCACATTGGTTCAAGAAAACATACCTGCGAGAAAGGGCGTCAGCTACCACATTCTCTTTGCCTTTCTTATGCTTTACAACATAAGGGAAGGTCTCCATAAATTCAACCCATCTTGCATGTCGCCTGCTGAGTCTGGATTGGCCTTTCAAATACTTCAAGGCCTCATGATCAGAATGGATTACAAACTCTTTAGGCCACAAATAATGAGACCAAGTTTTCAAAACCCTAATTAAAGCATACAACTCTTTATCATAAGTAGGGTAATTCAACTCAGCCCCACTAAGCTTCTCACTAAAATAAGCTATGGGTTTCTTGTCTTGCAGTAGCATGCCTCCTATGCCATTTCCAAAAGCGTCCACCTCTATCTCGAATGCCTTGGTGAAATCAGGGAGTTGGAGTACTGGGGCGTGGCATAACCTGTCCTTCAAAGTGTTGAAGGCGTTCTCTTGTTGCTCTCTCCATTTGCAATTGTGCTAAAATCACGCACAAATCTCCTGTAGAAGCCAGCCAAGCCGAGAAATGTCTGACCATTGTTGGTGTAGTCGGCTGGGGCCATTCTTTGATTGCCTTGATCTTGTCTTCATCTAGCTTCAATCCACCTTTATACATAACAAAACCAAGAAAAATGGTAGACTCCGAGCAAAAAGAACACTTTTTTAGATTAACATAAAGCTTTTCTAACCTTAAAGTGTCCAAAACAGCCTTAAGATGATCTACATGTTCATGCAAGGTTTTGCTATAGACTAGGATATCATCAAAGTAGACTACAACAAATTTTCCTAAGTATCTTCTTAAAACATGGTTCATAAGCCTCATGAAAGTACTAGGTGCATTAGTTAATCCAAAAGGCATTACTAACCATTCATATAATCCATACTTAGTTTTAAAGGCAGTTTTCCATTCATCCCCTTCCCTCATTCTAATTTGATGGTACCCACTTCTTAAATCAATCTTTGAAAAGAAATTAGCACCATGCAATTCATCAAACATATCATCTAATCTAGGAATGGGATGACGGTACTTAACTGTTATTTGGTTGATCGCTCTGCAATCAACACACATTCTCCATGTGCCATCCTTCTTTGGCACCAAAATCACCGGAACCTCGCATGGGCTGAGGGATTCACGCACATAGCCTTTGTCCATGAGATCTTGCACTTGTCTTTGAAGCTCAGGGGTCTCCTCTGGACTTGCTCTATAGGCTGCACGGTTTGGTAAAGAAGCGCTGGGCACCAAATCAATTTGATGCTCAATGCCTCTAATTGGTGGAAGGCCTTGTGGCAACTCGTCAGGCATCACATCTTCAAATTCTTGTAATAGAGCTTGAATACACTTTGGAAGATGTGAAATATCTTGACTAATAACAAGTATATCTTTCCTCATAAGAAGTAAGCAAAAAGAGTTAGGGAAAGAAATACTAGACTGAGTCACTAGAGAGCGCTTTTCTACACTGCCCTTTATGCCGTTTTTTGGCACTTTCTGTGGGCGTTCTTTTTCCAGATATGTAGCTCTCTAAGTCTCTGGAGTGCTCCCAAAATTTGAGTCAAAACGCTCTAGTGGTTTGGGAGATAGCCCCGTTTTCGTCTCTGGTGCGCTGCTGGAACTGTTGCTCGGCACTTTGGACGATTTAGGGACATTCTCTAGGCGTTTTTCGTCCCAAACAGTAGCTCCACCTGTGCTTGATGTTTTCCTAAAATTTGAACCAGAACGCCCGGGTGGAGACTGGGAAACGCCGCTAGGCTTTGTTGGTGCGTCGGGCGCCGAGCGTCGGGCCGCAAGCTTGGCTGCCGTATCAGCCTACTCTTTCTCTTCCTTGGCACACCTAAGTGCCCTAGCTTGGTCTCTGCGTACCTGGTCCTGTAAAACTTGTTGGGGCGACAATGGTAGAAAAGAAACTCTCCTCCCGTCATAGTTAAACGAATAGGTATTAAGCATGTCATCATATATAACTCTCCTATCGAATAACCATGGTCTACCTAACAAGATATGAGTGCATTCCATGTTTACCACATCACACATGATATCATCCACATAATTGCCTATGGAAACACAGACTAAGCATTGATGAGTGACTAAGTTAGGACCATCAGAATCATTAATACCATTTAGACCATAATTGCAAGTGATCAACTACCTTAGCATTAATAATGTTACAGCAGCTACCACTATCAATTATCATGCATAACACTTGGTTCTTCACAGTACACGTAGTATGTAAAATATTTTCCCTTTGATCTAGCCTAGGTGTTTCTTGTAAAGTAAGAGTACGCATTGTTACCAAAGTTAGAGGCTGTTCAGTGCAATCTGGTTCAATGGCCTCCACGTCCTCCTCTTCTTGTCCATTGCTCTCCTCCTCCACTTGATTTGGAGGTATATCTTCATCACTCACATATCCTCCATTGGTGGTGAGAAGCACTTGCTTTTGATTTGGACAATCCTTGGCATAATGACCTCTTCCTTGACACGTGTAGCATACTAAATCACGTGCCCTTGGCTGGTTTGGAGGTCCATTGTTGGGACGCCTTTGGCCTTGAAAACCTGTTGGTTTAGGTGAGCTAGAAGCTCCCTTTTGCTGCATAGAAGGGTTAGAAGAATAAAAATTGGAATTTGAACTAGGATTAGAAACATACCTTTTTGATGCATTCCAAGCTTCCTTCTTCTTCCTTTGTTGTTGCTCATAGAGTAGTTGGGCTGAATGTACTAAGGCATTGAGATCCTTGATTTGTTGAATCTCCAATGTGTCTTTAATGCTTTGATTCAGTCCAGCCATGAATTGGGTCCTTAGAGACCGTTGGGAATGATGAATTCCCGCTTTGAAGCTCAAATCCTCTAGCTCATTGAAGTACTCGGTTGGAGACTTGGTACCTTGTTTGCATGTAACAACTTTCAGCCTCATGTGCTCGTATGCTCTTCGGGCACATACTTCTTCCTCATGACAAACTTCAGCTGGCCCCAAGTTTCAATAGGTGGTAAAGCCTTTCGGATTCTATCTTCCTTCATTTTGAACCACCAATTTCTAGCGGTCCCAACGAAGTTGATGAGGGGCCATCCATCAAGCCACCACCGAGCACGCCCATCCTCTTTGATGGTCCAATGACAAGGGCGCGAGCCAAGAAGCTTCAAAGGGACTTGTTTGCATTTGTGGCGTACCATGGAGACAAGGAAGCCAAGAATGCCCCTGAGAAAAAGCCATTATTCATGAGCAGCCTCGTCGCCAAGGATTCAAGCCACGAAGTGCCAGATTGAGGCACCGGCGCAGCGGTGCCTAGGCTGGGCACAAGCGCGCGCGCCAGCGGCGCCCCGCACATGTGTGCGTTGCTTGGGCTTGTTAGGCCATTTTGGGCCGCCCTCTTTAATTGTTTTACTTAGACTTTTTCTAGCTATTTTCTGATTATTAGGAAGACATATAAATAGCTTCTAGTGGTTATTATTTCAGATTAGAAACCTTTATCATAAAACTGAGTGTTTTCTCTCCATAGTGAGAATCGAAGACTTGTTCTTCAAAGTATTGCAATTTCAGCTTGGTTTGTCTTGTTTGCATCAATTATCGATCATAGTTGGTGTGCTAGTCGAATACGAGCATCTTCTTCGTGCTTTCAAGGCTGGATCCTTGATTGTGTGAAGTCGTACAAGGTTGGTCACTTGATCATTCAATCTGGTTCTCGTTTTCAAAGCAACGAGGGTCTTTTTGTTGTTTCATTTGGTTGATCTCATTTTCCCTATCGTTTTCATTTGAGTCTCATTATTTCCTTTCCATTTTCAGTTTGTCGAGTCCTTTTGTTGCATTTCTAATCGTTTGCTTGTTTCCCTTTGTTTGCTGAGTCGTTGATTGTCGAAGATCGGGCCAATCACGGTTAACCCCGTATCAAATTGGTATCAGAGCCGTGTTTCCGACATTCAACTCGTTCACCATTGGAGTCCTCCATCAAAAACACCAAAAAAAAAAAGAGTCCTTCGAAGTCAGGTTTGGTTAATCCTATCTCGTTTATCATTCTCGAGAAATCACTAACCGGTTTGTTGCCTGACGTGTAGTGGTTTGTTGCCTGAGCCACCTATTCAGCCACCCTACGCCCACCACCACCACCAAAAACGTCCACCACCTTCATATTACCACCAACCACGAATTTATTTAATTAAAGGGTCATTTCTTTTAATTAAATTCAAATTCAAACCCATCCTACCCAACCTCCTACATTCAAGGGATACTATTTCAAAGCTGAAACAAACTTATCCCAGCTCCACAAATCAATTCCCACGCCTCCTATTTCTTAGGAATACCATTCAAATTCGAAATTCAACCACAACCACCCTATTCTTCCTCCACATTTTCAGCTTCGACCTTATCCCCACGCCCCCCATTCAAATTCAAACGCCATTGCATATTTTAGTCTTGCATTTTATTTCATTTGCATTTTGTAATAGCATTTTATTTATTGCAATTAATTTCTGATTATTTCTGATATAAAAAAAAAAAAAGAAAAAAAGATCGAAAATCAAAAAAAAATAAAAATAAAAAAAATCAGAAATCAGAATTTCATTTCTATTATTCATATCATAGTGTTGCATCTTATTCATCTTGTGTATATTGCATAGTTTTCATCTCTCTTCTCTTCTCATCTCTTGGGCGACATTGAAGAATACCATACCTCCACAAAAGAGCCACCTTTTGTCCTACAAACCACACATTAAGGTGACATACTTGGTGTAGGTACTCGAGGCGAGAGAAAGCTTAACCAAGGTCTGATTTCTTTCTTTGTTTGAGTCCTTTCACCTCGTTGCTATTTCTTCAAACATTTCTGTCCATCCTCTAACGTCCATTTCTTCATTCTTCTTCTTCGATCTTGTGTCTAAACTTGATTTTGTGAGTTGAAGCTACCACTGACTTTTGAACTTGAGTTTTGATTCTTTCAAGGCAGATTGAAACAACGAGCATTATTGCAATACACGAGGGAGAGTGTGAGCGAAACACTTTGCGAGGCTGTTTTGGATTACACTAACCTAACGAGTTTGCTTGAGTTTGTTGTTTTATTGTTGTCTTAGGATCATGACGGACAGTAGCACCGAGAACTTGCCCAAGAGCCCAGAACCAGTCCATCCTGAGGTGTTTAAGTTGTTGACCTCACTCAACAGCAACATTGCACGCCTCAACACTAGGATGTCGGCGTTGGAGACACGAGCACTTGCGTTGCCAGCCACCGGTGTGACGCTAGGCGTCGATGCCACGGTACACGCCCAAGCTGAGGGCGATGGCCAAGACCAAGACGGCCCCAACACTAACAACCAGCACCATGGTGACCCATTCAGGGCGTCCACATCACAACAACAAGGTTTTCAAAACCAAAACAGGGAAGTGTCTCATAACTCTAATCCATTGCGTAATTCCTCGGGCAATCTTCCTAGAAGAGTGCCTATTGGTCCCCAGCTCACTCCCCTTCGGGAAGAGCATAATCGTGCTAATAGTTTTCAAGGATTTCAGGGCCAACGAGGATCGCCAAGTGATATGGATCTTTATGATGATGAGTATGATGGCGAGGAGGAGGATAATTGGGAGCGGTTCTCAAGAAGGGGAGGTAGGGAGCGCCGTGATGATAGGCGTCCAAGGAGACCTCGTGAACCGGAACAAGATGGTGTCGGGAAGGTCAAGGTGAAAATACCCTCATTTGAGGGCCGGTGTGATCCCGACGTTTACATGGAGTGGGAGACGAAGATTGAGCATGTGTGGAGCTGCCACAATTTTCCCGAGACCAAGAAGGTGCAACTCGCCGTCCTTGAGTTCTCCGGTTATGCCCTCATATGGTGGGATAACTTGGTGAAAGAGAGGAGGCGCAACCTGGACGCACCGATTTCCAGCTGGGAGCAAATGAAGGCGTTGATGAGGGGTCGCTTCATACCTCAACACTACGCCCGGGAGCTAAGACAGCGGCTGGAGAGTCTCAAGCAAGGGTCGATGAGTGTCGAGGAAGCTTACAACGCCATGCAAGTGGCGATGGTGAGAGCTAACGTGGTTGAGGACAACGAAGCCACGATGGCCAGGTTCCTTCGTATTCTCCATCCTTCTTTATCTAATGAAGTTGACCTTTATCCCTACTCTACTATGACTGACCTTTTGCACTTAGCTACCAAAGTGGAGAGGAAATTCAGGTTTAGGAACCCAGGAGGACGAGGCGCGCCCAGCCAGCCAAGTAATTGGAGGAGCCAAAGCCGAGGGGCACAAGCTGGCCAAGGGAGGGAATCCATGCCTTACAAGGAGAAGGGGAGCGCAGCTGGCGCCCAAGGAGAACAAGGAGGACGAAGCAAGACCCCATGGAGCAATTCATCATCCAACAACAAGGGCAATTCAAAGGGAGCTTCCACGGCCCCTAAGGGGAGTAATTCTAACACCTCTTCTAGAGCTAGGGACATAGTGTGCTTTAAATGTCAAGGAAGAGGTCATTACATGAAAGATTGTCCTAACTCTAAAACTCTTTTGATTAACCATCTAGGAGAGTATGAATCTGAAGTTGATGATGATAATGAGAATGCTTGTGCTAATGATGAATCTGATTTGCATGATAATAATGTTAATGACGACGAGAATGAGGTAGAATATGAGTCTGGGGAGTCTTTGATTGCTAGGAGAACATTGCATGCTAAACCTGCCCCATGTGAAGATAATCAAAGGGAAAATCTATTTCATAGTCGTTGTTTAATACAAGGCAAGGTGTGCAATTTAATCATTGATAGCGGTAGTTGTTGTAACATAGCTAGCATGGAAATGGTACAAAAACTGCAGCTTCCTATTTTTCATCACCCTAGGCCTTACAAATTGCATTGTATGAATGATAGTGGAGAATTGAGAGTGAATAAGCAAACGCATGTTACTATTAAGCTTGGACATTATGAAGATCATATTTTATGCGATGTAGTTCCTATGCAGGCTTGTCACATCTTACTCGGACGTCCATGGCAATTCGATCGGAAGGTGACGCATGACGGGTTCACCAACCGCCACTCCTTTGTGCATAAGGGCCAGAACGTCGTACTCAAGCCCATGACGCCCACCCAGGTGGCCGAGGCTTTCGACAAAGGCAAGGTAAGCAAGGTAAGTGGTGATGGTGAGGGGGAGAATGGGAAGAAGGGGAAAGCTCGGGGTAAGACGAGCCAAACCGACAGCCCTACACCCTCCTCCGTCCTATTAGCTTCCAAGAGGGAGTTAGTGGACGATTACTTGGACGGGGAAACAACGCTTATGCTCTTGTGCAAGGAGCTGAGCTTGTTAAGTGAAGAGCTTCGTGCCTCACTGCCCCCGCCCATTTTGGGGCTCATCGAGGAGTACAAGGACGTATTCCCCGAAGAGATACCGGCTGGCCTACCCCCAATTAGAGGAATCGAGCATCAGATTGATCTCATTCCCGGGGCGTCTTTGCCAAATCGGCCAGCCTACCGTATGAACCCCATGGAGACCAAAGAGGTCCAATCCCAAGTCCAAGAGCTCTTGGATAAGGGATACATAAGGGAGAGTTTAAGCCCCTGTGCTGTACCGGTATTGTTAGTGCCTAAGAAAGACAACACATGGCGAATGTGTGTCGATTGTAGGGCAATTAACAATATAACGGTGAAGTATAGGCACCCCATTCCTCCTCTTGATGACATGTTGGACGAGCTGCATGGTTCCACTATCTTTTCAAAAATCGATCTTAAAAGTGGGTACCATCAGATTCGTATGAAGGAAGGGGACGAGTGGAAAACAGCCTTCAAGACCAAGTTCGGTCTATATGAATGGCTCGTTATGCCATTCGGGCTTACTAACGCCCCAAGCACTTTCATGAGATTAATGAACCATGTTTTGAGGCATTACATAGGAAAGTTTGTAGTTGTGTATTTTGATGATATCCTAGTGTATAGTAAGTCCTTAGCTGAGCATGAAGATCATTTGCGAAATGTGCTTAACACATTGCGACTAGAGCACTTGTATGCTAACTTAAAAAAATGTGAATTGTGCACTACTTCCGTTACTTTCCTTGGTTTTGTAGTGAATGAAAATGGGCTGCAAGTCGATGAGGCTAAGGTGAAGGCGATCCAGGATTGGCCTACGCCTACATCAATCGGCCAAGTGAGAAGTTTTCATGGACTGGCCAGCTTCTACCGGCGGTTTGTGAGGGACTTTAGCACTATTGCCGCGCCATTAAACGAGATAACCAAGAAGAGGAGCGAGTTCAAGTGGGGAAAGGAGCAAGAGAGGGCATTCCAGGCCCTAAAGGACAGATTGACGCACGCCCCATTGTTGGTGTTGCCGGACTTCACAAGGCCTTTCGAGGTGGAGTGCGATGCTAGCGGCATTGGTATTGGAGGTGTACTCATGCAAGAAGAAAGCTTTGATGCAGGAAAACAGGTTGAGTTCATTAAGGAGTTACATGAGAGGAAAAGGATCAAGCTGGAACAAAGGGCCGAGTATAATGCCAACCGAGCTAACAAGGGACGGCGCAAGGTTATTTTCCAGCCCGGCGATCTAGTATGGGTGCATTTGAGGAAGGAGAGGTTCCCCAAGCAACGAAAGTCCAAACTGTCACCACGTGGAGATGGGCCTTTCAAGGTGCTTCAACGCATTGGTGATAACGCATACAAGCTGGAGTTGCCCGGAGAGTACGGCGTGAGTGCTACATTCAACGTGGCTGATCTAACTCCTTATCTTGCTGTGGATGAAGACCTTGATTCGAGGTCGAATCCTTTTCAAGAAGGGGAGGATGATGAGGGGCCATCCGTCAAGCCACCACCGAGCACGCCCATCCTCTTTGATGGTCCAATGACAAGGGCGCGAGCCAAGAAGCTTCAAAGGGACTTGTTTGCATTTGTGGCGTACCATGGAGACAAGGAAGCCAAGAATGCCCCTGAGAAAAAGCCATTATTCATGAGCAGCCTCGTCGCCAAGGATTCAAGCCACGAAGTGCCAGATTGAGGCACCGGCGCAGCGGTGCCTAGGCTGGGCACAAGCGCGCGCGCCAGCGGCGCCCCGCACATGTGTGCGTTGCTTGGGCTTGTTAGGCCATTTTGGGCCGCCCTCTTTAATTGTTTTACTTAGACTTTTTCTAGCTATTTTCTGATTATTAGGAAGACATATAAATAGCTTCTAGTGGTTATTATTTCAGATTAGAAACCTTTATCATAAAACTGAGTGTTTTCTCTCCATAGTGAGAATCGAAGACTTGTTCTTCAAAGTATTGCAATTTCAGCTTGGTTTGTCTTGTTTGCATCAATTATCGATCATAGTTGGTGTGCTAGTCGAATACGAGCATCTTCTTCGTGCTTTCAAGGCTGGATCCTTGATTGTGTGAAGTCGTACAAGGTTGGTCACTTGATCATTCAATCTGGTTCTCGTTTTCAAAGCAACGAGGGTCTTTTTGTTGTTTCATTTGGTTGATCTCATTTTCCCTATCGTTTTCATTTGAGTCTCATTATTTCCTTTCCATTTTCAGTTTGTCGAGTCCTTTTGTTGCATTTCTAATCGTTTGCTTGTTTCCCTTTGTTTGCTGAGTCGTTGATTGTCGAAGATCGGGCCAATCACGGTTAACCCCGTATCAGAAGTGAATAACAACAACTGCAATTTCTCCCATTCTTCATAGCCCATGTGATCTAGGATGAAATTTGTAGCTTGTTCCCACTCTAGATACTTTTCTGGATTGAGCTCTCCACTGAATGGCTCTATCTTGATCTTAATATCACGCTGATACGGGGTTAGCCGTATGGTGCCCGATCTTCGACGTTCACAACTCGTTGAGAAATACAAATGAAGCAATGGTCAGAACAAATGGAAATGAGACTCGAAATGAAGAACTCGACTCAATAAAGGGAAATGACGCAGCAATGGAAACAAACAGAAATGAAGACGCAAAGACAAGAAGGATAACCCTTCGAGACAACTATTAAACCCTTGGTATGTATTTCAACCAAGATCCTAATAGAATGGACGAAGAACCAACCTTTATACAATCTTACACAACAAGGATCGAGACCTTGAAGCACAAGAAGGGGGCTCGTGATCGTTGAAAGGCACCAATCTTCGACGAGTATTGACACAATTCAAACAAACCAAGCTGCAGATTCACACACTCGTTGAAAGCCAAAGGCTCTCGTTTTCTCTCTATTCAATGAGAAAGCAAATACAAATTCTGAGTTGTCTCCTTCTGAAAATAACAATCCTAAACTATTTATATGTCCAACAATTGCTGAAATAAAGAAAATAAATGTCTAATTAACTAAGATAAATAAAGGCCCAATATAGAGGCTGGCCCAAAAGAGAACAAGTCCAATAAAATCAACACATGCTGGTTTGGACAAGCAAGGCGCGCGCACTCTCGGACAAGCTTGCGCAAGGGCGCGCCGTTGCATCGCGGCGCTGGACTAGGTGCGTCGCTGCGTCGCTGAGCTGGGGCGCGTCGCCGCATCGCTGGCCTGCTGAGGCGCGTCGCTGCAGCCAAGGCTCGATGATTCCCCGACGCTCACAACACACACCGCCCTAGCCTTGGATTCCATGCATGCTCCTGCTTCCTTAGCCTCCTTAGCACAAATGTAACACACAAAAACATGCATTCCACTTTGTAGCTTCTTGGCTCGGGATCTAGTGATTGGCCCATCAAAGAGTGTAGGGGCACTTGGAGGTGGCTGACTAGATGATCCTTCATCAATCTCCCCTTCTTGAAAAGGATTCGACCCGGAATCTAAGGCTTCATCAATGGCAAGGTATGGCGTAAGGTCAGCGATGTTGAAGGTGGCGCTTACTCCATATTCTCCGGGCAGCTCCAACTTGTATGCATTGTCCCCGATTCTTTGAAGCACCTTAAAAGGTCCATCTCCTCGAGGGGACAGCTTGCTCTTCCTTTGCTCCGGAAATCTCTCCTTCCTCAAATGCGCCCACACCAAGTCTCCGGGCTGGAAAACAATGTGACGCCTTCCATGATTAGCTCTCCTTGCATTGTACTCGGCCTTTTGCTCCAATCTCAGCTTGGTTCGAGCATGCAACTCCCTTATAAACTCCACATGTTTCCCTGCATCAAAGTGCTCATTCTCCCTCATTGGAAATGGGGTAAGATCTAGTGGGGTTAGAGGGTTAGTACCATAAACACATTCAAATGGAGTCAATTTAGTAGAAGAATGGACAATCCTGTTATATGCAAACTCCACGTGAGGTAATGCCTCTTCCCACAGCTTCAAATTCTTCCTAATGATAGCCCTAAGAACCGTCGCTAATGTCCTATTGGTCACCTCGGTTTGGCCATCGGTTTGAGGGTGACTAGAGGTAGAAAACAGCAACTTAGTCCCTAGTTTGTTCCATAAAGTTCTCCAAAAATGGCTAAGGAACTTAGTGTCTCTATCACTAACTATGGTCTTAGGAATCCCATGCAATCTGACTATCTCCCTAAAGAACAGTCCAGCCACATTAGTAGCATCATCGGTCTTATGACATGCTACAAAATGTGCCATCTTGCTAAACCTATCCACTACCACCATGATTGAATCCCTCCCCTTCTTAGTTCTAGGTAACCCAACTATAAAATCCATAGAAAGGTCCTCCCAAGGGGCTGTAGGCATTGGCAAAGTTGTGTAAAGTCCATGTGGCATAAGTTTAGATTTAGCTCTAAGACAATCAATGCATCTCTTAACAACATTCTCAACATCCCTAAGCATATGTGGCCAATAGAAATGAGCCCTAAGAGTATGATAAGTTTTGTCCCTCCCAAAATGTCCCATGAGGCCGCCCTTATGAGCTTCCTCCACAAGCAACAACCGTAATGAACAGCGAGGTATACACACTTTATCAACTCTAAAAAGAAAACCATCATGAATATAGTATTTTTCATCACAACCTTTTTCATGACAGTTTTTAAACACATCACCAAAATCAAGATCAGTTTCATATAACTCACGAATATAAGTGAATCCTAATACTCTAGAGTCTAATGAAACAAGTAAGGTGTGGCGTCTAGACAAGGCATCAGCTACAACATTATCTTTTCCTCTTTTAAACTTAATCACATAGGGAAATGTTTCAATGAATTCCATCCATCTACCATGCCTCCTATCCATTTTATCTTGACTTTTAAAGTGTTTCAAGGATTCATGGTCAGTTTTAAGCACAAATTCCCTAGGCCAAAGATAATGTTGCCATGTTTTAAGCACTCGATACAAAGCATACAACTCTTTATCATAGGTCGAGTAGTTTAAACATGCACCTTTTAACTTTTCAGAAAAGAAGGCAATAGGCTTACCTTCTTGCATGAGCACACCTCCAATACCGACTCCACTTGCATTACACTCCACCTCAAAAGGACGTGTGAAATCTGGTAATACTAACAAGGGAGCTTGCGTCAACTTGAGCTTCAAGGTGTTGAAGGCTCTCTCCTGGGCACGTCCCCATGTAAACTCACTCCTCTTCTTTGTGACCTCCGTCAATGGGGCTGCAATAGTGCTAAAGTCCTTTACGAACCTTCTATAGAAACTCGCCAACCCATGGAAACTCCTCACTTGGCCAACAGAAGTAGGCGTGGGCCACTCATTGATGGCCTTGATCTTGGCCTCGTCCACTTGTAATCCATGTGAGCTAACTACAAAACCAAGAAAGGTGACAGAAGTAGTGCACAACTCACACTTTTTCAAATTAGCAAACAAGTGTTCAAGACGCAAAGTGATAAGCACATCTCTCAAATGACATTCATGCTCTTCTAGGGATTTGCTATACACTAAAATATCATCAAAGTAAACCACTACAAATTTCCCTATATAATGTCTCAATACATGGTTCATTAAGCGCATGAATGTGCTAGGGGCATTTGTGAGCCCGAATGGCATAACGAGCCACTCATAGAGACCAAACTTGGTCTTGAAGGCCGTTTTCCACTCGTCCCCTTCCTTCATACGAATCTGGTGGTAGCCACTTTTTAAATCGATTTTGGAAAACATTGTGGCTCCATGCAATTCGTCTAACATGTCATCAAGACGAGGAATGGGGTGCCTATACTTTACCGTTATATTATTAATGGCCCTACAATCGACACACATTCTCCATGTATTGTCTTTCTTGGGTACTAATAACACCGGTACAGCACAAGGGCTCATACTCTCCCTAATGTATCCCTTATCCAAAAGCTCTTGGACTTGGGATTGGACCTCCTGGGTCTCCTTGGGGTTCATACGATAGGCTGGCCTATTTCGCAATGACGCCCCGGGAATGAGATCGATTTGATGCTCTATTCCTCTAATTGGGGGTAAGCCAGCCGGTATCTCATCGGGGAATACGTCCTTGTACTCCTCAATGAGCCCCAAAATGCATGGGGGTAGTGAAGCCTTAAGCTCCGCATTCAACAAACTCAGCTACTTGCACAAGAGCATAAGCGTTGTTTCCCCCATCCAAAAACTCGTCTTTTAGCTCCCTCTTGGAAACCAAAAGAGCGGAGGAGGGCGTAGGGCTGAGAGGTTGGCTCGTCTTACCCCGAGCTTTCCCTTTCTTCCCATTCTCCTCCTCAAGGTTAGAACTTACCTCCTTACCTTGACGCTTCCTTTCCCACTCCTCCGAAACCTGTGTAGGCGTCATCGGCTTAAGGACAATGGTCTGGCCGTTGTGGGTGAAAGTGTTTCGGTTGGTGAATCCATCGTGCACAACCCTCCTATCGTACTGCCATGGACGTCCTAATAAGATGTGGCAAGCTTGCATAGGTACTACTACATCACAAAGAACATCATCCTCATAATGTCCTAGCTTAATAGAAACCTTTACTTGCTTATGCACTTTCAATTCACCACAATCATTCATCCAATGCAGCTTATAGGGTCTAGGGTGATGAGTCATAGATAATTGCAGTTTATTAACCATTTATAAGCTAGCAATATTGCAACAACTACCGCTATCTATGATCATGTTACAAACTTTCCCTTTGATCAAGCATCTAGTGTGAAACAAGTTTTCTCTTTGATTATCATCACATGCTTGTGGTTTAATATGCAAAGTTCTCCTAGCAATCAAAGATTCACCAGATTCATACTCAATCTCATCATCAACATTATTGTCATCATGCAAATCATCATTTGGTTCATCACGTTCATGCTCACTTTCAGATTCATATTGGCCTAAATGATTGATTAAGAGCGTTTTCTTGTTAGGACAGTCTTTCATCATGTGTCCTCTTCCTTGGCACTTAAAACACACAATGTCCCTAGTTCTAGTAGAAGAGTTAGAGTTAGGATTACTCCCCTTTGGAGCTGCTGAAACTCCACTAGAATGGCTCTTGTTGTATGATGATGGCGTAGAGCTTGTAGGCTGTTTGGCTCGGCCAGCTTGGTCACTTTGGCCGCCGGTTGTGTGACTCCTCTCCTTATGATGCGTGGCCTCCTTCCCATAGGACCTCCCTTGCTGGCCACGGCTTCCCTTCCATGAATGGGGCTGGTTGCTCGTGCTCCTCCCTCCTTGGTACCTAAACTTGTTTTTCCTTTCTATCTTCATAGCTAAATGCAAAAGATCAGTCATTGTAGAATAAGGAAAAAGATCAACTTCTTGAGATAATGAGGAATTTAGAACACGAAGAAACCTGGCCATTGTGGTTTCGTCATCCTCAACCACATTAGCCCTTACCATCGCCACTTGCATGGCGTTGTAGGCCTCCTCGACGCTCATAGAGCCTTGCTTCAAGTTTTCCAGCCGCTGCCTTAGCTCCCGGGCGTAATGTTGTGGTATAAAACGCCCTCTCATCAACGCCTTCATTTGATCCCAACTCGCTATGGGTGCATCCAAGTTGCGCCTCCTTTCTTTCACCAAATTATCCCACCATATTAGTGCATAACCGGAGAATTCAAGGGTTGCGAGTTGTACCTTTTTGGACTCGGCGAAGTTGTGGCAGTTCCACACTTGCTCGATTTTTGTCTCCCATTCCATGTAAGTATCCGGGTCACACTTGCCTTCAAAGGCAGGGATCTTCACCTTGATCTTGCCAACTCCATCTTGCTCCGGCTCCCTTGGCCTTCTAGGGTGCCTTTCTCTACCATCTCGACGCTCCCTCCCTGGCCTCCTAGAGCAATGCTCCCAATCATCGTCCTCGGCATCATAGTCATCAAAGGACGTCTCCATGTCACTAGATGCTCTACCTTGGCCCTGAAATCTTTGATAGTCATTAGTACGAGGGAACCCATCCCGAAGGGGGGTGGGCTGAGCAATAATAGGGACCCTTCGAGCGAAGTTGCCCGTGGGATTATGTAAATGAGCAGAGTTAGGAGGATCTTCCCTATTCTGGTGTTGGAAACCATGGTGTTGGGATGTGGACGCCAAAAGGGGATCGTCTTGGGGCTGTTTGCCCGTGTTGACGGCGCTTTGCTCGTGGCCAGCATCCGCGCCTTGTTGGTGCGCCGCTAGACCGGCACTCGGGACTGCGCCCGGCACGGTGCCTGGCGTAGGCATCGCCAACGACTCCAAGGGTTGAGTGAGTTCAACAAGTTGAACACATCGGGATGGATAGGCTCCGGACTCTGGGTATGGCGTGCGTCTCCACTCTCGTTAGACATGATTCTGCAACAAACAAACAACACACTACAATGCAAACTTGTTAAGTTAGTTTAATCCAAATCAACCTCTCAAGTGTTTCACTCACACTCACTCTCGGCGTGTGACCGAGCTCGTTGTTTCAATCTGCTTGAAATGATCAAACTCAAGTCAAAGATTAGTAGGCAACAAAACACGAGAAGATGAAGGTTGGGGAAGAAACGTCCAAGAAAAGAAGACTCAAACGTGTTTAAGAATGGAGATGAAAAGAGAAAGAGATCAAACCTCGATTAAGCTGCTCTCACCTTGATTTCCTTAACCAAGTATGAACTTGGAGTGGTTTGTTCGGGTGAGGGTGTGACTCGAAAATGGAAGGTTTGAAATCAACTCCAATGGTGGCGTCCAACTCAGAGAAGAAGAAGAGAAGAGAAGAAGATGATATGCTTGCACTAATTTAATTACAACTATGCAATGAATGAAATGCAATACTATACTTTGAGATGAATGAAATAAAAGAACGAAACAACAATCTGATTTCTGATTTCTCTTCTTTTTTTTTAATTTTCTTTTTTTTTTGTTTTTTTTTCTTTTTGATTTTCTTTTTCTTTTTTTTTAAAATCAGAAATAATCAGAATTAATACAAATAATTTCGAAAATGAAAATAGAAAATAAAATGTTATCTAAAATGCGAAAATAATGTGCAAGTTTTTATAGAAGGTGGCGGATTGAGTTTGAAATGAAGGTGGACGAAATCCCTTGATTTATGGAGAAGGAATAGGCTGAAGGATGGGTAGTTGGGCGTGGGTTTGAATTCAAAGTGGGTTGAATGGTTCTCCTTAAGAATAGGAGGTGGGCGTGGGAAGTGTGGCTGGGATTTGAAAGTTGTTGGGTCAACCTTAAAAATAGGAATGGACTTAGGATCTTGAATTTGAATTTAATTAAATCAGAATATAATCCTAAAATTTCGTGGTTGCCTTTAACCAATGATGGTGGTCGACTTTTGTGGGGGTGGTGGCTGAGGGTGGCGGTTTTCTTGGGCGAAGGATGTGTTTGGCTAGGCAAAAACAAACCACTACACAAGAACAAACCGATTTAGTACTTTCAAGTTCTATTCAAAGAGATTAGATTAATCGAACCTGATCTCCGGAGGACTCTTTTTGGTGTTTTGCAGACTCTTTTGGTGGAAACGGAAAGAACGTCGTCAACGAAGCTCTGATACCAATTTGATACGGGGTTAGCCGTATGGTGCCCGATCTTCGACGTTCACAACTCAACGAGAAATACAAATGAAGAAATGGTCAGAACAAATGGAAATGAGACTCGAAATGAAGAACTCGACTCAATAAAGGGAAATGACGCAGCAATGGAAACAAACAGAAATGAAGACGCAAAGACAAGAAGGATAACCCTTCGAGACAACTATTAAACCCTTGGTATGTATTTCAACCAAGATCCTAATAGAATGGACGAAGAACCAACCTTTATACAATCTTACACAACAAGGATCGAGACCTTGAAGCACAAGAAGGGGGCTCGTGATCGTTGAAAGGCACCAATCTTCGACGAGTATTGACACAATTCAAACAAACCAAGCTGCGGATTCACACACTCGTTGAAAGCCAAAGGCTCTCGTTTTCTCTCTATTCAATGAGAAAGCAAATACAAATTCTGAGTTGTCTCCTTCTGAAAATAACAATCCTAAACTATTTATATGTCCAACAATTGCTGAAATAAAGAAAATAAATGTCTAATTAACTAAGATAAATAAAGGCCCAATATAGAGGCTGGCCCAAAAGAGAACAAGTCCAATAAAATCAACACATGCTGGTTTGGACAAGCAAGGCGCGCGCACTCTCGGACAAGCTTGCGCAAGGGCGCGCCGTTGCATTGCAGCGCTGGACTAGGTGCGTCGCTGAGCTGGGGCGCGTCGCCGCATCGCTGGCCTGCTGGGGCGCGTCGCTGCAGCCAAGGCTCGATGATTCCCCAACGCTCACAACACACACCGCCCTAGCCTTGGATTCCATGCATGCTCCTGCTTCCTTAGCCTCCTTAGCACAAATGTAACACACAAAAACATGCATTCCACTTTGTAGCTTCTTGGCTCGGGATCTAGTGATTGGCCCATCAAAGAGTGTAGGGGCACTTGGAGGTGGCTGACTAGATGATCCTTCATCACACGCTTACCAATCTAATTGACTTGTTGGTTAGCGTTGTTGTTGTTGTTCGGCCTTTGTACTCCATAAGCTGGTGGAATGTCTTCTACAACCTCAGCTTGGTTATAGAAATCATCAAGGGGAGGATGCCATGGGCGCCGTTCTTCCCCGGGATAACCATAAGTCACATCATCAAAAGGATTGTTGTATTGTTGTTGTTGTGGATGAGTGACTTGAGGATACCGATTTGTTGTATGATTATAGAGCTGTTGATGAGTAACCGGTGGGATTCTCGTCCCAAAACCTCTACCTCTGCCTCGGCCAGCCGTGGGTGAGAAATGCGTCGGGGGGTCTTGATCTTTGTTGTAGCTAGCAAGCACATCATGCTCTTCATCAATTGCTTGTTGCTTGCCTTTGTCGCTAATTGAGGCTTGATTCGGATCACTTGTAAGCTCTATTGCAGGGGCAACCTTATGACTTCCTTGAGATGACTCAATCAAAGTGGCAAGTTGCTCCTCTAGACCCCGCAATTGTGGATTGATTGCAGCCATGGCCAACTCTACAGATCGAGCTTGACCATCTCGTACACTCTCCTTAATGGACAACCTAATGAAGTCAATTGCCTCCTTAGTGAGATTCAATTCAGCCGAGTTCGGCTCATTAGAGACCACCATTGTTCCTGAAACAAGCAAGAAAGTAGAGAGAGTAGTGTGTTCTAAAGCAAATCACAACAAGCAATACCACACCTTAATCAAGCCAAAACTTGTCTCAAAGCAATCCAATCAACTTAATTCAGTTTTTGGGTTGAATTGAGGGAGTAAATGGGTAGATATGGTGTAGATATGGTATACTAATGATAAATAAAGGAAATATGCAGCTTAAGCAAATGGCAAGTATGCAATAAGACAAGCAATGCAAATAATCCCTCTATGAGCTCTAAAACATATGCAATCTCTCAATTGACTCTATGCAAGTTAATAAAGCCAAAATTATCATGCAAGGACAGAAATATGGTAGGCTAAGTGACTTTTGTTCCGTCACTCTTTTTCTTCAAAGTGATTTCTACTTAACTATTTTTAAGCAAGTAGTCAATAGGGTTAAAAGTGGCTTAAAACTAGTTGGGGTAGATCACTTTTGCTTTTCTGATTTTTTTTTTGACTTTATGCACAATCTACTCTTGTGCTAGAATGAAGAAACAAGCAAAGCAATGCAAAGGAATGCAAATAGGGCTAAAACGAAAACTAGGCTAATCTGATTTTTTTTTTATCTAAGTGACTTTATACTGCCAATGAAACCAACTAGAAGCCAAATTAATAAGAGAAGATAGGGCTAGGTCGAATTTATGGAATGCAATGATAAAAATTAGCAAATATCAACAATGCAATATGAATCTCCATTGATCATGCAACATGCAATAAAAACTCATAAAAATTGTAGGAAGACAAAAGCTAATCTATATTGCAATCAAACTCAACCAATTCAACCAAAAGCATGCAACAAATCCCTTAAAAATCTCCTAAATGGGTGATTGCTTGGAGGGCAAGGAACAAATAAGAGATTTAGGGTTTGAGGAGGTCTCGGCTGGATTAGGGTTAGGGTTTGGGGTTCAGCTTCTAGGGTTTGAGAGAAGGTAGGGTTCGAACTAGGGTTAGGGTTTCGAATCCTAGGGTTGGCCGCCAATTTAGGGTTAGGGTTATGGTTGGCCGCCAATTAGGGTTAGGGTTCAAGGGGGTGGGGTAGGCGATCTAAGGTTAGGGTTAGGGTTTGGTGATTGGGTTGGTGGGGTTATGATCGGACCGTGGTGGTAGGTGGTGCGGCTGGTGAGAGCGACACCAGGTCGTGGTGGTGGAGGGTGGTGCGAGGTGGTGGTTGGTGGTGCGAGGTGGTGGTTGGCGGAATTAGGTGGTGGTTGTGGTAAAAATTCAGGCTTTGGTTCCAAAAATTCAATCTTTGGGTAAAGGCGGGATTTTTGGGATCAAAAACTGAATTAAATCAACTAGAAAGCAAATTAAGGAAAGAAATTTTACTTGGCGAGACGCTGGAGTATGATACCACTTGATACGTGATTGCCTCGGATGATTCCTTAGAAACCTCGTATATGACCCACAAAAGTCCCGATCTTGCCTTGTAACGCTATTTCCAACCTGAATTTGCAATCAATGTAAGAACACGAAGAACACAAGTACCAAACTGATTTCGAAACACTAATTGAATCAAATAAGATAGTTCAAGTTGGATGGCTCGAACGCTAATCCAAATTGATAAACTAGTTGATATGAATCGACTAAAACTACGTCTTCCCCGAGGATATTCCTAGTGGGTTGCCGCCTATACGTGGAATAGAACATCAAATCGACTTTGTGCCCGGAGCCATACTGCCCAACCGAGCTGCATATCGCACCAATCCAGCCGAGGCCAAAGAATTGCAAAGGCAAGTGCAAGATCTCTTAGACAAGGGATATGTGAGGGAAAGCTTGAGTCCATGCGCAGTTCCAGTGATCTTGGTGCCAAAAAAGGATGGGACCTGGCGCATGTGTGTAGACTGTCGTGCCATCAACAACATCACCGTCAAATATCGCCACCCAATTCCGAGGCTAGACGACATGTTGGATGAGCTACATGGGTCCAACCTCTTCTCCAAGATTGATTTGAAGAGTGGATACCATCAGATTCGAATGAAGGAGGGCGACGAGTGGAAAACTGCGTTTAAGACCAAACAAGGTCTTTACGAATGGTTAGTCATGCCCTTTGGTTTAACGAATGCACCTAGTACCTTTATGAGACTCATGAATCATGTTCTTAGAGCTTTTATTGGTCATTTTGTTGTGGTTTATTTTGATGATATTCTAATATATAGCAGCACACTTGATGACCATGTTATGCATATTAAACAAGTCCTAGAGGTGCTTAGGAAGGAAAAGCTTTATGCTAACTTTGGCAAGTGCCATTTTTGCTCCGACCATGTTGTGTTTCTTGGCTTTGTTGTAAGTAAATCAGGTGTGCACGTTGATGAAGCCAAGGTGAACGCCATACGAGAATGGCCCACGCCAACCTCAATGACGCAAGTAAGGAGTTTTCTTGGGCTGGCCAGTTTTTATAGGCGTTTTGTGAGGGATTTCAGCACCCTTGCATCACCCTTAAGTGAACTTACCAAGAAGAATTTACCCTTCAAATGGGGCGTCGCCCAAGAGCAAGCTTTCAAAGCTCTTAAAGAGAAGCTAACCAACGCTCCTTTAGTGGTTTTGCCCGACTTCTCCAAGACTTTTGAAGTAGAGTGTGATGCTTCGGGAATTGGCCTAGGAGGCGTACTCATGCAAGAAGGCCGTCCCATTGCTTATTTTAGTGAGAAGTTGAGCGGTGCTGAGCTGAGATATCCCACGTATGATCAAGAGCTTCTAGCCTTGGTTCGCGTGCTCAAGACATGGGAGCATTACTTGTTACCCAAGGAGTTTGTCATACACTCCGATCACGAAGCTCTTAAGTACCTTCGAGGTCAAGCAAAACTGAACAAGCGTCATGCCAAATGGGTTGAGTACATCGAGTCCTTTCCATATGTAATCAAACACAAGAAAGGGAAGGACAATGTGGTGGCTGATGCTCTCTCTAGAAGGTACACTCTAATTTCATCTTTAGATGCTCGCATGCTAGGTTTTACATTCATGAGAGATTTATATGCTACTGATTTGGATTTTGGTGAAACTTATCTTGCATGCTCTAAGGAAGGTAGTAAAGATCCATATTTTATCCATGATGGCTACCTATTTAAGGGTGATAAGTTGTGTATACCGAGTAGTTCTACTCGTAGATTACTTGTGCATGAGGCCCATGGGGGAGGGTTGATGGGGCACTTTGGCATATCTAAAACTTTGTCCATGCTTAAGGAACATTTCTATTGGCCACGCATGCATAAAGATGTTGAGAAATTCTGTGCTTCTTGTGTTGTATGTTTGCGTGCTAAGTGTAAGTTGAACCCACATGGCTTATACACCCCACTTTCTATCCCACACGAGCCTTGGGAAGACATTTCCATGGATTTCGTGCTTGGATTGCCTCGTTCCAAAAGGGGGCGTGATTCTATTTTTGTGGTGGTCGATCGGTTCTCTAAAATGACGCATTTCATTGCTTGCCATAAGACCGACAATGCCGCCCATGTGGCTGATTTATTTTTCAATGAAGTAGTGCGGCTTCATGGCGTCCCTAAGACCATTGTGTCCGATCGGGATGCCAAATTTCTGAGTCACTTTTGGAAAACTTTGTGGGCTAAAATGGGCACTAAGTTATTATTTTCCACTTCATGTCACCCCCAAACGGATGGACAAACTAAGGTTGTGAATCGTACTTTAGGTGCTTTGCTTCGTTCTTTGTTGCGAGCTAACTTGCGCAAGTGGGAGGAATGTTTAGCTTTCATTGAATTCGCATACAACCGTTCAGTCCATTCAGCCACAAAGAAGTCTCCCTTTGAAGTTGTTTATGGCAAGAACCCCACCACTCCTTTAGATCTTGTCCCACGCACCATCAAAGACAAAGAGAGTGTGGATGGAGCTACACAAGCTGAGAAGATCAAAGCCCTTCATGAAGCTACTCGTGAGCAAATTGAGAAAAGAACGTCTCAATATGTTAAGAACGCCAATAAGGGGCGTAAGGAGCTGATTCTAGAGCCTGGGGATCTTGTTTGGGTACACCTTCGCAAAGATCGATTTCCTACTCTCCGTGACTCCAAATTAAAACCTAGAGGCGATGGTCCTTTTCAAGTGCTTGAGCGAATCAACAACAATGCATATCGCCTTGAATTGCCTAGTGAGTATGTTGTGCATGATGTTTTTAATGTTTCGGATTTATCTCCATTTGTTTCAGGTGAAGGTGCTTCCGACGATGAAGATTCGAGGTCGAATCCTTTTCAAGGGGGAGGGGATGATGTGTCCCAACCTAGGCCACATCATGATTTGACGCCGATGCCACCTCTTCTTGGACCCATTACAAGAAGCCGTGCTAGACTCCTCAAGGACCACCTCCAAGCTGGATTAGCCACCATGGCTGCGCCACCAAGCCACCAAGAGACCATGATCACATTGCTTCTAGTTGATGGCTCGCTTGGTGCATTGAATGCATTTAAGGACCCCTTCCAAGTGGCTCCATTACTCAGCCATAATCAAAGTTCATCTTCCATTAATGCAAGCAGCCAAGAAAGTGATCAAAACTCTTCATAAATCAGCCATCTCTTCGCCTACTCCACTCAAGTGAAGACTCTTCAATTTTCCCTCTTAATGGCCGAATTTAGGAGCCTTTTTGGCTGGAATTTCGTGGCTTATATTAGGCTATAGTTCCTTTGTATTTTCAGATTATCTTTTGATTAAAACTCTAGAACTAAAGTCGAGTATTTGGCTTGCAATTGCTTGGGGCGTCCAACCAAGTAACCTCTCTCCTTTGTGTGTTTATCAAAGGATTGGCCAGATTCGCTGGGTGTGTTTATCCCATCCGAATTTGCCTTTGTTTGGTTTTTGTTTGGTGAGTTTATCCACACAAACATCAAACACTTATCCTATCAATAAAACTACAAAAAGTCAGTTTGTTTTATCTTTGAATTTGCGGGATTCTACAACCAACTTCACTTGTTCGAACTTGGGGCAATCAAAGGAGTCAATTCTATCTTCACATCCACTCATTCGAACCAGTTGCAAGGCGATCCAAGTCGGGACTCATCAGTTGAAAGTGGCTTAAAACTAGCTGGGGTAGATCACTTTTTCTTTTTTGAATTTTTTTTGAATTTATGCACAATCTACTCTGTGCTAGAATTGAGAAATAAGCAAAGCAATGCAACAATTGAATGCAAGGGAAAAAACGAAACTAATCTGATTTTTTTTAACTAAGTGACTTTATACTACCAATGAAACCAACTAGAAGCCAAATTAACAAAGAAGAATAAGGGCTAGGTCGAATTTGATGGATGCAATAGCAAAAATCAGCAAATATCAACAAGCAATATGAATCTCTATTGATCATGCAACATGCAATAAAAACTGATAAAAATTGTAGGAAGACAATTGCTAATCTATATTGCAACCAAACTCAACCAATTCAACCAAAAGCATGCAACAAATCCCTTAAAATCTCCTAGATGGTTAATTGCTTGGAGGGCAAGTAATTCAAGGGAATTAGGGTTTGGGGAATGCTTGGCTGGATTAGGGTTCGAAGGTTTAGGGTTCGACTCTAGGGTTTGGGAAGGGTAGGGTTCGGTCCTAGGATTTACGAACTAGGGTTAGGGTTAGGGTTGGTTTTTTTTCTCGCAAAAGCTAGGGTTAGGGTTTACGAGAGGGTAGGTGGGCGATTTAGGGTTTGGCTGGTTCGAATTGAATGGGGTTGGTGTGGTTAGGCTCGGTTGGTGGTGGGGGGTGGTGCGGTCCAGACGAGCGACACCAGTTTGGGGTGGTGGTGGGTGGTTTGTGGTGGTAGGGTGGCAGAGATGTGGTGGTTGATGGTGAAAAATTCAAGCTTTGGTCTCAAAAATTCAATCTTTGTGGAAAGGTGGGATTTTTGGGATCAAAAACTAAATCAAATCAATTAGAAAACAAATTAAGGAAAGAAACAATTACTTGGCGAGCCGCTAGATTATGATACCACTTGATACGTGATTGCCCCGGAATCCTCCGTAGAAACCTCGTATATGACCCACACGATCCCGAACTTGAATGAAGAGAACGAATCTGAATTCTAGATAAATCAACTCGATAGTTCAATCGGATTGGCTCTAACGCTAAACCCGATTGATTAACTAAGTTTGATCTTTAACAATCAACTTAGAACAATCAAATTGATCACACCACAATTCAGATTGGAGTACAAAAGAGAGAAAATTCGAGATTGTGATGATGATGTCGATCGATCCAATGCAAGCATAACACGAGTTGTTTTTGGCCCAAAGACAAGATAAACCTTTCTTAGGGTTTATCTTATCTCAAGCTCATTTTATTGAATGAAATAACAAGAGTATAAATAGAGAATACAAAAGCCAATCCTTGGAGAACAAGTCATCCAAGTGGCCGGCCCTAATAGATAGATTAGGCCCCTTGTCTTGCTTCCAAAGATATAATAAAATATCTAAAATAATATCTATCTAGATTCCCTTAAATAAAATAAATCATGACTGATTTATTTATTTAAGGAAATATCCTAACAAACTCAAAATATCTCTAACAAACTAAAAATATCTCTAACAACCAAGAGAGAGAAGATCAACCAACTAACATAAGCCTATTGGCTGATTTCTCTACATTATTAAAAATAGAAAACACGCCTATAATTAATATAATAGATAGATATTTTCTCCATTTAGAATGGTCAAGTCAAAGGGTTGACTTTAACCCATATACTAATTTATCTCACCCGATCACCTACTAAATTCAGCCCTAAAGTGAGACAAACTAACACATGTTTCTAAATAAAGAAATGGTGATTTTCTCACCTCTTGAAATTAATCCATGGAATCCGGGATTAATTGATGTCGAATGCACGAGACCCACTTTGGCTTGGTTGGCTCTTCAAGAACAGCTGCCAATCGAACCAAGATTGCTGTTGTGCCTTGAGCAATCTTCTTAGCTCGACTTCTTGTAATTGGTCTGTCAGAAGGCACACGAATCAACTCATCGACGTCGGTTGGAGACATGGCAGGCTTCACTGCATCAGCAAGTATGCAATAAGACAAGCAATGCACATAATCCCTTTATAAGCTCTTAAACACATGCAATCTCTCAATTGACTCTATGCAAGTTAATAAAGCAAAATTAAAGCATGCAAGGACAGAAATATGGTGGGCTAAAGTGACTTTTATTTCGTCACTATTTTTTCTACAAAGTGATTTTTACTTAGCTAATTTTCTAGTAAGCAATCACTAGGGGTGAAAGTGGCTTGAAACTAGATGGGGTAGATCACTTTTCTTTTCTGATTTTTTTTCTTTTTTCTTTTTTTTTTGACTTTATGCACAATCTACTCTTGTGCTAGAATGAAGAAATAAACAAAGCAATGCAATAATGCAAGGGACGAAATTAAAAAGGGTATACACGAACTGATTTTTTTTTATCTAAGTGACTTTAAACTACCAATGAAACCAACTAGAAGCCAAATTAATAAAAGAAGAAAAGGGTAGGTCGAATTGATAGGATGCAATAGCAAAAATCATCAAATATCAACAAGCAATATGAATCTCTATTGATCATGCAACATGCAATAAAAAAATCATAAAAATTATAGGAAGACAATTGCTAATCTATATTGCAATACAACTCAACCAATTCAGCCAATAAACATGCAAAATCCCTTAAAAAATCTCCTAGGTGGGTAATTGCTTGGAGGGTAAGTAATCAACTAAGGCGATTAGGGTTTGTGAGATCTCGGCTGAATTAGGTTTAGGGTTTTCGGTTTTGGCTCTAGGGTTTGGGGAATGGAAGGGTTTCGGTCTAGGGTTGGCCGCCAATTAGGGTTAGGGTTTGGGTTTGGGCGTCAATTAGGGTTAGGGTTTGAGAGGGGGTGGGGTGCGATTCTAGGGTTAGGGTGGTCCGATTTGGACGGGGCTGGTGCGGTTATGATCGTGGAGTGGTGGTGGAGGGTGCGGCTACGGTTAGCAACACCAGGCGATGGTGCGTGGTGGTGGGGTGGCGGAGATGTGGTGGTGGTGGTAAAAATTTAGATTATGGTCTCAAAAATCCTAGCTTTGGGTAAAGGCGGAATTTTTCGGGATCAAGAACTGAATTAAATTAACTAGAAAGCAAATTAAGGAAAGAATAATTTACTTGGCGAGACGCTGGATTATGATACCACTTGATACGTGATTGCCTCGGAATCCTCCTTGATAATCTCGTATATGGGCCCACACAAGTCCCGATCTTGCCAGTAGACAACTTCAATCCTACAAAAGCTCTCAAATTTAGATGACTTGCTGCGCAAGGAATTACGAAACGGAATTGATCAATTGATGAGAAGAACGAGATTTGATAAATTGAAAGACTCAATTTTGATAGTTCAATCAGATTGGCTCTAACGCTAAATCTGATTGATTGACTAGAATGATCTTTAACAATCAATTCTAGAACAATCGCTTATTGAATAGATCAATCAACCAAACTTAATCAAACAAAAGAAGAGATCGAAAAGATGATGATGGTGTTCGACGATGGTGATGATGATGATCGAATGATTGAACTTGCAAGCACACAAAACTCGTTATTTTTGGAGCCCAAAGACAAGATAAACCTTTCTTAGGGTTTATCTTATCTCAATCTGATTTTCATTAATGAAAGATAAGAGTTTAAACAGTAGAATACAAAGCTATTACTTGGGGAGCAAGGAGAAGAGGTGGCCGACCCTATAGAGGGTATTTTGGTCTCCTTGTCTTGCTTCCCAAGATATAATAAAATATCTAATTAAATCTATCTAGATTCCCTTAAATAAAATAATTCATGGCTGATTTATTTATTTAAGGAAAATATCCTAACAACTATAAAATATCCAAAACAAACTAAAAATATCTCTAACAACCAAGAGAGAGAATATCAACCAACTAACATAAGCCTATTGATTGATTCTCTACATTATTAAAATAGAAAACACGCCTATATTAAATATAATAGAGATATTTTCTCTACTTAGAATGGTCAAGTCAAAGAGTTGACTTTGACCCATATACCAATTTATCTCACCCGGTCACTTACTAAATTCAGCTCTAAAGTGAGACAAACTAACATATGTTTCTAAATAAAGAAATGATGGATTTTCGGCCCTCTTGAGTTAGTCCATGGAATCCGGGCTCAACTGATGTCGAATGCACGAGACCCACTTTGTCTTGCTAGGCTCTTCAAGAACCACTGCTAATCGAACCAAGATTGTTGTTGTGCCTTGAGCAATCTTCTTAGCCCTGCTCCTTGTAATTGGTCCGTCAAAAGGCACTCGAATCAACTCATCGACGTCGGTTGGAGACATGTGATACGTGATTGCCTCGGATGACTCCTTAGAAACCTCGTATATAACCCACACAAGTCCCGATCTTGCCTTGTAATGATTATTCCAACCTGAATTTGCAATCAATGTGAGAAATCGTAAACTGATTTGAATGAATCCGAAGGAACCGAATTTGATAGATTGAAAGACTCAATTTTGATAGTTCAATCAGATTGGCTCTAACGCTAAATCTGATTGATTAACTAGAACGATCTTTAACAATCAATTCTAGAACAATCTCTATTGAATAAATCAATGGATCAAACTTAAACAAACACAATTGAATTTCGGATGAAGAGAGAGAAGTCGGATTGATGATGATGTTGATCTCGAACACTTGCAAGCATAGACACGAGTTTTTTAGCCCAAGGACGAGATAAACCTTTCTTAGGGTTTATCTCATCTCAAGCTGATTTTATTGAATGAAATAACAAGAGTATAAATAGAGAATACAAAGCTATTACTTGGGGAGCAAGGAGGAGCATATGGTCGGCCCTAACAAGATAGAATAAGCCTCCTTGTCTTGCTTCTCAAGATATAATAAAATATCTATAATAATATCTATCTAGATCCCCTTAATTAAATAAATCATGGCTGATTTATTTATTTAAGGAAATATCCTAACAAACTCAAAATATCTCTAACAAACTAAAAATATCTCTAACAACCAGGAGAGAGAAGATCAACCAACGAACATAAGCCTATTGGCTGATTTCTCTACATTATTAAATTCAAATAACACGCCTATAATAAAATAATAGTAGATATTTTCTTTACTTAGAATGGTCAAGTCAAAGAGTTGACTTTGACCCATGTACCAATTTATCTCACCCGGTCACCTACTAAAATCAGCCCTAAAGTGAGACAAACTAATACATGTTTCTAAATAAGGAAATAGGTAAATTTCGGCCCTCTTAAATCAATCCATGGAATCCGGGCTCAATTGATGTCGAATGCACGAGACCCACTTAGGCTTGGTTGGCTCTTCAAGAACAGCTGCCAATCGAACCAAGATTGTTGTTGTGCCTTGATCAATCTTCTTAGCTCGACTTCTTGTAATTGGTCCGTCAGAAGGCACCCGAATCAACTCATCGACGTCGGTTGGAGACATGGCAGGCTTTACTGCATCATTCTCCTCCACTTGAGCTCGAATCGTCTCTGATTCGACGTCGGAATCAAAATCTGGCACATAAAGAGATAAATCAGCTACATTAAAAGTCGGATGGACACCATACTCACCAGGCATGTCAACATGATATACATTAGGGCCGATTCTTCTGATGATACGAAATGGTCCATCTCCTCTCTGATCTAACTTGTTCTTCCTTTGATTTGGGAACCTTTCCTTCCTTAGATGCACCCAAACAAGATCTCCTTCTTCAAAGATAACCTGTTTCCGACCCTTATCAGCATGGGCCTTGTACTTCATGGATTTCCTCTCCAAGTGCATATTTTTCCTCTCATGTAGCTTCTTCACAAACTCAGCCCGCTTGTCAGCTTCAAAACTTTCTTTTCCCTTGTATGGCTGAGGCGTCAAATCCACCAGAGTCCTCGGATTCAGCCCATAAACAACCTCAAAAGGGGTCATTTTTGTAGCTGAATGGATTGACCTGTTATAAGCAAACTCCACAAAAGGCAAAATATCTTCTCAACGTTTGAGGTTAGCTTTAAGCATAGTTCTAAGTAAAACCCCTAACGTTCTATTAGTAACTTCAGTTTGCCCATCAGTTTGTGGATAACATGAGGTAGAAAATAGCAATTTAGTTCCCAATTTAGACCACGGACTTTTCCAAAAATAACTCAAAAACTTAGCATCACGATCTGAAACAATAGAACAAGGAATGCCATGCAATCTAACAATTTCTCTAAAGAACAAATCAGCAACATGCACAACATCATCAGTCGTGTGACAAGAAATAAAATGAGCCATTTTGGAAAAACGGTCTACCACTACAAAGATAGAATCTCTACCTGATGAGGGGCCATCCGTCAAGCCACCACCGAGCACGCCCATCCTCTTTGATGGTCCAATGACAAGGGCGCGAGCCAAGAAGCTTCAAAGGGACTTGTTTGCATTTGTGGCGTACCATGGAGACAAGGTTGCCAAGAATGCCCCTGAGAAAAAGCCATTATTCATGAGCAGCCTCGTCGCCAAGGATTCAAGCCACGAAGTGCCAGATTGAGGCACCGGCGCAGCGGTGCCTAGGCTGGGCACAAGCGCGCGCGCCAGCGGCGCCCCGCACATGTGTGCGTTGCTTGGGCTTGTTAGGCCATTTTGGGCCGCCCTCTTTAATTGTTTTACTTAGACTTTTTCTAGCTATTTTCTGATTATTAGGAAGACATATAAATAGCTTCTAGTGGTTATTATTTCAGATAGAAACCTTTATCATAAAACTGAGTGTTTTCTCTCCATAGTGAGAATCGAAGACTTGTTCTTCAAAGTATTGCAATTTCAGCTTGGTTTGTCTTGTTTGCATCAATTATCGATCATAGTTGGTGTGCTAGTCGAATACGAGCATCTTCTTCGTGCTTTCAAGGCTGGATCCTTGATTGTGTGAAGTCGTACAAGGTTGGTCACTTGATCATTCAATCTGGTTCTCGTTTTCAAAGCAACGAGGGTCTTTTTGTTGTTTCATTTGGTTGATCTCATTTTCCCTATCGTTTTCATTTGAGTCTCATTATTTCCTTTCCATTTTCAGTTTGTCGAGTCCTTTTGTTGCATTTCTAATCGTTTGCTTGTTTCCCTTTGTTTGCTGAGTCGTTGATTGTCGAAGATCGGGCCAATCACGGTTAACCCCGTATCAAATTGGTATCAGAGCCGTGTTTCCGACATTCAACTCGTTCACCATTGGAGTCCTCCATCAAAAACACCAAAAAAAAAAAGAGTCCTTCGAAGTCAGGTTTGGTTAATCCTATCTCGTTTATCATTCTCGAGAAATCACTAACCGGTTTGTTGCCTGACGTGTAGTGGTTTGTTGCCTGAGCCACCTATTCAGCCACCCTACGCCCACCACCACCACCAAAAACGTCCACCACCTTCATATTACCACCAGCCACGAATTTATTTAATTAAAGGGTCATTTCTTTTAATTAAATTCAAATTCAAACCCATCCTACCCAACCTCCTACATTCAAGGGATACTATTTCAAAGCTGAAACAAACTTATCCCAGCTCCACAAATCAATTCCCACGCCTCCTATTTCTTAGGAATACCATTCAAATTCGAAATTCAACCACAACCACCCTATTCTTCCTCCACATTTTCAGCTTCGACCTTATCCCCACGCCCCCCATTCAAATTCAAACGCCATTGCATATTTTAGTCTTGCATTTTATTTCATTTGCATTTTGTAATAGCATTTTATTTATTGCAATTAATTTCTGATTATTTCTGATATATAAAAAAAAAAAAGTAAAAAAAAAAAAAAAAAAAAAGATCGAAAATCAAAAAAAAATAAAAATAAAAAAAATCAGAAATCAGAATTTCATTTCTATTATTCATATCATAGTGTTGCATCTTATTCATCTTGTGTATATTGCATAGTTTTCATCTCTCTTCTCTTCTCATCTCTTGGGCGACATTGAAGAATACCATACCTCCACAAAAGAGCCACCTTTTGTCCTACAAACCACACATTAAGGTGACATACTTGGTGTAGGTACTCGAGGCGAGAGAAAGCTTAACCAAGGTCTGATTTCTTTCTTTGTTTGAGTCCTTTCACCTCGTTGCTATTTCTTCAAACATTTCTGTCCATCCTCTAACGTCCATTTCTTCATTCTTCTTCTTCGATCTTGTGTCTAAACTTGATTTTGTGAGTTGAAGCTACCACTGACTTTTGAACTTGAGTTTTGATTCTTTCAAGGCAGATTGAAACAACGAGCATTATTGCAATACACGAGGGAGAGTGTGAGCGAAACACTTTGCGAGGCTGTTTTGGATTACACTAACCTAACGAGTTTGCTTGAGTTTGTTGTTTTATTGTTGTCTTAGGATCATGACGGACAGTAGCACCGAGAACTTGCCCAAGAGCCCAGAACCAGTCCATCCTGAGGTGTTTAAGTTGTTGACCTCACTCAACAGCAACATTGCACGCCTCAACACTAGGATGTCGGCGTTGGAGACACGAGCACTTGCGTTGCCAGCCACCGGTGTGACGCTAGGCGTCGATGCCACGGTACACGCCCAAGCTGAGGGCGATGGCCAAGACCAAGACGGCCCCAACACTAACAACCAGCACCATGGTGACCCATTCAGGGCGTCCACATCACAACAACAAGGTTTTCAAAACCAAAACAGGGAAGTGTCTCATAACTCTAATCCATTGCGTAATTCCTCGGGCAATCTTCCTAGAAGAGTGCCTATTGGTCCCCAGCTCACTCCCCTTCGGGAAGAGCATAATCGTGCTAATAGTTTTCAAGGATTTCAGGGCCAACGAGGATCGCCAAGTGATATGGATCTTTATGATGATGAGTATGATGGCGAGGAGGAGGATAATTGGGAGCGGTTCTCAAGAAGGGGAGGTAGGGAGCGCCGTGATGATAGGCGTCCAAGGAGACCTCGTGAACCGGAACAAGATGGTGTCGGGAAGGTCAAGGTGAAAATACCCTCATTTGAGGGCCGGTGTGATCCCGACGTTTACATGGAGTGGGAGACGAAGATTGAGCATGTGTGGAGCTGCCACAATTTTCCCGAGACCAAGAAGGTGCAACTCGCCGTCCTTGAGTTCTCCGGTTATGCCCTCATATGGTGGGATAACTTGGTGAAAGAGAGGAGGCGCAACCTGGACGCACCGATTTCCAGCTGGGAGCAAATGAAGGCGTTGATGAGGGGTCGCTTCATACCTCAACACTACGCCCGGGAGCTAAGACAGCGGCTGGAGAGTCTCAAGCAAGGGTCGATGAGTGTCGAGGAAGCTTACAACGCCATGCAAGTGGCGATGGTGAGAGCTAACGTGGTTGAGGACAACGAAGCCACGATGGCCAGGTTCCTTCGTATTCTCCATCCTTCTTTATCTAATGAAGTTGACCTTTATCCCTACTCTACTATGACTGACCTTTTGCACTTAGCTACCAAAGTGGAGAGGAAATTCAGGTTTAGGAACCCAGGAGGACGAGGCGCGCCCAGCCAGCCAAGTAATTGGAGGAGCCAAAGCCGAGGGGCACAAGCTGGCCAAGGGAGGGAATCCATGCCTTACAAGGAGAAGGGGAGCGCAGCTGGCGCCCAAGGAGAACAAGGAGGACGAAGCAAGACCCCATGGAGCAATTCATCATCCAACAACAAGGGCAATTCAAAGGGAGCTTCCACAGCCCCTAAGGGGAGTAATTCTAACACCTCTTCTAGAGCTAGGGACATAGTGTGCTTTAAATGTCAAGGAAGAGGTCATTACATGAAAGATTGTCCTAACTCTAAAACTCTTTTGATTAACCATCTAGGAGAGTATGAATCTGAAGTTGATGATGATAATGAGAATGCTTGTGCTAATGATGAATCTGATTTGCATGATAATAATGTTAATGACGACGAGAATGAGGTAGAATATGAGTCTGGGGAGTCTTTGATTGCTAGGAGAACATTGCATGCTAAACCTGCCCCATGTGAAGATAATCAAAGGGAAAATCTATTTCATAGTCGTTGTTTAATACAAGGCAAGGTGTGCAATTTAATCATTGATAGCGGTAGTTGTTGTAACATAGCTAGCATGGAAATGGTACAAAAACTGCAGCTTCCTATTTTTCATCACCCTAGGCCTTACAAATTGCATTGGATGAATGATAGTGGAGAATTGAGAGTGAATCAGCAAACGCATGTTACTATTAAGCTTGGACATTATGAAGATCATATTTTATGCGATGTAGTTCCTATGCAGGCTTGTCACATCTTACTCGGACGTCCATGGCAATTCGATCGGAAGGTGACGCATGACGGGTTCACCAACCGCCACTCCTTTGTGCATAAGGGCCAGAACGTCGTACTCAAGCCCATGACGCCCACCCAAGTGGCCGAGGCTTTCGACAAAGGCAAGGTAAGCAAGGTAAGTGGTGATGGTGAGGGGGAGAATGGGAAGAAGGGGAAAGCTCGGGGTAAGACGAGCCAAACCGACAGCCCTACACCCTCCTCCGTCCTATTAGCTTCCAAGAGGGAGTTAGTGGACGATTACTTGGACGGGGAAACAACGCTTATACTCTTGTGCAAGGAGCTGAGCTTGTTAAGTGAAGAGCTTCGTGCCTCACTGCCCCCGCCCATTTTGGGGCTCATCGAGGAGTACAAGGACGTATTCCCCGAAGAGATACCGGCTGGCCTACCCCCAATTAGAGGAATCGAGCATCAGATTGATCTCATTCCCGGGGCGTCTTTGCCAAATCGGCCAGCCTACCGTATGAACCCCATGGAGACCAAAGAGGTCCAATCCCAAGTCCAAGAGCTCTTGGATAAGGGATACATAAGGGAGAGTTTAAGCCCCTGTGTTGTACCGGTATTGTTAGTGCCTAAGAAAGACAACACATGGCGAATGTGTGTCGATTGTAGGGCAATTAACAATATAACGGTGAAGTATAGGCACCCCATTCCTCGTCTTGATGACATGTTGGACGAGCTGCATGGTTCCACTATCTTTTCAAAAATCGATCTTAAAAGTGGGTACCATCAGATTCGTATGAAGGAAGGGGACGAGTGGAAAACAGCCTTCAAGACCAAGTTCGGTCTATATGAATGGCTCGTTATGCCATTCGGGCTTACTAACGCCCCAAGCACTTTCATGAGATTAATGAACCATGTTTTGAGGCATTACATAGGAAAGTTTGTAGTTGTGTATTTTGATGATATCCTAGTGTATAGTAAGTCCTTAGCTGAGCATGAAGATCATTTGCGAAATGTGCTTAACACATTGCGACTAGAGCACTTGTATGCTAACTTAAAAAAATGTGAATTGTGCACTACTTCCGTTACTTTCCTTGGTTTTGTAGTGAATGAAAATGGGCTGCAAGTCGATGAGGCTAAGGTGAAGGCGATCCAGGATTGGCCTACGCCTACATCAATCGGCCAAGTGAGAAGTTTTCATGGACTGGCCAGCTTCTACCGGCGGTTTGTGAGGGACTTTAGCACTATTGCCGCGCCATTAACCGAGATAACCAAGAAGAGGAGCGAGTTCAAGTGGGGAAAGGAGCAAGAGAGGGCATTCCAGGCCCTAAAGGACAGATTGACGCACGCCCCATTGTTGGTGCTGCCAGACTTCACAAGGCCTTTCGAGGTGGAGTGCGATGCTAGCGGCATTGGTATTGGAGGTGTACTCATGCAAGAAGGTAAACCTGTAGCCTTCTTTTCTGAAAAGCTTAAAGGTGTATGTTTAAATTACTCGACTTATGATAAAGAATTGTATGCATTGTTTCGAGTGTTGAAAACATGGCAACATTACCTATGGCCTAAAGAATTTGTACTTAAAACTGACCATGAATCTCTAAAACATTTTAAGAGCCAAGATAAACTTGATAGAAGACATGGTAGATGGATGGAATTCATTGAAACATTTCCATATGTTATTAAGTATAAAAAGGGCAAAGATAATGTTGTGGCTGATGCTTTGTCTAGGTGCCACACCTTGTTGACCACATTAGATTCTAGGGTGCTTGGATTTGTATATATTAAGGATCTTTATGTGGATGATGCTGATTTTGGGGCTACTTATAAAGCATGTCATGAAAAGGGGTCGTTTGAGTCTTATTATGTGCATGATGGATTTCTGTTTCGTATGGATAAAGTTTGTATTCCTAGATGTTCATTGAGATTGCTACTTGTTGATGAAGCCCATAAGGGTGGATTAATGGGTCATTTTGGTAGGGATAAGACTTATCATATGCTGCGTGCACATTTTTATTGGCCTCATATGCTTAGAGATGTAGAACATGCTATTAAAAGATGCATTGGTTGTTTAAAAGCTAAGTCTAAATTGAAACCTCATGGCTTATATACGCCCCTGCCCATACCTTCAGCCCCTTGGGAAGACATATCCATGGACTTTATAGTGGGCTTACCTAGGACTAAGAGGGGGAGAGACTCTATTTTTGTGGTTGTAGACAGATTCTCTAAGATGGCTCACTTCATAGCTTGTCACAAAACCGACGACGCCACTAATGTAGCTTCTTTGTTCTTTAGGGAAATTGTTAGGCTGCATGGTGTGCCGAAAACCATAGTTAGTGATAGGGATGTGAAGTTTCTTAGTCACTTTTGGAGAACTCTTTGGGGTAAGTTGGGTACTAGGCTGTTATTCTCTACATCTAGCCACCCACAAACCGACGGCCAAACCGAGGTCACCAATAGGACTTTAACCACCATCCTTAGAGCCATTATTAGGAAGAACCTGAAATCTTGGGAAGAAATGCTGCCTCATGTGGAATTTGCATACAATAGGACAATGCATTCATCTACTATGCTTACTCCATTTGAGTGCGTTTATGGTACTAACCCCCTAACTCCTTTAGATCTTACCCCATTTCCAATGAGGGAAAAAGAAAGCTTTGATGCAGGAAAACAGGTTGAGTTCATTAAGGAGTTACATGAGAGGACAAGGATCAAGCTGGAACAAAGGGCCGAGTATAATGCCAACCGAGCTAACAAGGGACGGCGCAAGGTTATTTTCCAGCCCGGCGATCTAGTATGGGTGCATTTGAGGAAGGAGAGGTTCCCCGAGCAACGAAAGTCCAAACTGTCACCACGTGGAGATGGGCCTTTCAAGGTGCTTCAACGCATTGGTGATAACGCATACAAGCTGGAGTTGCCCGGAGAGTACGGCGTGAGTGCTACATTCAACGTGGCTGATCTAACTCCTTATCTTGCTGTGGATGAAGACCTTGATTCGAGGTCGAATCCTTTTCAAGAAGGGGAGGATGATGAGGGGCCATCCGTCAAGCCACCACCGAGCACGCCCATCCTCTTTGATGGTCCAATGACAAGGGCGCGAGCCAAGAAGCTTCAAAGGGACTTGTTTGCATTTGTGGCGTACCATGGAGACAAGGAAGCCAAGAATGCCCCTGAGAAAAAGCCATTATTCATGAGCAGCCTCGTCGCCAAGGATTCAAGCCACGAAGTGCCAGATTGAGGCACCGGCGCAGCGGTGCCTAGGCTGGGCACAAGCGCGCGCGCCAGCGGCGCCCCGCACATGTGTGCGTTGCTTGGGCTTGTTAGGCCATTTTGGGCCGCCCTCTTTAATTGTTTTACTTAGACTTTTTCTAGCTATTTTCTGATTATTAGGAAGACATATAAATAGCTTGTAGTGGTTATTATTTCAGATTAGAAACCTTTATCATAAAACTGAGTGTTTTCTCTCCATAGTGAGAATCGAAGACTTGTTCTTCAAAGTATTGCAATTTCAGCTTGGTTTGTCTTGTTTGCATCAATTATCGATCATAGTTGGTGTGCTAGTCGAATACGAGCATCTTCTTCGTGCTTTCAAGGCTGGATCCTTGATTGTGTGAAGTCGTACAAGGTTGGTCACTTGATCATTCAATCTGGTTCTCGTTTTCAAAGCAACGAGGGTCTTTTTGTTGTTTCATTTGGTTGATCTCATTTTCCCTATCGTTTTCATTTGAGTCTCATTATTTCCTTTCCATTTTCAGTTTGTCGAGTCCTTTTGTTGCATTTCTAATCGTTTGCTTGTTTCCCTTTGTTTGCTGAGTCGTTGATTGTCGAAGATCGGGCCAATCACGGTTAACCCCGTATCACTACCCTTCCTAGTTCTAGGCAATCCTACAATGAAATCCATAGAAATGTCCTCCCAAGGTGAACTAGGAATAGGCAAAGGCTGGTACAAACCATGGGGATTAAGTCTAGACTTAGCTTTAGCACAAACAACACAACTCTTGACAAATCTAAGCACATAGTTACTCATTTTAGGCCAAAAGTAGTGTTCTTTTAATCCTTCTAAGGTCTTTTCTAAACCCCTATGTCCTCTTGATTCATGAACCTCTTTAGTTTGAAGCCTACATATACTAGATGAAGGAATGCACAATTTACCAGCTTTAAACAAGTATCCATCATCAATAAAGTAGGTATCTATTTCTCCACTAGACATGCAATTCTTATAAATTTCAGCAAAGTGAGGATCACTAGCATACAATTCCTTAATCATTGCAAATCCAAGGATCTTAACATCACATTGGTTCAAGAGAACATACCTGCGAGAAAGAGCGTCAGCTACCACATTCTCTTTGCCTTTCTTATGCTTTACAACATAAGGAAAGATCTCCATAAATTCAACCCATCTTGCATGTCGCCTGCTGAGTCTGGATTGGCCTTTCAAATACTTCAAGGCCTCATGATCAGAATGGATTACAAACTCTTTAGGCCACAAATAATGAGACCAAGTTTTCAAAACCCTAATTAAAGCATACAACTCTTTATCATAAGTAGGGTAATTCAACTCAGCCCCACTAAGCTTGTCACTAAAATAAGCTATGGGTTTCTTGTCTTGCAAGAGCACGCCTCCTATGCCATGTCCAAAAGCGTCCACCTCTATCTCGAATGCCTTGGAGAAGTCAGGGATTTGGAGCACTGGGGCGTGGCATAATCTGTCCTTCAAGGTGTTGAAGGCGTTCTCTTGTTGCTCTCTCCATTTGAATGTTGAATCCTTCTTTGTAAGCTCATGGAGAGGGGCTGCAATTGTGCTAAAATCACGCACAAATCTCCTGTAGAAGCCAGCCAAGCCGAGAAAAGAGCGCACCATGGTTGGTGTAGTCGACTGGGGCCACTCCTTGATTGCCTTGATCTTGTCTTCATCTACCTTCAATCCATCTTTAGATACAACAAAACCAAGAAAAATGGTAGACTCCGAGCAAAAAGAACACTTTTTCAAGTTAACATAAAGCTTTTCTAACCTTAAAGTGTCCAAAACAGCCCTAAGATGGTCTACATGTTCATGCAAGATTTTGCTATAGACTAAGATATCATCAAAGTAGACTACAACAAATTTACCTAAGTATCTTCTTAGAACATGGTTCATAAGCCTTATAAAAGTACTAGGTGCATTAGTTAATCCAAAAGGCATTACTAACCATTCATATAAACCATACTTAGTTTTAAAAGCAGTTTTCCATTCATCCCCTTCCCTCATCCCAATTTGATGGTGCCCACTTCTTAAATCAATCTTAGAAAAGAAATTAGCACCATGCAATTCATCAAGCATATCATCTAATCTAGGAATGGGACGACGGTACTTAACTGTTATTTGGTTGATCACCTTGCAATCAACACACATTCTCCATGTGCCATCCTTCTTTGGCACCAAAATCACCGGAACCGCGCATGGGTTGAGGGATTCACGCACATAGCCTTTGTCCATGAGATCTTGCACTTGTCTTTGAAGCTCAGCGGTCTCCTCTGGACTTGCTCTATAGGCTGCACGGTTTGGTAAAGAAGCGCCGGGTACCAAATCAATTTGATGCTCAATGCCTCTAATTGGTGGAAGGCCTTGTGGCAACTTTCAGGCATCACATCTTCAAATTCCTGTAATAGAGCTTGAATACACTTTGGAAGATGTGAAATATCTTGACTAATAATAAGTATGTCTTTCCTCATAAGAAGTAAGCAAAAAGAGTTAGGGAAAGAAATACTAGACTGAGTAACTAGAGAGCGCTTTTCTACACTGCCTTTTAAGCCAGTTTTTGGCTCTTTCTGTAGGCGTTCTTTTTCCAGATCTGTAGCTCTCTGAGTCTCTGAATTGCTCCCAAAATTTGAGGGAAAACGCCCAAGTGGTTTGGGAGATAGCCCCGTTTTCATCTCAGATGCACTGCTGGAAGTGTTGCTCGGAACTTTTGACGATTTAGGGACTTTTTCTGGGCGTTTTTCATCCCAATCAGTAGCTCCACTCGTGCTTGATGTTGTCCTAAAATTTGATCCAGAATTCCCGGTGGAGACTGGGAAACGCCGCTAGTCTTTGTTGGTGCGTCGGGCGCCGAGCGCCGGGCCGCTACCTTGGCCGCCGATTCAGCCTCCTCTTTCTCTTCCTTGGTACGCCTAAGTGCCCTAGCTTGGTCTCTGCGTACCTGGTCCTGTAAAACTTGTTGGGGCGACAGTGGTAGAAGAGAAACTCTCCTCCCGTCATAGTTAAACGAATAGGTATTAAGCATGCCATCATATATAACTCTCCTATCGAATAACCATGGTCTACCTAACAAGATATGAGTGCATTCCATGTTTACCACATCACACATGATATCATCCATATAATTGCCTATGGAAACACGGACTAAGCATTGATGAGTAACTAAGTTAGGACCATCAGAATCATTAATACCATTTAGACCATAACTAGTAGCCCTAGGTTGGGTTTTTAATTGCAAGTGATCAACTACCTTAGCATTAATAATGTTACAACAGCTACCACTATCAATTATCATGCATAACACTTGATTCTTTACTGTACACCTAGTATGAAAAATATTTTCCCTTTGATCTAGCCTAGGTGTTTCTTGTAAAGTAAGAGTACGCATGGTTACCGAAGTTAGAGGCTGTTCGGTGCAATCTGGTTCAATGGCCTCCACGTCCTCCTCTTCTTGTCCATTGCTCTCCTCCTCCACTTGATTTGGAGGTATATCTTCATCACTCACATAGCCTCCATTTGTGGTGAGTAGCACTTGTTTCTGATTTGGACAATCCTTGGCATAATGACCTCTTCCTTGACATTTATAGCACACTAGATCTCGTGCTCTTGGCTGATTTGGAGGTCCATTGTTGGGACGTCTTTGGCCTTGAAAACCTGCTGGTTTAGGTGAGCTAGAAGCTCCCTTTTGCTGCATAGAAGGGTTAGAAGAATAAGAATTGGAATTTGAACTAGGATTAGAAACATACCTTTTTGGTGCATTCCAAGCTTCCTTCTTCTTCCTTTGTTGTTTCTCATAAAGTAGTTGGGCTGAATGTACTAAGGCATTGAGATCCTTGATTTGTTGAATCTCCAATGTGTCTTTAATGCTTTGATTCAGTCCAGCCATGAATTGGGTCCTTAGAGACCGTTGGGAATGATGAATTCCCGCTTTGAAGCTCAAATCCTCTAGCTCATTGAAGTACTCAGTTGGAGACTTGGTACCTTGTTTGCATGTGGCAACTTTCAATCTCATGTGCTCGGTATGCTCTTCAGGCACATATTTCTTCCTCATTACAAACTTCAGCTGGCCCCAAGTTTCTATTGGTGGTAAGGCCTTTCTAATTCGATCCTCCTTCATTCTTAACCACCAATTTCTAGCGGTCCCAACAAAGTGGATAACAACAACATCAACTTTCTCCCATTCTTCATAGCCCATGTGATCTAGAATGAAGTTTGTAGCTTGCTCCCACTGTAGATACTTCTCTGGATTGAGCTCTCCACTGAATGACTCTATTTTGATCTTTATATCACGCTTACCAATCTGATTGACGGTTTGGTTAGCGGTGTTGTTGTTGTTCGGCCTTTGTACTCCATAAGCTGGTGGAATATCCTCTACAACCTCAGCTTGGTTGTAGAAATCATCAAGGGGAGGATGCCATGGGCGCCTTTCTTCCCCGGTGTAGCCATAAGTCACATCATCATAAGGATTGTTGTAATGTTGTTGTTGATGATGAGTGGTTTGAGGATACCGGTTTGCTGGTTGATTATAGAATTGTTGATGAGTAACCGGTGGAGTCCTCGTCCCAAAGTCTCGTCCTCTGCCTCGGCCTGCCGTGGGGAAATAATGAGCCGGGGGATCTTGATCTTTGTAGCTAGCAAGCACATCATGCTCTTCATCAACTGCTTGTTGCTTGCCTTTGTCGCCAATTGAGGCTTGATTTGGGTCACTTGTAAGCTCTATTGCAGGGGCAACCTTATGACTTCCTTGAGATGACTCAATCAAAGTGGCAAGTTGCTCCTCTAGACGCCACAATTGTGGAGTCAATGCAGCCGTGGCCAACTCTACAGCTTGAGCTTGACCATCTCGTACACTATCACTAATAGACAACCTGATGAAATCGATTGCCTCTTTAGAAAGGTTCAGTTCAGCCGAGTTAGGCTCATTCGGGATCACCATTGTTCCTGAAACAAGCAAGAAGGTAGAAAGAGTAGTGTGTTCTAAAGCAAATCACAACAAGCAATACCACACCTTGATCAAGCCAAAACTTGCCTCAAAGCAATCCAATCAACTTAATTCAGTTTTTGGGTTGAATTGAGGGAGTAAATGGGTAGATATGGAATACTAATGATAAATAAAGGAAATATGCAGCTTAAGCAAATGACAAGTATGCAATAAGACAAGCAATGCAAATAATCCCTCTATGAGCTTTAAAACACATGCAATCTCTCAATTGACTCTATGCAAGTTAATAAAGCCAAATTAAGCATGCAAGGACAGAAATATGGTAGGCTAAAAGTGACTTTTTTGTTTTGTCACTATTTTTCTTCAAAGTGATTTCTACTTAACTATTTTTAAGCAAGCAGTCACTAGGGTTGAAAGTGGCTTAAAACTAGTTGGGGTAGATTACTTTTGCTTTTCTGATTTTTTTTTTAATTTATGCACAAACTACTCTTGTGTTAGAATTGAGAAACAAGCAAAGTAATGCAACAATTGAATGCAAGGGCAAAAACGAAAACAACTAGGCTGATTTTTTTTATCTAAGTGACTTTACACTACCAATGAAACCAACTAGAAGCCAAATTAACAACGAAGAAAAGGAGTAAGGTCGAATATGTGGAATGCAATGACAAAAATCAGCAAATATCAACAATGCAATATGAATCTCTATTGATCATGCAACATGCAATAAAAACTCATAAAAATTGTAGGAAGACACTTACTAATCTATATTGCAACCAAACTCAACCAATTCAACCAAAAGCATGCAACAAATCCCTTAAAATCTCCTAGATGGGTTATTACTTGGGGGGCAAGCAACAACAAGGAGGGTTAGGGTTTGGTGAAGGTTCGGCTGAGGTCTAGGGTTAGGGTTTGTGGTTCGGTTCTAGGGTTTAGTGGCTGGTAGGGCTTCGAACTAGGGTTACCAGCGAGTCAAGTAGTTAAGAGCGGAATTTTCTTCATAGTTATAGTCACTATTTCCTCCCTTCTTTTATCTTTCCTTAGGAAATGAAATAAGAAAGAGTTAGCTTACGTCCTTTCAGCCAGGAATGCGAGCGAAATAAACGAATGGAAGACTTTCAACGAGTAGTTGAGGAGTTTGACTCTAAACGAGTAGTTGAGTAGTTTGACTCTCTCTTTTTAGCGGTGTGACTTTCGGAGCGTAGTAAGGGCTAGGGTTTGCGAATTAGGGTTAGAGTTCGAATGGTCTAGCCGCCAATTAGGGTTAGGGTTACGAGGGTGGGGGAAGGCGAATTAGGGTTAGGGTGGTCCGCCTGGGGTGGGGTTGGTGGGGTTAGGTTCGAGTGGTGGTGGGGGGTGGTGCGGCTAAGGTTAGCGACACCAGGTCGTGGTGGTTAGGTGGTGGCGGGGTGGTGGTGTTGGCGGAATTATGTGGTGGTTGGGTGAAAAATTCAGATTATGGTCTTAAAAATTCTAGCTTTGGGTAAAGGTTCGAACTTTAGGATCAAAAACTGAATTAAATCAATTAGAAAGCAAATTAAGGAAAGAAAATTTTACTTGGCGAGACGCTGGATTATGATACCACTTGATACGTGATTGCCTTGGATGACTCCTTAGAAACCTCGTATATGACCCACACAAGTCCCGATCTTGCCTTGTAATGATTATTCCAACCTGAATTTTCAATCAATGTGAGAAATCGTAAACAACAAGTAACCAAACTGATTTGAATGAATCCGAAGGAACCGAATTTGATAGATTGAAAGACTCAATTTTGATAGTTCAATCAGATTGGCTCTAACGCTAAATCTGATTGATTAACTAGAACGATCTTTAACAATCAATTCTAGAACAATCTCTATTGAATAAATCAATGGATCACACTTAAACAAACACAATTGAATTTCGGATGAAGAGAGAGAAGTCGGATTGATGATGATGTTGATCTCGAACACTTGCAAGCATAGACACGAGTTTTTGAGCCCAAGGACGAGATAAACTTTTCTTAGGGTTTATCTCATCTCAAGCTGATTTTATTGAATGAAATAACAAGAGTATAAATAGAGAATACAAAGATATTACTTGGGGAGCAAGGAGGAGCATATGGTCGGCCCTAACAAGATAGAATAAGCCTCCTTGTCTTGCTTCCCAAGATATAATAAAATATCTATAATAATATCTATCTAGATCCCCTTAATTAAATAAATCATGGCTGATTTATTTATTTAAGGAAATATCCTAACAAACTCAAAATATCTCTAACAAACTAAAAATATCTCTAACAACCAGGAAAGAGAAGATCAACCAACTAACATAAGCCTATTGGCTGATTTCTTTACATTATTAAATTCAAACAACACGCCTATAATAAAATAATAGTAGATATTTTCTTTACTTAGAATGGTCAAGTCAAAGGGTTGACTTTGACCCATGTACCAATTTATCTCACCCGGTCACCTACTAAATTCAGCCCTAAAGTGAGACAAACTAATACATGTTTCTAAATAAGGAAATAGGTGAATTTCGGCCCTCTTGAATCAATCCATGGAATCCGGGCTCAATTGATGTCGAATGCACGAGACCCACTTAGGCTTGGTTGGCTCTTCAAGAACAGCTGCCAATCGAACCAAGATTGTTGTTGTGCCTTGAGCAATCTTCTTAGCTCGACTTCTTGTAATTGGTCCGTCAGAAGGCACTCGAATCAACTCATTGACGTCGGTTGGAGACATGGCAGGCTTTACTGCATCAACATGGTAGGCTTCACTGCATCATTGGGAAGCAAGAAAAGGTCTATTTTACCCTCCTTAGGGCCGGCCACATGTCTTGCTTGCTCCCCAAGTAATAGCTTTGTATTCTACTATTTAAACTTTTATTTTTCATTAATAAAAATCAGCTTGAGATGAGATAAACCCAGAGAAGGTTTATCTAGTCCTTGGTGATGAAGGATCATCTAGTCAGCCACCTCCAAGTGCCCCTACACTCTTTGATGGGCCAATCACTAGATCCCGAGCCAAGAAGCTACAAAGTGGAATGCATGCTTTTGTGTGCTACATATGTGCTAAGGAGGCGAGAGAGAGCAAGGATTCCAAGGCCAAGGCTGTATGTGTGTTAAGCGCCGGTGGATCATCGAGCTATGGCTGCAGCGACGCACCCCAGCCCAGCGATGCAGCGACGCGCCTACTCCAGCGCCACGATGCAACGGCGCGCCCTTGAGCGTGCTTGTCCGAGTGCGCGCGCGCCTTCCCTGTCCAAGTCAGCATGTGTTGGTTTTATTTATTGGACTTGTTCTCTTTTGGGCCACTCTCCATATTGGGCCTTTATCTAGCTTAACTTTAATTAGACTTTAATTGGTATTTTTTTTGCAATTGCTAGACATATAAATAGTTTAGGATTGTTATTTTCAGATTTTAGACAACTCAGAATTTGTATTTGCTTTCTCATTGAATAGAGAGAAAACGAGAGCCTTGGCTTTCAACCGTGTGTGTATTGCAGCTTGGTTTGCTTGAATTATGTCAATACTCATCGAAGATTGGTGCCTTTCAACGATCACGAGCCCCCTTCTTGTGCTTCAAGGTCTCGTTCCTTGTTGTGTAAGATTGTACAAGGTTGGTTCTTCGTCCATTCTATTAGGATCTTGGTTGAAATATACACCAAGGGTTTAATAGTTTCTCTCGAAGGGTTATCCTTCTTTTAATCTGCGTCGGTTTCTTTCATTGAGTCTTTATTTCTGTTTGCTTTCCATTACTGCGTCACTTCTCCTTTGTCGAGTCGAGTCCTTCACTTCGAGTCTTAATTCTATTTGTTTCTGACCATTGTTGCATTTATGTTTCTTGTTGAGTTGTGAACGTCGAAGGTCGGGCACCATACGGCTAACCCCGTATCAAATTGGTATTAGAGCTTCGTTGACGACGTTCTTTTCGTTACCACCAAAAAGTGTCTGCAAAAACACCAAAAAGAGTCCTCCGGAGATCAGGTTCGATTAATCTAATCTCTTTGAATTAAACTTGAAAGTACTAAATCGGTTTGTTCTTGTGCAATGATTTGTTTTGCCTAGCCAAACACGTCCTTAGCCCAAGAAAAACCGTCACCCTCGGAAAACCACAACCACCAACGCCCCACCACTTCCACAAAATCCGTCCACCACCATTGTTTAAGTCAGCCACGAAATTTTAATTAAATTAGGAGTATAATCTGATTTAATTAATTCAAGTTCAAAACTCCTAAGTCCATTCCTACATTTAAGGTTGACCAAATCTTCTCCATATCACCAGCCACCAAATCCACGCCCACCTCCTATTCTTAAGGGAGAACCATTCAAACCACTTTGAATTCAAAGTCACGCCTCAACCACCCATCTTTCAACCTATTCCTTCTCCACAATTCTAGGGATTGCGTCCACATTCCCACAATCAGCCACTCTCTATTTTAATTTCTTGCACATTATATTCGCATCTTAGGTTAACATTTTATTCGTCATTTTATTTTTCGAAATTATTTGTATTATTCTGATTATTTCTGGTTAAAAAAACAAAAAAAAAGAAAAAGAAAATCAAAAAAAAGAAGAGAAAGAAAAATAAAAAATCAGATTGTTATTTCTTTTGTTTCATTCATAGTATAGTATTGCATTTCATTTCATTGCATAGTTGTAATTAAATTAGTGCAAGCATATCATCTTCTTCTCTTCTCTTCTACTTCTCTTGAGTTGGACGCCACCATTGGAGTTGATTTCAAGCCTTCCATTTTCGAGCCCTACCCTCACCCAAACAAACCACTCCAAGTTCATACTTGGTTAAGGAAATCAAGGTGAGAACGGCTTAATCGAGGTTTGATCTCTTTCTCTTTTCATCTCCATTCTTAACACACTTGAGTCTTCTTTTCTTGGATGTTTCTTCCCCAACCTTCATCTTCTCGTGTTTTGTTGCCTATTAATCTTTGATTTGAGTTTGATCATTTCAAGCAGATTGAAACAACGAGCTCGATCACACACTGAGAGTGAGTGTGAGTGAAACACTTGAGAGGTTGATTTGGATTAAACTAACTTAACAAGTTTGCATTGTAGTGTATTGTGTTGTTTGTTGCAGAATCATGTCTAACGATAGTGGAGAAGTACGCCACACCCAGAGTCCGGAGCCTATCCATCCCGATGTGTTCAACTTGTTGAACTCACTCAACTAGAACATCTCTCGCCTTAATACAAGGATGGCGGCCTTGGAGTCGTTGGCGACGCCTACGCCAGGCACCGTGCCAAGCGTAGCCCCGAGTGCCGGTCCAGCGGCGCACCAACAAAGCGCAGATGCTGGCCACGAGCAAAGCACCATCAACACGGGCAAACAACCCCAAGTTGATCCTCTTTTGGCGTCCACATCCCAACACCATTGTTTCCAACACCAGAATAGGGAAGATCCTCCTAACTCTGCTCATTTACATAATCCCACGGGAAATTTTGCTCGAAGGGTCCCGATTATTGCTCAGCCCACCCCCCTTCGGGATGGGTTCCCTCGTACTAATGATTATCAAGGATTTCAGGGGCAAGGTAGAGCATCTAGTGACATGGAGACGTTCTTTGATGACTATGATGTCGAGGACGATGATTGGAAGCATTACTCTAGGAGGCCAGGGAGGGAGCGCCGAGATGGTAGAGAAAGGCGCCCTAGAAGGCCAAGGGAGCCGGAGCAAGATGGAGTTGGCAAGATCAAGGTGAAGATCCCTGCCTTTGAAGGCAAGTGTGACCCGGACACTTACATGGAATGGGATTTAAAAATCGAGCAAGTGTGGAACTGCCACAACTTCGCCGAGTCCAAAAAGGTACAACTCGCAACCCTTGAATTCTCCGGTTATGCACTAATATGGTGGGATAATTTGGTAAAAGAAAGGAGGCGCAACTTGGATGCACCCATAGCGAGTTGGGATCAAATGAAGGTGTTGATGAGAGGGCGTTTTATACCGCAACATTACGCCCGGGAGCTAAGGCAGCTGCTAGAAAACTTGAAGCAAGGCTCCATGAGCGCCGAGGAGGCCTACAACGCCATGCAAGTGGAGATGGTAAGGGCTAATGTGGTTGAGGATGACGAAACCACAATGGCCAGGTTTCTTCGTGTTCTAAATTCCTCATTATCTCAAGAAGTTGATCTTTTTCCTTATTCTACAATGACTGATCTTTTGCATTTATCTATGAAGATAGAAAGGAAAAACAAGTTTAGGTACCAAGGAGGGAGGAGCACGAGCAACCAGCCCCATTCATGGAAGGGAAGCCGTGGCCAGCAAGGAAGCTCCTATGGGAAGGAGGCCACGCATCATAAGGAGAGGAGTCACACAACCGGCGGCCAAAGTGACCAAGTTGGCCGAGCCAAACAGCCTACAAGCTCTACGACATCATCATACAACAAGAGCAATTCTAGTGGAGTTTCAGCAGCTCCAAAGGGGAGTAATCCTAACTCTAACTCTTCTACTAGAACTAGGGACATTGTGTGTTTTAAGTGCCAAAGTTGAGGACACATGATGAAAGACTGTCCTAACAAGAAAATGCTCTTAATCAATCATTTAGGCCAATATGAATCTGAAAGTGAGCATGAACATGATGAACCTAATGATGATTTGCATAATGACAATAATGTTAATGATGAGATTGAGTATGAATCTGGTGAATCTTTGATTGCTAGGAGAGCTTTGCATATCAAACCACAAACGTGTGATGATAATCAAAGAGAAAACTTGTTTCATACTAGATGCTTGATCAAAGGGAAAGTTTGTAACATGATCATAGATAGCGGTAGTTGTTGCAATATTGCTAGCTTAGAAATGGTTAATAAACTGCAATTATCTATGACTCATCATCCTAGACCCTATAAGTTGCATTAGATGAATGATTGTGGTGAATTGAAAGTGCATAAGCAAGTAAAGGTTTCTATTAAGCTAGGACATTATGAGGATGATGTTCTTTGAGATGTAGTACCTATGCAGGCTTGCCACATCTTATTAGGACTTCCATGGCAGTACGATAGGAGGGTTGTGCACGATGGATTCACCAATCGAAACACTTTCACCCACAACGGCCAGACCATTGTCCTTAAGCCGGTGACACCTACACAGGTTTCGGAGGAGTGGGAAAGGAAGCGTCAAGGTAAGGAGGTAAGTTCTAACCTTGAGGAGGAGAATGGGAAGAAAGGGAAAGCTCGGGGTAAGACGAGCCAACCTCTCAGCCCTGCGCCCTCCTCCGCTCTTTTGGTTTCCAAGAGGGAGCTAAAAGACGAGTTTTTGGATGGGGAAACAACGCTTATGCTCTTGTGCAAGGAGTTGAGTTTGTTGAATGAGGAGCTCAAAGCTTCACTACCCCCATGCATTTTGGGGCTCATTGAGGAGTACAAGGACGTATTTCCCGATGAGATACCGGCTGCCTTACTCCCAATTAGAGGAATAGAGCATCAAATCGATCTCATTCCCGGGGCGTCATTGCCAAATAGGCCAGCCTATCGTATGAACCCCAAGGAGACCCAAGAGGTCCAATCCCAAGTCCAAGAGCTTTTGGATAAGGGATACATTAGGGAGAGTATGAGCCCTTGTGTTGTACCGGTGTTATTAGTACCCAAGAAAGACAACACATGGAGAATGTGTGTCGATTGTAGGGCCATTAACAACATAACGGTAAAGTATATGCACCCCATTCCTCGTCTTGATGACATGTTAGACGAATTGCATGGAGCCATAATGTTTTCCAAAATCAATTTAAAAAGTGGCTACCACCAGATTCGTATGAAGGAAGGGGACGAATGGAAAACGGCCTTCAAGACCAAGTTTGGTCTCCATGAATGGCTCGTTATGCCATTCGGGCTCACAAATGCCCCTAGCACATTCATGCGCTTAATGAACCATTGAGACATTATATAGGGAAATTTGTAGTGGTTTACTTTGATGATATTTTAGTGTATAGCAAATCCCTAGAAGAGCATGAATGTCATTTGAGAGATGTGCTTACCACTTTGCGTCTTGAACACTTGTTTGCTAATTTGAAAAAGTGTGAGTTGTGTACTACTTCTGTCACCTTTCTTGGTTTTGTAGTTAGCTCACATGGATTGCAAGTGGATGAGGCCAAGATCAAGGCCATCAATGCCCACGCCTACTTCTGTTGGCCAAGTGAGGAGTTTCCATGGGCTGGCGAGTTTCTATAGATGGTTCGTAAAGGACTTTAGCACTATTGCAACCCCATTGACGGAGGTCACAAAGAAGAGGAGTGAGTTTACATGGGGACGTGCCCAAGAGAGAGCCTTCAACACTTTGAAGCTCAAGTTGACGCAAGCTCCCTTGTTAGTGTTGCCAGATTTCACACGTCCTTTTGAGGTGGAGTGTGATGCAAGTGGAGTCGGCATTGGAGGCGTGCTCATGCAAGCAGGTAAGCCTATTGCCTTCTTTTCAAAAAAGTTAAAAGGTGCATGTTTAAACTACTCGACCTATGATAAAGAGTTGTATGCTTTGTATCGAGTGCTTATAACATGGCAACATTATCTTTGGCCTAGGGAATTTGTGCTTAAAACTGACCATGAATCCTTGAAACACTTTAAAAGTCAAGATAAAATGGATAGGAGGCATGGTAGATGGATGGAATTCATTGAAACATTTCCTTATGTGATTAAGTTTAAAAGAGGAAAAGATAATGTTGTAGTTGATGCCTTGTCTAGACGCCACACTTACTTGTTTCATTGGACTCTAGAGTATTAGTATTCACTTATATTCGTGAGTTATATGAAACTGATCTTGATTTTGGTGATGCATTTAAGAGCTGTCATGAAAAAAGGTTGTAATGAAAAGTACTATATTCATGATGGTTTTCTTTTTAGAGTAGATAAAGTGTGTATACCTCGCTGTTCATTATGTTTGTTGCTTGTTGAGGAAGCTCATAAGGGCGGCCTCATGGGACACTTTGGGAGGGACAAAACTTATCATACTCTTAGGGCTCATTTCTATTGGCCACATATGCTTAGAGATGTTGAGAATGTTGTTAAGAGATGCATTGATTGTCTTAGAGCTAAATCTAGACTTATGCCACATGGACTTTACACACCTTTGCCAACGCCTACAACCCCTTGGGAGGACCTTTCTATGGACTTTATAGTTGGGTTACCTAGAACTAAGAAAGGGAGGGATTCAATCATGGTGGTAGTGGATAGGTTTAGTAAGATGGCACATTTTGTAGCATGTCATAAGACCGATGTTACTACTAATGTGGCTGGATTGTTCTTTAGGGAGATAGTCAGATTGCATGGGATTCCTAAGACAATAGTTAGTGATAGAGACACTAAGTTCCTTAGCCATTTTTGGAGAACTTTATGGAACAAGCTAGGAACTAAGTTGCTGTTTTCTACTTCTAGTGATGAGGGGCCATCCGTCAAGCCACCACCGAGCACGCCCATCCTCTTTGATGGTCCAATGACAAGGGCGCGAGCCAAGAAGCTTCAAAGGGACTTGTTTGCATTTGTGGCGTACCATGGAGACAAGGAAGCCAAGAATGCCCCTGAGAAAAAGCCATTATTCATGAGCAACCTCGTCGCCAAGGATTCAAGCCACGAAGTGCCAGATTGAGGCACCGGCGCAGCGGTGCCTAGGCTGGGCACAAGCGCGCGCGCCAGCGGCGCCCCGCACATGTGTGCGTTGCTTGGGCTTGTTAGGCCATTTTGGGCCGCCCTCTTTAATTGTTTTACTTAGACTTTTTCTAGCTATTTTCTGATTATTAGGAAGACATATAAATAGCTTCTAGTGGTTATTATTTCAGATTAGAAACCTTTATCATAAAACTGAGTGTTTTCTCTCCATAGTGAGAATCGAAGACTTGTTCTTCAAAGTATTCCAATTTCAGCTTGGTTTGTCTTGTTTGCATCAATTATCGATCATAGTTGGTGTGCTAGTCGAATACGAGCATCTTCTTCGTGCTTTCAAGGCTGGATCCTTGATTGTGTGAAGTCATACAAGGTTGGTCACTTGATCATTCAATCTGGTTCTCGTTTTCAAAGCAACGAGGGTCTTTTTGTTGTTTCATTTGGTTGATCTCATTTTCCCTATCGTTTTCATTTGAGTCTCATTATTTCCTTTCCATTTTCAGTTTGTCGAGTCCTTTTGTTGCATTTCTAATCGTTTGCTTGTTTCCCTTTGTTTGCTGAGTCGTTGATTGTCGAAGATCGGGCCAATCACGGTTAACCCCGTATCAAATTGGTATCAGAGCCAGGTTTCCGACATTCAACTCGTTCACCATTGGAGTCCTCCATCAAAAACACCAAAAAAAAAAAAGAGTCCTTCGAAGTCAGGTTTGGTTAATCCTATCTCGTTTATCATTCTCGAGAAATCACTAACCGGTTTGTTGCCTGACGTGTAGTGGTTTGTTGCCTGAGCCACCTATTCAGCCACCCTACGCCCACCACCACCACCAAAAACGTCCACCACCTTCATATTACCACCAGCCACGAATTTATTTAATTAAAGGGTCATTTCTTTTAATTAAATTCAAATTCAAACCCATCCTACCCAACCTCCTACATTCAAGGGATACTATTTCAAAGCTGAAACAAACTTATCCCAGCTCCACAAATCAATTCCCACGCCTCCTATTTCTTAGGAATACCATTCAAATTCGAAATTCAACCACAACCACCCTATTCTTCCTCCACATTTTCAGCTTCGACCTTATCCCCACGCCCCCCATTCAAATTCAAACGCCATTGCATATTTTAGTCTTGCATTTTATTTCATTTGCATTTTGTAATAGCATTTTATTTATTGCAATTAATTTCTGATTATTTCTGATATATAAAAAAAAAAAGAAAAGTAAAAAAAAAAAGAAAAAAAGATCGAAAATCAAAAAAAAATAAAAATAAAAAAAATCAGAAATCAGAATTTCATTTCTATTATTCATATCATAGTGTTGCATCTTATTCATCTTGTGTATATTGCATAGTTTTCATCTCTCTTCTCTTCTCATCTCTTGGGCGACATTGAAGAATACCATACCTCCACAAAAGAGCCACCTTTTGTCCTACAAACCACACATTAAGGTGACATACTTGGTGTAGGTACTCGAGGCGAGAGAAAGCTTAACCAAGGTCTGATTTCTTTCTTTGTTTGAGTCCTTTCACCTCGTTGCTATTTCTTCAAACATTTCTGTCCATCCTCTAACGTCCATTTCTTCATTCTTCTTCTTCGATCTTGTGTCTAAACTTGATTTTGTGAGTTGAAGCTACCACTGACTTTTGAACTTGAGTTTTGATTCTTTCAAGGCAGATTGAAACAACGAGCATTATTGCAATACACGAGGGAGAGTGTGAGCGAAACACTTTGCGAGGCTGTTTTGGATTACACTAACCTAACGAGTTTGCTTGAGTTTGTTGTTTTATTGTTGTCTTAGGATCATGACGGACAGTAGCACCGAGAACTTGCCCAAGAGCCCAGAACCAGTCCATCCTGAGGTGTTTAAGTTGTTGACCTCACTCAACAGCAACATTGCACGCCTCAACACTAGGATGTCGGCGTTGGAGACACGAGCACTTGCGTTGCCAGCCACCGGTGTGACGCTAGGCGTCGATGCCACGGTACACGCCCAAGCTGAGGGCGATGGCCAAGACCAAGACGGCCCCAACACTAACAACCAGCACCATGGTGACCCATTCAGGGCGTCCACATCACAACAACAAGGTTTTCAAAACCAAAACAGGGAAGTGTCTCATAACTCTAATCCATTGCGTAATTCCTCGGGCAATCTTCCTAGAAGAGTGCCTATTGGTCCCCAGCTCACTCCCCTTCGGGAAGAGCATAATCGTGCTAATAGTTTTCAAGGATTTCAGGGCCAACGAGGATCGCCAAGTGATATGGATCTTTATGATGATGAGTATGATGGCGAGGAGGAGGATAATTGGGAGCGGTTCCCAAGAAGGGGAGGTAGGGAGCGCCGTGATGATAGGCGTCCAAGGAGACCTCGTGAACCGGAACAAGATGGTGTCGGGAAGGTCAAGGTGAAAATACCCTCATTTGAGGGCCGGTGTGATCCCGACGTTTACATGGAGTGGGAGACGAAGATTGAGCATGTGTGGAGCTGCCACAATTTTCCCGAGACCAAGAAGGTGCAACTCGCCGTCCTTGAGTTCTCCGGTTATGCCCTCATATGGTGGGATAACTTGGTGAAAGAGAGGAGACGCAACCTGGACGCACCGATTTCCAGCTGGGAGCAAATGAAGGCGTTGATGAGGGGTCGCTTCATACCTCAACACTACGTCCGGGAGCTAAGACAGCGGCTGGAGAGTCTCAAGCAAGGGTCGATGAGTGTCGATTAAGCTTACAACGCCATGCAAGTGGCGATGGTGAGAGCTAACGTGGTTGAGGACAACGAAGCCACGATGGCCAGGTTCCTTCGTATTCTCCATCCTTCTTTATCTAATGAAGTTGACCTTTATCCCTACTCTACTATGACTGACCTTTTGCACTTAGCTACCAAAGTGGAGAGGAAATTCAGGTTTAGGAACCCAGGAGGACGAGGCGCGCCCAGCCAGCCAAGTAATTGGAGGAGCCAAAGCCGAGGGGCACAAGCTGGCCAAGGGAGGGAATCCATGCCTTACAAGGAGAAGGGGAGCGCAGCTGGCGCCCAAGGAGAACAAGGAGGACGAAGCAAGACCCCATGGAGCAATTCATCATCCAACAACAAGGGCAATTCAAAGGGAGCTTCCACAGCCCCTAAGGGGAGTAATTCTAACACCTCTTCTAGAGCTAGGGACATAGTGTGCTTTAAATGTCAAGGGAGAGGTCATTACATGAAAGATTGTCCTAACTCTAAAACTCTTTTGATTAACCATCTAGGAGAGTATGAATCTGAAGTTGATGATGATAATGAGAATGCTTGTGCTAATGATGAATCTGATTTGCATGATAATAATGTTAATGACGACGAGAATGAGGTGGAATATGAGTCTGGGGAGTCTTTGATTGCTAGGAGAACATTGCATGCTAAACCTGCCCCATGTGAAGATAATCAAAGGGAAAATCTATTTCATAGTCGTTGTTTAATACAAGGCAAGGTGTGCAATTTAATCATTGATAGCGGTAGTTGTTGTAACATAGCTAGCATGGAAATGGTACAAAAACTGCAGCTTCCTATTTTTCATCACCCTAGGCCTTACAAATTGCATTGGATGAATGATAGTGGAGAATTGGGAGTGAATAAGCAAACGCATGTTACTATTAAGCTTGGACATTATGAAGATCATACTTTATGCGATGTAGTTCCTATGCAGGCTTGTCACATCTTACTCGGACGTCCATGGCAATTCGATCGGAAGGTGACGCATGACGGGTTCACCAACCGCCACTCCTTTGTGCATAAGGGCCAGAACGTCGTACTCAAGCCCATGACGCCCACCCAGGTGGCCGAGGCTTTCGACAAAGGCAAGGTAAGCAAGGTAAGTGGTGATGGTGAGGGGGAGAATGGGAAGAAGGGGAAAGCTCGGGGTAAGACGAGCCAAACCGACAGCCCTACACCCTCCTCCGTCCTATTAGCTTCCAAGAGGGAGTTAGTGGACGATTACTTGGACGGGGAAACAACGCTTATGCTCTTGTGCAAGGAGCTGAGCTTGTTAAGTGAAGAGCTTCGTGCCTCACTGCCCCCGCCCATTTTGGGGCTCATCGAGGAGTACAAGGACGTATTCCCCGAAGAGATACCGGCTGGCCTACCCCCAATTAGAGGAATCGAGCATCAGATTGATCTCATTCCCGGGGCGTCTTTGCCAAATCGGCCAGCCTACCGTATGAACCCCATGGAGACCAAAGAGGTCCAATACCAAGTCCAAGAGCTCTTGGATAAGGGATACATAAGGGAGAGTTTAAGCCCCTGTGCTGTACCGGTATTGTTAGTGCCTAAGAAAGACAACACATGGCGAATGTGTGTCGATTGTAGGGCAATTAACAATATAACGGTGAAGTATAGGCACCCCATTCCTCGTCTTGATGACATGTTGGACGAGCTGCATGGTTCCACTATCTTTTCAAAAATCGATCTTAAAAGTGGGTACCATCAGATTCGTATGAAGGAAGGGGACGAGTGGAAAACAGCCTTCAAGACCAAGTTCGGTCTATATGAATGGCTCGTTATGCCATTCGGGCTTACTAACGCCCCAAGCACTTTCATGAGATTAATGAACCATGTTTTGAGGCATTACATAGGAAAGTTTGTAGCTTCTTTGTTCTTTAGGGAAATTGTTAGGCTGCATGGTGTGCCGAAAACCATAGTTAGTGATAGGGATGTGAAGTTTCTTAGTCACTTTTGGAGAACTCTTTGGGGTAAGTTGGGTACTAGGCTGTTATTCTCTACATCTAGCCACCCACAAACCGACGGCCAAACCGAGGTCACCAATAGGACTTTAACCACCATCCTTAGAGCCATTATTAGGAAGAACCTGAAATCTTGGGAAGAAATGCTGCCTCATGTGGAATTTGCATACAATAGGACAATGCATTCATCTACTATGCTTACTCCATTTGAGTGCGTTTATGGTACTAACCCCCTAACTCCTTTAGATCTTACCCCATTTCCAATGAGGGAAAAAGAAAGCTTTGATGCAGGAAAACAGGTTGAGTTCATTAAGGAGTTACATGAGAGGACAAGGATCAAGCTGGAACAAAGGGCCGAGTATAATGCCAACCGAGCTAACAAGGGACGGCGCAAGGTTATTTTCCAGCCCGGCGATCTAGTATGAGTGCATTTGAGGAAGGAGAGGTTCCCCGAGCAACGAAAGTCCAAACTGTCACCACGTGGAGATGGGCCTTTCAAGGTGCTTCAACGCATTGGTGATAACGCATACAAGCTGGAGTTGCCCGGAGAGTACGGCGTGAGTGCTACATTCAACGTGGCTGATCTAACTCCTTATCTTGCTGTGGATGAAGACCTTGATTCGAGGTCGAATCCTTTTCAAGAAGGGGAGGATGATGAGGGGCCATCCGTCAAGCCACCATCGAGCACGCCCATCCTCTTTGATGGTCCAATGACAAGGGCGCGAGCCAAGAAGCTTCAAAGGGACTTGTTTGCATTTGTGGCGTACCATGGAGACAAGGAAGCCAAGAATGCCCCTGAGAAAAAGCCATTATTCATGAGCAGCCTCGTCGCCAAGGATTCAAGCCACGAAGTGCCAGATTGAGGCACCGGCGCAGCGGTGCCTAGGCTGGGCACAAGCGCGCGCGCCAGCGGCGCCCCGCACATGTGTGCGTTGCTTGGGCTTGTTAGGCCATTTTGGGCCGCCCTCTTTAATTGTTTTACTTAGACTTTTTCTAGCTATTTTCTGATTATTAGGAAAACATATAAATAGCTTCTAGTGGTTATTATTTCAGATTAGAAACCCTGATCATAAAACTGAGTGTTTTCTCTCCATAGTGAGAATCGAAGACTTGTTCTTCAAAGTATTGCAATTTCAGCTTGGTTTGTCTTGTTTGCATCAATTATCGATCATAGTTGGTGTGCTAGTCGAATACGAGCATCTTCTTCGTGCTTTCAAGGCTGGATCCTTGATTGTGTGAAGTCGTACAAGGTTGGTCACTTGATCATTCAATCTGGTTCTCGTTTTCAAAGCAACGAGGGTCTTTTTGTTGTTTCATTTGGTTGATCTCATTTTCCCTATCGTTTTCATTTGAGTCTCATTATTTCCTTTTCATTTTCAGTTTGTCGAGTCCCTTTGTTTCATTTCTAATCGTTTGCTTTTTTTCCTTTGTTTGCTAAGTCGTTGATTGTCGAAGATCGGGCCAATCACGGTTAAACTATGTATCACAACCTTATGACTTCCTTGAGATGATTCAATCAAAGTGGCAAGTTGCTCCTCTAGACGCCACAATTGAGGATTGATTGCAGTCGTGGCCAACTCTACAGCTCGAGCTTGACCATCTCGTACACCCTCATTAATGGACAACCTAATGAAGTCGATTGCCTCCTTAGTGAGATTCAATTCAGCCGAGTTTGGCTCATTAGAGACCACCATTGTTCCTGAAACAAGCAAGAAAGTAGAGAGTAGTGTGTTCTAAAGCAAATCACAACAAGTAATACCACACCTTAATCAAGCCAAAACTTGCCTCAAAGCAATCCAATCAACTTAATTCAGTTTTTGGGTTAAATTGAGGGAGTAAATGGGTAGATATGGTGTAGATATGGTATACTAATGATAAATAAAGGAAATATGCAGCTTAAGCAAATGACAAGTATGCAATAAGACAAGCAATGCAAATAATCCCTCTATGAGCTCTAAAACACATGCAATCTCTCAATTGACTCTATGCAAGTTAATAAAGCCAAAATTATCACTTTTACTTTTCTGTTAATAAAGCCAACAATGGACTCTATGCAAGTTAATAAAGCCAAACTAGGGTTAAAAGTGGCTTAAAACTAGTTGGGGTAGATCACTTTTACTTTTCTGTTTTTTTTTTGACTTTATGCACAATCTACTCTTGTGCTAGAATGAAGGAAGAAACAAGCAAACCAATGCAAAGGAATGCAAATAGGGTTAAAACGAAAACTAGGCTAATCTGATTTTTTTTTATCTAAGTGACTTTATACTACCAATGAAACCATCTATTTCCTTATTTAGAAACATGTATTAGTTTGTCTCACTTTAGGGCTGAATTTAGTAAGTGACCGGGTGAGATAAATTGGTATATGGGTCAAAGTCAACCCTTTGACTTGACCATTCTAAGTAAGAGAAAATATCTTATATTTATTATTATAATAGGCGTGTTTTGCTTTTAAATAATGTAGAGAAATCAGCCAATAGGCTTATGTTAATTGGTTGATCTTCTCTCTCTTGGTTGTTAGAGATATTTTTAGTTTGTTTTGGATATTTTATAGTTGTTAGGATATTTTCATTAAATAAATAAATCAGCCATGATTTATTTTATTTAAGGGGAATCTAGATAGATATTATTAGATATTTTATTATATCTTGGGAAGCAAGACAAGGAGGCCTAATCTATCTATTAGGGCCGGCCATACCTCTCTCCTTGCTCCCCAAGTAATAGCTTTGTATTCTCTATTTATACTTTGCATATTTCATTAACAAAAAGCAGCTTGAGAGAGATTAAACCCAAATTGGTTTAATCTCTCTCTTGGGCCAAAAATAATACTCGTGTGTTTATGCTTGGAGAATTCGATTAGCATCATTCGATCATCATCATCTTCGACTTCTCTCAATTCCATTGCTTGCAAATCTGATTTTATTGTGTGATCAATTAGATTGTTCTAGTTGTGATTGTTAAAGATCAAACTAGTTAATCATTCGGATTTAGCGTTAGAGCCAATCCGTTTGAACTATCAAGTTGATTGTATCCTATAACTTTAGATCGGTTCTCTTCATAATCATTCAATTCAGTTTCGTGTTACTTGTGTCACAAGGAATTCTAAAGTTGAAAGCTTTTGTAGGATTGAAGTTATTTGCTGGCAAGATCGGGACTTGTGTGGGTCATATACGAGGTTTCTAAGTAGTCATCCGAGGCAATCACGTATCAAAAACATCTTCCCAACGTTTGAGGTTAGCTTTAAGCATAGTTCTAAGTAAAACCCCTAACGTTCTATTAGTAACTTCAGTTTGCCCATCAGTTTGTGGATGACATGAGGTAGAAAATAGCAATTTAGTTCCCATTATAGACCACAGACTTTTCCAAAAATAACTCAAAAACTTAGCATCACGATCTGAAACAATAGAACAAGGAATGCCATGCAATCTAACAACTTCTCTAAAGAACAAATCAGCAATATGCACAGCATCATCAGTCGTGTGACATGGAATAAAATGAGCCATCTTGGAAAAACGGTCTACCACTACAAAGATAGAATCTCTACCCTTCCTAGTTCTAGGCAATCCTACAATGAAGTCCATAGAAATGTCCTCCCAAGGTGAACTAGAAATAGGCAAAGGCTGGTACAAACCATGGGGATGAAGTCTAGACTTAGTGATCCAGTGAAGCCTGCCATGTCTCCAACCGACGTCGATGAGTTGATTCGAGTGCCTTCTGACGGACCAATTACAAGAAGTCGAGCTAAGAAGATTGCTCAAGGCACAACAACAATCTTGGTTCGATTGGCAGCTGTTCTTGAAGAGCCAACCAAGTCAAAATGGGTCTCGTGCATTCGACATCAATTGACCTAACGTTCTATTAGTAACTTCAGTTTGCCCATCAGTTTGTGGATGACATGAGGTAGAAAACAACAATTTAGTTCCCAATTTAGACCACAAACTTTTCCAAAAATAACTCAAAAACTTAGCATCACGATCTGAAACAATAGAACAAGGAATGCCATGCAATCTAACTTCTCTAAAGAACAAATCAGCAACATGCACATCATCATCAGTCGTGTGACAAGGAATAAAATGAGCCATTTTGGAAAAACGGTCTACCACTACAAAGATAGAATATCTACCCTTCCTAGTTGTAGGCAATCCCACAATGAAGTCCATAGAAATGTCTTCCCAAGGTGAACTAGGAATAGGCAAAGGCTGGTACAAAGCATGGGAATTAAGTCTAGACTTAGCTTTAGCACAAACAACACAACTCTTGACAAATCTAAGCACATAGTTACTCATTTTAGGCCAAAAGTAGTGTTCTTTTAGTCCTTCTAAAGTCTTTTCTAAACCCCTATGTCCTCTTGATTCATGAACCTCTGTAGTTAGAAGCCTACGTATACTAGATGAAGGAATACACAATTTACCAGCTTTAAACAAGTATCCATCATCAATAAAGTAGGTATCTATTACTCCCCTAGACATGCAATTCTTATAAATTTCAACAAAGTGATGATCACTAGCATACAATTCCTTAATCATTGCAAATCCAAGGATCTTAACATCACATTAGTTCAAGAGAACATACCTGCGAGAAAGGGCGTCAGCTACCACATTCTCTTTGCCTTTCTTATGCTTTACAACATAAGGGAAGGTCTCCATAAATTCAACCCATCTTGCATGTCGCCTGCTGAGTCTGGATTGGCCTTTCAAGTACTTCAAGGCCTCATGATCAGAATGGATTACAAACTCTTTAGGCCACAAATAATGAGACCAAGTTTTCAAAACCCTAATTAAAGCATACAACTCTTTATCATAAGTAGGGTAATTCAACTCAGCCCCACTAAGCTTCTCACTAAAATAAGCTATGGGTTTCTTGTCTTGCAAGAGCACGCCTCCTATTCCATGGCCAGAAGCGTCCACCTCTATCTCAAATGCTTTGGATAAGTCAGGGAGTTGGAGCACTGGGGCGTGGCATAATCTGTCCTTCAAAGTGTTGAGGGCGTTTTGTTGTTGCTCTCTCCATTTGAATGCTGAATCCTTCTTTGTAAGCTCATGGAGAGGGGCTGCAATTGTGCTAAAATCACGCACAAATCTCATGTAGAAGCCAGCCAAGCCGAGAAAAGATCGCACCATGGTTGGTGTAGTCGGCTGGGGCCACTCCTTGATTGCCTTGATCTTGTCTTCATCTACCTTCAATCCACCTTTAGACACAACAAAACCAAGAAAAATGGTAGACTCCGAGCAAAAAGAACACTTTTTCAAGTTAACATAAAGCTTTTCTAACCTTAAAGTGTCCAAAACAGCCCTAAGATGGTCTACATGTTCATGCAAGGTTTTGCTATAGACTAAGATATCATCAAAGTAGACTACAACAAATTTACCTAAGTATCTTCTTAGAACATGGTTCATAAGCCTCATGAAAGTACTAGGTGCTAACCATTCATATAAACCATACTTAGTTTTAAAGGCAGTTTTCCATTAAAACTTGGTCTCTGCGTACCTGGTCCTGTAAAACTTGTTGGGGCGACAGTGGTAGAAGAGAAACTCTCCTCCCGTCATAGTTAAACGAATAGGTATTAAGCATGCCATCATATATAACTCTCCTATCGAATAACCATGGTCTACCTAACAAGATATAAGTGCATTCCATGTTTACCACATCACACATGATATTATCCACATAATTGCCTATGGAAACACGGACTAAGCATTGATGAGTAACTAAGTTAGGACCATCAGAATCATTAATACCATTTAGACCGTAACTAGTAGCCCTAGGTTGGGTTTTTAATTGCAAGTGATCAACTACCTTAGCATTAATAATGTTACAGCAGCTACCACTATCAATTATCATGCATAACACTTGATTCTTTACTGTACACCTAGTATGAAAAATATTTTCCCTTTGATCTAGCCTAGGTGTTTCTTCTAAAGTAAGAGTATGCATGGTTACCAAAGTTAGAGGCTGTTCGGTGCAATCTGGTTCAATGGCCTCCACGTCCTCCTCTTCTTGTCCATTGCTCTCCTCCTCCACTTGATTTGGAGGTATATCTTCATCACTCACATATCCTCCATTAGTGGTGAGTAGCACTTGTTTCTGATTTGGACAATCCTTGACATAATGACCTCTTCCTTGACATTTATAGCACACTAGATCTCGTGCTCTTGGCTGATTTGGAGGTCCATTGTTGGGACGTCTTTGGCCTTGAAAACCTGCTGGTTTAGGTGAGCTAGAAGCTCCCTTTTGCTGCATAGAAGGGTTAGAAGAATAAGATTGGAATTTGAACTTGGATTAGAAACATACCTTTTTGGTGCATTCCAAGCTTCCTTCTTCTTCCTTTGTTGTTGCTCATAAAGTAGTTGGGCTGAATGTACTAAGGCATTGAGATCCTTGATTTGTTGAATCTCCAATGTGTCTTTAATGCTTTGATTCAGTCCAGCCATGAATTGGGTCCTTAGAGACCGTTGGGAATGATGAATTCCCTCTTTGAAGCTCAAATCCTCTAGCTCATTGAAGTACTCAGTTGGAGACTTGGTACCTTGTTTGCATGTGGCAACTTTCAATCTCATGTGCTCAGTATGCTCTTCAGGCACATATTTCTTCCTCATTACAAACTTTAGCTGGCCCCAAGTTTCAATTGGTGGTAAGGCCTTTCTAATTCGATCCTCCTTCATTCTGAACCACCAATTTCTAGCGGTCCCAACAAAGTGGATAACAACAACAACAACTTTCTCCCATTCTTCATAGCCCATGTGATCTAGAATGAAGTTTGTAGCTTGCTCCCACTCTAGATACTTCTCTGGATTGAGCTCTCCACTGAATGGCTCTATCTTGATCTTTATATCATGCTTACCAATCTGATTGACGGTTTGGTTAGCGGTGTTGTTGTTGTTCGGCCTTTGTACTCCATAAGCTGGTGGAATATCCTCTACAACCTCAACTTGGTTGTAGAAATCATCAAGGGGAGGATGCCATGGGCGCCTTTCTTCCCCGGTGTAGCCATAAGTCACATCATCATAAGGATTGTTGTAATGTTGTTGTTGATTATGATTGGCTTGAGGATACCGGTTTGCTGGCTGATTATAGAATTGTTGATGAGTAACCGGTGGAGTCCTCGTCCCAAAGCCTCGTCCTTTGCCTCGGCCTGCCGTGGGGGAATAATGAGTCGGGGGATCTTGATCTTTGTAGCTAGCAAGCACATCATGCTCTTCATTAACTGCTTGTTGCTTGCCTTTATCGCTAACTGAGGCTTGATTTGGGTCACTTGTAAGCTCTATTGCAGGGGCAACCTTATGACTTCCTTGAGATGACTCAATCAAAATGGCAAGTTGCTCCTCTAGACGCCGCAATTGTGGAGTCAATGCAGCCGTGGCCAACTCTACAGCTCGAGCTTGACCATCTCTTACACTATCACTAATAGACAACCTGATGAAATCGATTGCCTCTTTAGAAAGGTTCAGTTCAGCCGGGTTAGGCTCATTCGGGATCACCATTGTTCCTGAAACAAGCAAGAAAGTAGAGAGAGTAGTGTGTTCTAAAGCAAATCACAACAAGCAATACCACACCTTGATCAAGCCAAAACTTGCCTCAAAGCAATCCAATCAACTTAATTCAGTTTTTGGGTTGAATTGAGGGAGTAAATGGGTAGATATGGTGTAGATATGGAATACTAATGATAAATAAAGGAAATATGCAGCTTAAGCAAATGACAAGTATGCAATAAGAAAAGCAATGCAAATAATCCCTCTATGAGCTTTAAAACACATGCAATCTCTCAATTGACTCTATGCAAGTTAATAAAGCCAAATTAAGCATGCAAGGACAGAAATATGGTGGGCTAAAAGTGACTTTTTGTTTTGTCACTATTTTTCTTCAAAATGATTTCTACTTAACTATTTTTAAGCAAGCAGTCACTAGGGTTGAAAGTGGCTTAAAACTAGTTGGGGTAGATCACTTTTGTTTTTCTGATTTTTTTTTTTTGAATTTATGCACAAACTACTCTTGTGCTAGAATTGAGAAACAAGCAAAGCAATGCAACAACTGAATGCAAGGGAAAAAAACGAAAACAACTAAGCTGATTTTTTTTTATCTAAGTGACTTTACACTACCAATGAAACCAACTAGATGCCAAATTAACAAAGAAGAAAAGGGGTAAGGCCGAGTATATGGGATGCAATGACAAAAATCAGCAATTATCAATAATGCAATATGAATCTCTATTGATCATGCAACATGCAATAAAAACTCATAAAAATTGTAGGAAGACAAAAGCTAATCTATATTGCAACACAACTCGACCAATTCAACCAAAAGCATGCAACAAATCCCTTAAAATCTCCTAGATTGGTTATTACTTGGGGGCAAGTAATTCAAGGGAATTAGGGTTTGGGGATGCTCTCGGCTGAGGCTAGGGTTTGGGTGGGGTTAGGGTTTGGTTCTAGGGTTGGGGAAAGGGTAGAATAGGGTTTCGGTTTAGGGTTTCACCGAATTAGGGTTAGGGTTTGGGTGGGTTTTTACGCAAGGCTAGGGTTAGGGTTTGCGTGAGGGTTGAGGGTGGCGATCTAGGGTTAGGGTGGTGGGGGGTGGTGCGGCTAGGGTTAGCGACACCAGGTCGTGGTGGTTAGGTGGTGACGGGGTGGTGGTGTTGGCGGAACTATGTGGAGGTTGGGTGAAAAATTCAGATTATGGTCTTAAAAATTCTAGCTTTGGGTAAAGGTTCGAACTTTAGGATCAAAAACTGAATTAAATCAACTATAAAGCAAATTAAGGAAAGAAAATTTTACTTGGTGAGACGCTGGATTATGATACCACTTGATACGTGATTGCCTCGGATGATGATGAGGGACCATCTAGGCAGCCTCCACCGGGCGCGCCTACGCTCTTTGATGGGCCACTCACCCATGCTCGAGCCAAGAAGCTACAACGCGAGATGAATGCTTTTGTGGGCTACACTATGGCTAAGGAGGCAGGAGCTAGTATGGAGTCCAAGGCCAGGGCGGTGTGTGTCTTGAGCGCCGACGGATCATCGTACCGAGGCTGCAGCGGCGCGCCCCAACCCCAGCGATGCGACGCGCTCCGCGTTGCAACGGTGCGCAGCGATGCAATGGCGCGCCCCTGAGTGTGCGCCTGTCCGAGTGTGCGCGCGCTTGTCCAAGTGTGCACACTAGCATCGGTCTTCTATTTGGGCTTGATTCTCTATTGGGCCATTTTGGGCCTTAGTTATCTTTTAGTTTTAATTAGACATTATTTCTATTGTTATTTTGTCAAGACATATAAATAGCTTTAGGATGTTTATTTTCAGATTTAGACAACTCATTTTTGTATTTCCAATTCTCCTTGCAATAGAGAGAAAACGAAGGCTTTGGCTTTCAAACGTGTGTGTGATTTGCAGCTTGGTTTGTTTTGGATTGTGTCAATTTCATAGAAGATTGGTGCCTTTCAACAATCACGAGCCCCTTTCTCGTGCTTCAAGGTCTCGTTCCTTGTTGTGTGAGATCGTAAAGGTTGGTTGCTTGTCCATTCGATTAGGTTCTTGTCTTTCCTAGACAAGGGTCTTCTAGTTGTCTCAAGTAGTTGATCTTCTAGTCCCTTTGAGTCATTTTCCTTCATTTATTGCTGCGTCTGATTCGTGTTCTTGAGTCTTTCATTGCTTTTGTTTGTGTCGAGTCATTTGTTTGATTGCATTTCTGATCATTGTTCTTTATTTCCTCTGTTTGAGTCGTGAACGTCGAAGATCGGGCATCAAGCGGTTTATCCCCGCATCAAATTGGTATCAGAGCTTCGTTGACGACGTTCGTTTCCATTTCCGAGTCGATTCACCATTAGAGTCTACAAAAATACCAAAAAGAGAAGTAGCGTCTTCAAGGATCCGATCAGGTTTGATTAATCTCAATCTCTTTAATTAAACTTGAAAGTACTAACCAGTTTGTTGCTTGCTGAAGTGGTTTGTTTCACCCCAGCCAAACACGCCCTAAGCCAAGTAACCGTCACCACCCATTTGTCTAGAAACCACCACGCCCACCACCTCCATTAAAGTTCAGTTCCACTCTCTCAAATACCCAGCCACGTCTCTTTAATATTGGAGAGGAGTTGATTTAATTCAGCCAAGTCAAATTAAATCTCACTCAACTCCTATTTTTAAGGGAGATTTTGTCAACCCCTCATTTCAGCCACAAAAGCCACGCCCCCACCTTAACCAATTTTTCTCCATTCCTATTTTCTAGCAAAGACTCATTCAAACCTCATCCCCCACGCCCTACATTTCAGCCTTGAGACTTTCTCCACCAACCACATCTCCAACATCCACTTTATAAATTCAGCCACATTTCTGTTTTAATTTCTTGCACTTAAATATTCTATCTTATCTTAGCATTTTATTTCTGTAATTATCTGATTACTTCTGATAAAAAAAAAAAAAGAAAATACGAAATTCAAAAAAAAAAAAAGAAAGAAAAAGAAAGAAGCAAAAATCAGAAATCAGATTTCATTTCCTCTCTTCTTTAATTCATATCATAGTATAGCATTCATTTATTCCATACTTGTAATTATTTCAACAAGTGCAAGAGTCTCCTTCATCTCGTCTCTTCTTCTTCTGGACGCCATTGGAGTACACCTCGAACCTTCACAAAAGAGCCACCCCACGCCCCACCTAACAAACCACTCCAAGTGCACTCTTGGTTAAGGAAATCAAGGTGAGACAGGCTTAATCAAGGTTTGATCTAACTCTTTGTTTGACAATTTTCTCTTTCTCAATTCTGGTCTTGTTTATAATCGAGTCTTCTTCTCATTTTCTCTACTCCTTGTTTCTGTTTTCACTCGAGTCTTCATTTGTTTAAATCCTCTTTCCTCCAACCTTCTCTTCTCGTGTTTGATTGATCTACTAAACTTCAACTTGATTTTGATCATTTCAAAGCAGATTGCAACAACAAGCTCGATCACACCACCCGAGAGTGAGAGCGAGTGAAACACAAGCGAGGAGTTTATTGTTTTGACTAACATTAACCATTTGCTTGTAGTGTGTTGTTTGTGACCATGTCAGGAGACGAAAGAGGATCACATCGATCCAGGAGCCCCGAGCCGGTCCACCCCGATGTGTTCAATTTGTTGAGCTCGCTCAACAACAACATGGCACGCCTCAATTCGCGCATGGCTTCCTTGGAGGCGCAAACAGTTGCGACGCCTCAATCGGGTGTCGCGCCGAGTGTCGTGCCAGGTGTTGTGCCGACAACACACGATCCAGCCGCTGCAGCGAGCCAAGGGCCAGGGCGCGCTCATGAGTCCGCGCCTACGTTCCATCCATCCAACATGGATCCGAACTTTGCCTCCACTTCCCTACATCAAAACAGGGAAGATAACTTGAACTCAACTCATTTCCATTCTCCCGGGATTTTTTCTCAAAGGGTCCCAATTAGCCAATTACCCTCTCCCGTTAAGGAAGGGCGAAATCGTGCTAATGATTTTCATGATTTTCAGGGGCATAGGATAGCTCCAGGACAAGAAGACCCTTTCGATGAGTATGACGCCGAAGATGATGAACAATGGGAGCACTATTCAAGGCGCGAAGACAGAGATATGCGTCCAAGGCGTCCTAGGGAGCCCGAGCAAGATGGAGTCGGAAAAATCAAAGTGAAGATCCCAGCCTTTGAAGGAAAATGTGATCCGGATGTCTACATGGAGTGGGAGACTAAAATTGAGCAAATATGGAATTGCCATAATTTTGCCGAGCACAAAAAGGTACAACTCGCCACCCTTGAATTTTCTGGTTATGCACTAATCTGGTGGGATAACTTAGTGAAGGAAAGGAGAAGAGCTCTTGACACACCAATAGGAACTTGGGAGCAAATGAAGGCCCTCATGAGGAGGCGTTTCATTCCCCAACATTATGCACGTGAGATGCGTCAAAGATAGGAGAATCTCAAGCAAGGATCCATGAGTGCCGAGGAGGCCTACAATGCCATGCAAGTGGCAATGGTAAGGGCCAATGTGGATGAGGACGAAGAGTCCACAATGGCACGTTTCCTTCGAGTTTTACATCCTTCTTTAGCTAATGAGGTCGATTTATATCCATATACTACTATGACTGGTTTGTTACATTTAGCTATGAAGGTTGAGAAAAAGAACAAGGCACGGATTTTAGGAGGCCGAGGTACGAGTAACCAGCCCAACTCATGGAGAAACAACCATGGCCAGAACATGCCTTATGGAAAGGAAGGCGCGCCTACAAAGGAAAGAGGAAGCACCGCCGGCGCCTATGGAGATCAAACTGGCCGAAACAAGCCGTCCGCGGGCACCGCGCCATCCTACAACAAGGGCACCAATAGTGGAGCTTTGGCAGCTCCTAAGGGCAGTACTTCTAACCCTTCCTCTAGAGCTAGGGATATTGTGTGTTTTAAGTGCCAAGGTAGAGGGCACATGATGAAAGATTGCCCTAACAAGAAAACACTTTTAATCAATCATTTAGGCCAATATGAGTCTGAGGAAGAAATTGATGATATGCATGAAAATGAGCCTACTAATGATGATTTGCATGATAATGAGGATGAGATCGAGTATGAATCAGGGGAGTCTTTAATTGCTAGACGTAACATGCATATAAAACCAGCCTCTTGTGAAGATAATCAACGTGAAAATCTATTCCATACTCGATGCTTAATTAAGGGTAAAGTTTGCAACATGATAATAGATAGTGGAAGTTGTTGTAACATTGCTAGTCTTGAAATGGTACAAAAACTGCAATTATCTATGACTCAACACCCTAGACCTTATAAATTGCATTGGATGAACGATTGTGGTGAACTTAAAGTGATGAGGGGCCATCCGTCAAGCCACCACCGAGCACGCCCATCCTCTTTGATGGTCCAATGACAAGGGCGCGAGCCAAGAAGCTTCAAAGGGACTTGTTTGCATTTGTGGCGTACCATGGAGACAAGGAAGCCAAGAATGCCCCTGAGAAAAAGCCATTATTCATGAGCAGCCTCGTCGCCAAGGATTCAAGCCACGAAGTGCCAGATTGAGGCACCGGCGCAGCGGTGCCTAGGCTGGGCACAAGCGCGCGCGCCAGCGGCGCCCCGCACATGTGTGCGTTGCTTGGGCTTGTTAGGCCATTTTGGGCCGCCCTCTTTAATTGTTTTACTTAGACTTTTTCTAGCTATTTTCTGATTATTAGGAAGACATATAAATAGCTTCTAGTGGTTATTATTTCAGATTAGAAACCTTTATCATAAAACTGAGTGTTTTCTCTCCATAGTGAGAATCGAAGACTTGTTCTTCAAAGTATTGCAATTTCAGCTTGGTTTGTCTTGTTTGCATCAATTATCGATCATAGTTGGTGTGCTAGTCGAATACGAGCATCTTCTTCGTGCTTTCAAGGCTGGATCCTTGATTGTGTGAAGTCGTACAAGGTTGGTCACTTGATCATTCAATCTGGTTCTCGTTTTCAAAGCAACGAGGGTCTTTTTGTTGTTTCATTTGGTTGATCTCATTTTCCCTATCGTTTTCATTTGAGTCTCATTATTTCCTTTCCATTTTCAGTTTGTCGAGTCCTTTTGTTGCATTTCTAATCGTTTGCTTGTTTCCCTTTGTTTGCTGAGTCGTTGATTGTCGAAGATCGGGCCAATCACGGTTAACCCCGTATCAAATTGGTATCAGAGCCGTGTTTCCGACATTCAACTCGTTCACCATTGGAGTCCTCCATCAAAAACACCAAAAAAAAAAAGAGTCCTTCGAAGTCAGGTTTGGTTAATCCTATCTCGTTTATCATTCTCGAGAAATCACTAACCGGTTTGTTGCCTGACGTGTAGTGGTTTGTTGCCTGAGCCACCTATTCAGCCACCCTACGCCCACCACCACCACCAAAAACGTCCACCACCTTCATATTACCACCAGCCACGAATTTATTTAATTAAAGGGTCATTTCTTTTAATTAAATTCAAATTCAAACCCATCCTACCCAACCTCCTACATTCAAGGGATACTATTTCAAAGCTGAAACAAACTTATCCCAGCTCCACAAATCAATTCCCACGCCTCCTATTTCTTAGGAATACCATTCAAATTCGAAATTCAACCACAACCACCCTATTCTTCCTCCACATTTTCAGCTTCGACCTTATCCCCACGCCCCCCATTCAAATTCAAACGCCATTGCATATTTTAGTCTTGCATTTTATTTCATTTGCATTTTGTAATAGCATTTTATTTATTGCAATTAATTTCTGATTATTTCTGATATATAAAAAAAAGAAGAGAAAAGTAAAAAAAAAAAGAAAAAAAGATCGAAAATCAAAAAAAAATAAAAATAAAAAATCAGAAATCAGAATTTCATTTCTATTATTCATATCATAGTGTTGCATCTTATTCATCTTGTGTATATTGCATAGTTTTCATCTCTCTTCTCTTCTCATCTCTTGGGCGACATTGAAGAATACCATACCTCCACAAAAGAGCCACCTTTTGTCCTACAAACCACACATTAAGGTGACATACTTGGTGTAGGTACTCGAGGCGAGAGAAAGCTTAACCAAGGTCTGATTTCTTTCTTTGTTTGAGTCCTTTCACCTCGTTGCTATTTCTTCAAACATTTCTGTCCATCCTCTAACGTCCATTTCTTCATTCTTCTTCTTCGATCTTGTGTCTAAACTTGATTTTGTGAGTTGAAGCTACCACTGACTTTTGAACTTGAGTTTTGATTCTTTCAAGGCAGATTGAAACAACGAGCATTATTGCAATACACGAGGGAGAGTGTGAGCGAAACACTTTGCGAGGCTGTTTTGGATTACACTAACCTAACGAGTTTGCTTGAGTTTGTTGTTTTATTGTTGTCTTAGGATCATGACGGACAGTAGCACCGAGAACTTGCCCAAGAGCCCAGAACCAGTCCATCCTGAGGTGTTTAAGTTGTTGACCTCACTCAACAGCAACATTGCACGCCTCAACACTAGGATGTCGGCGTTGGAGACACGAGCACTTGCGTTGCCAGCCACCGGTGTGACGCTAGGCGTCGATGCCACGGTACACGCCCAAGCTGAGGGCGATGGCCAAGACCAAGACGGCCCCAACACTAACAACCAGCACCATGGTGACCCATTCAGGGCGTCCACATCACAACAACAAGGTTTTCAAAACCAAAACAGGGAAGTGTCTCATAACTCTAATCCATTGCGTAATTCCTCGGGCAATCTTCCTAGAAGAGTGCCTATTGGTCCCCAGCTCACTCCCCTTCGGGAAGAGCATAATCGTGCTAATAGTTTTCAAGGATTTCAGGGCCAACGAGGATCGCCAAGTGATATGGATCTTTATGATGATGAGTATGATGGCGAGGAGGAGGATAATTGGGAGCGGTTCTCAAGAAGGGGAGGTAGGGAGCGCCGTGATGATAGGCGTCCAAGGAGACCTCGTGAACCGGAACAAGATGGTGTCGGGAAGGTCAAGGTGAAAATACCCTCATTTGAGGGCCGGTGTGATCCCGACGTTTACATGGAGTGGGAGACGAAGATTGAGCATGTGTGGAGCTGCCACAATTTTCCCGAGACCAAGAAGGTGCAACTCGCCGTCCTTGAGTTCTCCAGTTATGCCCTCATATGGTGGGATAACTTGGTGAAAGAGAGGAGGCGCAACCTGGACGCACCGATTTCCAGCTGGGAGCAAATGAAGGCGTTGATGAGGGGTCGCTTCATACCTCAACACTACGCCCGGGAGCTAAGACAGCGGCTGGAGAGTCTCAAGCAAGGGTCGATGAGTGTCGAGGAAGCTTACAACGCCATGCAAGTGGCGATGGTGAGAGCTAACGTGGTTGAGGACAACGAAGCCACGATGGCCAGGTTCCTTCGTATTCTCCATCCTTCTTTATCTAATGAAGTTGACCTTTATCCCTACTCTACTATGACTGACCTTTTGCACTTAGCTACCAAAGTGGAGAGGAAATTCAGGTTTAGGAACCCAGGAGGACGAGGCGCGCCCAGCCAGCCAAGTAATTGGAGGAGCCAAAGCCGAGGGGCACAAGCTGGCCAAGGGAGGGAATCCATGCCTTACAAGGAGAAGGGGAGCGCAGCTGGCGCCCAAGGAGAACAAGGAGGACGAAGCAAGACCCCATGGAGCAATTCATCATCCAACAACAAGGGCAATTCAAAGGGAGCTTCCACAGCCCCTAAGGGGAGTAATTCTAACACCTCTTCTAGAGCTAGGGACATAGTGTGCTTTAAATGTCAAGGAAGAGGTCATTACATGAAAGATTGTCCTAACTGTAAAACTCTTTTGATTAACCATCTAGGAGAGTATGAATCTGAAGTTGATGATGATAATGAGAATGCTTGTGCTAATGATGAATCTGATTTGCATGATAATAATGTTAATGACGACGAGAATGAGGTAGAATATGAGTCTGGGGAGTCTTTGATTGCTAGGAGAACATTGCATGCTAAACCTGCCCCATGTGAAGATAATCAAAGGGAAAATCTATTTCATAGTCGTTGTTTAATACAAGGCAAGGTGTGCAATTTAATCATTGATAGCGGTAGTTGTTGTAACATAGCTAGCATGGAAATGGTACAAAAACTGCAGCTTCCTATTTTTCATCACCCTAGGCCTTACAAATTGCATTGTATGAATGATAGTGGAGAATTGAGAGTGAATAAGCAAACGCATGTTACTATTAAGCTTGGACATTATGAAGATCATATTTTATGCGATGTAGTTCCTATGCAGGCTTGTCACATCTTACTCGGACGTCCATGGCAATTCGATCGGAAGGTGACGCATGACGGGTTCACCAACCGCCACTCCTTTGTGCATAAGGGCCAGAACGTCGTACTCAAGCCCATGACGCCCACCCAGGTGGCCGAGGCTTTCGACAAAGGCAAGGTAAGCAAGGTAAGTGGTGATGGTGAGGGGGAGAATGGGAAGAAGGGGAAAGCTCGGGGTAAGACGAGCCAAACCGACAGCCCTACACCCTCCTCCGTCCTATTAGCTTCCAAGAGGGAGTTAGTGGACGATTACTTGGACGGGGAAACAACGCTTATGCTCTTGTGCAAGGAGCTGAGCTTGTTAAGTGAAGAGCTTCGTGCCTCACTGCCCCCGCCCATTTTGGGGCTCATCGAGGAGTACAAGGACGTATTCCCCGAAGAGATACCGGCTGGCCTACCCCCAATTAGAGGAATCGAGCATCAGATTGATCTCATTCCCGGGGCGTCTTTGCCAAATCGGCCAGCCTACCGTATGAACCCCATGGAGACCAAAGAGGTCCAATCCCAAGTCCAAGAGCTCTTGGATAAGGGATACATAAGGGAGAGTTTAAGCCCCTGTGCTGTACCGGTATTGTTAGTGCCTAAGAAAGACAACACATGGCGAATGTGTGTCGATTGTAGGGCAATTAACAATATAACGGTGAAGTATAGGCACCCCATTCCTCGTCTTGATGACATGTTGGACGAGCTGCATGGTTCCACTATCTTTTCAAAAATCGATCTTAAAAGTGGGTACCATCAGATTCGTATGAAGGAAGGGGACGAGTGGAAAACAGCCTTCAAGACCAAGTTCGGTCTATATGAATGGCTCGTTATGCCATTCGGGCTTACTAACGCCCCAAGCACTTTCATGAGATTAATGAACCATGTTTTGAGGCATTACATAGGAAAGTTTGTAGTTGTGTATTTTGATGATATCCTAGTGTATAGTAAGTCCTTAGCTGAGCATGAAGATCATTTGCGAAATGTGCTTAACACATTGCGACTAGAGCACTTGTATGCTAACTTAAAAAAATGTGAATTGTGCACTACTTCCGTTACTTTCCTTGGTTTTGTAGTGAATGAAAATGGGCTGCAAGTCGATGAGGCTAAGGTGAAGGCGATCCAGGATTGGCCTACGCCTACATCAATCGGCCAAGTGAGAAGTTTTCATGGACTGGCCAGCTTCTACCGGCGGTTTGTGAGGGACTTTAGCACTATTGCCGCGCCATTAACCGAGATAACCAAGAAGAGGTGATGAGTCCCGACTTGGATCGCCTTGCAACTGGTTCGAATGAGTGGATGTGAAGATAAAATTGACTCCCTTGATTGCTCCAAGTTCGAACAAGTGAAGTTGGTTGTAGAATCCCGCAAATTCAAAGATAAAACAAACTGACTTTTTGTAGTTTTATTGATGGGATAAGTGTTTGATGTTTGTGTGGATAAACTCACCAAACAAAAACCAAACAAAGGCAAATTCGAATGAGATAAACACACCCAACGAATCTGGCCAATCCTTTGATAAACACACAAAGGAGAAAGGTCACTTGGTTGGACGCCCCAAGCAATTGCAAGCCAAAGACTCGACTTTAGTTCTAGAGTTTCAAGCAAAAGATGATCTGATAATACATAGGAACTATAGCTTAATATAGGCCACGAAATGCCAGCCAAAAGGCTCCTAAATTCGGCCATTAAGAGGGAAAATTGAAGAGTCTTCACTTGAATGGAGTAGGTGAAGAGACGGCTGATTTATGAAGAGTTTTGATCACTTTCTTGGCTGCTTGCATTAATGGAAGATGAACTTTGATTATGGTGGAGTAATTGAGCCACTTGGAAGGGGTCCTTAAGTGCGTTCAATGCACCAAGTGAGACATCAACTTGAAGCGATGTGATCACGGTCTCTTGGTGGCTTGGTGGCGCAGCCATGGTGGCTAATCCAGCTTGGAGGTGGTCCATGAGGAGTCTAGCACGGCTTCTTGTAATGGGTCCAAGAAGAGGTGGCATCGGCATCAAATCATGATGTGGCCTAGGTTGGGACACATCATCCCCTCCCCCTTGAAAAGGATTCGACCTCGAATCTTCATCGTCGGAAATGCCTTCACCTGAAACAAATGGAGATAAATCCGAAACATTAAAAACATCATGCACACCATACTCACTAGGCAATTCAAGGCGATATGCATTGTTGTTGATTCGCTCAAGCACTTGAAAAGGACCATCGCCTCTAGGTTTTAATTTGGAGTCACGGAGAGTAGGAAATCGATCTTTGCGAAGGTGTACCCAAACAAGATCCCCAGGCTCTAGAATCAGCTCCTTACGCCCCTTATTGGCGTTCTTAACATATTGAGACGTTCTTTTCTCGATTTGCTCACGAGTAGCTTTATGAAGGGCTTTGATCTTCTCAGCTTGTGTAGTTCCATCCACACTCTCTTTGTCTTTGATGGTGCGTGGGACAAGATCTAAAGGAGTGGTGGGGTTCTTGCCATAAACAACTTCAAAGGGAGACTTCTTTGTGGCTGAATGGACTGAACGATTGTATGCGAACTCAATGAAAGCTAAACATTCCTCCCACCTGCGCAAGTTAGCTCGCAACAAAGAACGAAGCAAAGCACCTAAAGTACGATTCACAACTTCAGTTTGTCCATCCGTTTGGGGGTGACATGAAGTGGAAAATAACAACTTAGTGCCCATTTTAGCCCACAAAGTTTTCCAAAAGTGACTCAGAAATTTGGCATCTCGATCGGACACAATGGTCTTAGGGACGCCATGAAGCCGCACGACTTCATTGAAAAATAAATCAGCCACATGGGCGGCATTGTCGGTCTTATGGCAAGCAATGAAATGTGCCATTTTAGAGAACCGATCGACCACCACAAAAATAGAATCACGCCCCCTTTTTGAACGAGGCAATCCAAGCACGAAATCCATGGAAATGTCTTCCCAAGGCTCGTGTGGGATAGGAAGTGGGGTGTATAAGCCATGAGGATTCAACTTAGACTTAGCACGCAAACATACAACACAAGAAGCACAAAATTTCTCAACATCTTTATGCATGCGTGGCCAATAGAAATGTTCTTTAAGCATGGTCAAAGTTTTAGAAATGCCAAAGTGTCCCATTAACCCTCCCCCATGGGCCTCATGCACAAGTAATCTACGAGTAGAACTACTCGGTATACACAACTTATCACCCTTAAATAGGTAGCCATCATGGATAAAGTATCGATCTTTACTACCTTCCTTAGAGCATGCAAGATAAGTTTCACCAAAATCCAAATCAGTAGCATATAAATCCCTCATGAATGTAAAACCTAGCATGCGAGCATCTAAAGATGAAATTAGAGTGTACCTTCTAGAGAGAGCATCAGCCACCACATTGTCCCTCCCTTTCTTGTGCTTGATTACATAAGGAAATGACTCGATGTACTCAACCCATTTGGCATGACGCTTGTTCAGTTTCGCTTGACCGCGAAGGTACTTGAGAGCCTCGTGATCGGAGTGTATGACAAACTCCTTGGGTAACAAGTAATGCTCCCATGTCTTGAGCACTCGAACCAAGGCTAGAAGCTCTTGATCATACGTGGGATATCTCAGCTCGGCACCGCTCAGCTTCCTACTAAAATATGCAATGGGGCGGCCTTCTTGCAGAAGTACTCCTCCTAAGCCAACTCCCGAAGCATCACACTCTACTTCAAAGGTCTTGGAGAAGTCGGGCAAAACCAGCAAAGGAGCGTTGGTGAGTTTCTCTTTAAGAGCATTGAAAGCTTGCTCTTGGGAGACGCCCCATTGGAAGGGTACATTCTTCTTTGTAAGTTCACTTAAGGGTGATGCGAGGGTGCTAAAATCCCTCACAAAACGCCTATAAAAGCTGGCCAACCCAAGAAAACTCCTTACTTGCGTCATTGAGGTTGGCGTGGGCCATTCTCGTATGGCATTCACCTTGGCTTCATCAACATGCACACCTGATTTACTTACAACAAAACCAAGAAACACAACATGGTCGGAGCAAAAATGGCACTTGCCAAAGTTAGCATAAAGCTTTTCCTTCCTAAGCACCTCTAGAACTTGTTTAATATGCATAACATGGTCATCAAGTGTGCGGCTATATATCAGAATATCATCAAAATAAACCACAACAAAACGACCAATAAAAGCTCTAAGAACATGATTCATGAGTCTCATAAAGGTACTAGGTGCATTCGTTAAACCAAAGGGCATGACTAACCATTCGTAAAGTCCTTGTTTGGTCTTAAACGCAGTTTTCCACTCGTCGCCCTCCTTCATTCGAATCTGATGGTATCCACTCTTCAAATCAATCTTGGAGAAGAGGTTGGACCCATGTAGCTCATCCAACATGTCGTCAAGCCTCGGAATGGGGTGGCGGTATTTGACGGTGATGTTGTTGATGGCACGACAATCTACACACATGCGCCAGCTCCCATCTTTTTTTGGCACCAAAATCACCGGAACTGCGCATGGGCTCAAGCTTTCCCTCACGTATCCCTTGTCTAAGAGGTCTTGCACTTGCTTTTGCAATTCTTTGGCCTCGGCTGGATTGGTGCGGTATGCAACTCGGTTGGGCAGTGTGGCTCCGGGCACAAAGTCGATTTGATGTTCTATTCCACGTATAGGCGGAAGCCCACTTGGAATATCCTCGGGGAAGACGTCTTCAAATTCCTGCAATAAAGAAGACACACTAGGAGGTAGATCAACCAAATCATTGTCAACAAAAAGATGATCCTTAAAAAGGAGAATTAAACACATTTGCCTTCCCTGAATTGCCTTGGTGATCTCTTTGCCTCGAGCCACCATTAAATGCTTGGAGCTTCCCTCAAACGCCTTTAACTCCATCTTCTTGTTGTTGCTCCTTCTCCTTAGCTCATTAGCTTCTTGATCAGCCGTTACTTCATGAGGAGCCAAAGGATGAAGAGTGTACTTTTTGCCTTCCATGTGAAAGAGATACTCATTAGAAACGCCTTGATGAATCACAGCCCTATCGTATTGCCAAGGACGGCCAAGTAGTAGATGGCACGCTGTCATGGAAACCACATCACAAAGAACTTCATCCTCATATTGTCCAATGGAAAACTTGAGCTTGACTTGCTCCTTCACCATGACGGGTTCGTTGGAATTCAGCCAATGCAATGAGTAGTGAACCTTACGAGGTTGGGTTTTGAGGTTGAAACGTCTCACCACTTCAGAATCAACCAAGTTACTACACGACCCTCCATCAATTATCACGCTACACACTTTGCCTTGGATGAAGCATCGTGTGTGAAAGATGTTCTCTCGCTGCGAAGGTACGTTAGGAATTTCACAATTAAGAAGAGTACGTTGAACAACAAAACACTCACCGGTTACGGGAACCAGATCAATCTCTTCTTCATTGATGTCGTTGTTTCCTTCGTCCTCGACTTGCTCCTCATCCTCAGATTCGTACTCTCCTACTTTGTTGAGAAGCACTTGCTTCTTTGTGGGACAATCACGAGCATAATGGCCTCTTCCCAAGCACTTATAACACTTTACGTCGCGGGTGCGCGTGCTATCTTCATCTTTGGGTTTGGCTGGAGTATAAGACGCCTCTTTCTTGGGTGGTACTCGGCTGACCTCATTTTTGGAGTCTCGGGCTCACTCTTCTTGTAGGGTTGTGAAGAACCAGTTGTGCCTTGGCCCCACACTCGTCCACTTCCACCTCCCTTCCTCTTTTGCAAGTTGTGGTAAACTTGGTTGGTGTAGTGAAGAACGTCCTCTATAGGTGCGCTAGTTCCAAATCTCTGCATTTCCACATAAGTAGCCAAATCCAAATTGAGACCACCTATGAATTTGGAAACCACATACCTCTCCGGAAAACGTACTCGGGAACGGTACACTAACTGGCGCAGCTCCTTGTAATACTCATCGGGTGTTCGAGCTCCTTGTCTCACACGCTCCAGTTTGACTTGGACACGATCAAGGTAGTCCTCGGGCACAAACCGTTGGCGCATGGCATCTTTAAGCTCAGCCCAAGTGGTAATGGGTTGCTCACCCACATATTCCCTCTCGGATTTCTCTTCTTGCCACCATGAGTATGCAAAATCTGTAAAATGAATGGTAGCTACGGCCACTCTTTGTGCATCATGATAGTTATAATAATCAAAGATAGCCTCAGTTTTTGACTCCCAATCTAGATAGATTTCGGCATCGGATGTGCCAGCGAAGGGCTCGATGTTGAGCTTAACACCATAATGGTGATCCCTCGGTTGTTGTCTACGGTCATCGTAACCGTAGTTCTGTTGCATTTGATCAAGATAACGCCCTTGATCTTGGCGCGCATTAGGCAAATTAAGCACACGGCGCGGCACATGCAATGGTGCAGCTTGTGCTGGATTTTGGCGCACTAAATTACGCCTTGCTTGAAAGTTAGGAGGATGCATACCTTGGTACCCATAGTAAGGGCTATCATTTGGGTTATCTCCAAGATAAGATGGACCATGTCTTACCCCAAGATGTGCCATGTCGCTGGTGACGTTGGCCATAGAAACCGGTGGCAATTCTACTTGGTTAGAGGGTTGTCCAACCTCAAAATGAGGGTGGCCTTCCGGGGCTGTAGGAACAACGGTTGGAGGCGTGTGTTGGCCAACCTCCACGCTATTTCCTGAGGTATCAACTTGCACTTGAGTGCTTCCTAATCTTTGCTCAAGTCTTTCGTCAAGCACCCGAAGCAACTCAGTCCGGGCATGTTCATAAGCTTCCTTGACATCAGATTTGCTCTCCTCCCGAACTTGAGTAAACATACGTTGCAAATCTCCCAAAGTAATGGGACGACTTGTCTCCTCCTCATTCATTTCCTTGTCTTTTCTTGTGCTAAAGTCTGCGTTATAACAAAGCTAAGAAACAAGGAAAAAGTGAGTGTTAGTGAAAGCTAAAGACACACTTGTGTTTGACTCAAGAAAGACAAAAATCTTTGAGGCTCATTCACAACTTCAACTCCCTCGTTTGCTGAACTTTCCAGGGGAAAGAACAACTTGTAGCCTCACCAAATGTCACCCTCGTCACACAATGTGTTTAGTTTGTACACTCCGTTCACACAGCTCCAAAACTCCCTCTGTTAACTTGAAAGACACCGGGTGGTTCAATCAAGTTTTCAAACCTCACACAATGTCTCCCACTCACACTCAAAGCAAGTAAATAAGTAATCGGACTGACTCGTGTTTGACACTTTTTGTGGCACTCGTCTCACACACACACAAGGGAGTTGCAATCTGCCAAGCACAAAACACAATTAGAAATACAAGAGTCAACCACAAATTCGAGACAAAACAGAGGTAGCAATCAAAGACAAGCCAAGTGAGCTTGTGGACGAGTATTTGCAAACCCCCAATTCAGTCTTAGTTGCTCAAAGGTTTGGCTAGAAAGGATCAACAAAACAAGAGTAACTCAGCAAGTGAACAACAAGGAACAAGAATACCTTTGATCTAGAGAACACAACTGATTTTTTTTTTTAATAATCCGAAACGAACTTTTCTCCTTTTTTTTTTTTTTTTTTTTTTTTTTTTAAGTTCGAAAATAGGCTGTTAAAATTCGAACTTAAACACTCAGAAATAATCGGTGGCCTTTTACAAATTTAACCGTGGCTTTTCACTACACATCTCCTGATTAAATTCGGTAATAAAGTGGCTATAAATCAGGTGATAATTCAACAGCCAAGAGAATTAAAAGCAGGAAAAGAAGAGTTGCATTTATTCAGCTGATTTTTAAGAGCACTCAAGTTGAATTGAATGCATGGAAAGGAAAGGTTGCAATCAAGCTGCTGCATTAAAGGGGTGCTGTCTTCCCCCACATTATTTTCGGCCATGATGAATGATATTGAAGCATTCAAAATTTCAGTTTCCAGCAACAAAATGCAACAACATCTCAAGGAAAATTCATGGGTTTTTGGCTGGCTTAAAGAAAGGCACAAATGAGCAACCATAAACCAAAAGGAGAGAAAGCAATTCGTACCTCCACAACTTGAGGAACTCACTCGACTAGCTCTGATACCACATGATGAGTCCCGACTTGGATCGCCTTGCAACTGGTTCGAATGAGTGGATGTGAAGATAAAATTGACTCCTTTGATTGCTCCAAGTTCGAACAAGTGAAGTTGGTTGTAGAATCCCGCAAATTCAAAGATAAAACAAACTGACTTTTTGTAGTTTTATTGATGGGATAAGTGTTTGATGTTTGTGTGGATAAACTCACCAAACAAAAACCAAACAAAGGCAAATTCGAATGAGATAAACACACCCAACGAATCTGGCCAATCCTTTGATAAACACACAAAGGAGAAAGGTCACTTGGTTGGACGCCCCAAGCAATTGCAAGCCAAAGACTCGACTTTAGTTCTAGAGTTTCAAGCAAAAGATGATCTGATAATACATAGGAACTATAGCTTAATATAGGCCACGAAATGCCAGCCAAAAGGCTCCTAAATTCGGCCATTAAGAGGGAAAATTGAAGAGTCTTCACTTGAATGGAGTAGGTGAAGAGACGGCTGATTTATGAAGAGTTTTGATCACTTTCTTGGCTGCTTGCATTAATGGAAGATGAACTTTGATTATGGTGGAGTAATTGAGCCACTTGGAAGGGGTCCTTAAGTGCGTTCAATGCACCAAGTGAGACATCAACTTGAAGCGATGTGATCACGGTCTCTTGGTGGCTTGGTGGCGTAGCCATGGTGGCTAATCCAGCTTGGAGGTGGTCCATGAGGAGTCTAGCACGGCTTCTTGTAATGGGTCCAAGAAGAGGTGGCATCGGCATCAAATCATGATGTGGCCTAGGTTGGGACACATCAAGAGGAGCGAGTTCAAGTGGGGAAAGGCGCAAGAGAGGGCATTCCAGGCCCTAAAGGACAGATTGACGCACGCCCCATTGTTGGTGCTGCCGGACTTCACAAGGCCTTTCGAGGTGGAGTGCGATGCTAGCGGCATTGGTATTGGAGGTGTACTCATGCAAGAAGGTAAACCTGTAGCCTTCTTTTCTGAAAAGCTTAAAGGTGCATGTTTAAATTACTCGACTTATGATAAAGAATTGTATGCATTGTTTCGAGTGTTGAAAACATGGCAACATTACCTATGGCCTAAAGAATTTGTACTTAAAACTGACCATGAATCTCTAAAACATTTTAAGAGCCAAGATAAACTTGATAGAAGACATGGTAGATGGATGGAATTCATTGAAACATTTCCATATGTTATTAAGTATAAAAAGGGCAAAGATAATGTTGTGGCTGATGCTTTGTCTAGGCGCCACACCTTGTTGACCACATTAGATTCTAGGGTGCTTGGATTTGTATATATTAAGGATCTTTATGTGGATGATGCTGATTTTGGGGCTACTTATAAAGCATGTCATGAAAAGGGGTCGTTTGAGTCTTATTATGTGCATGATGGATTTCTGTTTCGTATGGATAAAGTTTGTATTCCTAGATGTTCATTGAGATTGCTACTTGTTGATGAAGCCCATAAGGGTGGATTAATGGGTCATTTTGGTAGGGATAAGACTTATCATATGCTGCGTGCACATTTTTATTGGCCTCATATGCTTAGAGATGTAGAACATGCTATTAAAAGATGCATTGGTTGTTTAAAAGCTAAGTCTAAATTGAAACCTCATGGCTTATATACGCCCCTGCCCATACCTTCAGCCCCTTGGGAAGACATATCCATGGACTTTATAGTGGGCTTACCTAGGACTAAGAGGGGGAGAGACTCTATTTTTGTGGTTGTAGACAGATTCTCTAAGATGGCTCACTTCATAGCTTGTCACAAAACCGACGACGCCACTAATGTAGCTTCTTTGTTCTTTAGGGAAATTGTTAGGCTGCATGGTGTGCCGAAAACCATAGTTAGTGATAGGGATGTGAAGTTTCTTAGTCACTTTTGGAGAACTCTTTGGGGTAAGTTGGGTACTAGGCTGTTATTCTCTACATCTAGCCACCCACAAACCGACGGCCAAACCGAGGTCACCAATAGGACTTTAACCACCATCCTTAGAGCCATTATTAGGAAGAACCTGAAATCTTGGGAAGAAATGCTGCCTCATGTGGAATTTGCATACAATAGGACAATGCATTCATCTACTATGCTTACTCCATTTGAGTGCGTTTATGGTACTAACCCCCTAACTCCTTTAGATCTTACCCCATTTCCAATGAGGGAAAAAGAAAGCTTTGATGCAGGAAAACAGGTTGAGTTCATTAAGGAGTTACATGAGAGGACAAGGATCAAGCTGGAACAAAGGGCCGAGTATAATGCCAACCGAGCTAACAAGGGACGGCGCAAGGTTATTTTCCAGCCCGGCGATCTAGTATGGGTGCATTTGAGGAAGGAGAGGTTCCCCGAGCAACGAAAGTCCAAACTGTCACCACGTGGAGATGGGCCTTTCAAGGTGCTTCAACGCATTGGTGATAACGCATACAAGCTGGAGTTGCCCAGAGAGTACGGCGTGAGTGCTACATTCAACGTGGCTGATCTAACTCCTTATCTTGCTGTGGATGAAGACCTTGATTCGAGGTCGAATCCTTTTCAAGAAGGGGAGGATGATGAGGGGCCATCCGTCAAGCCACCACCGAGCACGCCCATCCTCTTTGATGGTCCAATGACAAGGGCGCGAGCCAAGAAGCTTCAAAGGGACTTGTTTGCATTTGTGGCGTACCATGGAGACAAGGAAGCCAAGAATGCCCCTGAGAAAAAGCCATTATTCATGAGCAGCCTCGTCGCCAAGGATTCAAGCCACGAAGTGCCAGATTGAGGCATCGGCGCAGCGGTGCCTAGGCTGGGCACAAGCGCGCGCGCCAGCGGCGCCCCGCACATGTGTGCGTTGCTTGGGCTTGTTAGGCCATTTTGGGCCGCCCTCTTTAATTGTTTTACTTAGACTTTTTCTAGCTATTTTCTGATTATTAGGAAGACATATAAATAGCTTCTAGTGGTTATTATTTCAGATTAGAAACCTTTATCATAAAACTGAGTGTTTTCTCTCCATAGTGAGAATCGAAGACTTGTTCTTCAAAGTATTGCAATTTCAGCTTGGTTTGTCTTGTTTGCATCAATTATCGATCATAGTTGGTGTGCTAGTCGAATACGAGCATCTTCTTCGTGCTTTCAAGGCTGGATCCTTGATTGTGTGAAGTCGTACAAGGTTGGTCACTTGATCATTCAATCTGGTTCTCGTTTTCAAAGCAACGAGGGTCTTTTTGTTGTTTCATTTGGTTGATCTCATTTTCCCTATCGTTTTCATTTGAGTCTCATTATTTCCTTTCCATTTTCAGTTTGTCGAGTCCTTTTGTTGCATTTCTAATCGTTTGCTTGTTTCCCTTTGTTTGCTGAGTCGTTGATCGTCGAAGATCGGGCCAATCACGGTTAACCCCGTATCATAAAGTGAACAAGCAAGCGCATGTTTCTATTAAATTAGGGCATTACGAGGATGTTGTTCTTTGTGATGTTGTTCCTATGCAGGCTTGTCACATTTTATTAGGTCATCCATGTCAATATGATAGGAAGGTCACACATGATGGATTCACCAACCGGAACACCTTCACCCATAATGGCCAAACCATAGTGCTCAAACCCATGACGCCTACGCAGGTGGCCGAGGAGTTTGACAAAAAGAAGGTAAGTAAGGTAAGTGGAGATGGTGAGGGAAAGAAGGGGACAGCTCGGGGTAAGACGAGCTCACCTAACAATCTCCCACCATCCAGCGCGCTTTTGGCTTCCAAGCGGGAGCTAGAGGCCGAGTATTTGGATGGGCAAACAACACTCATGCTCTTGTGCAAGGGGCTGAGCTTGTTGAATGAGGAACTTAGAGCCTCTTTGCCCCCACGAATTTTGGGGCTCATTGAGGAATACAAGGACGTGTTTCCCGATGAGATACCGGCTGGCTTACCTCCAATTAGAGGAATCGAGCATCAAATTGATCTCATTCCCAGAGCATCTTTGCCTAATAGGCCAGCCTATCGTATGAACCCCAAGGAGACTCAAGAAGTCCAATCCCAAGTCCAAGAGTTATTGGATAAGGGATACATTAGGGAAAGTTTAAGCCCTTGTGCTGTACCGGTGTTGCTAGTGCCTAAGAAAGACAACACATGGCGTATGTGTGTCGATTGTAGGGCTATTAACAACATAACGGTAAAGTATAGGCACCCCATCCCTCGTCTAGATGACATGCTAGATGAATTGCATGGAGCCACTATCTTTTCAAAGATAGATTTAAAAAGTGGCTACCATCAAATAAGGATGAAGGAGGGGGACGAATGGAAAACAGCCTTCAAGGCCAAGTTTGGTCTCTATGAATGGCTTGTTATGCCATTCGGGCTTACAAACACCCCAAGTACTTTCATGCGCCTAATGAATCATGTCCTTAGAAACTTCATAGGGAAATTTGTTGTTGTTTATTTTGATGATATTCTGATTTATAGCAAATCCCTAGAAACGCATGAAGATCATTTGAGGGAAGTACTCTCTACACTTAGATTAGAGCACTTGTATGCAAATTTGAAGAAATGTGAATTGTGCACTAATCATGTCACTTTTCTTGTTTTTGTAGTGAGCTCCAAGGGACTGCAAGTAGACGAAGCCAAGATAAGGGCGATTCAAGAGTGGCTGACGCCAACCTCCATTGGCCAAGTCAGGAGCTTCCACGGCCTCGCCAGCTTCTATAGGAGATTCGTGAGGGATTTTAGCACCATTGCTGCTCCCTTGACCGAAATCACTAAGAAGAGGAGTGAGTTCAAGTGGGAGAAGGCACAAGAGAGGGCATTCAACGCCCTAAAGGACAGATTGACGCATGCCCCATTGCTAGCCTTGCCCGACTTCACTCGGCCCTTCGAAGTGGAGTGTGATGCGAGTGGCATTGGGATTGGAGGCGTTCTCATGCAAGAAGGTAAGCCTATTGCCTTCTTTTCTGAAAAATTGAAAGGTGCATGTTTAAACTACTCGACTTATGATAAAGAGTTATATGCGTTGTTTCGAGCGTTAAAAACATGGCAACATTATCTTTGGCCTAGCGAATTTGTCTTGAAAACTGACCATGAATCTTTAAAACATTTCAAGAGTCAAGATAAATTGGATAGAAGGCATGGTAGGTGGATGGAATTTATTGAGACATTTCCATATGTCATAAAATATAAAAAGGGAAAGGATAATGTAGTAGTCGATGCCTTGTCACGTCGCCATGCTTTGCTTGTCTCATTAGATTCTAGAGTGTTAGGATTTACTTACATTCGTGAATTATATGAGCATGATATTGATTTTGGTGATGCTTTTAAGTGCTGCATGCATAAGGGTTCGGATGAGAAATATTACATTCATGATGGATTTTTATTTCGAGTAGATAAAGTTTGTATTCCTCGTTGCTCTTTGCGTTTATTATTGGTTGAGGAAGCCCATAAGGGCGGCCTAATGGGACATTTTGGGAGGGATAAAACTTATCATACTCTTAGGGCTCATTTTTATTGGCCACACATGCTTACAGACGTTGAAAATGTAATTAAGCGTTGTGTTGATTGTTTAAGAGCTAAATCTAGGTTAATGCCACATGGACTTTATACCCCTTTGCCTACGCCTACAGCCCCTTGGGAGGATTTATCCATGGACTTTATAGTAGGGTTGCATAGGACTAAGAAGGGGAGGGACTCAATTATGGTGGTAGTTGACTGATTCTCAAAAATGGCACACTTTGTGCCGTGCCATAAAATTGATGATGCTAGTAATGTAGCCAACTTGTTCTTTAGGGAAATAGTTAGGCTTCATGGCATACCTAAAACTATTGTGAGTGATAGGGATACCAAGTTCCTTATCCATTTTTGGAGGACTTTATGGAATAAGCTAGGAACTAAGCTAATGTTCTCTACATCTAGCCACCCACAAACTGATGGGCAGACCGAAGTGACAAATAGGACGTTAGCTACTATCCTTAGAACCATTATTAAAAAGAATTTGAAAATGTGGGAAGAAGCTTTACCTCATGTGGAGTTTGCTTACAATCGCACTATGCACTCATCTACTATGTTAACTCCATTTGAATTTGTTTATGGTACTAACCCACTCACCCCCTTAGATCTTACCCCATTTCCAATGAGGGAGAATGAAAGTTTTGATGCAGGAAAGCACGTTGAATTTATTAAGGAGCTGCATGCTTGAACTAAGACTCGGTTGGAGCAAAAGGCCGAGTACAATGCTAGGCGCGCCAACCATGGGCGGCGCCGCGTGATTTTCCAGCCTGGCGATTTGGTATGGGCGCATCTAAGGAAGGAGCGGTTTCCGGAGCTAAGGACGAACAAGCTGTCTCCAAGAGGCGATGGACCTTTCAAGGTGCTTCAAAGGATTGGAGACAACGCATACAAATTGGAGCTGCTCGGGGATTATGGTGTGAGCACCACCTTCAATGTCGCTGATCTTACGCCGTACTTAGCCGTGGATGAAGAGCTGGATTCGGGGTCGAATCCTTTCCAAGAAGGGGAGGTTGATGAAGGACCATCTAGGCAGCCTCCACCGGGTGCGCCTACACTCTTTGATGGGCCACTCACCCGTGCTCGAGCCAAGAAGCTACAACGCGAGATGAATGCTTTTGTGGGCTACACTATGGCTAGGAGGCAGGAGCTAGTATGGAGTCCAAGGCCAGGGCGGTGTGTGTCTTGAGCGCCGACGGATCATCGTACCGAGGCTGCAGCGGCGCACCCCAACCCCAGCGATGCGACGTGCTCCACGTTGCAACGGTGCGCAGCGATGCAACGGCGCGCCCCTGAGTGTGCGCGCGCTTGTCCAAGTGTGCACACTAGCATCGGTCTTCTATTTGGGCTTGATTCTCTATTGGGCCATTTTGGGCCTTAGTTATCTTTTAGTTTTAATTAGACATTATTTCTATTGTTATTTTGTCAAGACATATAAATAGCTTTAGGATGTTTATTTTCAGATTTAGACAACTCATTTTTGTATTTCCAATTCTCCTTGCAATAGAGAGAAAACGAAGGCTTTGGCTTTCAAACGTGTGTGTGATTTGCAGCTTGGTTTGTTTTGGATTGTGTCAATTTCATAGAAGATTGGTGCCTTTCAACAATCAAGAGCCCCTTTCTCGTGCTTCAAGGTCTCGTTCCTTGTTGTGTGAGATCGTAAAGGTTGGTTGCTTGTCCATTCGATTAGGTTCTTGTCTTTCCTAGACAAGGGTCTTCTAGTTGTCTCAAGTAGTTGATCTTCTAGTCCCTTTGAGTCATTTTCCTTCATTTATTGTTGCGTCTGATTCGTGTTCTTGAGTCTTTCATTGCTTTTGTTTGTGTCGAGTCATTCGTTTGATTGCATTTCTGATCATTGTTCTTTATTTCCTTTGTTTGAGTCGTGAACGTCGAAGATCGGGCATCAAGCAGTTTATCCCCGCATCAGATGACTCCTTAGAAACCTCGTATATGACCTCACAGGATCCCGATCTTGCCTAGTAATACTCGATCCAACCTGAATTTGCAATCAATGTAAGAAACTTGGATAACAAGCAACGAATCTGAATTGAATGATGATGAAAAGGACGAGTTTGGATAAATTGAAAGACTCAATTTTGGTAGTTCAATCAGATTGGCTCTAACGCTAAATCTGATTGATTAACTAGAATGATCTTTAACAATCAATTCTAGAACAATCTCTATTGAATGGATCAATTAACCAAACTTAAAATTAACACAAGAACAAAGAGAATTCGGTGATGATGATGTTGATCGATCGAAGCAATAGCAAGCATAGACAACTCGAGTTTTTGGAGCCCAAATACAAGATAAACCGAAAGGTTTATCTTATCTCAAGCTGATTTTATGGAATGAAATAACAAGAGTATAAATAGAGAATACAAAGCTATTACTTGTAGAGAAAGGAGGAGCATATGGCCGGCCCTAACAAGATAGAATAAGCCTCCTGTCTTGCTTCCCAAGATATAATAAAATATCTATAATAATATCTATCTAGATCCCCTTAATTAAATAAATCATGGCTGACTTATTTAATTAAGGAAATATCTCTAACAAACTAAAAATATCTCTAACAACCAAGAGAGAGAATATCAACCAACTAACATAAGCCTATTGGTTGATTTCCCTACATTATTTAAAAGCAAAAACACGCCTATAATAAAATAATAGAAGATATTTTCTCTTACTTAGAATGGTCAAGTCAAAGGGTTGACTTTGACCCATGTACCAATTTATCTCACCCGGTCACTTACTAAATTCAGCCCTAAAGTGAGACAAACTAATACATGTTTCTAAATAAGGAAATAGGTGAATTTCGGCCCTCTTGAATCAATCCATGGAATCCGGGCTCAATTGATGTCGAATGCACGAGACCCACTTGGGCTTGGTGGGCTCTTCAAGAACAGCTGCCAATCGAACCAAGATTGTTGTTGTGCCTTGAGCAATCTTCTTAGCTCGACTTCTTGTAATTGGTTCGTCAGAAGGCACTCGAATCAACTCATCGACGTCGGTTGGAGACATGGCAGGCTTCACTGCATCACTGTTGATTACTACCTTGACTACTATGGTTATGATGAATGGGATATCCTTCCATGGGTGACTAACTACCTTGTTGGTTCTGCCCATTCCTTTTGGTTATGGATATGTCAATCTAGAAGACGTCAAGGTTTGATTCCAATTACAACATGGGATCAAATGAAGTTTGTAATGCGAAAGATCTATATTACAATTGATGAAGAGTTGCATAGACGTTATAAAGAAACTTGTGCTCCTACTTGCCAAAAGAGAGCTCCAATCCGATCCTTGAATCGCAAGTACGAGTCTTTGGACTTTGATGCAGTGAAGCCTGCCATGTCTCGAACCGACGTCGATGAGTTGATTCGAGTGCCTTCTGACGGACCAATTACAAGAAGTCGGGCTAAGAAGATTGCTCAAGGCACAACATCAATCTTGGTTCGATTGGCAGCGGTTCTTGAAGAGCCTAGCAAGACAAAGTGGGTCTCGTGCATTCGACATCAATTGAGCCCGGATTCCATGGATTAACTCAAGGGGCCGAAATTCACCTATTTCCTTATTTAGAAACATGTATTAGTTTGTCTCACTTTAGGGCTGAATTTAGTAGGTGACCGGGTGAGATAAATTGGTACATGGGTCAAAGTCAACCCTTTGACTTGACCATTCTAAGTAAAAGAAAATATCTTCTATTATTTTAATATAGGCGTGTTTTTTTTTTTTTAAATAATGTAGAGAAATCAGCCAATAGGCTTATGTTAGTTGGTTGATCTTCTCTCTCTTGGTTGTTAGAGATATTTTTAGTTTGTTTTAGATATTTTGAGTTTGTTAGGATATTTCCTTAAATAAATAAATCAGCCATGATTTATTTAAGGGAATCTAGATAGATATTATTATAGATATTTTATTATATCTTGGGAAGCAAGACAAGGAGGCCAAATTCTATCTCCTAGGGCCGGCCACCTCTCTCCTTGCTCCCCAATAATAGCCTTTGTATTCTCTATTTATACTCTTGTTATTTCATTCAAAAAATCAGCTTGAGAGAGATTAAACCCAAATTGGTTTAATCTATCTCTTGGGCTCCAAAATAACAACTTATGTTTGTGTGCAATTGCAATTTCGAGAATCATCATCATCGTCCAACATCAATTCGACTCTTCTCTCTCTCTCTCGTGTTCTTAAAATCAAAATTGTGGTTTAAATCAATTAGATTGTTCTAGTTGTGATTGTTAAAGATCAAACTAGTTAATCATTTGGATTTAGCGTTAGAGCCAATCCGTTTGAACTATCAAGTTGATTCATTCTAGAATTCCGATCGGTTCATTCAATTCATACTCACCCAATTCAGTTTTTGTGTTACTTGTGTCACAAGGAAGTCTAAGGTTGAAAGCTTTTGTAGGATTGAAGTTATTTGCTGGCAAGATCGGGATCGTGTGGGTCATTTACGAGGTTTCTACGGAGGATTCCGGGGCAATCACGTATCAAGTGGTATCATAATCCAGCGTCTCGCCAAGTAAAATTTTCTTTCCTTAATTTGCTTTCTAGTTGATTTAATTCAGTTTTTGATCCCAAAGCTTGAACCTTTAACCAAGTTACAATTTTTGAGATCCAAAAGCTGAATTTTCTCCACAACCACCACCATATTTCCGCCACCTAACCACCACGAACCACCCACCACCACCCAATTTGGTGTCGCTCTTGTGAGCCGCACCATTCCCCACCCTTGTCCGAACCCAACCCTACTAACCCTACCCTAGTCGGACCACTCTAACCCTAAATCCCCTACCCCACCCTCGTAACCCTAACCCTAATTAGCGACTAGACCTAGTCAAACCCCAACCCTAATTCGCAAACCCTAGCCCTAATTAGGTAACCCTAGTTCGAACCCTACTAACCACCAAACCCTAGAGCCGAACCCTAACCCCCCAAACCCTAATCCAGCCGAGACCTCCTCAAACCCTAATCTCTTATTTGTTCCTTGCCCTCCAAGCAATTACCCATTTAGGAGATTTTTAAAGGATTTGTTGCATGCTTTTGGTTGAATTGGTTGAGTTGTGTTGCAATATAGATTAGCTTTTGTCTTCCTACAATTTTTATGAGTTTTTATTGCATGTTGCATGATCAATAGAGATTCATATTGCATTGTTGATAATTGCTGATTTTTGTCATTGCATTCCATAATTTCGACCTAGCCCTTTTCTCTTTGTTAATTTGGCTTCTAGTTGGTTTCATTGGTAGTGTAAAGTCACTTAGATAAAAAAATCAGATTAGCCTATGATACGTGATTGCCTCGGATGACTCCTTAGAAACCTCGTATATGACCCACACAAGTCCCGATCTTGCCAATAATCGAATCAAACCTACAAATTGCTTTCAATGTGAGAAACTTGCGGATCAAGTAACAACAAAACTGAAACGAATGAATGATGAACGAGTTGGATAATTGAAAGGATCAACTTTCGATAGTTCAATTAGATTGGCTCGATCGCTAAATCCAATTGATTAACTAGAATGATCTTTAACAATCAATTCTAGAACAATCTAACTTAATCAAATCAATCAAACAACAAGAGAGGGAGAGAGATCGAGAAGATGATGATGATCGGCGATGATGATGATGTTTCGAACTTCTCAATGCTGAAATTGCAATCACTCGTGTGTTTATTTTTGGCCCAAGAGATAGACATGAATTGCTAAGGATCCAATGAGTCCCACGTTGATTCCTTCAGACGTGTCAATTGGGCAAGATTAAACCAATTTGGGTTTAATCTCTCTCAAGCTGATTTTCATTAATGAAATATGCAAAGTATAAATAGTAGAATACAAAGCTAATCCTTGGAGAGCAAGGCATCCATGTGGCCGGCCCTAGGAGAGAGAAAACCCACATGTCTTGCTTCCAAAGATATAATAAAATATCTAAAATAATATCTATCTAAATCCCCTTAAATAAAATAAATCATGGCTGATTTATTTATTTAAGGAAATATCCTAACAAACTCAAAATATCTCTAATAAACTAAAAATATCTCTAACAACCAAGAGAGAGAAGATCAACCAACTAACATAAGCCTATTGGGTGATTTCTCTACATTATTTAAAAACAAAAACACGCCTATAATAATATAATAGAAGATATTTTCTCTTACTTAGAATGGTCAAGTCAAAGGGTTGACTTTGACCCATATACCAATTTATCTCACCCGGTCACTTACTAAATTCAGCCCTAAAGTGAGACAAACTAATACATGTTTCTAAATAAGGAAATAGATGATTTTCGGCCCCTTGAGTTAATCCATTGAATCCGGGCTCAATTGATGTCGAATGCACGAGACCCACTTTGTCTTGCTAGGCTCTTCAAGAACCGCTGCCAATCGAACCAAGATTGCTGTTGTGCCTTGAGCAATCTTCTTAGCTCGACTTCTTGTAATTGGTCCGTCAGAAGGCACTCGAATCAACTCATCGACGTCGGTTGGAGACATGGCAGGCTTCACTGCATTAGCCTAGTTGTTTTTGTTTTTGCCCTATTGCATTACTTTGCATTGCTTTGTATTCTTCATTCTAGCACAAGAGTAGTTTGTGCATAAAGTCAAAAAAAAAAATCAGAAAAGCAAAAGTGATCTACCCCAACTAGTTTTAAGCCACTTTCAACCCTAGTGACTGCTTGCTTAAAAATAGTTAAGTAGAAATCACTTTGAAGAAAAATAGTGACAAAACAAAAAGTCACTTTTAGCACACCATATTTCTGTCCTTGCATGCTTAATTTGGCTTTATTAACTTGCATAGAGACAATTGAGAGATTGCATGTGTTTTAAAGCTTATAGAGGGATTATTTGCATTGCTTATCTTATTGCATACTTGTCATTTGCTTAAGCTGCATATATCCTTTATTTATCATTAGTATTCCATATCTACACCATATCTACCCATTTACTCCCTCAATTCAACCCAAAAACTGAATTAAGTTGATTGGATTGCTTTGAGGCAAGTTTTGGCTTGATTAAGGTGTGGTATTGCTTGTTGTGATTTGCTTTAGAACACACTACTCTCTCTACTTTCTTGCTTGTTTCAGGAACAATGGTGATCCCGAATGAGCCTAACCCGGCTGAACTGAACCTTTCTAAGGAGGCAATCGATTTCATCAAGTTGTCTATTAGTGATAGTGTACGAGATGGTCAAGCTCGAGCTGTAGAGTTGGCCACGGCTGCAATAATTCCACAATTGCGGCGTCTAGAGGAGCAACTTGCCACTTTGATTTGGTCATCTCAAGGAAGTCATAAGGTTGCCCCTACAATAGAGCTTACAAGTGACCCAAATCAAGCCTCAATTAGCGACAAAGGCAAGCAACAAGCAGTTGATGAAGAGCACGATGTGCTTGCTAGCTACAAAGATCAAGATCCCCCGGCTCATTATTCCCCCACGGCTGGCCGAGGCAGAGGACGAGGCTTTGGGACAAGGACTCCACCGGTTACTCATCAACAATTTTATAATCAGCCAGCAAACCGGTATCCTCAAGCCAATCATCATCAACAACAACATTACAACAATCCTTATGATGATGTGACTTATGGCTACACCGGGGAAGAAAGGCGCCCATGGCATCCTCCCCTTTTCTGGATTGAGCTCTCCACTGAATGGCTCTATCTTGATCTTAATATCACGCTTACCAATCTGATTGATTTGTTGGTTAGCGTTGTTGTTGTTGTTCGGCCTTTGTACTCCATAAGCTGGTGGAATATCTTCTACAACCTCAGCTTGGTTATAGAAATCAACAAGGGGAGGATGCCATGGGCGCCGTTCTTCCCCGGGATAACCATAAGTCACATCATCATAAGGATTGTTGTATTGTTGTTGTTGTGGATGAGTGACTTGAGGATACCGGTTTGCTGTCTGATTATAGAGCTATTGATGAGTAACCGTTGGAATTCTCGTCCAAAAACCTCTACCTCTGCCTCAGCCAGCCGTGGGTGAGAAATGAGCCGGGGGGTCTTGATCTTTGTTGTAGCTAGCAAGCACATCATGCTCTTCATCAATTGCTTGTTGCTTGCCTTTGTCGCTAATTGAGGCTTGATTTGGGTCACTTGTAAGCTCTATTGCAGAGGCAACCTTATGACTTCCTTGAGATGACTCAATCAAAGTGGCAAGTTGCTCCTCTAGACGCCGCAATTGTGGATTGATTGCAGCCGTGGCCAACTCTACAGCTCGAGCTTGACCATCTCGTACACTCTCATTAATGGACAACCTAATGAAGTCGATTGCCTCCTTAGTGAGATTCAATTCAGCCGAGTTTGGCTCATTAGAGACCACCATTGTTCCTGAAACAAGCAAGAAAGTAGAGAGAGTAGTGTTGTTCTAAAGCAAATCACAACAAGCAATACCACACCTTAATCAAGCCAAAACTTGCCTCAAAGCAATCCAATCAACTTAATTCAGTTTTTGGGTTGAATTGAGGGAGTAAATGGGTAGATATGGTGTAGATATTGTATACTAATGATAAATAAAGGAAATATGCAGCTTAAGCAAATGGCAAGTATGCAATAAGACAAGCTATGCAATTAATCCCTCTATGAGCTTTAAAACACATGCAATCTCTCAATTGACTCTATGCAAGTTAATAAAGCCAAAATTATCATGCAAGGACAGAAATATGGTAAGCTAAGTGACTTTTGTTTCGTCACTCTTTTTCTTCAAAGTGATTTCTACTTAACTATTTTTAAGCAAGTAGTCACTAGGGTTAAAAGTGGCTTAAAACTAGTTGGGGTAGATCACTTTTGCTTTTCTGATTTTTTTTTTGACTTTATGCACAAACTACTCTTGTGCTAGAATGAAGAATAACAAAGCAATGCAAAGTAATGCAAATAGGGCAAGAAAACGAAACTAGGCTAATCTGATTTTTTTTATCTAAGTGACTTTAAACTACCAATGAAACCAACTAGAAGCCAAATTAATAAAGAAGAAAAGGGCTAGGTCGAAATTATGGAATGCAATGACAAAAATCAGCAATTATCAACAATGCAATATGAATCTCTATTGATCATGCAACATGCAATAAAAACTCATAAAAATTGTAGGAAGACAAAAGCTAATCTATATTGCAACACAACTCAACCAATTCAACCAAAAGCATGCAACAAATCCCTTAAAATCTCCTAAATGGGTTATTACTTGGGGGGGCAAGCAACAACAAGGAGGGTTAGGGTTTGGTGAAGTCTCGGCTGAGATCTAGGGTTAGGGTTTTCGGGTTTGGCTCTAGGGTTTAGAGAGAGGTAAGGTTCGAACTATGGTTACCTAATTAGGGCTAGGGTGTGCGAGTTAGGGTTAGGGCTCGAATGGATCTGGCCGCTAATTAGGGTTAGGGTTACGAGGGTGGGGGTAGGCAAATTAGGGTTAGGGTGCTCCGAATGGAGTGGGGTTGGTGGGGTTAGTTTCGAGTGGTGGTGGGGAGTGGTGCAGCTAGGGTTAGCGACACCAGGTCGTGGTGGTTAGGTGGTGGCGGGGTGGTGGTATTGGCGGAGATGTGGTGGATTAGGTTAGCAAACTTCAATTATGGTCTCAAAAATTCAATCTTTGGGTAAAGGCGGGATTTTTGGGATCAAAAACTGAATTAAATCAACTAGAAAGCAAATTAAGGAAAGAAAATTTTACTTGGCGAGACGCTGGAGTATGATACCACTTGATACGTGATTGCCTCGGATGACTCCTTAGAAACCTCGTATATGACCCACACAAGTCCCGATCTTGCCAGTAATTGAATCAAACCTACAAATTGCTTTCAATGTGAGAAACTTGCGGATCAAGTAACAACAAAACTGAAACGAATGAATAATGAAGGAGTTGGATAATTGAAAGGATCAACTTTCGATAGTTCAATTGGATTGGCTCGATCGCTAAATCCAATTGGTTAACTAGAATGATCTTTAACAATCAATTCTAGAGCAATCTAACTTAATCAAATCAATCAAACAACAAAGAGAGAGAGATCGAGAAGATGATGATGATGTTTGAACTTCTCAATGCTGAAATTGCAATCACACGTGTGTTTATTTTTTGCCCAAGAGATAGATTAAACCAATTTGGGTTTAATATCTCTCAAGCTGATTATTATTAATGAAATATGCAAAGTATAAATAGAGAATACAAAGCTATTACTTGGGGAGCAAGGAGAGAGGTATGGCCGGCCCTAATAGATAGATTAGGCCTCCTTGTCTTGCTTCCCAAGATATAATAAAATATCTAATAATATCTATCTAGATTCCCCTTAAATAAAATAAATCATGGCTGATTTATTTATTTAAGGAAAATATCCTAACAACCATAAAATATCCAAAACAAACTAAAAATATCTCTAACAACCAAGAGAGAGAAGATCAACCAACTAACATAAGCCTATTGGCTGATTTCTCTACATTATTTAAAAGCAAAACACGCCTATTATAATAATAAATATAAGATATTTTCTCTTAATTAGAATGGTCAAGTCAAAGGATTGACTTTGACCCATATTCCAATTTAACTCACCCGGTCACTTACTAAATTCAGCCCTAAAGTGAGACAAACTAATACATGTTTCTAAATAAGGAAATAGTGATTTTCGGCCCCTTGAGTTAATCCATGGAATCCGGCCTCAATTGATGTCGAATGCACGAGACCCACTTAGGCTTGGTTGGCTCTTCAAGAACAGCTGCCAATCGAACCAAGATTGCTGATGTGCCTTGAGCAATCTTCTTAGCTCGACTTCTTGTAATTGGTCCGTCAAAAGGCACTCGAATCAACTCATAGACGTCGGTTGGAGACATGGCAAGCTTCACTGCATCATTTTGGCCTTGAAAACCTGTTGGTTTAGGTGAGCTAGAAGCTCCCTTTTGCTGCAAAGAAGGGTTAGAAGAATAAGAATTGGAATTAGCACTAGAATTAGAAACATACATTTTTGGAGCATTCCAAGCTTCCTTCGTCTTCCTTTGTTGCTGCTCATAGAGTAGTTGGGCTGAATGTACTAATGCATTGAGATCCTTGATTTGTTGAATCTCCAATGTGTCTTTGATGCTTTGATTCAATCCAGCCATGAATTGGGTCCTTAGAGACCGTTGGGAATGATGAATTCCCGCTTTAAAACTCAGATCCTCTAGCTCATTGAAGTACTCGGTTGGAGACTTGATACCTTGTTTGCATGTAACAACTTTCAACCTCATGTGCTCAGTATGCTCTTCAGGCACATATTTCTTTCTCATGACAAACTTCAGCTGGCCCCAAGTTTCAATTGGTGGTAAGGCCTTTCTGATTCTATCTTCCTTCATTCTGAACCACCAATTCCTAGCGGTTCCAACGAAGTGAATAACAACAACTATAACTTTTTCCCATTCTTCATAGCCCATGTGATCTAGAATGAAGTTTGTAGCTTGTTCGCACTCTAGATACTTCTCCGGATTGAGCTCTTCACTGAATGGCTCTATCTTGATCTTAATATAACGCTTACCAATCTGATTGATGTGTTGGTTAGCGTTGTTGTTGTTGACTGGCCTTTGTACTCCATAAGCCGGTGGGATATCTTCTACAACCTCAGCTTGGTTATAGAAATCATCAAGGGGAGGATGCCATGAGCGCCTTTCTTCTCCGGGATAGCCATAAGTCACATCATCAAAAGGATTGTTGTATTGTTGTTGTTGATGATGAGTGGCTTGAGGATACCGGTTAGATTGCTGATTATAGAATTGTTGATGAGTAACCGGTGGAGTCCTCATCCCAATGCCTCTTCCTCTACCTCGGCCTACCGTGGGGGAGTAATTAGCCCGGAGGTCGTGTTCTTTGTTGTAGCTAGCAAGCACATCATGCTCTTCATCAACTACTTGTTGCATGCTTTTGTCGCTACCTGAGGCTTAATTTGGGTCACTAGTAAGCTCTATTGGAGGGGCACTTTTATGACTTGCTTGAGATGATTCAATCAATGTTGCAAGTTGCTCCTCAATACGCTGCATTCTTGTATTCATAGCTGTATTTGCAAGCTCTACAGCTCATGCCTGCCCTTCCCTCATGCTCTCACTAATAGACAATCTAATTAAATCAATTGCCTCCTTAGTAAGATTCAATTCAGCCGGGTTAGGCTCAGATGGGATCACCATTGTTCCTGAAACAAGCAAGAAAGTAGAAAGAGTAGTGTGTTCTAAAGTAAATCACAACAAGCAATACCACACCTTAATCAAGCGAAAACTTGCCTCAAAGCAATCCAATCAACTTAATTCAGTTTTTGGGTTGAATTGAGGGAGTAAATGGGTAGATATTGTGTAGATATGGTATACTAATGATAAATAAAAGAAATATGCAGCTCAAGCAAATGGCAAGTATGCAATAAGACGAGCAATGCAAATAATCCCTTTATGAGCTGAGAAACACATGCAATCTCTCAATTGACTCTATGCAAGGTAATAAAGCCAAATTTAAGCATGCAAGGATAGAAATATGGTGGGCTAGAGTGACTTTTATTTCGTCACTATTTTTCTACAAAGTGATTTTTACTTAGCTAACTTTTTCTAGCAAGCGATCACTAGGGGTGAAAGTGGCTCGAAACTAGCTAGGGTAGATCACTTTTCTTTTCTGATTTTTTTTTTTACTTTATGCACAATCTACTCTTGTGCTAGAATGACGAAATAAACAAAGCAATGCAACAATGCAATGGGCGAAAATAAAAAGGGTATACACGAACTGATTTTTTTTAACTAAGTGACTAATACCAATGAAACCAACTAGAACCCAAATTAATAAAAGAAGAAAAGGGTAGGTTGAAATTGATAGGATGCAATAGCAAAAATCAACAAATATCAACAAGCAATATGAATCTCTATTGATCATGCAACATGCAATAAAAACTCATAAAAATTGTAGGAAGACAATTGCTAATCTATATTGCAACACAACTCAACCAATTCAGCCAATAAACATACACAAATCCCTTAAAAATCTCCTACTTGGGTAATTGCTTGGAGGGCAAGTAACAACTAAGGGATTTAGGGTTTGAGGGTTCTCGGCTGAGACCTAGGGTTCGGGGGGTTAGGGTTCGTTTCTAGGGTTTGGAGAATGGTAGGGTTTCGGTCCTAGGGTTTACGAGACGGTGAGGGTGGCAATTAGGGTTTAGGGTTGGCCGTTGGTGGTGGGGTTGGTGGTGTTGGATTCGGCCAGTGGTGGTGGGTGGTGCGGTGTACACGAGCGACACCATGTATGGTGGCTAGTGGTGGGTGCGTGGTGATGGGGTGGCGGAGATGTGGTGGAGGTGGGTTGAAAAATTCAGGCTTTGGTCTCAAAAATTCAATCTTTAGGTAAAGGCGGGATTGTTGGAATCAAAAAACTGAATTAAATTAACTAGAAAGCAAATTAAGGAAAGAATAATTTACTTGGCGAGACGCTGGATTATGATACCACTTGATACGTGATTGCCTCGGATTGCTCCTTAGATACCTCGTATTTGACCACACAGGAACCCGATCTTGCCTTGTAACGAATTTCCAACCTACAATGCTTTCAAAATTAGATGACTTGTAATGCAAGCAATGACCAAAACTGAATTGAATGATTATGAAGACTCGAGTTTGATAGATTGAAAGGTTCAATTTTGATAGTTCAATCAGATTGGCTCTAACGCTAAATCTGATTGATTAACTAGAATGATCTTTAACAATCAATTCTAGAACAACCTCTATTGAACAAGTCAATGAATCAACTTAGACAAACAACAAGCAAAGAGAGATCGAGCGAATGAAGATGATCGAATGATGGTGATGATGATCTCGAATTGAATGAACTTGGATGCTGATTCACACGTTGTTTTTTGAGCCCAAAGACTAGATAAACCTTTCTTATGGTTTATCTAATCTCAAGCTGATTTTTATTAATGAAAAACAAGAGTTTAAATAGTAGAATACAAAGCTATTACTTGGGGAGCAAGGGAGAGCATATGGCTGGCCCTATAGAGGGTAGAATGGTCTTTTCCTTGCTTCCCAAGATATAATAAAATATCTATAATAAATCTACATATATGCCCTTAAATAAAATAAATCATGGCTGATTTATTTATTTAAGGAAAATATCCTAACAAATATAAAATATCTCAAACAAACTAAAAATATCTCTAACAACCAGAAGAGAAAATATCAACCAACTAACATAAGCCTATTGATTGATTTTTTCTACATTATTAAATAAGAAACACGCCATATTAAATATAATAGAGATATTTTCTCTACTTAGAATGGTCAAGTCAAAGGGTAGACTTTGAGCCAGATACCAATTTATCTCACCCGGTCACTTACTAAATTCAGCCCTAAAGTGAGACAAATTAATACATGTTTCTAAATAAAGAAATAGTGAATTTCGGCCCTTATGTGTTAATCCATAGAATCCGGGCTCAATTGATGTCGAATGCACGAGACCCATTTCGTCTTGCTAGGCTTTTTAAGAACAGCTGATAATCGAACCAAGATTGATGTTGTGCCTTGAGCAATCTTCTTAGCTCGACTCCTTGTGATTGGTCCGTCAGAAGGCACTCGAATCAACTCATCGACGTCGGTTGGAGACATGGCAGGCTTCACTGCATCACCGCTGAGCTTCAAAGACAAGTACAAGACCTCATGGAAAAAGGATATGTGCGTGAATCCCTCAGCCCATGCGCGGTTCCGGTGATTTTGGTGCCAAAGAAGGATGGCACTTGGAGAACGTGGGTACCATCAAATTAGAATGAGGGAAGGGGATGAATGGAAAACTGCTTTTAAGACTAAGTATTGTTTATATGAATGGTTAGTAATGCCTTTTGGATTAACTAATGCACCTAGTACTTTCATGAGGCTTATGAACCATGTTTTAAGAAGATACTTAGGAAAGTTTGTTGTATTCTACTTTGATGATATCTTAGTCTATAGTAAAACCTTGCATGAGCATGTAGAACATCTTAGGGCTGTTTTGGACACTTTTAGATTAGAAAAGCTTTATGTTAATTTAAAGAAGTGTTCTTTTTGCTCGGAATCTACTTTTTTTCTTGATTTGTTGTGTCTAAAGGTGGATTGAAGGTCGATGAAGACAAAATCAAGGCAATCAAGGAGTGGCCACAGCCGACTACACCAACCATGGTGCGCTCATTGCTCGGCTTGGCTGGCTTCTACAGAAGGTTTGTGCGTGATTTCAGCACAGTTGCTGCCCCTCTCCATGAGCTTACAAAGAAGGATACAACATTCAAATGGAGAGAGCAACAAGAGAACGCCTTCAACATATTGAAGGAAAGGTTGTGCTACGCCACGGTGCTCCAACTCCCTAATTTCTCCAAAGCATTCGAGATTGAGGTGGATGCATCAGGCCATGGAATAGGAAGCGTGCTCTTGCAAGACAAGAAACCCATAGCTTATTTCAGTGAAAAGCTTAGTGGGGCTGAGTTGAATTACCCTACATATGACAAAGAACTATATGTTTTAATTAGGGTTTTGAAGACTTGGTCTGATTATTTGTGGCCTAAGGAGTTTGTAATTCATTCTGATCATGAGGCCTTGAAGTATTTGAAAGGCCAATCCAGACTCAGTAGGTGACATGCAAGATGGGTTGAATTTATGGAGACCTTTCCTTATGTTGTAAAGCATTAGAAAGGCAAAGAGAATGTGGTAGCTGACTCCCTTTCTCGCATGTACATTTCCTTGTACCAATGTGATGTTAAAATCCTTGGATTTGCAATGATTAAAGAGTTGTATGCTAGTGACCCTCACTTTGCTGAAATTTACAAGAATTGTATGTCTAGGGGAGAAATAGATTCCTACTTTATTGATGATGGTTATTTGTTCGAAGCTGGAAAATTATACATACCTTCATCTAGTATTCGTAGGCTTCTAATTAAAGAGGTTCATGAATCAAGAGGACATAGAGGGCTAGAAAAGACTTTAGAAGGTTTAAAAGAACACTACTATTTGCCAAAAATGAGTAATTATGTGCTTAGATTTGTCAAGAGTTGTGTTGTGTGTGCTAAAGCTAAATCTATACTTAACCCTCATGGCTTGTACCAGCCCTTGCCAACTCCTAATTCACCTTGGGAAGACATTTCTATGGACTTCATTGTTAGATTGCCGAGAACTAGGAAAGATAGAGATTCTCTTTTTGTGGTAGTAGACCGTTTTTCCAAGATGGCGCACTTTATTCCATGTCACACGACTGATGATGTTGTGCATATTGCTGATTTGTTCTTTAGAGAAGTTGTTAGATTGCATGGCATTCCTTGTTCTATTGTTTCAGATCATGATTCTAAGTTTTTGAGTTATTTTTGGAAAAGTTTGTGGTCTAATTTGGGACTAAATTGTTGTTTTTTACCTCATGTCACCCACAAACTGATGGGCAAACTCAAGTTACTAATCGAACGTTAGGGTTTTACTTAGAACTATGCTTAAAGCTAACCTCAAATGTTAGGAAGATGTTTTTTCTTTTGTGGAGTTTGCTTATAACAGGTCAATCCATTCAGCTACAAAAATGACCCCTTTTGAGGTTGTTTGTGGGCTGAATCCGAGGACTCCAGTGGATTTGACGACTCAGCCAGGTACGAAGGGACCAAGCTAGGGCACTTAGGCGTGCCAAGGAAGAAAAGGAAGAGGCCGAAGCTGCGGCCAAGGCAACGCCGCACCGCTCGCCCGTTGCATCCACAAGCAACACCGGCGTTTCCCAGTCTCCACCTTGGCGTTCTGGCTCAAATTTTAGGATAACATCAAGCACGAGTGGAGCTACTGAATGGGACAAAGAACGCCGAGAAAATGTCCCTAAATCGTCGAAAGTGCCGAGCTCAACTTCAGACAGTGCAGTTGAGACGAAAATGGGGCTTTCTCCAAAACCACTCGGGCGTTCTGGCTCAAATTTTGGGAGCAATTCAGAGACTCGGAGAGCTACAAATCAGAAAGAAGAACGCTTGCAAAAGGAGCCAAAAATTGGATTAAAAGGCAGTGTAGAAAAGCGCTCTCTAGTAGCACAGTCTAGTATTTCTTTCCCTACTTCTTTTTGTTTACTTATTATGAGGAAAGAGATACTAATTCTTAATCAAGATATTTCACATCTTCCAAAGTGTATTCAGGATCTATTACAGGAATTTGAAGATGTGATGCCTGAAGAGTTGCCACAAGGCCTTCCACCAATTAGAGGCATTGAGCATCAAATTGATTTGGTGCCCGACGCTTCTTTACCAAACCGTGCAGCCTATAGAGCAAGTCTAGAGGAGACCGCTGAGCTTCAAAGACAAGTGCAAGATCTCATGGACAAAGGCTATGTGCGTGAATCCCTCAGCCCATGCGTGGTTCCGGTGATTTTGGTGCCAAAGAAGGATGGCACTTGGAGAATGTGTGTTGATTGTAGGGCGATCAACCAAATAACAGTTAAGTACCGTCATCCCATTCCTAGATTAGATGATATGCTTGATGAATTGCATGGTGCTAATTTCTTTTCTAAGATTGATTTAAGAAGTGGGTACCATCAAATTAGGATGAGGGAAGGGGATGAATGGAAAACTGCCTTTAAAACTAAGTATGGTTTATATGAATGGTTAGTAATGCCTTTTGGATTAAGTAATGCACCTAGTACTTTCATGAGGCTTATGAACCATGTTTTAAGAAGATACTTAGGAAAGTTTGTTGTAGTCTACTTTGATGATATCTTAGTATATAGCAAAACCTTGCATGAGCATGTAGAACATCTTAGGGCTGTTTTGGACACTTTGAGATTAGAAAAGCTTTATGTTAATTTAAAGAAGTGTTCTTTTTGCTCGGAATCTACTGTTTTTCTTGGTTTTGTTGTGTCTAAAGGTGGATTGAAGGTCGATGAAGACAAAATCAAGACAATCAAGAAGAGGCCACAACCGACTACCCCAACCATGGTGCGCTCATTTCTCGGCTTGGCTGGCTTCTATAGAAGGTTTGTGCGTGATTTCAGCACAGTTGCTGCCCCTCTCCATGAGCTTACAAAGAAGGATACAACATTCAAATGGAGAGAGCAACAAGAGAACGCTTTCAACACATTGAAGGACAAGTTGTGCTACGCCCCGGTGCTACAACTCCCTGATTTCTCCAAAGCATTCGAGATTGAGGTGGATGCATCAAGCCATGGAATAGGAGGCGTGCTCTTGCAAGACAAGAAACCCATAGCTTATTTCAGTGAAAAGCTTAGTGGGACTGAGTTGAATTACCCTACATATGACAAAGAACTGTATGCTTTAATTAGGGTTTTGAAGACTTGGTCTCATTATTTGTGGCCTAAGGAGTTTGTAATTCATTTTAATCATGAGGCCTTGAAGTATTTGAAAGGTCAATCCAGACTCAGTAGGTGACATGCAAGATGGGTTGAATTTATGGAGACCTTTCCTTATGTTGTAAAGCATAAGGCAAAGAGAATGTTGTAGCTGACGCCCTTTCTCGCATGTACGTTCTCTTGAACCAATGTGATGTTAAAATCTTTGGATTTGCAATGATTAAAGAGTTGTATGCTAGTGACCCTCACTTTGCTGAAATTTACAAGAATTGCATGTGTAGGGGGGAAATAGATTCCTACTTTATTGATGATGGTTATTTGTTCAAAGCTGGAAAATTATGCATACCTTCATCTAGTATTCGTAGGCTTCTAACTAAAGAGGTTCATGAATCAAGAGGACATAGAGGGTTAGAAAAGACTTTAGAAGGTTTAAAAGAACACTACTATTTGCCAAAAATGAGTAATTATGTGCTTAGATTTGTCAAGAGTTGTGTTGTGTATGCTAAAGCTAAATCTAGACTTAACCCTCATGGCTTGTACCAGCCCTTGCCTATTCCTAGTTCACCTTGGGAGGACATTTCTATGGACTTCATTGTTGGATTGCCGAGAACTAGGAAAGGTAGAGATTCTATTTTTATGGTAGTAGACCGTTTTTCCAAGATGACTCACTTTATTCCATGTCACACGACTGATGATGTTGTGCGTATTGCTGATTTGTTCTTTAGAGAAGTTGTTAGATTGCATGGCATTCCTTGTTCTATTGTTTTAGATCGTGATGCTAAGTTTTTGAGTTATTTTTGGAAAAGTTTGTGGTCTAAGTTGGGAACTAAATAGCTGTTTTCTACATCATGTCACCCACAAACTGATGGGCAAACTGATGTTACTAATAGAAGTTAGGGGTTTTACTTAGAACTATGCTTAAAGCTAACCTCAAACGTTGGGAAGATGTTTTGCCTTTTGTGGAGTTTGCTTATAACAGGTCAACCCATTCAGCTACAAAAATGACTCCTTTTGATGTTGTTTATGGGCTGAATCTGAGGACTCTAGTGGACTTGACGCCTCAGCCATACAAGGGAAAAGAGAGCTTTGAAGCTAACAAGAGGGCTAAGTTGGTGAAGAAGCTACATGAGAGAACCAAGATGCACTTAGAGAGGAGATTAATGAAGTACAAGGTCCATGCTGACAAGGGACAAAAACAGGTTATCTTTGAAGAAGGTGATCTTGTTTGGGTGCATCTTAGGAAGGGGGGGGGTTCCCACATCAAAGGAAGAATAAGTTAGATCAGCGTGGAGATGGTCCATTTCAAGTCATCAGAAGAATCGGCCCAAATGCATATCAAGTTCACATGCATGGTGAGTATAATGACCATCCGATGTTTAATGTGGCTGATCTTTCACTTAATGTGCCAGATTTTGATTCTGACGTGGAATCAGAGACGATTCAAGCTCAAGTGGAGGAGAATGATTCAGTGAAGCCAACCATGTCTCCTACCGACGTCGATGAGTTGATTCGAGTGCCTTCTGACGGACCAATCACAAGGAGTCGAGCTAAGAAGATTGCTCAAGGCAAAACAACAATATTGGTTCGATTGGCAGCTGTTCTTGAAGAGCCAAGCAAGATAAGATGGGTCTCGTGCATTCGTCATCAACTAAGCCTGGATTCAATGGATTGACTATAGGTTTCTAGGATTGACTTTAATTGACTTGTGATCTAACATTGCAAGCCAAGTGCCCGATGAAATGACCATGTAAATGTCACACCTAAACGTGGCATTCGGTTTCTAGGTTCGATATTTTGCTTTTATTCGATACAGCTTGATTTTGTAGTGCAGAATGTGCTTATTGGCTTGATATTATCCTCATTCTTTATGTTACTGCATAGAAATGTCCATGTGATCTAACATTGCATGCGCAATGTCCTATGAAATGTCCATGTAAATGTCACTCTTAAATGTGGCATTGGGTTTCTAGGTTCAAATTTATGCATTTATTCGATCGGTCTTGATTTTGTAGTGCAGAATGTGCTTATTGGCTTGATACTATCCTCATTTGTGATGCTTATGCCTAGATGTCTTTAAAGTTCACTTGTTTTTTTCTCCTTTTGCCTTTAAAAATTGACTTGTGATCTAACATTTCACGCCAAGTTTTCAATGAAATTTCCATGTAAATGTCTCTCCTAAATGTGGCATTCGGTTTCTACGTTCGAATTTATGCTTTTATTCGATCGGTCTTGATTTTGTAGTGGAAAATGTGTTTATTTGCTTGATAGTATCCTCATTTTTATGCTTATGCCTAGATGTCTTTCAAGTTCACAAGTTTTTTCTCCTTTTGCTTTTAAAATGACTTGTGATCTAACATTGCACGCAAAGTGTTCGATGAAATGTCCATGTAAATGTCACTCTTAAATGTGGCATTCGTTTCTAGGTTCGAATTTATGATTTTTTTCGATCGGTCTTGACTTTGTAGTGCAGAATGTGCTTATTAGTTTGATACTATCCTCTTTGTTTATGCTTATGCCTAGATGTCTTTAAAGTTCACTTGTTTTTTCTCCTTTTGCCTTTAAAATGACTTTTAATCTAACACTGCATGCCAAGTGTTCAATGAAATGTCCATGTAAACGTCACTCCTAAATGTGGCATTCAGTTTCTAGGTTTGAATTTATGCTTTTATTCGATCGGTCTTGATTTTGTAGTGCAGAATGTGCATATTGGCTTGATACTATCCTTATTCTTTATGCTTAATCCTAGATTTCTTTAAATATCACTTTTTTTTCTCCTTTTGCCTTTACAAATTGACTTGTGATATAACATCGCACACCAAGTGTTCTATGAAATGACCATGTAAATGTCATACCTAAACGCGGCATTCGGTTTCTAGGTTTGATATTTTGCTTTTATTCGATACGGCTTGATTTTGTAGTGCAGAATGTGCTTATTGGCTTCATACTATCATCATTCTTTATGCTTATGCGTAGATGTCTTTAAAGTTCACTTTTTTCTCCTTTTGCCTTTTAAAATTAACTTGTGATCTAACATTGCACGCCAAGTGTTCGATAAAATATTCATGTAATTGTCACTCCTAAATGTGGCATTCTGTTTCTAGGTTCGAATTTATGCTTTTATTCGATCAGTCTTGATTTTTTAGTGCAGAATGTGCTTATTAGCTTGATACCATCCTCATTCTTTATGCTTATGCCAAGATGTCTTTAAAGTTCACTTGTTTTTTCTCCTTTTGCCTTTAAAATGACTTGTAATCAAACATTGCACGCCAAGTACTCGATGAAATGTCCATGTAAATGTCACTCCTAAATGTGGCGTTCCGTTTCATGGTTCGAATTTATTCTTTTATTCGATCGGTCTTGATTTTATAGTGAAGAATGTGCTTATTGGCTTGATACTATCCTCATTCTTTATGCTTATGCATAGATGTCTTTAAATTTCAATTGTTTTTTCTCCTTTTGCCTTTAAAATGACTTGTGATCTAACATTGCACGCCAAGTGTTCGATGAAATGTCCATGTAAATGTCACTCCTAAATGTGGAATTCGGTTTCTTGGTTTGAATTTATGCTCTTATTTCATCGGTCCTGATTTTGTTGATACGGGGTTAACCGTGATTGGCCCAATCTTCGACAATCAACGACTCAGCAAACAAAGGGAAACAAGCAAACGATTAGAAATGCAACAAAAGGACTCGACAAACTGAAAATGGAAAGGAAATAATGAGACTCAAATGAAAACGATAGGGAAAATGAGATCAACCAAATGAAACAACAAAAAGACCCTCGTTGCTTTGAAAACGAGAACCAGATTGAATGATCAAGTGACCAACCTTGTACGACTTCACACAATCAAGGATCCAGCCTTGAAAGCACGAAGAAGATGCTCGTATTCGACTAGCACACCAACTATGATCGATAATTGATGCAAACAAGACAAACCAAGCTGAAATTGCAATACTTTGAAGAACAAGTCTTCGATTCTCACTATGGAGAGAAAACACTCAGTTTTATGATAAAGGTTTCTAATCTGAAATAATAACCACTAGAAGCTATTTATATGTCTTCCTAATAATCAGAAAATAGCTAGAAAAAGTCTAAGTAAAACAATTAAAGAGGGCGGCCCAAAATGGCCTAACAAGCCCAAGCAACGCACACATGTGTGGGGCGCCGCTGGCGCGCGCGCTTGTGCCCAGCCTAGGCACCGCTGCGCCGGTGCCTCAATCTGGCACTTCGTGGCTTGAATCCTTGGCGACGAGGCTGCTCATGAATAATGGCTTTTTCTCAGGGGCATTCTTGGCTTCCTTGTCTCCATGGTACGCCACAAATGCAAACAAGTCCCTTTGAAGCTTCTTGGCTCGCGCCCTTGTCATTGGACCATCAAAGAGGATGGGCGTGCTCGGTGGTGGCTTGACGGATGGCCCCTCATCATCCTCCCCTTCTTGAAAAGGATTCGACCTCGAATCAAGGTCTTCATCCACAGCAAGATAAGGAGTTAGATCAGCCACGTTGAATGTAGCACTCACGCCGTACTCTCCGAGCAACTCCAGCTTGTATGCGTTATCACCAATGCGTTGAAGCACCTTGAAAGGCCCATCTCCACGTGGTGACAGTTTGGACTTTCGTTGCTCGGGGAACCTCTCCTTCTTCAAATGCACCCATACTAGATCGCCGGGCTGGAAAATAACCTTGCGCCGTCCCTTGTTAGCTCGGTTGGCATTATACTCGGCCCTTTGTTCCAGCTTGATCCTTGTCCTCTCATGTAACTCCTTAATGAACTCAACCTGTTTTCCTGCATCAAAGCTTTCTTTTTCCCTCATTGGAAATGGGGTAAGATCTAAAGGAGTTAGGGGGTTAGTACCATAAACGCACTCAAATGGAGTAAGCATAGTAGATGAATGCATTGTCCTATTGTATGCAAATTCCACATGAGGCAGCATTTCTTCCCAAGATTTCAGGTTCTTCCTAATAATGGCTCTAAGGATGGTGGTTAAAGTCCTATTGGTGACCTCGGTTTGGCCGTCGGTTTGTGGGTGGCTAGATGTAGAGAATAACAGCCTAGTACCCAACTTACCCCAAAGAATTCTCCAAAAGTGACTAAGAAACTTCACATCCCTATCACTAACTATGGTTTTCGGCACACCATGCAGCCTAACAATTTCCCTAAAGAACAAAGAAGCTACATTAGTGGCGTCGTCGGTTTTGTGACAAGCTATGAAGTGAGCCATCTTAGAGAATCTGTCTACAACCACAAAAATAGAGTCTCTCCCCCTCTTAGTCCTAGGTAAGCCCACTATAAAGTCCATGGATATGTCTTCCCAAGGGGCTGAAGGTATGGGCAGGGGCGTATATAAGCCATGAGGTTTCAATTTAGACTTAGCTTTTAAACAACCAATGCATCTTTTAATAGCATGTTCTACATCTCTAAGCATATGAGGCCAATAAAAATGTGCACGCAGCATATGATAAGTCTTATCCCTACCAAAATGACCCATTAATCCACCCTTATGGGCTTCATCAACAAGTAGCAATCTCAATGAACATCTAGGAATACAAACTTTATCCATACGAAACAGAAATCCATCATGCACATAATAAGACTCAAACGACCCCTTTTCATGACATGCTTTATAAGTAGCCCCAAAATCAGCATCATCCACATAAAGATCCTTAATATATACAAATCCAAGCACCCTAGAATCTAATGTGGTCAACAAGGTGTGGCGCCTAGACAAAGCATCAGCCACAACATTATCTTTGCCCTTTTTATACTTAATAACATATGGAAATGTTTCAATGAATTCCATCCATCTACCATGTCTTCTATCAAGTTTATCTTGGCTCTTAAAATGTTTTAGAGATTCATGGTCAGTTTTAAGTACAAATTCTTTAGGCCATAGGTAATGTTGCCATGTTTTCAACACTCGAAACAATGCATACAATTCTTTATCATAAGTCGAGTAATTTAAACATGCACCTTTAAGCTTTTCAGAAAAGAAGGCTACAGGTTTACCTTCTTGCATGAGTACACCTCCAATACCAATGCCGCTAGCATCGCACTCCACCTCGAAAGGCCTTGTGAAGTCCGGCAGCACCAACAATGGGGCGTGCGTCAATCTGTCCTTTAGGGCCTGGAATGCCCTCTCTTGCGCCTTTCCCCACTTGAACTCGCTCCTCTTCTTGGTTATCTCGGTTAATGGCGCGGCAATAGTGCTAAAGTCCCTCACAAACCGCCGGTAGAAGCTGGCCAGTCCATGAAAACTTCTCACTTGGCCGATTGATGTAGGCGTAGGCCAATCCTGGATCGCCTTCACCTTAGCCTCATCGACTTGCAGCCCATTTTCATTCACTACAAAACCAAGGAAAGTAACGGAAGTAGTGCACAATTCACATTTTTTTAAGTTAGCATACAAGTGCTCTAGTCGCAATGTGTTAAGCACATTTCGCAAATGATCTTCATGCTCAGCTAAGGACTTACTATACACTAGGATATCATCAAAATACACAACTACAAACTTTCCTATGTAATGCCTCAAAACATGGTTCATTAATCTCATGAAAGTGCTTGGGGCGTTAGTAAGCCCGAATGGCATAACGAGCCATTCATATAGACCGAACTTGGTCTTGAAGGCTGTTTTCCACTCGTCCCCTTCCTTCATACGAATCTGATGGTACCCACTTTTAAGATCGATTTTTGAAAAGATAGTGGAACCATGCAGCTCGTCCAACATGTCATCAAGACGAGGAATGGGGTGCCTATACTTCACCGTTATATTGTTAATTGCCCTACAATCGACACACATTCGCCATGTGTTGTCTTTCTTAGGCACTAACAATACCGGTACAGCACAGGGGCTTAAACTCTCCCTTATGTATCCCTTATCCAAGAGCTCTTGGACTTGGGATTGGACCTCTTTGGTCTCCATGGGGTTCATACGGTAGGCTGGCCGATTTGGCAAAGACGCCCCGGGAATGAGATCAATCTGATGCTCGATTCCTCTAATTGGGGGTAGGCCAGCCGGTATCTCTTCGGGGAATACGTCCTTGTACTCCTCGATGAGCCCCAAAATGGGCGGGGGCAGTGAGGCACGAAGCTCTTCACTTAACAAGCTCAGCTCCTTGCACAAGAGCATAAGCGTTGTTTCCCCGTCCAAGTAATCGTCCACTAACTCCCTCTTGGAAGCTAATAGGACGGAGGAGGGTGTAGGGCTGTCGGTTTGGCTCGTCTTACCCCGAGCTTTCCCCTTCTTCCCATTCTCCCCCTCACCATCACCACTTACCTTGCTTACCTTGCCTTTGTCGAAAGCCTCGGCCACCTGGGTGGGCGTCATGGGCTTGAGTACGACGTTCTGGCCCTTATGCACAAAGGAGTGGCGGTTGGTGAACCCGTCATGCGTCACCTTCCGATCGAATTGCCATGGACGTCCGAGTAAGATGTGACAAGCCTGCATAGGAACTACATCGCATAAAATATGATCTTCATAATGTCCAAGCTTAATAGTAACATGCGTTTGCTTATTCACTCTCAATTCTCCACTATCATTCATACAATGCAATTTGTAAGGCCTAGGGTGATGAAAAATAGGAAGCTGCAGTTTTTGTACCATTTCCATGCTAGCTATGTTACAACAACTACCGCTATCAATGATTAAATTGCACACCTTGCCTTGTATTAAACAACGACTATGAAATAGATTTTCCCTTTGATTATCTTCACATGGGGCAGGTTTAGCATGCAATGTTCTCCTAGCAATCAAAGACTCCCCAGACTCATATTCTACCTCATTCTCGTCGTCATTAACATTATTATCATGCAAATCAGATTCATCATTAGCACAAGCATTCTCATTATCATCATCAACTTCAGATTCATACTCTCCTAGATGGTTAATCAAAAGAGTTTTACAATTAGGACAATCTTTCATGTAATGACCTCTTCCTTGACATTTAAAGCACACTATGTCCCTAGCTCTAGAAGAGGTGTTAGAATTACTCCCCTTAGGGGCTGTGGAAGCTCCCTTTGAATTGCCCTTGTTGTTGGATGATGAATTGCTCCATGGGGTCTTGCTTCGTCCTCCTTGTTCTCCTTGGGCGCCAGCTGCGCTCCCCTTCTCCTTGTAAGGCATGGATTCCCTCCCTTGGCCAGCTTGTGCCCCTCGGCTTTGGCTCCTCCAATTACTTGGCTGGCTGGGCGCGCCTCGTCCTCCTGGGTTCCTAAACCTGAATTTCCTCTCCACTTTGGTAGCTAAGTGCAAAAGGTCAGTCATAGTAGAGTAGGGATAAAGGTCAACTTCATTAGATAAAGAAGGATGGAGAATACGAAGGAACCTAGCCATCGTGGCTTCGTTGTCCTCAACCACGTTAGCTCTCACCATCGCCACTTGCATGGCGTTGTAAGCTTCCTCGACACTCATCGACCCTTGCTTGAGACTCTCCAGCCGCTGTCTTAGCTCCCGGGCGTAGTGTTGAGGTATGAAGCGACCCCTCATCAACGCCTTCATTTGCTCCCAGCTGGAAATCGGTGCGTCCAGGTTGCGCCTCCTCTCTTTCACCAAGTTATCCCACCATATGAGGGCATAACCGGAGAACTCAAGGACGGCGAGTTGCACCTTCTTGGTCTCGGGAAAATTGTGGCAGCTCCACACATGCTCAATCTTCGTCTCCCACTCCATGTAAACGTCGGGATCACACCGGCCCTCAAATGAGGGTAATTTCACCTTGACCTTCCCGACACCATCTTGTTCCGGTTCACGAGGTCTCCTTGGACGCCTATCATCACGGCGCTCCCTACCTCCCCTTCTTGAGAACCGCTCCCAATTATCCTCCTCCTCGCCATCATACTCATCATCATAAAGATCCATATCACTTGGCGATCCTCGTTGGCCCTGAAATCCTTGAAAACTATTAGCACGATTATGCTCTTCCCGAAGGGGAGTGAGCTGGGGACCAATAGGCACTCTTCTAGGAAGATTGCCCGAGGAATTACGCAATGGATTAGAGTTATGAGACACTTCCCTGTTTTGGTTTTGAAAACCTTGTTGTTGTGATGTGGACGCCCTGAATGGGTCACCATGGTGCTGGTTGTTAGTGTTGGGGCCGTCTTGGTCTTGGCCATCGCCCTCAGCTTGGGCGTGTACCGTGGCATCGACGCCTAGCGTCACACCGGTGGCTGGCAACGCAAGTGCTCGTGTCTCCAACGCCGACATCCTAGTGTTGAGGCGTGCAATGTTGTTGTTGAGTGAGGTCAACAACTTAAACACCTCAGGATGGACTGGTTCTGGGCTCTTGGGCAAGTTCTCGGTGCTACTGTCCGTCATGATCCTAAGACAACAATAAAACAACAAACTCAAGCAAACTCGTTAGGTTAGTGTAATCCAAAACAGCCTCGCAAAGTGTTTCGCTCACACTCTCCCTCGTGTATTGCAATAATGCTCGTTGTTTCAATCTGCCTTGAAAGAATCAAAACTCAAGTTCAAAAGTCAGTGGTAGCTTCAACTCACAAAATCAAGTTTAGACACAAGATCGAAGAAGAAGAATGAAGAAATGGACGTTAGAGGATGGACAGAAATGTTTGAAGAAATAGCAACGAGGTGAAAGGACTCAAACAAAGAAAGAAATCAGACCTTGGTTAAGCTTTCTCTCGCCTCGAGTACCTACACCAAGTATGTCACCTTAATGTGTGGTTTGTAGGACAAAAGGTGGCTCTTTTGTGGAGGTATGGTATTCTTCAATGTCGCCCAAGAGATGAGAAGAGAAGAGAGATGAAAACTATGCAATATACACAAGATGAATAAGATGCAACACTATGATATGAATAATAGAAATGAAATTCTGATTTCTGATTTTTTTTATTTTTATTTTTTTTTGATTTTCGATCTTTTTTTCTTTTTTTTTGTTTACTTTTTTTTTTTTTATATATCAGAAATAATCAGAAATTAATTGCAATAAATAAAATGCTATTACAAAATGCAAATGAAATAAAATGCAAGACTAAAATATGCAATGGCGTTTGAATTTGAATGGGGGGCGTGGGGATAAGGTCGAAGCTGAAAATGTGGAGGAAGAATAGGGTGGTTGTGGTTGAATTTCGAATTTGAATGGTATTCCTAAGAAATAGGAGGCGTGGGAATTGATTTGTGGAGCTGGGATAAGTTTGTTTCAGCTTTGAAATAGTATCCCTTGAATGTAGGAGGTTGGGTAGGATGGGTTTGAATTTGAATTTAATTAAAAGAAATGACCCTTTAATTAAATAAATTCGTGGCTGGTGGTAATATGAAGGTGGTGGACGTTTTTGGTGGTGGTGGTGGGCGTAGGGTGGCTGAATAGGTGGCTCAGGCAACAAACCACTACACGTCAGGCAACAAACCGGTTAGTGATTTCTCGAGAATGATAAACGAGATAGGATTAACCAAACCTGACTTCGAAGGACTCTTTTTTTTTTTGGTGTTTTTGATGGAGGACTCCAATGGTGAACGAGTTGAATGTCGGAAACACGGCTCTGATACCAATTTGATACGGGGTTAACCGTGATTGGCCCGATCTTCGACAATCAACGACTCAGCAAACAAAGGGAAACAAGCAAACGATTAGAAATGCAACAAAAGGACTCGACAAACTGAAAATGGAAAGGAAATAATGAGACTCAAATGAAAACGATAGGGAAAATGAGATCAACCAAATGAAACAACAAAAAGACCCTCGTTGCTTTGAAAACGAGAACCAGATTGAATGATCAAGTGACCAACCTTGTACGACTTCACACAATCAAGGATCCAGCCTTGAAAGCACGAAGAAGATGCTCGTATTCGACTAGCACACCAACTATGATCGATAATTGATGCAAACAAGACAAACCAAGCTGAAATTGCAATACTTTGAAGAACAAGTCTTCGATTCTCACTATGGAGAGAAAACACTCAGTTTTATGATAAAGGTTTCTATATGAAATAATAACCACTAGAAGCTATTTATATGTCTTCCTAATAATCAGAAAATAGCTAGAAAAAGTCTAAGTAAAACAATTAAAGAGGGCGGCCCAAAATGGCCTAACAAGCCCAAGCAACGCACACATGTGCGGGGCGCCGCTGGCGCGCGCGCTTGTGCCCAGCCTAGGCACCGCTGCGCCGGTGCCTCAATCTGGCACTTCGTGGCTTGAATCCTTGGCGACGAGGCTGCTCATGAATAATGGCTTTTTCTCAGGGGCATTCTTGGCTTCCTTGTCTCCATGGTACGCCACAAATGCAAACAAGTCCCTTTGAAGCTTCTTGGCTCGCGCCCTTGTCATTGGACCATCAAAGAGGATGGGCGTGCTCGGTGGTGGCTTGACGGATGGCCCCTCATCATTTGTAGTGCAGTATGTGCTTCTTAGTTTGATATTATCCTTATTCTTTATGCTTATGCCTAGATGTCTTTAAAGTTCACTTATTTTTTCTCCTTTTGCCTTTAAAAATCTACTTGTGATCTAACATTGCACGACAAGTGTTCGATAAAATGTCCATGTAAATGTCACTCCTATATGTGGCATTCGGTTTCTAGGTTCGAATTTATGCTTTTATTCGATCGGTCTTGATTTAGTAGTGCAGAATGTGCTTATTGGCTTGATACTATCCTTATTCTTTATGCTTATGCCTAGATGTTTTTAAAGATCACTTGTTTTTTCTCCTTTTGTCGTTACAAATTGACTTGTGATCTAACATTGCACGCCAAGTGTTTTATGAAATGACCATGTAAAGGTCACTACTAAACGTGGCATTCGGTTTCTAGGTTTGATATTTTGCTTTTATTCGATACGGCTTGATTTTGTAGTGCAAAATGTGCTTATTGGCTTCATACTATCCTCATTCTTTATGTTACTGCACAGATGTACGCTAAGTGTTCATGTAAATGTCACTCCCAAAATGACTTGTGATCTAACATTGCATGCGCAATGTTCTATAAAATGTCCATGTAAATGTCACTCCTAAATGTGGCATTGGGTTTCTAGGTTCGAATTTATGCATTTATTCGATCGGTCTTGATTTTGTAGTGCAGAATGTGCTTATTGGCTTGATTGATACTATCCTCATTTGTGATTCTTATGCCTAGATGTCTTTAAAGTTCACTTGTTTTTTTTCTCCTTTTGCCTTTTAAAATTTGACTTGTGATCTAACATTGTACGCTAACTGTTCGATGAAATGTCCATGTAAATGTCACTCCTAAATGTGGCATTCGGTTTCTAGGTTCAAATTTATGCTCTTATTTGATTGGTCTTGATTCTATAGTGCAGAATGTGTTTATTGGCTTGATACTATCATCATTCTTTGTGCTTATGCCTATCTGTCTTTAAAGTTTACTTTTTTTTTTCTCCTTTTTTCTTTAAAATGACTTGTGATCTAACATTGCACGCCAAGTGTTTGATGAAATGTCCATGTAAATGTCACTCTTAAATGTGGCATTCGGCTTCTAGGTTCGAATTTACGATTTTTTTCGATCGTTCTTTACTTTGTAGTATAGAATGTGCTTATTGGTTTGATACTATCCTCATTCTTTATGCTTAATCCTAGATGTCTTTAAAGTTCACTTGTTTTTTTCTCCTTTTGCCTTTAAAATAATTTTTGATCTAACATTGCATGCTAAGTGTTCAATGAAATGTCTATGTAAACATCACTCCTAAATGTGGCATTTAGTTTCTAGGTTCGAATTTATACTTTTATTCAATCGGTCTTGATTTTGTAGTGCAAAATGTGCTTATTGGCTTGGTACTATCCTTATTCTTTATGCTTAATCCTAGATTTCTTTAAAGATCACTTTTTTTTCTCTTTTTGCCTTTACAAATTGACTTGTGATCTAACATTGCACGCCAAGTGTTCTATGAAATGACCATGTAAATGTCACAACTAAACGCGACATTCGTTTTCTAGGTTCGATATTTTTCTTTTATTCGATACGGCTTGATTTTGTAGTGCAGAATGTGATTATTGGCTTGATATTATCCTTATTCTGTATGCTTATGCGTAGATGTCTTTAAAGTTCACTTTTTTTCTCCTTTTTCCTTTAAAATTTAACTTGTGATCTAACATTGCACGTCAAGTGTTCGATAAAATATCCATGTAATTGTCACTCCTAAATGTGGCATTCGGTTTCTAGATTCGAATTTATGATTTTATTCGATCGGTCTTGATTTTGTAGTGTAGAATGTGTTTATTGGCTTGATAGTATCCTCATTTTTATGCTTATGACTAGATGTCTTTAAAGTTCATTTGTTTTTTCTCCTTTTGCCTCTAAAATGACTTTTGATCTAACATTGCACAACAAGTGTTCGATGAAATGTGCATGTAAATGTCACTCCTAAATCTGACATTCGGTTTCTAGGTTCGATATTTAACTTTTATTTGATACGGCTTGATTTTGTAGTGCAGAATGTGCTTATTGGCTTGATATTATCCTCATTATTTATGCTTATGCGTAGATGTCTTTAAAGTTCACTTGTTTTTCCGCTTTTGCCTTTTAAATTTTGACTTGTGATCTAAAATTGTACGCCAAGTTTTCGATGAAATTTCCATGTAAATGTCTCTCCTAAATGTAGCATTCGGTTTCTAGGTTCGAATTTATGCTTTTATTCTTTCGGTCTTGATTTTGTAGTGGAGAATATGTTTATTTTCCTGATAGGATCCTCATTTTTATGCTTATGCCTAGATGTCTTTCAAGCTCACTTGTTTTTTCTGCTTTTGCATTTAAAATGACTTGTGATCTAACATTGCACGTCAATTGTTCGATGAAATGTCCATGTAAATGTCACTCTTAAATGTGGCATTCGGTTTCTAGGTTTGAATTTATGATTAATTTAGATCGGTCTTGACTTTGTAGTGCAGAATGTGCTTATTTGTTTGATACTATCCTCATTCTTTATGCTTATGCCTTCTGTCTTCAAAGTTCACTTGTTTTTCTATAAAGTTCGCTGGTGTTTTGTCCTTTTGCCTTTAAAATGACTTGTTATCTAACATTGCACGCCAAGTGTTCGATGAAATGGCCATGTAAATGGCACTCCTAAATGTGGCATTCGGTTTCTAGGTTCGAATTTATGCTTTTATTCGATATGTCTTGATTTTGTAGTGTAGAATGTGCTTATCGGCTTGATACTATCCTCATTCTTTATGCTTATGTGTAGATGCCTTTAAAGTTCACTTGTATTTTCTCCTTTTGCCTTTAAAAATTGACTTGTGATCAAACATTACACGCCAAGTGTTCGATGAAATGTCTATGTAAATGTTACTCCTAAATGTGGCATTCGGTTTCTAGGTTCGAATTTTTGCTTTTATTCGATACGTCTTGAGTTTGTAGTGCATAATGTGCTTATTGGCTTGATACTATCTTTATTCTTTATACTTATGCCTAGATGTCTTTAAAGATCACTTGTTTTTCCTTCTTTTGCCTTTACAAATTGACTTGTGATCTAACATTGCATGCCAAATGTTCTATGAAATGACCATGTAAATGTCCCTCCTAAACGTGGCATTCGGATTCTAGGTTTGATATTTTGCTTTTATTCGATACGTCTCTATTTTGTAGTGCAGAATGTGCTTATTCGCTTGATACTATTCTCATTCTTTAAGCTTATGCCTAGATGTCTTTAAAGTTCACTTGTTTTTTCTCCTTTTGCCTTTAAAATTTGACTTGTGATCTAACATTGTACGCTAAGTGTTCGATGAAATGTCGATGTAAATGTCACTCCTAAATTCGAACCTAGAAACCGAATGCCACATTTAGGAGTGACATTTACATGGACATTTCATCAAACACTTGGCGTGTAATGTTAGATGACAAGTCAATTTTTGAAGGCAAAAAGAGAAAAAACAAGTGAACTTTAAAAACATCTAGGCATAAGCATAAATAATAAGGATAGTATCAAGCCAATAAGCACATTCTGCACTTCAAACTCAAGACGTATCGAATAAAAGTAAAAATTCAAACCTAGAAACCAAATGCCACATTTAGGAGTGACATTTACATTGACATTTCATCGAACACTTGGCGCGTAATGTTAGATCACAAGTCAATTTTTAAAGGCAAAAGTAGAAAAAACAAGTGAACTTTAAAGACATCTATGCATAAGCATAAAGAATGAGGATATTATCAAGCCAATAAGCACATTCCGCACTACAAGATCAAGACGTATCGAATAAAAGAAAAAAATTCGAACCTAGAAACCGAATGCCACATTTAGGAGTGACATTTACATGGACATTTCATTGAACACTTGGCGTGCAATATTAGATCACAAGTCAAATTAAAGGCAAACGGAGAAAAAACAAGTGAACTTTAAAGACATCTAGGCATAAGCATAAAGAATGAGAATATTAACAAGCCAATAAGAACATTCTACACTACAAAATCAAGACCGATCGAATAAAAGAATAAATTCAAACCTAGAAACCGAATGCCACATTTAGGAGTGACATTTACATGGACATTTTATCGAACACTAAGCGTGCAATGTTAGGTCACAAGTCAAATTTTAAAGGTAAAAGGAGAAAAAATAAGTGAACTTTAAAGATATCTGGGCATAAGCATAAAGAATGAGGAGAGTATCAAGCTAATAATCACATTCTGCACTACAAAATCAAGATGTATCGAATAAAAGAAAAAAATTCCAACCTAGAAACAAAATGCCACATTTAAGAGTGACATGTACATGGACATGTCATCGAACACTTGGCGTGTAATGTTAGATCACAAGTCAATTTTAAAAGGCGAAAGGAGAGAAAAGAAGTGAACTTTAAAGACATATACGCATAAGCATAAAGAATGAGGATAATATCTAGCCAATAAGCACATTCTGCCCTACAAAATCAAGACGTATCGAATAAAAGCAAAAAATTCAAACCTAGAAACCGAATGTCACATTTAGGAATGACATTTAAATAGACATTTCATCGAACACTTGGCATGCAATGTTAGATCACAAGTCAAATTAAAGGTATAAGGAGAAAAACAAGTGAACTTTAAAGACATCTAGGCATAAGCATAAAGAATGAGGATAGTATCAAGCGAATAAACCCATTCTGCAGTACAAAATCAAGACGTATCGAATAAAAGCATTAATTCAAACCTAGAAACCGAATGCCACATTTAGGAGTGACACTTACATGGACATTTAATCGAACACTTGGCGTGCAATGTTTGAGCACAAGTCATTTTAAAAGCAAAAGAAGAAAAAACAAGTGAACTTTAAAGACATCTACGCATAAGCATAAAGAATGAGGATAGTATGAAGCCAATAAGTACATTCTGCACTACAAAATCAAGACGTATCGAATAAAAGCAAAAATTCAAACCTAGAAACCGAATGCCACATTTAGGAGTTAAGTTTACGTGGACATTTCATCGAACACTTGGCATGCAATGTTAGATCGAAAGCGATTTTAGAGGCAAAAGGAGAAAAAACAAGTGAACTTAAAAGACATCTAGGCATAATAATAAAGAATGAGAATAGTAAAAAGCCAATAAGCACATTATGCACTACAAAATCAAGATCGATCGAATAAAACCATAAATTCGAACCTAGAAACCGAATGCCACATTTAGGAGTGAGATTTACATGGACATTTCATCGAACACTAAACATGCAATGTAAGATCAAAAGTCAATTTTTAAAAGCAAAAGGAGAAAAAACAAGTGAACTTTAAAGACATCTGGTCATAAGCATAAAGAATGAGGATAGTATAAAGTCAATAAGCACATTCTACACTACAAAATCATGACATATCGAATAAAACCAAAAAAATCGAACCTAGAAACCGAATGCCACATTTACGATTGACATTTATATGGACATTTCATCGAATACTTAGCGTGTAATGTTAGATCACAAGTCAATTTTTATAGGGAAAAGGAGAAAAAACAAGTGAACTTTAAAGACATCTACGCATAAGCATAAAGAATAAGGGTAGTATCAAGCCAACAAGCACATTCTGCACTACAAAATCAAGACGTATCAAATCAAAGAAAAAATTCGAACCTAGAAACCGAATGCCACATTTAGGAGTGACATTTACATGGACATTTCATCAAACACTTGGCGTGTAATGTTAGATGACAAGTCAATTTTTGAAGCCAAAAAGAGAAAAAACAAGTGAAATTTAAAAACATCTAGGCATAAGCATAAATAATAAGGATAGTATCAAGCCAATAAGCACATTCTGCACTTCAAACTCAAGACGTATCGAATAAAAGTAAAAATTCAAACCTAGAAACCAAATGCCACATTTAGGAGTGACATTTACATTGACATTTCATCGAACACTTGGCGTGTAATGTTAGATCACAAGTCAATTTTTAAAGGCAAAAGTAGAAAAAACAAGTGAACTTTAAAGACATCTATGCATAAGCATAAAGAATGAGGATATTATCAAGCCAATAAGCACATTCCGCACTACAAGATCAAGAAGTATCGAATAAAAGAAAAAATTCGAACCTAGAAACCGAATGCCACATTTAGGAGTGACATTTACATGGACATTTCATTGAACACTTGGCGTGCAATATTAGATCACAAGTCAAATTAAAGGCAAACGGAGAAAAAACAAGTGAACTTTAAAGACATCTAGGCATAAGCATAAAGAATGAGAATATTAACAAGCCAATAAGAACATTCTACACTACAAAATCAAGACCGATCGAATAAAAGAATAAATTCAAACCTAGAAACCGAATGCCACATTTAGGAGTGACATTTACATGGACATTTTATCGAACACTAAGCGTGCAATGTTAGGTCACAAGTCAAACTTTAAAGGTAAAAGGAGAAAAAACAAGTGAACTTTAAAGATATCTGGGCATAAGCATAAAGAATGAGGAGAGTATCAAGCTAATAATCACATTCTGCACTACAAAATCAAGATGTATCGAATAAAAGAAAAAAATTCCAACCTAGAAACAAAATGCCACATTTAAGAGTGACATGTACATGGACATGTCATCGAACACTTGGCGTGTAATGTTAGATCACAAGTCAATTTTAAAAGGCGAAAGGAGAGAAAAGAAGTGAACTTTAAAGACATATACGCATAAGCATAAAGAATGAGGATAATATCTAGCCAATAAGCACATTCTGCCCTACAAAATCAAGACGTATCGAATAAAAGCAAAAAATTCAAACCTAGAAACCGAATGTCACATTTAGGAATGACATTTAAATAGACATTTCATCGAACACTTGGCATGCAATGTTAGATCACAAGTCAAATTAAAGGTATAAGGAGAAAAACAAGTGAACTTTAAAGACATCTAGGCATAAGCATAAAGAATGAGGATAGTATCAAGCGAATAAACCCATTCTGTAGTACAAAATCAAGACGTATCGAATAAAAGCATTAATTCAAACCTAGAAACCGAATGCCACATTTAGGAGTGACACTTACATGGACATTTAATCGAACACTTGGCGTGCAATGTTTGATCACAAGTCATTTTAAAGGCAAAAGAAGAAAAAACAAGTGAACTTTAAAGACATCTACGCATAAGCATAAAGAATGAGGATAGTATGAAGCCAATAAGTACATTCTGCACTACAAAATCAAGACGTATCGAATAAAAGCAAAAATTCAAACCTAGAAACCGAATGCCACATTTAGGAGTTACATTTACGTGGACATTTCATTGAACACTTGGCATGCAATGTTAGATCGAAAGCGATTTTAGAGGCAAAAGGAGAAAAAACAAGTGAACTTAAAAGATATCTAGGCATAATAATAAAGAATGAGAATAGTAACAAGCCAATAAGCACATTATGCACTACAAAATCAAGATCGATCGAATAAAACCATAAATTCGAACCTAGAAACCGAATGCCACATTTAGGAGTGAGATTTACATGGACATTTCATCGAACACTAAACATGCAATGTAAGATCAAAAGTCAATTTTTAAAGGCAAAAGGAGAAAAAACAAGTGAACTTTAAAGACATCTGGTCATAAGCATAAAGAATGAGGATAGTATAAAGCCAATAAGCACATTCTACACTACAAAATCATGACGTATCGAATAAAACCAAAAAAAATCGAACCTAGAAACCGAATGCCACATTTACGATTTACATTTATATGGACATTTCATCGAATACTTGGCGTGTAATGTTAGATCACAAGTCAATTTTTATAGGGAAAAGGAGAAAAAACAAGTGAACTTTAAAGACATCTACGCATAAGCATAAAGAATGAGGATAGTATGAAGCCAATAAGTACATTCTGCACTACAAAATCAAGACGTATCGAATAAAAGCAAAAATTCAAACCTAGAAACCGAATGCCACATTTAGGAGTTACATTTACGTGGACATTTCATCGAACACTTGGCATGCAATGTTAGATCGAAAGCTATTTTAGAGGCAAAAGGAGAAAAAACAAGTGAACTTAAAAGACATCTAGGCATAATAATAAAGAATGAGAATAGTAAAAAGCCAATAAGCACATTATGCACTACAAAATCAAGATCGATCGAATAAAACCATAAATTCGAACCTAGAAACCGAATGCCACATTTAGGAGTGAGATTTACATGGACATTTCATCGAACACTAAACATGCAATGTAAGATCAAAAGTCAATTTTTAAAGGCAAAAGGAGAAAAAACAAGTGAACTTTAAAGATATCTGGTCATAAGCATAAAGAATGAGGATAGTATAAAGCCAATAAGCATATTCTACACTACAAAATCATGACGTATCGAATAAAACCAAAAAAAATCGAACCTAGAAACCGAATGCCACATTTACGATTGACATTTATATGGACATTTCATCGAATACTTGGCGTGTAATGTTAGATCACAAGTCAATTTTTATAGGGAAAAGGAGAAAAAACAAGTGAACTTTAAAGACATCTACGCATAAGCATAAAGAATAAGGGTAGTATCAAGCCAACAAGCACATTCTGCACTACAAAATCAAGACGTATCAAATAAAAGAAAACATTCGAACCTAGAAACCGAATGCCACATTTAGGAGTGACATTTACATGGACATTTCATCAAACACTTGACGTGTAATGTTAGATGACAAGTCAATTTTTGAAGGCAAAAAGAGAAAAACAAGTGAACTTTAAAAACATCTAGGCATAAGCATAAATAATAAGGATAGTATCAAGCCAATAAGCACATTCTGCACTTCAAACTCAAGACGTATCGAATAAAAGTAAAAATTCAAACCTAGAAACCAAATGCCACATTTAGGAGTGACATTTACATTGACATTTCATCGAACACTTGGCGTGTAATGTTAGATCACAAGTCAATTTTTAAAGGCAAAAGTAGAAAAAACAAGTGAACTTTAAAGACATCTATGCATAAGCATAAAGAATGAGGATATTATCAAGCCAATAAGCACATTCCGCACTACAAGATCAAGACGTATCGAATAAAAGAAAAAATTCGAACCTAGAAACCGAATGCCACATTTAGGAGTGACATTTACATGGACATTTCATTGAACACTTGGCGTGCAATATTAGATCACAAGTCAAATTAAAGGCAAACGGAGAAAAAACAAGTGAACTTTAAAGACATCTAGGCATAAGCATAAAGAATGAGAATATTAACAAGCCAATAAGAACATTCTACACTACAAAATCAAGATCGATCGAATAAAAGAATAAATTCAAACCTAGAAACCGAATGCCACATTTAGGAGTGACATTTACATGGACATTTTATCGAACACTAAGCGTGCAATGTTAGGTCACAAGTCAAACTTTAAAGGTAAAAGGAGAAAAAACAAGTGAACTTTAAAGATATCTGGGCATAAGCATAAAGAATGAGGAGAGTATCAAGCTAATAATCACATTCTGCACTACAAAATCAAGATGTATCGAATAAAAGAAAAAAATTCCAACCTAGAAACAAAATGCCACATTTAAGAGTGACATTTACATGGACATGTCATCGAACACTTGGCGTGTAATGTTAGATCACAAGTCAATTTTAAAAGGCGAAAGGATAGAAAAGAAGTGAACTTTAAAGACATATACGCATAAGCATAAAGAATGAGGATAATATCTAGCCAATAAGCACATTCTGCCCTACAAAATCAAGACGTATCGAATAAAAGCAAAAAATTCAAACCTAGAAACCGAATGTCACATTTAGGAATGACATTTAAATAGACATTTCATCGAACACTTGGCATGCAATGTTAGATCACAAGTCAAATTAAAGGTATAAGGAGAAAAACAAGTGAACTTTAAAGACATCTAGGCATAAGCATAAAGAATGAGGATAGTATCAAGCCAATAAACCCATTCTGCAGTACAAAATCAAGACGTATCGAATAAAAGCATTAATTCAAACCTAGAAACCGAATGCCACATTTAGGAGTGACACTTACATGGACATTTAATCGAACACTTGGCGTGCAATGTTTGATCACAAGTCATTTTAAAGGCAAAAGAAGAAAAAACAAGTGAACTTTAAAGACATCTATGCATAAGCATAAAGAATGAGGATAGTAGGAAGCCAATAAGTACATTCTGCACTACAAAATCAAGACGTATCGAATAAAAGCAAAAATTCAAACCTAGAAACCGAATGCCACATTTAGGAGTGACATTTACATGGACATTTCATCGAACACTTGGCGTGCAATGTTAGATCACAGGTCAAATTAATGGCAAAAGGAGAAAAACAAGTGAACTTTAAAGACATCTAGGCATAAGCATAAAGAATGAGGATAGTATCAAGCCAATAAGGCCATTCTGCACTACAAAATCAAGACGTATCGAATAAAAGCATTAATTCGAACCTAGAAACCGAATGCCACATTTAGGAGTGACATTTACATGGACATTTAATCGAACACTTAGCGTGCAATGTTAGATCACAAGTCATTTTAAAGGCAAAAGGAGAAAACAGAAGTGAACTTTAAAGACATCTAGGCATAAGCATAAAAATGAGTATACTATGAAGCGAATAAACACATTCTGCACAACAAAATCAAGACCGATCGAATAAAAGCATAAATTCGAAACTAGAAACCGAATGCCACATTTAAGAGTGACATTTACATGGACATTTCATCAAACACTTGGGGTGCAATGTTAGATCACAAGTCAAATTTTAAAGGCAAAAGGAGAAAAAACCAGAATGTGCTTATTGACTTAATTTAGACTTGCTTGTCCTCAAGCAATAAACAAGACATTAACCACAACCATCAACACATATATCAAGTCAATGCCCTTATAAAAAACAACATCAAAGCACAAGTAGAATAAATAGAAAATTGAATCTAACGTCATCACACATATATATAAGCAACCTCAAGCAAAAACAATTATAAATCCAACCTCACAAGGGATATGTGTTTCACTCAACTCTCAAGTGTTTGGGCTTTGAATAACAACTCTGAACTCAATCCAATATACAGAAATCGACATAGTCATTGTTACTTATATCACCAAACTCTCCACCAGAGATGTCAAAACACATAAAAATCATCAAGAGAACTTAGGCTCAATGAAAAACTTCATAGAAGCTTCCATTCGGCCGGGTTGTAATGGGGATTGGTAAAGACAATAAGGCGTGGAAATATTTGGTCATGTGGTGCTAATAATATCCGGGAATCAAAGACTCCTAAAAACTCACACATTTCCAAAAACTCTCAACAACATACCAAACTCACTCAAACTTTATGCACACTCTCTTTTTAACCCTTTAATATCCCAACTAATCTTGCTTACAAACACTTAGGAAATTTGGCTCATGCATATTTTATATTCATTACTCAACTCTTTTCTCTTTCTTTTTCTTTTCTCTTTTTGAGGAGGCTCGGTACCGAACCTATTGGGTTCGGTAATGAGGTGATTGTACTAATTTTTTCTTTCTTTTCTTTCCACCTCTTCTTCTTTCTTTCTCAACTCTTTTGTAAGTGCATTCAGGGAACCAAACTCCCTTTTACATGATAAACTGCAAGATCTTTTAAATACCTAACCCATATTACTCCACACTTGAACCAAACAACTCACTCAACAAAATCATCACAATAACCAACACTAAGTCCTAATCCCCGGATAGGGTCAAGCTTATCTCGGCTAGGGAATTATTTTGTGGAGCTAAAAATAAAAGGCTTAAGGCTCAAATTGGCTATCAAAAAACAAGGATAATGATAAGGTAGGATAATGATTAATAGGGCTTATGAAAAATAAGTTCTCCATCATATGATTTCACATGCAATGAACTAATATCTCATATAGGTCTCAAGTAATAGATAACCATATCAATGACAAGAGATAATATGCATACGGAGAGTAAATCACACAAGAAAAGAAGAGGGATTTTTTATGTTCTCCCTATAAGGCCTCAAAAGGTAGTAATTTATGTTGGATTTAAGTTACTTCTACTAAAGATCATATGTGCTCAATTTCATCACATGCTAAATATCCACATAAAAACAATTTTCAACATGATTCAAGCAAAGCTATCCAAACATGCTATGGAATTACATGATCAAGCAAGTTAAAGCATATCATAGGACATCTAAGTGGAAGATTATCAATCCTAAAAACACAAACAAAGACACAAAACTGAGTTACCTTTTCCCATACTCCATACTTAAAACCAAACAATGTCCTCACTATTTAAAACAAAGAAATAAAGAGGGAAAAGAAAAGGGAACTCACAAAATAAAACTGAAGCTGCTTGAAACCATTGATCACGGAGGAGTTTTGAATTTCTTTCAGTTCGGTAGAGGTCGGTATCGAGCTTGTTGCTTCGGTAACGAGCATGCTGCTTATATACCAATCTCTTCATTGTTGTACTTGTACCGAGTGTCTCGAATCTTCTTTTTAGCACTTCTTATTTTTCTTTCTGTACCTGAGTCACTTAGAAAAACTTCTATCCCTACTATACTAATCTAACCTAAAAAACAAGTCAAATGAAAGCTAGCAAAAAGAACTAAGAAAGAAAAAACTTAAAAACGAAAATAAAAAGCGAAAACAAAAAGGCGGGTTGCCTCCCGTAAGCGCTATTTTTAACGTCGTTAGCCCGACGAACTTACCTCGGCTTAATCAGTGTGGTTTCCATCCAGCTTTGTTAGGATCAAGAGAGACCCCATACTTAGCCGGAAAAACATCCAAGCTTCTTTCCAAAATATTTGGCCCTCTATCATTAATAAGTATGCTTGGTAATCCTACAACAGGGTTAGTAAAATCCGAAAACCAAGGAGGTTTTGACTCCTTTATAGAACTAACAGTAGGATTTAACATAGAACAAGGATGGGAGAAGGGATCATGACCAGAATTGATTGGATAAGAACAAGAAAAGTCACCTTGATCGAGTAGAAAAGGGATCGTTACCGAGGCTATGTGGGTCGTTAACGACCCTGCTGGATTTGGAAGTGGCTCGATGTCATGCCTGGATCTACCTCCCGCCTCGTTTTCCTTCAAATAAGGGTCGTTACCGACCCATGGGGGGTCGGTAGGCTCCTCGGTAGATGTGTCTCCATCGATTTTGCCCGTTTTTGTACTCATGGAGGGGTCGGTACCGAACCATGGTGGGTCGGTAGGCTCCTCAGTACTACAACTAGCCACTTCGCTTATGGGCGAATTGAAATGAAATTTGACCTTCTCTTCTCCAATATCAAATGTGAGGAGTCCCTTCCTGACATCTACACGTGCTCCTGCGGTGGTTAAGAATGGTCTGTCTAAAATGATTGGTTTCTCAAACATTGGGAGAACTATGGCCGATTCCGGCACCCTCAGTTCTAGCTTATCGTTTCTTGAAATAGCATCCAACTGCTCTCGTAGACGGGCAACGTGAGCTTGCACGACATCGATCTGCCTCTAGAGTGCATCCATTTGTTGAGCCATCTCTTCAGGAGTCATCTATTGAGCCATCTCTTTATTGGTTTTCGTAGTTGTCTACTAATAGGGTTTGCATGCAATCATTTTAAAGTGTTTGCTTGTCTTGTTGAAGGAAAGTCGATCCTTGTAGATCCATCAGGATAATCAAGGCACTACGAGTAGATCCATCGAAGGATAGTCTCGTGAGTGTAGGCCATGAAGGCAATCACCATCGACCCCTTTGTTACTTTTGTAAGTCGACTTGGATAAGATTACGAGTCGAAAGGTTAGACCTATCTTTCCTTCAACGTATATTGCCCCTATTCCATGCCAAGGGTTGTGCAATACCGCTGTGGGATAAAACGTAATTAAACAAACCAATGGAAGTGTTGGCAAGACACAACCATTGAGAACAAGCGTACCTTATTCGAGTCTATCGATTCCTCTTCGATCTTCACTTCAATGAAGTCGTCTTCCATGGATGCTTGGGGTTCGTCCTTGACTTGAACGTACTGCCCACTCCATGCATCTTGAGGTTTCTTTCTTGAAGAAGAACTTCGATCCATGCCGCCACACGACCACTTGAGAACACTCTTGTGTTTACACTCAAATCCGACAAGAAACCCTAGATTCTTGTGCGTTTCTTTCTACCGATTTCTTTGGGATCAAGTCTGATTTTTCCTCATGTGAATCATATCCAAAATGCCGACATTATGCCCTATTTATAGGCGTGAGAACTTGCCCCATAACCGACCAAAGTGGCGGTTACAACCGGTTGAAGATGTGTGTGGCCGAGAGTGATTTTAGGAGTTGGTTACAACTTCCTTGTCTCTCTCCTTGTCATCATTAAAGGGGCGTCCAAATGCATCCCCCCTTGGACTCGAAATGCCTCTCCAATTCAGCAAATAAAAGGCCCATTAAAGAGTCCAAAAATCCAATCCAACAAGCCATGTACACGGCCCAAATGGCAAAGCCAACAGCCCATGCCATGCGTGTGCATGCGCGGCCCACCAGCCCATAAGGCGCGCCCCTTGGGCCGGCCCACCAGCCCCACCACCTAGCTAGCATAGCCAGGTGCCAAGCTAGGTCACCTAGGAGTGTCACTACCCCTTAGCACCATGAGCTAGCTTATAGTGAGTTGAGCTGGCTTGAGCTAGTGTGAGCTAGGTTGAGCTGAATTTCTAGCTCGTTGAGCTAACTTGAGCTAGTGTGAGCTACATTGAGCTTCCATGAGCTAGTTCCTAGCTACATGAGCTTCTTATAAAGCATGTACAATGAGTCTTGAGCTTGTCTAAGCTCCTAGAGTTCACTCTAAGCTAGTATGAAGCTTGTAAACTTCTTTCTAGCATATTTAACCATGTGCCAAGCTAAACTCTAGCTTTGGTTCTTGCTTAAAGCATCTACCAAGCTTAGAGAAGCTTCCTAATTCACATTAGAATATGCACAAAGTTATAAGACTCAATTACAAAGCTCAAAACCATACCTTAGCCTTACAATTCATGCTCGACGCCTTGGACAAGTGCCCTAGGCACGCCGAGAGCTCCACCGCAGCCTCGCAACCGCGTCCCTAGCTCCACCGTGCCATCGCACCACCTAGGCGCACCCTTGCAACCTTGAGATGAACCTCAAGTTCGCTCCTAGGCGCGCCACACCCAACGCCGATCCTTGAACCTCAAGACCGAGGTCCAAGCCGAGCCCCACGCTTGCACCGCACCGTTGCACCATGCGTCGCCTCATACTAGGCGCGCCCTTGCCATGCAACGGTGCACACGAGGTTCCTAGTCTCGGTGGTGGTGTGCGACTAAACTATTGGATCTTATGATAACAATTAAACCATGGAAAGTCATATATGTCAATATACCCATCGACATTCCCAATATGACTCTAAAACCTCAACATGCTCTAATAGGGAGTTGATGACTTGACACAAATCACCAACACTCTTCCGGTGTCATGGCCATGGCTTTGCGTTCTCTTAATCGTCAGTGGAAGGATCGCCCGGGTTCAAAGTCTACTTCTGGATGAGAGACAACTCGTCATCCTTCAACTGGCATGCCGTAAAAGCAATAACAAAAAACAAAAAACGAAATCAAAAAGCAAAACGGGTTCTTAGAGAGGGTCGGTACCAAGTCCCAAAGGGTCGGTATCGAGCCTGGAGTGATCCCGTAAAACAGAAACTGAAAAGAAAGAAGCAACTACCTGTCGACAGGGTCGGTACCGACCTGGATAGGGTCGGTAATGACTTGCAATGACCTAGAAAATAAACAAAAAAAGCACAAAAATTGGGTTGCACAGTAGGGTCGGTACTGACCCGAGGGGGGTCGTTACCGACTCGTCTAAGTCCCGAAAAACGCTCAAAGAACAAAACTTGGCACTATTGAAATCTCCTCGGCAACGACGCCAATTTGTTGATAGGGTTTCTTGACAACAAATAAATTTATAATCAAGACCCTGCTGTATATAGCGAAGTCAGGTTTGTCCACAGGGAGAAAGTCAATGCTAAGGTATGTTACTTGTCACGCAAGCAATCAATTAAAGCTAGGGTTTTTAGCAAGAGAAGAGAAAATCTAAGGTAAAGGTATCACCACAACAAAAATCATGCATGCCAAACGCTAATGAAACACATAGATCATGCTTTTATCACATAAAGGTGTCAACTTTCGTTAAATTTAAGCAAGTAAATCAACTAACTTTCGTTCAATTAATAAACTTACTATCTAATCTCTTCTACTTCAACTAGGATAGATCTGCTTTCGCTTCAAAACCCTAAATTGACTATTCTGATTCAAAGTTTATGCTTTCGCTTCAACTAACTTTTGTTTCAAGGATTAAAAAAAAGAGAATATATTCATGCAATAAAAACAATCAAGACATGATCATAAACAAGCATGCACAACCATTGTTGGGTTTAACCCCAACCTTAGAGAGAGAGAAATACTCACAAATCATGATTGAAAATATCTAAATGAAATAAAAAGTAAAACTTACAAGCAAATCCAAAGCAAAACTTGTCTTCCAAGCTATCTCTACTCGTCCTCTATCTCTCCTCACACCTCCTCTTGCCTATCTCCTCCTCTCCTACCCTAAATTAGGTTCATTGTGGGATGGTGTGTGAAAAACAAAGGCTAGACAAGAGTATTTATAGAGAAATTATTCTATCTTAAATCTATCTTTAAGGAAATAATATCTTCTAATAAGATATATCCCTTAAAACTATCTAATAACATAAAAGGAAATAGGATAAAGCCTTTATAATTGCACAGACTCGGTCTTCGCTACGACACGGGGTGCCTCGGTACCAACCTGTGCACCTCATTACCGAGTTGTGACAGCACTACGAACAGCCTTGAGTAAAACTTGGGTAGCGGATTCGTTACAACTCCATTTGACTCGATTCTTTTTCCTATGTTCTTGTAACGAATTTCTCTATCTCTTTCCAAGCTCAAACTTGATCTTCAATAACTTTACAAGCTTCATTCCTTGAGCTTTTCCTTGAGTGTTTGTCCTCGGTTTTGCTCTTTTCCTCAAAAGTGCTCCAAATAGCTTCTAAAAACCTATAAAACGCCACCAAAGCTTATGTAGACTCCATATCTAAAGAAAATATAAAACCTACACAAATGACTCAAAACAAAACACTAAACTAAAGAAAAAGACTCAAACACACTAAAAACACACCCTAAAAACACGACTAAAAAGGCGGACATCAGCAATGATAGATCACAAGTTGATGCGATTAGGATCGGCTTTATTCTCGAATTCTGGTCACGAGACGTCAAGAACAAGAATTGGAACAAACTGATTTTTTTTTGTATTTTTATTGATAGGATAATTATTTGATTTTTGTATGGATAAGCTCACCAAACAAATATCAAACAAGGCAAAATTCGGTTGGGATAAACTCACCTAAACGAATCAGGCCAAACCTTTGATGAACACACAAAGGAAAGGATGACTTGGTTGGACGCCCCAAGCAATTGCAAGCCATATACTCGACTTTAGTTCTAGAGTTTCAAAATACGAGATAATCTGAAAATACAATGAAAATATGACCTTATATAAGCCTCAAAAAGGCAGCCAAAAAGTCTCCCAAAATCAGCCATTAAGAGAAGGAACCGAAGGGTCTTCACTTGAATGAAGGATGCTTGCATTAAGAGAAGGAACCGAAGGGTCTTCACTTGAATTTGGCTTCTTGCATTAATGACTCTTTATTGACAACTTTTTGGCTTCTTGCATTGATGACTCTTTAATGACAACTTCTTGGCTTCTTGCATTGATGACTCTTTAATGACAACTTCTTGGCTTCTTGCATTGATGACTCTTTAATGACAACTTTTTTGCTTCTTGCATTGATGGAGGGTGAGCCTTGATGATGGCTTCAAAATGGCGCCTCTTCATGTCTTAGTAACATGGCCAAGGTGGCTCACCCGGCTTGAACTGACCGTGGGGCACCCCCCCTTGTGACACATCACAAGTCATTTTAAGGCAAAATGATAAAAAACAAGTGAACTTTAAAGAAATCTAGGCATAAGCATAAAGAATGAGGATAGTATCAAACCAATGAGCACATTCTGCACCATAAAATCAATACGTATCGAATAAAAGCAAAAAATCGAACCTAGAAACCGAATGCCATATTTAGGAGTGACATTTATATGGAAATTCATCGAACACTTGGGGTGCAATGTTAGATCGCAAGTCAGTTTTTAAAGGCAAAAAGAGAAAAAACAAGTGAACTTTAAAGACATCTAGGCTTTAATAAAAAATGAGGATAGTATCAAGCCAATAAGCACATTCTGCATTAAAAAATCAAGACCGATCGAAGAAAAGCATATATTCGAACCTAGAAACCGAATGTCACATTTAGTGGTGACATTTACATGGACATTTCATCAAATACTTGACGTGCAATGTTAGGTCACAAGTTAAATTTTAAAGGCAAAAGGAGAAAAAACAAGTGAACTTTAAAGACATCTAGGCATAAGCATAAAGAAGGAGGATAGTATCAAGCCAATAAGCACATTCTGCACTACAAAATCAAGACCGATCGAATAAAAGCATAAATTCGAACATGGAAACCGAATGCCACATTTAGTAGTGACATTTAAATGGACATTTCATCGAACACTTGGCGTGGAATGTTAGATCACCAGTCATTTTTATGGCAAAATGACAAAAAAACAAGTGAACTTTAAAGACATCTAGGCATAAACATAAAGAATGAGGATAGTATCAAGCCAATAGGCACATTTTGCACTAAAAAATCAAGACGTATCGAATAAAAGCTTAAATTCAAACTCTGAAATCAAATGCCACATTTAGGAGTGACATTTACATGGAAATTTCATTGAACACTTGGCGTGCAATGTTAGATCGCAAGTCATTTTGAAGGCAAAATGAGAAAAAAACAAGTTAACTTCAAAGACATCTAGGCATAAACATAAAGAATGAGGATAGTATCAAACCAATAAGCACTTTCTACACTATAAAATCAATATGTATGGAAATAAAAGCATAAATTCGAACCTAGAAACCATATGCCACATTTAGGAGTGACATTTACATGGAAATTTCATCGAACAATTGGTGAGCATTGTTAGATCGCAAGTCAATTTTTAAAGGCAAAAAGAGAAAAAACAAGTGAACTTTAAAGACATCTAGGCACAATCATAAAGAATGAGGATAGTTTATGCAAATCAAGGGAGGATCAAAGCGAATGATTCGTTGAAGACGAATGAAGGCCAAACACCAAAACTTTTACAAAGGTCTCGAGCATTCTAGTTCAAGAAGGTTTTCATGGATTCCATATTGTCCTTTGATTATGTTCATGAATGGCGTCCAAGGCCACCAAGGAAAAGGATGAAGTCTTGAAAGTTCGGAATATTAAGAAGTCCGTCAAATGGAAAACAATGCTCAGTAAACTGGTCATAACTTGGGCTAGAAAATTCATCTCAAATCCGTTAAGTACTCGTTGGAAAGATAATTAAAAGTTCTACAACTTTGTAGTTTACATCAAATCCAGAATCCAAAACAAGACCGATCAAATAAAAGCATAAATTTGAACATAGAAACCAAATGCCACATTTAGGAGTGACATTTACAGGTACATTTCATCAAACACCTGGCGTGCAATGTTAGATCACAAGTCATTTTAAAGGCAAAAGGAGAAAAAAGAAGTGAACTTTAAAGACATCTAGGCATAAGCATAAATAATGAAGATAGTATCAAGCTAATAGCACATTTTGCACTACAAAATCAAGACCGATCGAATAAAAACATTACTTTGAACCTAGAAACCGAATGCCACATTTAGAAGTGACATTTACATGGACATTTCATCGAACACTTGGCGTGCAATGTTAGATCACAAGTCATTTTAAAGGCAAAAGGAGAAAAAACGAGTGACTTTAAAGACATCTAGGCATAAGCATAAAGAATGAGGATAGTATCAAGCCAATAAGCACATTCTACACTACAAAATCAAGACCGATAGAGTAAAAGCATAAATTTGAACCTAGAAACGGAATGCCACATTTAGGAATGACAATTACATGGACATTTAATCGAATACTTGGCGTGCAATATTAGACCACAAGTCATTTTAAGGCAAAATGAGAAAAAACAAGTGAAATTTATTGATATCTAGGCATAAGCATAAAGAATGAGGATAGTACCAAGCCAATAAGCTCCTTCTGGATTACAAAATCAAGACCGATCGGACAGAAGCATAAATTCGAACAAAGAAACCGAAAGTTCACTTGTTCTTTTCTCCTTTTCCCTTTAAAATGACTGGGATCTAACATCGCACGCCAAGTGTTCGATGAAATGTCCATGTAAATGTCACTCGTAAATGTGGCATTCGGTTTCTAGGTTCGAATTTATGCTTTTATTCGGTCGGTCTTGGTTTTGTAGTGTAGAATTTACTTATTGGCTTGATATTATCCTCATTTTTTATGCTTATGCCTAGGTTACTTTAAAGTTCACTTGTTTGTCCTCCTTTTGCCTTTAAAAATTGACTTGTGATCTAACATTGCACGTAAGTGATCGATGAAATGTCCATGTAAATGTCACTCCTAAATGTGACATTCGGTTTCTAGGTTCGAATTTATGCTTTTATTCGATCGGTCTTGATTTTGAAGTGTAGAATGTGCTTATTGGCTTGATACTATCCTCATTCTTTATGCTTATGCCTAGATGTTGATAGCTTGCATATAGGAGTAGTTTAGATGCATGTTATATATGAGTTTTAGCTAGTTTTAGGTTGGTTTTTGCTTAGTTTCTAGGATTTGGTTTTGTCGGGTAGATTGCGCACTTTTGCTCGGTTTTGCAGGTTTGTAGGTTTATGAGCAAAAGCGGGATGAGTCTTAGTTGATCATGGCGGTGGTAGAAGAATTGAAGGGAGCTAGGAGGTGGTACAAAGGAGCTTCAAGAAGTTGAAGTGAAGATTAAGGAGTACAGAATTACGCCGGTTGCAACTCGGGATGCAAACCGAGCAATTTCAATTGAAGCTGATTGCGCGACTTGACAATTGCGCGGCCGCACATTTTGGGGTGTAAACCGCGCAATCTGGAAATTCACGCGGACGTCTTGGGCCGAGGAATTGGGCCAACTTTTGGGCTTGTTTATATCTTGTCCGAGTATATGCTTAATGATAGGGTTTTGGAAGATTGTTTTGAGAGACATATTTAAGCTTTTGTCAATTTATTTCTTTCATAACATTGATCACAACTTTTGGAGCTAGGGTTTTTCTCTCTAGAGGCAGACTTTGATCCTCTTGTAAGTTATTCTTAATTAGAATTATGCATTGCTAAATTTATTGTGTTTGGCTAGTTATTGAAGTCATGATTTGCATATTGTTGTGAGGTTTGATTTGATTCTCAAAAAACTTTAATAGAGTTTATTCCCTATGCTTAATTGAATCTAAACTAGGGTTTTGTTAGATTGATCACCTAATTGAATTTCTAGTTATAACTGAACTTGATTAATTACCGGTCGGAGTTAATTTGATCAAGAGTATACTTTAATCAATTTAGTACCGCTTGGACTATTTGGTTAAAAAAGGGAATAAATTCACAAGTTACTTAGATGTTTGGTTGCTCTAAGTGCTTGTTTCTATTGATAACTTGAATCGTTATGCTGTTGTTTAATTGAATCTAGAAGGTCTTCTAGGTTGTTAGATGATTAGGGTTGTTAGACTGGTAGTTCTATCAACTAAATCTGAAGTTTGGGTCATAATCCACAATAGATTATTCAAGTGAGAAGAGAATCAAGAGAATCAATGATCAACAAAGCAATGTCATGACGGATTTAACTCGTTGAACACGCTTGTCTCTCATATATTACAATCAACTTTTGCATTCATATTTACTTTTAGTTTGCATATTAGTTTAGATAAATCATTCATAAACCCCCCTTTGGTTACTTGGCATTCAAGTAATAACACACATACACGAGTCTTTGTGGGACCGACCCTTACTTACCATTCTACTAAATTTGGTAAAGCTAAGGTTACTTTGATAGGTATAACGACCATTGAAAATACCTCATCAAATTTGGCGCCGTTGGCGGGGACTCGTCGCTATTTGTGTTCTTAATTTTGTGTTGTTTTGGGTGTGAACTATTATATGGTTCATACCCGTGCTACTAACTCATCTCCATTGGTTTTTGATCCAGCTATTGACAAGACACTCTTCAAGCTAAGGAAGGAAATTCAGGATCACTTTCGGGCTCTACCATTCTTTCTTGAAGAATCTGAATCAGAGACTAAATCTGAATCTGCTGAGATGGGTGACCAAATGTTAAGACAGTTGACTACAACAAATTTGGCACAACAACCATTGGTGGTGCAATTTCCTGCTCGTTAAAGGAGTCAAGTTTGAGCTGAAATCTGGGTTGATTCACCTCTTGCCTTCATTCCATTGGCATAGTGGTGAAGATCCCAACAAGCATTGATGCAGTGAAGCTTGTCATGTCTCCAACCGATGTCGATGAGTTGATTCGAGTGCCTTCTGACGGACCAATCACAAGAAGTCGAGCTAAGAAGATTGCTCAAGGCACGACAACAATCTTGGTTCGATTGGCAGCAGTTCTTCAAGAGCCAACCAAGCAGAAATGGGTCTCGTGCATTCGTCATCAACTGAGCCCGGATTCCATGGATTAATATATGAGGGCCGAAAATTCACTATTTCTTTATTTAGAAACATGTGTTAGTTTGTCTCACTTTAGGGCTGAATTTAGTAAGTGACCGGGTGAGATAAATTGGTACATGGGTCAAAGTCAACTCTTTGACTTGACCATTCTAAGTAGAGAAAATATCTCTATTATATTTAATATAGGCGTGTTTTCTATTTTAATAATGTAGAGAATTCAATCAATAGGCTTATGTTAGTTGATTGATATTTTCTCTCTTGGTTGTTAGAGATATTTTTAGTTTGTTTTGGATATTTTATAGTTGTTAGGATATTTTCCTTAAATAAATAAGTCAGCCATGATTTATTTTATTTAAGGGAATCTAGATAAATTTAATTAGATATTTTATTATATCTTGGGAAGCAAGACAAGGAGACTAAAATACCCTCTATAAGGCCGGCCACCTCTTCTCCTTGCTCCCCAAGTAATAGATTTGTATTCTACTATTTATACTTTGCAATTCCATTAATGAAAAATCAGCTTGAGAGAGATTAAACCCAAATTGGTTTAATCTATCTCTTAGGCCAAAAATACACACGTGTGATCAGCATTCAAGTTCTTCAATTCGAGCATCATCACCATTCCATTCGATCTCTCTTATTTGTTTGTTTAAGTTTGTTGATTGGTTTATTCGATTGAGATTGTTCTAGAATCGATTGTTAAAGATCGTTCTAGTTAATCAATCAGATTTAGCGTTAGAGCCAATTTGATTGAACTATCAAAATTGAGTCTTTCAATTATCAAACTCGTTTGTTTCAATTCAGTTTCGTCTTTACTTGCACCGCAAGCAATCTGATTTGAGAGTTTTTGTAGGATTGAATTCGATTACTGGCAAGATCGAGACTTGTGTGGGTCATATACGAGATTATCAAGGAGGATTCTGAGGCAATCACGTATCAAGTGGTATCATAATCCAGCGTCTCGCCAAGTAATTTCTTCTTTCCTTAATTTGCTTTCTAGTCAATTTTAATTCAGTTTTTGATCCCAAAGCTTGAGCCTTTAACCAAGTTACAATTTTTGAGATCCAAAGGCTGAATTTTCCCCACAACCACCACCTTTTTCCGCCACCACCACCACCACGAACCACCCTCCACCACCACGATCTGGTTTTGCTAACTTACACCGCACCACCCCCCAGCCTTGTCCGAACCCAACCCTACTAACCCCACCCAATTCGGACCAGCCAAAACCTAGATCACACCCCACCCCCTCTCGAAACCCTAACCCTATTTCGTAAATCCTAACCCTAGATCGGAAACCCTAATCCGAGACCCTACCTTTCTCCAAACCCTAGAGCCAAACCCGAAAACCCTAACCCTAGTTTCAACCGAGATCTTACAAACTCTAACCCTCCTTGTTGTTGCTTGCCCCCCAAGTAATAAACCAATTAGGAGATTTTTATGGGATTGTTGCATGTTTATTGGCTGAATTGGTTGAGTTTAGTTGCAATAGAGATTAGCAATTGCCTTCCTACAATTTTTATGAGTTTTTTTTATTGCATGTTGCATGATCAATAGAGATTCATATTGCTTGTTGATATTTGCTGATTTTTGCTATTGCATCCTATCAAAATTCGACCAGCCCTATCTTCCTTTGTTAATTTGGCTTCTAGTTGGTTTCATTAGTAGTTTAAAGTCACTTAGATAAAAAAAAATCAGTTCGTGTATACCCTTGTTTATTTTCGTCCTTTGCATTGTTGCATTGCTTTGTTTATTTCTTCATTCTAGCACAAGAGTAGATTGTGCATAAAGTCAAAAAAAATCAGAAAAGAAAAGTGATCTACCCCAGCTAGTTTCAAGCCACTTTCACCCCTAGTGATTGCTTGCTAGAAAAATAGCTAAGTAAAAATCACTTTGTAGAAAATTAGTGACGAAATAAAAGTCACTTTAGCCCACCATATTTCTGTCCTTGCATGCTTAAATTTGGCTTTATGAACTTGCATAGAGTCAATTGAGAGATTACATGTGTTTAGAAGCTTATAAAGGGATATCTTGCATTACTTGTCTTATTGCATACTTTTTTTTTAAGAAACGAGCTACTAGCTCATTTACATAGCCAACACTAGGATGCCCGTACAGTACAAGGCCACCCTAAATCATCACTACGGATGATCTTTAGAAACTCAAATAACATAGGATGAGTCCGAATCCAGACAAAGAAACTAGAAGAATCCAAAGGATCAAACAACAACCCAGGAAAAAAATGAGAAATAGCAAAACTAAGATCAGAAAAAACAAAACACCTTCTGGCGATAAAATCCGCCGCCGAATTACACTCCCTGAAACAATGAAAAAACACCACACAGGGAATAAAAGCAGCAAAATGACGGATGTCATTTACAATAGCTTGAATTTCCCAAGGAACTTTCCAAATGTTTTTCAAAATATTAATAAGAACCAAATTATCACCCTCAATAATCAAACGAGACGGCTTTAAAAGAAATGCACTTTTAATACCATCAAGTAAGGCAAGAGCCTCAGCCTGTAGAACAGAAGCAGAGCGAATATGTTTACGGTCATAAGACAGGATTTTGCTATTATGATCACGGATTAAGAAACCTGTATGAGTCGAATTATTTAACCGTTTAGAAGCATCAAAATTTAGTTTTAAAGAGTTAACTGGTGGTTTCTTCCAAACACAATTATTTTTCCTTTTTGGACGAGATTTATCATTACGAGCAGGAGCAGCCTTGGAAGAAACCCATTGGAGATGTTGCGAAAAAGCCAAGTCACAAGGAGGAAGCATAGTCAAGAGCTTAACCGGGTTAAATATTTTTAAATTTCTATGACCCCAAATGAACCACCATAAAAAACAAAGCACATTGCTATTTTTGTTTGATTTTAAAGTAGATAGCAGATTGTCAGATAAACAATCCGAACATGAAATAAAGAGAGTAACATTGAGCATAGCTTCTAGTTTAGAAATCATTTTTAGGGTAAAAGGACAATTAAAAAACAAATGATTCAAACTTTCATCAACATAGTCACATAAGGAGCAAGTACTAAAAACACAATTAAAAAGCCTATTTAGACGATCTGTAGTTGGCAGACAATCTGCACATGCCTTCCAAAAGAAATTTTTTATTTCGGAGGGAGAGAAGATTTCCAAATCCAAGCAAAATCAGCAGTACACTCAGGATGGGAGGAGTTAAGCATAGAGGACGCCGAATTGACAGAGAAATTTCCATCAGAAGCTGGAAGCCATACTAATCTATCCAACGAAGGAGAGATGGGAATTCTAATATCCAAAATTAAATCAACTAAACAGTCAGGCAAAAGTAAATGTAGTTTATCATAATCCCAGGAATGATGAGAAGTTATGAAAGAAGAGACTTTTAACTTAATATTAATATCATCAAAGTAAGGAAATAAATCAATATTTGGAATCCAAGGGTCCGTCCAAAAGTTAACAGACTGCCCATTTCCAATATTCCACAAAATACCTTTGGAGAACTTATCCATAAGATTCATTAGTCTTCCAAATTGCCAAGAGCAATTTTTCTTTTGATATTGAAAGAGCGAAAGAGTACCAAGATATTTTTCGGAAATAATACGAACCTAGTAATTATGGGGAGATGATAAAATTTTCCAAAGAAGTTTCATTTGGAGAGACAAATTATTATTCTCAGCAGAGCGAAGGCCCATTCCCCCGGACTCTTTAGGAGAACACACCTTCTCCCAGCTAATTAGAGGGTGGTTTTTGGTTGAAATTTGTTCCAAAAAAAGGATTTGTTTACTTTATCAATATCACACAAGATTCCCTTAGGAAGAAGGAAGCTTTGCATTAAATAGTTAACTTGGCCTAACAGATTAGATTGAATAAGGACTGCCCGACCAGCCTGAGAGATAGAATTCGCTTTCCACTGAGATAATTGTCTTTTAAGTTTAGTAATTGTTTCTAGAAAAACAGAGTTTTGTACCCTCCCTTTAAGGATAGGAATTCCCAGATAATTTTCCATAGAAGTAGTAATCTGAATATTTAACACAGAAGCTAGAGAAAGAGCCGAAGTTCGAGGAATGTTTTCCGAAACCTGGAAGCTACTCTTATGGTAATTAATCGAAAGGCCCGAGATTCTTGAAAAATTATCTAAAAAACTTTTAATATAATTAATGTTTGCATGAGAAGCATTTGCAAAAATAAGAGTATCATCAGCAAAACTAAGAAAGGGTAGACATGTACCATTCTTAAATAATTGTATACCAACAAACTTAGAGTCGAGGGTAGACTGAAATTGCAGTGTGCGCGCAAGATATTCCATAGCAATTATAAAAATAAAAGGAGCAATTGGATCCCCCTGTCTAAAACCACACTGGGGCGAGAACTCAACCCCAGGTTCATTATTAACAAGGACAGAAGAAGAGGAAGTAGAGATGCATGTCATAATAAGACTAACCCATTTGGAATGGAATCCAAATTTGAGAAGAATTAATTTAATGAAGTTCCAATCAAGTTTGTCATAGGCTTTTTCCATATCTAATTTAATGGTCATCCAACCTTTTTTCCCTTTTTTCTTTCTATGAAATGAGTGAAATATTTCATGTGCTATAAGAATGTTATCTTGGATAAGTCTTCCTTTCACAAAAGCCCCCTGAAGCGGATGAATAAGAGCAGGAAGAAGCGTTCCCAATCGGATGGCTAATAGGACGAAAATGGTTAATAGTTAAAGGAGCATCTATTTTAGGAATAAGAGTAACAAAAGATTTATTAACGGATCGAAGCATATGTCCAGAATGGAAGAAAGCCTGAACCGCTAAAACAACAGAGTTGCCCACGATATTCCAAAATTTTTGGAAAAAATCTGCTGGAAAGCCATCCGGACCTGGAGTTTTATTTGGAGCAAGATCAAAAGTTGCAAACTTTATTTCTGCAGCCGAAGGAGATTTAATAAGCATAAGATTATCAGCTATAGAGATTGAATTTGGAATTATATCAAGATCAGCCGGAAGGATAGAACAAGAAGAATTAATCAAAAATCTATGACTAAGTTCTTCCGTTATGTTCTGCGAAATCAAACAATGATAAAAAATAACAACACCTTCATGAGTTTGGAAAGAAATAATTCTCTGTTTATAAGAACGTATTTTAGAGATTGATTGGAAATAATTGGTATTTCGATCTACATTTTGTAAATGAGTCACCTTAGCACGTTGCTTCCAAAAATTATGTTGGAAATCCAGTAAAGCATTATATTTATTTAAATGCGACTGAAGTCGCAAAATAATGGTAGGATTAAGAGGATCAAGTAATAAATTTGACTGAAGAGTTTGAAGCTGATTTTCTGAAATTTTTAATTGTTCAAAATTATTGTTTGTATGATGTTTAGCCCAAACCTTTGAATACTTTTTTAAAAGATTCAACTTCATAGACAGGCGAAACATAAAGGAACCCGACATATGATAACTCCAAACTTTGGAAACTAACGGGATAAACGAAGATTCTGACATCCAAGCATTTTCAAAACGGAAAGGAATTTTTCGAAAAGAATTTGTAGATCCAAGGGAGAAGGTAATAAGACAATGGTCAGAAGTAGTAAACGGATGATGATGAACTAAAAGAGAAGGAAATAAAGAAGCTAAGGATTGATGACATAACACACGATCTAATTTCTCGAAAGAATTATCCAAAGGAACAGACCGTTTTCTCCAAGTGAAAGGGAAACCTGACGTTTTAGAATCAACAAGTCCAAATTCATTTGTAAAGTTTAAAAGTCTATTAAAGCGACTTAATAACGGTGCTGAACCGCCAAGTTTGTCATTAGGAGAAGAAATTTCATTTAGATCACCTATTAAAAGAAAAGGTAATTGGAAACGATTAATGGTTTCAGAGATAGAGTTCCAAAAAAGATTTTTATTGTCTTCTCTGGAAGGGGCATAAACAAAAACCATTAAAAAAGTTTGATGACGATAATTATATTGCATAATTATAAGATTATTAGATTGATAAAGTAAAATACATTTTCTAGATTCTATATTTTCAGAAATAAGTAGCCAAAGCCCACCTTTAGTACCAATAGAAGGAGAAGAAATAACTTTATGGAATCCAGCTTTTCGGATAATCGAAATGACGGGGTCTGAGTTAGTTTTTGTTTCCGCTAGACAAAGGAAATTAAGTTTATTGAAATTTCTTATGAACCCAACTTCCTCCCAGAAGTTGGGCCTACGAATACCTCTAATGTTCCAATAACCTATATTCATAAAAAACCTTGTTTATAAAAAAGACCAAAGAGCAAGCAAGTATGAATTATAATATAATACAGCAAGAGAGATAAGTTGATAGAAAAAAATAAGGTCCTTGCATGAATCCAAACACACATGGAACTAGATAAACCATTACAATAATTCAAACCAAAGTAGTAAAGAAGGAAAAAAGGAGATACAGAAATTAAAACAAACTTGTCCCAACAATTAGTAAACAAAAGGAGCGCCTTAAAAAAGATTATATATTGATTAATAGGATACAAGCACCAATCTAATTTAAAAGAAGAAGAAAAGATGCAGCTGTAAACATTGTTTGGAAAACTCGAACAAAGGAACCTGCAAATCATCAGATGAGAATGAGGAAACCAGTGAGCCAAAAAGAAGAAACCAGTAGGAAGAAAAATGTAACACAAGAAGACCTCATACCTTGAATTAAAGTAACATTTTACAGTGAAGAGGCATAAAATCAAGAAGGATAGAACTGCATGAACTTTAAAAGAATAGAAGATGAAATAGTACCTTACAAATAAGGTGGAAATTGTTAGTGACGAGGGATAAAAACCAAGTTAAGAAAATTTGAAAACCAACTGACAAGGATAAGTAAAAGGCGGAGAACCATAATAATTCACATAACAACCTGATATAGCAAGCAACCATCCAAGAAGTACAGAAGGAGGCATGAGTTACAACAAATTTAAGCCACACAAAATAGCTAGGACCCAGCAAGACATAAAAGTTAGGCAACAACAAAGCATAAAGAGAAGATGCAACAAACAAAGAGTACATAAGGTCAACTAACAGCACTTGAGCATAGGATATTTTGCAACTCAGAAGAAGTATCATAGGAATCAATTTTGGATGAGAGATACTAATGTGAACATAAAAGTGTAATTCATGCAGAGAGATGAAAAAACACATAATAATCAAAAAACACAAGAATTGTTTATTTAAACAAATAAGGTGTGTATTGAATTTTAACATATCCGTTTGATAATTAATGATGAAAAGTAAGTTGAAGATTTTGACATGATCATGGTCAAGAACCAAAGAGAACCAGAAAATAAACCAGAGAAAGACCATTTGGAAATGCACAGAAACCATCATAAAAGGGCTCATAGGATTATAAACTACAATTGAAATTTCCATAATGTTTAAGAAATTGACAAAATAAGAATAAATTCTCAGAAGGTGTCCATAAAGAAAATAGAGCACCCAAATATCATCATTGAATTTGTCAGAAATCCAAGAGAGATGAGGCCGAGCTTCAACCTTTTCAAGAGGAAAAAGGAGCCTAAGCCAACAAGCTCCAAACTGGATTAATAGAGAAATCAAGCCATGGTTCACATAAATCCTCAAAAAAGAAGGCAACAACACCTCAACCTCAAGCAACATATAGCAACATATTTCGAAAGGGAGCTCTTGCTGCCAGTTCACAAAAGAGGAGGAACCAGAAGCAAGACTATAATAAGTAGGAAGAAGAATCCAACAAAAGCACAAGAGCACAAAAGAGTCAGTATAAATAAAAATAGAGATATATAAAAAAACATGAAGCATATATATCAAGAAATAGGCATCAAATAAAAGGGGAAGCATCCAAACACAAATCTCACTCATAGCAACATGATAGAACAAGTCCAATGAAACAGACGAGGAATGTAATAGATTAAGAGAGACAAATATGACATAGCACAAAAGGAGATGACCTGAGAATCTTAAATTTCTCCAAAGGCACGGCTTAATGATATTAGGAAAGGATCCAATGGCACAAAGCTGACTTTCCCCATGAAAAAAAGAGAAATATAAATAACCAACCTGCACATGGCTCATAAAGAAAGAGTATATAACCTTCTGAACACAAAATAGGAAGAAGATCGAGTTAAGAAGAAGATATTGACATGTCAAAAAAGATTGAATCTCTGAATATTCACCAAGGCACAGTAAGAAATTCAAACAATTATCAGTAAAATGTTTCATTAAATTTTCATAGGGTAAAGGTTCATTCTCTGAATGCAACAAATGCGGCAAGATCTCAATCGTGAAAGACCAACGAAGAGTCTGACAAGAGAGATGGAAACCACAAAGAAGCAACCAAGAGAAAAGTTTGATAGAAACAAAACTAAAGACTAAAGAACAAAACAAATAACAGGAAACAAACATAGGGGAAGCAAACACATAACCTGTAGACGCCGACAACCAAGAACAACAAAGAAGGCAAGATACAATCTCACCCTCCCATAGAAGCTCAAGAAAGATCCAACCAACAGGCCGAGCAACCAAAGAGACGAACACAAGGGAGCAGAGAAAAAGGGCGAATCCCTTACCAGAACAGCCAAGAGCCCCAGCCAAGGATCTCTCAAATAAAGAGAAATCCCAAGAAGGCGGGCAACACCCACAGCCAGCAAGGAAGCCATCAAGGAGAAAGCCAAGGATCAAAACACCAGCGAAGCGAGGGGAATCACCAAACACAAACCAGGCAAGCCAGGAAGATTCAAAAGGGGATGGGAGACGAGATGATCTATAAAGAAGATCAAGCATCAACCAAACCCTAAAAGGGTCATTTGAGAGATCAAAAAAGGGGAAAAGGAGAAGATCGATAGGCAAAAAGACCCTAGGATAAAAGAAGCAAAGGGGAGGGCAAGAACAAACCTCCACCCGGAGGCACCACACGGATTTACATGGGGAAGCGATGGGGGAGACGAGAGGAATGAGGCGGCGGCGGAGGAAACCCAAGGAAAAAAGATCCCAACCCTAGGAGAGAGAAGGGAGCTACTTTTTCCTTCCGATGTCGAATAGAATGGACTCTTTCGTTGAATGAGTATGGTATAACTTAAAAGATAATTACAATACGATATCTAGAAAGGATAACATCTTATTAAAATATTTATTAAATTAACTTTAATTTATTAAAATTTAGGTAGATATATTAATGTTTATTAAAATATATCATATATTCTATAAATAATTTATTATATTGTAAAATATCAACATAAAGATAAAAAAAATTATACACTTGGAGCGCAAGCTTTGTTAAAAGATAAAAGAAAAATTATTGTGCATGTGCACATAGCTCAACGGTTGAGCCTCTTGCCAATGTGCAAGAGGTCTCGGGTTCAAACCAGTTCTCACCCGTTTACGGGTGCTCTAGGCGCCTTAGGCTACCCTAAATCTTACCAAATCAAAAAAAAATTATTATCTATAAAATTAATAAAAAAAATATTAACAGACATGGTTTCTGATTTATAATGTATTAGGTAGATTAGATTAGTTGAATGAAGAAGATTCAAGAGCTGATATTTTATCTTATTTTCATTAAAGAGGGGTAATATTTATTTCAACTTTTTTAATAAAATAGGTTTTTTAGTTTTCAATTTAGGTGTTGATCGTTCACGCTATTTCAATCATCGTTGCTCTTCATCTTGCTCGTGGTGCTTCTCCATCATCGTTCACATGGATTCACACCCCTCATTTGAATTTTTGTCATAATCTCTCTAGAATCATTAACAGAATTTGTAATTGTTCTTCCTATTTCGGTTTTCATTACTTTCTATGACAATCTAGGGTTTCTAATTTCACCTTTCCTCCTAATTTGGAATTTTTCATTCTCTTTTGTAAATTATTATGATTTCAGTGTTTTATATCTGCTCTAGTGATTATTTTTTTGGTCAGGAAAGAGGGCCTAGCCCTGGTGAAATTTTATTGCATAATTAAACCATAGTAAAAACAGAACTAGTGTTTGCAAGGAAAGCATCACAAATACAAGAAGGAACAGTAGTGAATTCCTGGAAATAGAAATGAATAGCAAGGGCCCAATTTGAGAGTCTATCAGTGAGGCTATTTGTTGTACGACAGACGTGAGCAATCTGGAAATTCCAGGTGCCATTCTCCATGAGGCGTCGACATTGCTTAATTATGAAGATGTTTGCGTGAGTGAGTAATGTTCTATCCAGGATCATATTGCAGGCAAGGAGCGAATCAGTCTCAACAATATAGCAAGAAATGTCAAGTCGTCTAGCCCATTAGATGGCATGGAAAATTGCCCAAAGTTCAGCCTGGATTGCAGTGCAATAGCCGTAGGTAAAAGTGAAGGCTCTGATAAACTCACCATTAGAATTACGTGTGAGGCCACCACCGGCCGACTCACCAGGACTACCTTTGGACACTCCATCGACGTTAATCTTAATACAACCTGGGGGTGGCAGATTCCAGACAACAGCAGGAAACTCAGAGCTCCTTCTAGTGTGGGAGAGTTTGAGCAATTCTGCCGTGGCAATCCATTGAAAATCCGCAGCTTGTTTGGATACAATGGAGGACAACTTTACATTAATGTAAAGTTAATTGATTAAGCTAGAGTGTTTATTTATGTCCATTGGCTTTGTATTCTAACCCATTAATTTTGAATGCACTTTTAATAATTTACAATGCACCCTATCTGCTTTGCAATGCACTTTTACTAATCATATGATGTACAATTTTACCAATTTCGTAAGATACTTTACCTAATTTGGAATGCACTTGTATTGATTTGTAATGCACTATAGCATAATTATACCCTTCTAATAACAATATAGTTATGCACTCTTACTAATCACATTGACATGCACTTTTCCTACACTGTAATGCACTCTACCTGCTTTATTATACACTTCCTCGGGTAATGATCCTTCTGTAACACCCCTATTTTACAACATTGGGTATTACCGCCAGTGACCTCGGACTTTACCGTCCAAAGTCACCCAAGGCTTTTAGAATGATATTGAAACTTATAAAATGCGGAGGTTGACATTTAATTGATTGTATTTAAAGATGAAATTGACCAAAAGCGGAATTTTTATTTATCGATAAGAACTTTCGTTCATTACATTGAGAGTCGTTTTACAAATGATGTAGCAGTGGAAAGTAAAGCCATTTAGAAAGGGTTTAGAAGACGTAATTTAAAATTGCAAGTATGTTTTCCCAAGACAACTCATGTGATGATGATTTGCTTGGTTTTAAAAAGGGGAAGAGCTGGTGCAATATCTTCGGAATGCCTTGCTCTTTATGAGAATTCCTTCCTTCCTTCAATGTCGTCTTGCCTTGACCTTCAATCCTCGCCTAACGTTTCTTGAACCTTCTAGACTTCGTCTTCAAACCTTCGGTGTATATTCCTACAGTTTGGCATTTGTCGCGAAGGGCGAGAAATACCAGGCAAAAATGCGGAAGTAGGGGAATTAGTCTAAGGAGACTAAGCATGTGAGAACGGAACTTCTCAAGGGTATTTCGGTGATTTATAATATTCGAGATATATTATCGGGATGTGTTTTAAGGTATGGTCTTTATGTGGCTTATCGAGACGGAAAAGAGTGTATCTCGAGAGGAGATAGCTCGTTAATCGAGAGAAGAACTACGAGATTGTAGACTTCTTGTTAGAGTAGGAATATATGTTGGGAACATTATTAATTCATACAAGTTTCTGAAAACCTCTCGCGCCCTTGTGAACCGAGAGCCGGATCGATCATTTGAGATCGATCCGGTTTTGGTGTCTTTTAATTGTTTATTGGGCACTTATCTTGTATAGTGGTGCAAACTTTCACTTAGGTTGATGTATTTTAAGAGCGTGGGGGGCATATACCAGCCCGAACCACTGACAGGAACAAAAGTTTCGGCACTTAGCTAGAGTGCCTACGTCCCTCCGAGGCGTAGGAGCGGACATGGATCATGATCGACAAGTCGTAATTTGTGCATGGTGGCAATACGACTTTAGTAGGTTATATAGAGGTGTCGGGTTAGGCCCGCACCCCTTACTATTTCATCCAAACCGATCTCGAAAAGAGATCGTAAACAATCAAGGTCACAAACAAGACTAGCATAATAGTCCTATCGAATATTTAAATAACGGAATAACGATAACAATGGGGGTCATTAATTCTAGCAATCGATATTCCTAGGTTCGTTTTAATATTAGCAAACAAGTTGTTCCCAACATCGAGAAATTTCATGAAACGAGTTTATTAAGGCTACAAGGAGAAATTCCACTTGCCTTTGCTTTTACGATAGCGGATTAGCGAGATAGCAGAAAACGTTGTTCACGACTTGGAACGGAAACTCGACCTAAAGACACGAGATAATCCGATAACTTATTAAGAATTTCCGAATTCTTCTAAAGTTAAGACCAATCTCTTTTATTCTTCTTAAGAGATTAATTTTCTAAATTATTATATTAATAATTTAGTTGGATAAGAATAAAATAATAATATTCCTTATTATTATTTTAAATTTGTAATATCCTTTTATTCCTTATAAAATCCTTATTTTAATTTTATTTACTAATCTTTGATGATCAAGTCATGACATGATTTATATTATTAAAATATTCTTTTTTAATTTAACTTATTATTCTTTCATTATAACCAAGCAAGGATAATGTCTTTATAAATTATTATGATATAGTTTTCATAACTATATGAAATATTCTTTTTATAAAACCCTTCTTAGGGTGTGAAAAGTCTAAAATACCCTTGTCATTAAATATCTTTTATTTCTCTTATTATTATTTTAATATCCACCTTATCAAATAATATCTTTTTAAATCTTATAATATATTCTCATTATAATATCTTTATTATTATGCTCTTCATAAAAGACATGCAATAATAAATAAATATATTTATGTTAATATATCCTTTTCTAGTATTTTTCCATAAATAGGAATTTCTGGTCAACTTTATATAGTATGTTCTCCATAAATGAGATATAATATTAGAATCTCATTATCTATTGAAATAATTTTCCCCTTTATATCTTAGGTTATTATTTTTATAAGATAGAAACATGCACTAGTATAACTTTAGTGAAATAACCTATAATATTATTTTAATATTATTTTCATTTGTGATTATTGATAATATTTTTAATATATCTTTTTCCAACAACAATTATCTTTTATCCAACTTGATCATAAATATCTCTTTTAAGAGTAGAATATATTATTATTATATTTTCCTCTTATTATGCTTCTTATAATAAGACATGTATTCCTCTTTAAGATGTAAAAGGTATTAAAATATTTTATTATATAATACTTATTTTAACACTTTACTTACATGGAAATTTTCCAATATTATATTAAACAATGACTATATCATATTTTCCATATTTATGAAAGATAACAATAATTTCTTATTAAAAAGGTTCTTCATATCTAGAACATTATTTTATAAAAAATATGAGTATGCAAATTATTATTTTATATATATAAGTATTACTAATATCCTTAGCATATCTTTTCTAACAACTTAGGTCTTTACATTATAATATCTTTAATTCTAGTATACTTAATATATATATATATATATTATTATCCATGTATATATAATTATAATGATGGTAGCTCATTATTCTATTTAAGAAGATCTCATGTCACAAGATATATTTTATATTATAGGTAACAAGTATAGGAAATTATTTGAATTTACCTAGGAATATTATAACAAGAGCTTATCTTGTCTAACAACCTAGATTTTTTATCCATTAAATAAATTGATATGCTTTAAAAAAAATAACTCTAATATTATTCTTGAAGGGTAATAATTTTATGCAAGACAAAATTTAAATAAATAAATTAGTAATTAAATTTAGATTAGACCTTTTATTTTCTACGCTACTGTAATACATGCAACAGGGAGAAGCCAAGGGAGAGGGCGGCAACCAGCAGTGGTGGCGCACCAGGGCCGGCGACCTGCTTGGGGTGGCGCGCAGCAAGGGGAGGTGGCCCAAGGTGGCCCGGTGGTGGCCCGGTGTGACACCCTTATACCCTATGACGTATACTTCATAAAACTTATCTCTTATTTAAAGAGATAATTCACATATAAGCAATTATTCACGTAAGCACATAGCAGACATTAACAACCATAAAAGGTTCCACACACACACATCTACGTCATTACCTCTCATAGTAAAACATCTATTACTCTAACTTCTATTACAACTCATATGTCTATGATGTAAAATGAGGAGGAGAAAGTTACATTGAGCTTCAGCCAGTCGACCTGTATGAATGTGACCTCTAACAGAGACACACATCAGAAAGTTCTAGCTGAACCTGAAAAATTATTTTGCGATTTGCGTGAGTTGCATACACAGTGAATATAAACCATCATCAATTATTTCACACAGGGTCAAACATTTAGTCCATGTACATATACATACATATTATATATATCATATAGGAATTTACTATGCAAATGCAAATGCTGATGTATCCGATTTATTATTCTATGAATTGTTCAAGCCTGAATCTGCCCCGGGTTTACTATATATGGACTCTTATGGTCCCCTTTAAGAAAGAAATCCGAAGATCTCCTCATTATGACTCTTATGGTCGCTTTAAGAAAGAAATCCGAAGATCTCCTCATTGACCCGTAGGTCCTGTATGATCCGAAGATCCTGTATGCTTTAAGAAAGAAATCCGAAGATTTCCTCATTACAGTTCAGGGCAAGACAGTCACAGTTCCTTTTAATCTCATGCAATATGCTATGCAATCAAGTGCATCATGTAACCATATATCATATGCCATCTATTAACATACTTTCTGTGCAAACAACTCTGGAAATTTCAGAGCTATCATATAAAACACATATATCCATATAATCCATATAACACACATATCCATAAAGCACATATATCCATATAGCTCATATAGAACATATATCCATATTGCACATATAGCACATAGGGTTGAATCTCCGGTCTATACTCACCTGTTCAAGACAAATACTATATCTCTTCCCTTTCTCTTTGACCACGATCTATGACTTGTACTTCTATATATAAACCAATGCAAAAACAACATATTTACTCTTACAAACTTTAACCCAAAATGCAATGAAATGCCAGAATACATAATAACTTCTTGTGCGTAATTCCAAATCCCTTAAAAATTGACAATGATAAACTATATATATAGAAGAACATTTTTCTAGTTTAAACCTTTCTGAAAAACTCGATCAAATGGCTCCCTAATATCCTTACAAAATGAAACCCTAAAAATACTCTGAAATCTTTTACCGAATATAAATCCGATATCGAAAACACCCTCTGAAAACTATAGATCAACCGATTTTCAAATCAAAATCATCTGTTGATCTAGATTTGGAAAAATTAGGAAAATCCAGATAAACCATTAACTAATTAAAACTTAGCAAACCACGCTTATACTCTGAGATTAAAGCCCGATAGAACAGATCTCGTACCAAAATCAATATCAAAACAACAAAACCTTTGCTTTTATTTTCTTTTATCCTCTCTTTTTCTTTCTCTCTGTACTTTGTTTTTCATCTACGTAGATTAAGTAATAAGAAATGAGCTCACATGAATTTATATGCCATATAAGTCGGCAAACAAGGAAGTCGGCAAAATTTTGTCAAAACTACACTTTTCACCCTAAAATCTCATTTACTACAAACTTTACCCTGAAATAATTATTAATTAATATTTAGTTAATTTTTTTTAAAATATAATAAACTTAATTAAAAAATATATATTACTTTTAAAAATCCACTATATATCATGTCAATATGCTATACATATGCTCTTTATATTCTATGAATGCAAAATGACGTATGCACTTGGGTCGGGGATGTTACACCTGGTGAAGGAAGAAGGCTTTTTGGTGGTGTTTTGTGAAAAAAAACAGCAACTAAATTAAGATTTTTATGGCTGAAAATTGTGGTAAAAAGAGTGTAGAAGCTTAAGAGGAAGAGAGGAGATGAATTGTGTGAATTCTAATGAGAAAATCAGCCCTTTATATAGGCAAGCTATGCAAAATTGGTGATCCATGGCAATGGCCATCAACCAATGGAAGAAGGGTGGATTGATGAGGATTGGGCATTGTTATGCTAGTTTGAGATGACACATGATGATGTAAGTCTTTGGGTGGTCTTGCAAGCTACAATGGAGAATGGGGAATCCATGGAAGCATGCATTGGTTTAGCGTCACATCAATCGGACTCAATTTTGACTCTTGGAGAAGAAGAAGAAGAAAGTGGTCTTATTATTAAAATAGTTGTAATATGGGTAGTGAAGTTATATTAGCATAGTGGTTTGGAGGAGTGTGGGTTATGAGCGAGATGCAAGAGGTCTCGGGTTTGAGTCCCGGCCCTTGCCTCTTTTCATTTATTTTTCCTTGTATTTTTACTAGCCTTGTAATAGCCCATTATTTAATAAATCTGAAATTTATTTTAATCTATTTTTATTTGAGATCTCTACCACTTTAATAATCCTTTATTATATGTTCTTAATGTTATTTAAAATAAAATATTTAAACTCTCTTATATTAAGAGAAAAGGATTATTTAATTAAGTACCCGACTTGCTTAATACATTTACTGAAATTCTTAATGGTCATTGTAATAAAATTCTATAATCTCTTTATAATTTTAATATGAAATTATAAAGTTTATTAAGTTCTCTACTTTAAGGAAAAGAAAAAAAATTTATTGGGATAATTACCCATTTTATTTTATTTAGAATTTAGCGGATATTACACCTTCTTCAACTTCCTCGGCTTTTTCATGTGTGCATCTATATATTCCGCATGATTGTTGTGTGTGGTTAATGTAGATAGTAGGTTGTTGGTGATTTTTTTGCTATCATTCTTTTATAGTCAACAAGGGTGTCCATGTTGTTTTATAATTATCTAGCTCTTTTGCTTGTAATTTGCTCATATAAATATACTACAAATAACCTATTAGCTCAAATGGGAGAGCGTTTTGCTTGTGGAGAAAGATATGGGTTTGAATCCTACATAGGCTAACATGATCTCTTACACAAACTAGCTAGGTACTAAAACAATTTTCAGTTTACACTTGTACGTGTGACAAAAAAAAAAATCATTTATTACTATAAAAAAAAGTCGATCAAATTAGCCCATGTGGGATTCGAACCCACATCTTTGTGCATAAGCACAAAAGAACATATGCTTTTTTAAGAACTTGGAATGCACTTGTACTTATTTTGAATGCACTTTTACTAATTTAGAATGCACTTTTTTCAAACTTAAAATGCACTTACTGATCATCGAGTCACTTAATTTGGCATGTACTTTTACTTATTTGCAATTTCACTACTTTGAAATCTATTTTTTCTATCTTTTAGGAATGCACATTTTCTACTATGTAATGCACTTTTACTACTTCAAAATGAACTTTAGAGTTCAATTTTACTACTCTAGAATGCACTTTTATTTTATCTATCTATAATGCATTTTTTCTAATTTATAATGCACTTTTGAATTTAATTTCACTACTCTGAAAAGTACTTATCAATATGAGTCCGAAACCTAAAACCACCCGTAACATAGGCCATAACCCACTTAACCACCCAGTTTATGCCTATTTATTTTTAACCACCCTTAAAAGATATTTCGTTAGTCAAACGCCACCCATGGCACTATTCCGTAAAAAAATCCGTTAAAAGTGTGCATTTACAAGTTTACCCTCAATTTTAAATATGAAATGCCAAAATTGCCCTCATCTTCCTTATTAAAACAACCCTAAGTTCTTCATTCAACTGATAAACCCCTAGTTTAGCTCTCATCTCCGTTTTTCAAATCTGGAACCAGCGAAGATATGCTGACGGTGATGAATTCAGTCCGTCGGTCCATCCTTCTTTGATTTTGGTTCTGGTTCCTTCAATTGAGAACATGGAGTTCAAACCGATCAATTTTGGAGGCGAATTTGTAGACTTTTGATGAGGCAGAGAAGGTATGTCGGCGGTGAAGAATTCAATCTATCGTTCCGTCCTTCTTTGGTTCTGGTTCTGGTTCCTTCAATTGAGAACGGGGAGTTCAAATCGATCAATTCTGGAGGCGAATTTGTAGACTTTTGATGAGGCAGAGAAGGTATATCGGTGGTGAAGAATTCAGTCCGTTGTTTTGTCCTTCTATGGTTCTGGTTCCTTCATTAAGAACGAGAAGCTTCAGATGGTCGTCCTCCCTCTGATTGTGGCAATATGGTCGTCCTCCCTCCCCAAATTCGAATTCGCCTCCTCCACCAGCAACGGCCCGCTCAAGGGCCTTTCCGGGCGCACCAGTACTCTGACCGAGCAAGGTGGATCTGTTTGTACACTACTTTGCAATCCCAGATCTACAAGCCATTCGAATTTTAAAGAATTGTTTCTCCCAAGTTAGAATTTGTAGACTTTGACGAGGCAGAGAAGATATGTGATGTGAGCCCCTCATTGACGGCGAGCCAAGAAGAGGAAGATTTGTTCGTGCGCTCTGACGGACCCATTACTCGAGCCCAGACCCGTGCCATAGCTCGAGCCACGACGTCCCTCGTTGCGCGAGCCTACGCAAGCCACGACGCATCCACCGGCGCGCCCCTCTTCAAGTGCCTCACAATCATCGGAGTCGCATCGCTCATCAACGTCGACGCGTCGCACCACGGTGTCGAAGACCTCGCGTCCATCGCCATGCCAGCCACGCCCGGTATCGAGTCCTATGCCTTGGTACCAGCCTACATGTCCGCGCCGGGCCAACCCGGCGTCGCGACATGAGGTTCGTGTGCGCCGCGCACCTCGGCGTGTTGTGCCACACCTAGTGTGTCGCGACATGCCTTGTGTGCGCCGCGTGCCTTGGCCATGTCGTGCCACATCTAGTGTGTCGCAACATGCATTGCGCTGGCGCGCCGACGCCTTGTCACAGCCTTGTCGCGACACTCGCGACATGGCCACCGTGACCATCTATCTTTATTGACATTTTTAGTATCATTTCCATTCCGAACATTACTATTTATGTCATTTCTATTCTTATGAGTATTTTTGGGCTTGGGCTTGCGTGATGGGCCGCTTGCATGCCTCCTCCATGCGCCGCCCAGGCTACTAAGGTTTCGTGTGTGCCTCTCCTCTATATAAGGGGCACGCCTATGCTTGTATTCTTTATGCTTTGATTAATATACCGAATTGCTGTCGAGATTTCTCCAGAAATTTGTTCTTAAGGCGTCACAAACTATTCTCTTCTCAATACCATATTCTCTTGGTTTAGGTCATACTAGACCCCCTTCTCAATCCTTTCACTTCATTCTCATCCAAGTCTAGGTCTTTTCGACCTCAAATCTATCGGTTACTTGGTGAAGAAGACCCAATACGAGTCCACAAAAAGATCCTCGTGTGAATCCTCCAACGGGGTTCACATCAACTGGCATCAAAGCCGACGGATTGCGTAAGTCTTTCTCACCCTCTTACTCGTTTTTGCACGAATTTTTTTCTTTTCCATCCGTTTTTCATTAAGCTTCCGCCATCTCTACCATCATCCCTTAGTTCCATTGTTTTTGTTTCAAAAAAATCAAGAAAAATCACAAAAAAATTCGCCTTTTACCCTACGACTTGCACTTGTGTTCGGTTCAATTGCTTGAGTTTCGAGTCTTTCTTGCTTCATTCTTGCATTTTTGGAACGTTAATTGGTGTGTGTCGTGCATATCTTGTTGTTTTTTGCGAGATTTGGTTGACAATTCATCATATCTCTTTGTTGCTATTGTGGGAGAAGATCTTGGAGGATAAAATCCACAAGATCTTCTAGTTGCCGATTTTAATAAAAAAAATAAAAATATATATTTTGAAGATAATAGCCAAAATAAGGTAATATCTTTCCAATTAAAAAAAGGATCTCCAAAGATCTCGTGGGATACACAGGCCAAAATAAGGCAAGTATCCCGTATTTTTATTCGGCCCTTCTCTCTCTCATATCTTGCATTATCTTTTTAATTTGATTTGCATATCTTCATTGATTGCATATCTTGAGTGTTTCTCATTTTGTTAAGCCACAATCTCGCCTACCCTCTAAGGTCGAGATCTCATATCTTTCTTTCCTTCTTTCTCTTACGTGCCAAGGATAACCCTAGCCGACGCCTCTCTCTCTTTCATTTCTTGCTTGTTTTGTTTGCTTGCTTGTTCGTGCTTTTGCTTGTGCCTTGCTTGTGTAAGTCGAGACCTTAAGCCTCCCCGACCCTTTCAAGCCCCTTCTTTCGTGCAATTAAGGGTACTTGGGTGGTGAGTCTTACAAAGTCTTGCCTTTTTGTTTGCTTGTTTTCTTTGGGACTTGTTACTTGTTATGTCTATGGTGCAAATAGGTGACAGTAGCATGGAAGGAGACAAGCATTCAAACCAACAACAACACAACAATCAACAACAACAGTTGCCGGCGCTCCAACCGGGCCTCTTGACGACGCTCGGCGCGACGCAATCCGGCGCCGTGCCCGCAGAGGGCCTCGCCGCCTTGGAGGCGCGCTTCTCCAACATTGAACGCTTCCTATCTCGGTTCTTGGATCAACCTCCACCAGCCGTGACGATCCACACGCAACTCCCGAATCCGAGCGTAACGCCACATGACGTCTCGGTTCCGAGGGCTACGACACAGGAAAAGGCTAAGGGCCCGATGGTTGAGCCGTCTAGCCAACATGGAATCCAGAGGTTGGAATCCATGAAGGAGAGTCGACCGACTCATCAAGGCCAAGACGTAAAAGAGGTTCATGACGTTCATTCCGATGAGGAGTACGACTCCGAGTAGTAGCGACGTCAACAAGCAAAGAAAAAGAAAAAGGCGGTCACCCCGACGCCTAAGAAAAAGAGAAACAAAGGTTGCGATGACTTCGATGTCGACGACTATCGGGGTCATCAAAGCCAAAAAACTCCACGTTCGGATTGCTAGGACTCTATGACGGAGTACGAGGAAGATTCCGAGGAGGAATTTGACCACCCTCCGGTCCATGATTCGGAGGAGTGGATAGATCGGGGTTGGATTCTGAGACCCATATTGCCCGAAAACTACGCGAAGTATGATCGGCTTGAATGTCGTGACAACCGCGATCGGCCTCGCCGCAATGGGGATCGGTGCGGCCATGACAGAAACTGAGAGGACAGGTGGCGCCCTTGGCGCTATGGAGACGACGAGCCAAGCGACGATGGTGACGGGCCAGGCCGAGGGCCTCCCCGAGGCAACCGGCGCCATCGCATACCTCCTCCGCGTGCCCATCGGCGCACCGACAATGAACGTCCGGCGCACGTATCACGCCGCGACGTCAAGGTAAAATTTGAAAAAAAAATTCGATAATTACAATCATTACGAATTCATTTCTTGGTTGTAGGGTACCGAACACATCCTCAAGCATTGCCATTACGAGGAGCACGAGAAAGTCGAGGTGGTGACCCTTCATTTCAAGGGGGCCGCGCGTATATGGTGGAACCAATTCGAAGCGGATCGGGCCCGAAAGGGTAAAGCCGCCATTACCGAGTGGCACCAACTTGTATTTATAATGAAGCGGAAATTCATTCCCCCTGACTACAAGGAGAAAGTCCGGATTTTGATCCAAGACGCTCGTCAAGGATCCAGGACTCCGGAGAAGTTATTTGCTTACTTAGAATATTTATTCTTCAAGGCGGGCATAAGCGCTTCTCCGGGGGCGTTGCGGTCTCGCTTTGTGGCGGGACTCCATCAATGGATTTGTGATCGATTGGTTGTCTTGCCAATCAGGGACTTGGGACGGCTCATTCAAACGGCCATGGAGTTGTATACGCAATTTAAGAGGCCAAAGTCGTCCAATTTACAAAGGTATGGCTCGAACTCTAGTCCTTCCGCTTTTGGTACTAAGCCGGTTTCCTCTCCTTCTTTTTCTAAACCCAAGGTAGGTACCCCTGGAATGGACTCCAAGGGCCCTTCGGTTGGACAAAACCGTGACAAGGCCGCCCCTATCCCACAAACAAGGACTCGAGACATCGAGTGCTATCAATGTGGTGGGCAGGGCCACCTCAAACGAGATTGTCCAAACACTAAGCACGTGTTGTTTTCGGCTCAAATGGCGGCGTATGAAAGCGTTGACGAGGCTGAGTCGGAAGAAGAGAACGAGGCACCGCTTGAAGACGGCGCGTATTGTACGCCCTCGAATATTGGCGCCGGCGTAGACAAGCTCTTGCTCGTGACACACCGAGCACTTAGCGTCAAGGAGGTTGTGCCAACTGATCAACGGGAAAATATTTTCCGTACTCGTTGTTTGGTGCAAAACGTCTCCTTGTCCGTCATCATCGATTCTGGTAGTTGCGCAAACTTTTTGTCAAGGAAAGTCGTCACTCATTTCAATTTGCCGCAATTGGAGCATCCGAGGCCTTACAAGCTCGCTTGGATCTCTAACGAAGGCGATCATTGGATCACCAAACAAGTACGTCTTTCTTTTTCTATTGGCATCTACTCAGATTCTATTTTATTTGATGTCACTGGCATGGAAGCCACACATGTGCTTCTTGGCCGTCCATGGCAGTTTGACCGTCACGTGATTTATGATGGCCGGTTGAACACTTACATGTTCAATTAACATGGTAAACGCGTGACCATCTTACCTATGTCTCCGAGTGAAGCTTTACAAGATGAAGCCGAAAGGCAACAAGCGAAGGCTCGGGAGACAACCACTGTCGCGCCTATGCCGAAGGAAGCTTCAAAGGGCATTTCTGGCCAACACCCAAATTCCAGCGGTGTTTCTGGCGTGTATGGACCAGAATCTGGTCAACAACAGATTTCTCCCCAGGAGCGCCGCGGCAAGCTCAAGGAAGAGCTGCGGACGCCGAGTGCTAAACCAGCCGCGCGCCGCAACGCGCCAAAATCGTTACCGAATGGTGCTGGGTCGACTTTAAATTATCCGACCTATGATAAAGAGCTCTATGCTCTTATTCGGGTCCTAAAGATGTGGCAACACTATCTCTGGCCAAGCGAGTTCGTAATTCATACGGATCACGCAGCCTTGGCCTATCTTAAGAGTCAAACGACTCTAAATATGCGCCACGCATGCTAGGTCGAGTTTATGGAGACGTTTCCTTACGTCATTGTGCATAAAAAGGGCAAAGAGAACGTCTTCGCAGACGCTCTCTCTCGCAGGTATATACTCTTAACCCAGCTTCATTCTAAGTTGCTCGGGTTTGCTTTGATTAAAGAACTGTACGCCTCAGATCCGTACTTTTCTTTGATCATCAAAGACCTCAAGCGTTCTCGCGTCCATGAGTCTTACTTTTTGGACAACGGGTATCTATACCGCGCTGGAAAGCTTTGCATTCTGTCCTCTTCGATTAGGCATTTGTTGCTCAAAGAGGCTCATGACGGCCATGGGCACTTTGGCATAGCCAAAACATTGGCGGCACTCCTTGAGCATTTCTTCTGGCCACACATGGCTCGATATGTGAACAAGTACTGTCAGGGTTGTGTGCCATGTCATATTGCCAAATCTCGGTCTCAACCAAATGGGATTTACACGCCTCTGCCGATACCAAACGCCCCGTGGGAAGATCTTTCCATAGATTTTATCACGGGCTTCCCAACGTCGAGGCGTGGCAAAGATTCCATTTTCGTAGTCGTGGACCGGTTCTCCAAGATGGCCCACTTTATTGCATGTAAGGGAACTAATGACGCGGTGGAAATCACGAATTTATTTTTCGAACATGTAGTGAAGCTCCACGGTATTCCTAAAACTATTGTTAGTGATAGGGATACCAAATTCTATAGCCATTTCTGGATAACGCTTTAGGGGAAGTTAGGTACACGACTCCTATTTTCAACTGCTTATCACCCCCAGACCGATGGTCAGACAGAGGTGACCAATCGGACCTTGGGTACTCTTCTTCGGACGATGCTCAAGGCAAACCCACGTCGGTGGGAGGACTTACTTTGCCATGTTGAGTTTGCATATAACAGGTCCTTTCACTCTGCGACGAAGATGACAACTTTCAAGGTGGTCTACGAGTGTAACCCTTGCATGCCCATGGATTTGGTGCCGTTGCCGTACAAGCCGGGCAAGCACATTGACGCGACCAACCACACCAACCATGTCCGCCACCTCCATGAGCGCACCAAGGTGCAGCTGTTGATGCGCTCGGATCAATACGTCGCTCAACGCAACAAGGGGCGACGACCGTTGATCTTCGAGCCGGGGGATTTGGTGTGGCTTCACCTATGCAAGGATCGTTTTTCCAACGCTAGGAAGACGAAGCTGCACCCTAGAGGAGATGGACCCTTCAAGGTCCTTCGGCGCATCAACAACAACTCTTACGCCCTCGACCTCCCGGGTAAATACAATGTTCAAGCTTCCTTTAATGTCTCGAATCTCTATCCTTACGTAGATCTCGAGTATCATGATGAGGAAACGGGGACATTTCCCACCCAAGGGTGGGAGGGTGATGTGAGTCCCTCATTGACGGCGAGCCAAGAAGAGGAAGATTTGTCCGTGTGCTCTGTCAGACCCATTACTCGAGCCCGGACCCGTGCCATAGCTCGAGTCACGGCGCCCCTCTTCAAGTGCCTCACCATCATCGGAGTCGCGCCGCTCCTCAATGCCGACGCCTCGCACCACGGTGCCGAGGACCTCGCATCCAGTGTCGTGCCAGCCACGCCCGGTACCGAGTCCTATGCCTCGGCAGCCTGCATGTCCGCACCGGGCCAACCCGGCGTTGCGACATGAGGTTCGCGTGCGCCGCGCACCTCGGCATGTCGTGCCACACCTAGTTTATCGCGACATGCCTTATGTGCGCCGCGTGCCATGGCCGTGTCGTGCCACACCTAGTGTGTCGCGGCATGCCTTGCGCTATCGCGTCGACGCCTTGTCACGGCCTTGTCGCGACACTCACGACATGGCCACCGTGACCATCTATCTTTATTGCCATTTTTAGTATCATTTCCATTCCGAACATTACTATTTATGTCATTTCTATTCTTATGAGTATTTTTGGGCTTGGGCTTGCGTGATGGCCCGCTTGCATGCCTCCCCCATGTGTTGCCCAGGCTACTAGGGTTTCGTGTGTGCCTCTCCTCTATATAAGGGGCACGCCTATGCTTTTATTCTTTACGCTTTGATTAATATACTGAATTGCTGTCGAGATTTCTCCAGAAAGTTGTTCTTAAGGCGTCACAAACTATTCTCTTCTCAATCCCATATTCTCCTGGTTTAGGTCATACTAGACCCCCTTCTCAATCCTTTCACTTCATTCTCATCCAAGTCTAGGTCCTTTCGACCTCAAATCTATCGGTTACTTGGTGAAGAAGACCCAATACGAGTCCACGATAAGATCCTCGTGTGAATCCTCCAACGGGTTTCACATCAATATGTCGCGCCGGTGGTGAAGAATTCTTTCTCCCGAGTCCATTATTCCATCTGATTATCTCTCTCTGGTTGTCCTTCCTAGGGTTGTTTGTCAGTTGAATGAACATATTTTTTAGGGACTAGTTCCAGGAAGGAACTAAGGTTGTTTATTAGTTGAATGAACTTAAGGTTGTTTTAAGAAGGAAGATGAGGGTAATTTTGGCATTTCATATTTAAATTTGAGGGTAAACTTGTAAATACACACTTTAACGGATTTTTTACGGAATAGTGCCATGCGTGGCGTTTGACTAATGGAATATATTTTAAGGGTGGTTAAAAATAAATAGGCATAAACCGGGTGGTTAAGTGAAATATGGCCTATTTACGTGTGGTTTTAGGTTCCGGACTCTATCAATATCAATATACTATAACTATAGTCGAATCCATCCATCCTATGTGTCGTCGTGTCTTAACTATGCCACATAAGCATATTTATTTCTCCATTTTTTCCCTTAACTTTTTTAGTATTTACAATCCTTATATTATAATAATAATATTAATATTACTTATACTAATCTATGTGTATATATATATATATAAGACGCAAGGAATAAGGCCACCACGTTGCGCCACCTAGGATTTTCCTACGTGTCGTTCTCACCTTAAGCCACCTAGAATTTCGCCACATAGGATTTTTTTTTATTTTGGGAATTTATATGTGTTGATATAATTTTAGGATAATATATAAATATGATAAATTAATCCAGAAAAGGTTCTATTTAAAATAAAGATGTTATCTATTATATATTATGAATTAAGATAGATCTAAACGATTTTATCTAAAATTAAAATACATTATAGAACATTATATATTAATATATTATTTATTACGATAGATATATTAATTTAGTTTTTCCAATTAAATTTCTATCTATTTATATGAAAAACATTAAATTTCTAGTTTTATTTAGAATTAAAGAAAATTATTTTATCTTTACTTTTTTATCTGTTTATGTACAATATTTATCTTAAATAAAATTTTGATAAAAAAAATAGAACTTTCAATCTAGATAATTACTTGCCTAAATTGACTTTTGATATAAAAAATACATTATCTTTTCCTTAATTTTATTTTTGAATTATTTATGTAAATATCAATAATTTTATTATCATTGAAATTTTTTATATTTTTTCATCGTTTCTTATTAAGTATATTTTTAATTTTTATTCAATTTTTTTAAATAATTGAATTTGATAAAATAAATACAAGAATTTAGATTAATTTACCTTTTTATATTTTTGTAAAATATTTTTAAAATTAAATGATTCTAATTCAAATAATTTTTATTTATATTTTTGCATAAATAAATTATGATTAAGCCATTAAAATTATAATGGACTCACCTTAATAATTTTTGCCCCGTTTCACATGACACCAATTGTAAAATTTAAATAATTTTTTTCTAATAAATTGTAACACCCCGACTTTCGCCGGGGCGCTATTCGGTGGTAGACCCTGTCTGGGACTACTCAGATTAGTTTAACAACAAATTCACTAGGATTGCTTTGAGGCAATCCAAATCAACTTAATTTAGTTTAACAACAAATTCACTAGGACCTTACTCCCTCAATTCAACCCAAAATCTAAATTAAGTTGATTGGATTGCTCTGAGGCAAGTTTTGGCTTGATTAAGGTGTGGTATTGCTTGTTGTGATTTGCTTTAGAACACACTACTCTCTCTACTTTCTTGCTTGTTTCAGGAACAATGGTGATCGCATCTGAGCCTAACCCGGCTGCATTGAATCTTACTAAGGAGGCAATCGATTTCATTAGTTTGTCCGTTAGTGAGAGTGTACGAGATGGCCAAGCTCGAACTGTAGATTTGGCCACGGCTGCATTGGCTCCAAAATTGTAGCGTCTAGAGGAGCAACTTGCAACATTGATTGAATCATCTCAAGCAAGTCATAAAAGTGCCCCTCCAATAGAGCTTACAAGTGATCCAAATCAAGCATCAGCTAGCGACAAAGGCAAGCAACAAGCAGTTGATGAAGAGCATGATGTGCTTGCTAGCTACAACAAAGAACATGATCTCCTGGCTCACTACTCCCCCACAGCAGGCCGAGGTAGAGGACAAGGCTTTGGAACAAGAACTACACCGGTTACTCATCAACAATTCTATAATCAGCAAGCTAACCGGTATCCTCAAGCCACTCATCAACAACAACAACAATATAACAATCCTTTTGATGATATGACTTATGGCTATCTCGGGGAAGAAAGGTGCCCATGGCATCCTCCCCTTGATGATTTCTATAACCAAGCTGAGGTTGTATAAGATATCCCACCAACTTATGGAGTACAAAGGCCAGTCAACAACAACAATGCTAACCAACAAGTCAATCAGATTGGTAAGCGTGATATTAAGATCAAGATAGAGCCATTCAATGGAGAGCTCAATCCGGAGAAGTATCTAGAGTGGGAACAAGCTACAAACTTCATTCTAGATCACATGGGCTATGAAGAATGGGAGAAAGTTGTTGTTGTTGTTATCCACTTCGTTGGAACCGCTAGAAATTGGTGGTTCAGAATGAAGGAAGATAGAATTAGAAAGGCCTTACCACCAATTGAAACTTGGGGCCAGCTGAAGTTTGTCATGAGGAAGAAATATGTGCCTGAAGAACATACTGAGGACATGAGGCTGAAAGTTGTCACATGCAAACAAGGTACCAAGTCTCCAACCGAGTACTTCAATGAGCTAGAGGATCTGAGTTTTAAAGCGGGAATTCATCATTCCCAAGGGTCTGTAAGGACCCAATTCATGACTGGACTGAATCAAAGCATCAAACACACATTGGAGATTCAACAAATCAAGGATCCCAATGCCTTAGTACATTCAGCCCAACTACTCTATGAGCAGCAACAAAGGAAGAAGAAGGAAGCTTGGAATGCTCCAAAAAGGTATGTTTCTAATCCTAGTTCAAATTGCAATTCTTATTCTTCTAACCCTTCTATGCAGCAAAAGGGAGCTTCTAGCTCACCTAAACCAGCAGGTTTTCAAGGCCAAAGACGTCCAAACAATGCACCTCCAAACCAGCCAAGGGCACGAGATTTAGTGCGCTATAAATGTCAAGGAAGAGGTCATTATGCTAAGGATTGTCCAAATCAGAAACAAGTGCTCCTCACCACCAATGGAGGATATGTGAGTGATGAAGATATACCTCCAAATCAAGTGGAGGAGGAGAGCAATGGACAAGAAAAAGAGGGCATGGAGGCCATTGAACCGGATTGCACTGAACAACCTCTAACTTTGGTAACAATGTGTACTCTTACTTTACAAGAAACACCTAGGTTAGATCAAAGGGAAAATATCTTTCATACTAGGTGTACTGTGAAGAATCAAGTGTTATGCATGATACTTGATAGTGGTAGCTGCTGTAACATTATAAATGCTAAGGTAGTTGATCACTTGCAATTAAAGACTCAACCTAGGGCTACTAGTTATGGTCTCAATGGTATTAATGATGTAGATGGTTCTAACTTAGTTACTCATCAGTGCTTAGTCCGTGTTTCCATAGGCAATTATGTTGATGACATCATGTGTGATGTGGTGAACATGGAATGCACTCATATCTTGTTAGGTCGACCATGGTTATTCGATAGGAGAGTTATTTTTGATGGCATGCTTAATACCTATTCGTTTAACTATGACGGGAGTAGAGTGTCTCTTCTACCATTGTCGCCCCAACAAGTTTTACAGGACCAGGTACGACGAGACCAAGCTAGGGCACTTAGGCATGCCAAGGAAGAGAAGGAGGAGGCCTAAACTGCGGCCAACAAGGCGTCGCACCGCTCGGCGCCCCTTGCATCAACAAGCAACACCGGCGTTTCCCAGTCTCCACCCGGGCGTTATGGCTCAAATTTAGGACAAAATCAAGCACAGGTGGAGATACTATTTGGGACGAAAAACACCGAGAGAATGTCCTTAAATCGTCCAAAGTGTCGAGCAACACTTCCAGCAGTGCACCTAAGACGAAAACAGGGCTATCTCCCAAACCACTTGAGCGTTTTGGCTCAAATTTTGGGAGCAATTAAGAGACACAGAGAGCTACAAACCTGGAAAAAGAACTCCTATGAAAAGAGCCAAAAATCGGCTTAAAAGATAGTGTAGAAAAGCGCTCTCTAGTTGCTCAGTCTAGTGTTTCTTTCCCTAGCTCTTTTTGCTTACTTCTTATGAGGAAAGAGATACTTATTTTTAGTCAAGATATTTCACATCTTCCAAAGCGTATTCAGGATCTATTACAGGAATTTGAAGATGTGATGCTTGAAGAGTTGCCACAAGGCCTTCCACCAATTAGAGGCATTGAGCATCAAATTGATTTGGTGCCCAACGCTTCTTTACCAAACCGTGCAGCATATAGAGCAAGTCCAGAGGAGACCGCTGAGCTTCAAAGACAAGTGCAAGATCTCATGGATAAAGGCTATGTGCGTGAATCCCTCAGCCCATGCGCGGTTCCGGTGATTTTGGTGCCAAAGAAGGATGGAACTTGGAGAATGTGTGTTGATTGCAGGGCGATCAACCAAATAACAGTTAAGTACCGTCATCCCATCCCTAGATTAGATGATATGCTTGATGAATTGCATGGTGCTAATTTCTTTTCAAAGATTGATTTAAGAAGTAGGTACCATCAAATTAGGATGAGGGAAGGGGATGAATGGAAAACTACTTTTAAGCCTAAGTATGGTTTATATGAATGGTTAGTAATTCCTTTTGGATTAACTAATGCACCTAGTACTTTCATGAGTCTTATGAACCATGTTTTAAGAAGATACTTAGGTAAATTTGTTGTAGTCTACTTTGATGATATCTTAGTCTATAGCAAAACCTTGCATGAACATGTAGATCATCTTAGGACTGTTTTGGACACTTTGAGGTTAGAAAAGCTTTTTGTTAAATGAAAAAGTGTTCTTTTTGCTCATAGTCTACCATTTTTCTTGGTTTTGTTGTGTCTAAAGGTGGATTGAAGGTAGATGAAGACAAGATCAAAGCAATCAAGGAGTGGCCTCAGCCGACTACACCAACAATGGTCAGATCGTTTCTCGGCTTGGCTGGCTTCTACAGAAGATTTGTGCGTGATTTCAGCACAATTGCAGCCCCTCTCCATGAGCTTACAAAGAAGGACTCAGCATTTAAATGGAGAGAGCAACAAGAGAACGCCTTCAACACTTTGAAGGACAGATTATGCCACGCCCCGGTGCTCCAACTCCCTGATTTCTCCAAGGCTTTCGAGATTGAAGTGGATACTTCAGGCCATGGCATAGGAGGCGTGCTCTTGCAAGACAAGAAACCCATAGCTTATTTCAGTGAGAAGCTTAGTGGGGCTGAGTTGAATTACCCTACTTATGATAAAGAGTTGTATGCTTTAATTAGGGTTTTGAAGACTTGGTCTCATTATTTGTGGCCTAAGGAGTTTGTATTTCATTCTGATCATGAGGCCTTGAAGTATTTGAAAGGCCAATCCAGACTCAGCAGGCGACATGCAAGATGGGTTGAATTTATGGAGACCTTTCCTTATGTTGTAAAACATAAGAAAGGCAAAGAGAATGTGGTAGTTGACGCCCTTTTTCGCAGGTATGTTCTCTTAAACCAATGTGATGTTAAGATCCTTGGATTTGCAATGATTAAGGAATTTATGGAGACCTTTCCTTATGTTGTAAAACATAAGAAAGGCAAAGAGAATGTGGTAGCTGACGCCCTTTCTCGCAGGTATGTTCTCTTAAACCAATGTGATGTTAAGATCCTTGGATTTGCAATGATTAAGGAGTTGTATGCTAGTGATCCTCACTTTGCTGAAATTTATAAGAATTGCATGTCTAGGGGAGAAATAGATTCCTACTTTATTGATGATGGTTACTTGTTTAAAGCTGGAAAGTTATGCATACCTTCATCTAGTATATGTAGGCTTCTAACTAAAGAGGTTCATGAATCAAGAGGACATAGGGGTTTAGAAAAGACTTTAGAAGGATTAAAAGAACACTACTTTTGGCCTAAGATGAGTAATTATGTGCTGAGATTTGTCAAGAGTTGTGTTGTTTGTGCTAAAGTTGAGTCTAGACTTAACCCCCATGGCTTGTACCAGCCCTTAGCTATTCCTAGTTCACCTTGGGAGGACATTTCTATGGATTTCATTGTTGGATTGCCTAGAACTAGGAAAGGTAGAGATTCTATCTTTGTATTAGTAGACCGTTTTCCAAGATGGCTCATTTTATTCCATGTCACACGACTGATGATGTTGTGCATGTTGCTGATTTGTTCTTTATGGAAGTTGTTAGATTGCATGGCATTCCTTGTTCTATTGTTTTAGATCGTGATGCTAAGTTTTTGAGTTATTTTTGGAAAAGTCTATGGTCTAAGTTGGGAACTAAATTGTTGTTTTCTACCTCATGTCACCCACAAACTGATGGGCAAACTGAAGTTACTAATAGAACGTTAGGGGTTTTACTTAGAACTATGCTTAAAGCTAACCTCAAACGTTGGGAAGATGTTTTGCCTTTTGTGGAGTTTGCTTATAACAGTTCAATCCATTCAGCTACAAAAATTACCCTTTTTGAGGTTGTTTATGGGCTGAATCCGAGGACTCCAGTGGACTTGACGCCTCAGCCATACAAAGGAAAAGAGAGCTTTGAAGTTGACAAGAGGGCTGAGTTTGTGAAGAAGCTACATGAGAGAACCAAGATGCACTTGGAGAGGAAATCCATGAAGTATAAGGCTCATGCTGATAAGGGTCGAAAACAGGTTATCTTTGAAGAAGGTGATCTTGTTTGGGTGCATCTTAGGAAGGAGAGGTTCCCAAATCAATGGAAGAATAAGCTAGATCAGCGTGGAGATGGTCCATTTCGTGTCATCAGGAGAATTGGCCCTAATGCATATCATGTTGACATGCTTGGTGAGTATGGTGTCCATCTAACGTTTAATGTGGCTGATCTATCTCTTTATGTGCCAGATTTTGATTCCGACGTCGAATCAGAGACGATTCGAGCTCAAGTGGAGGAGAATGATGCAGTGAAGCCTGTCATGTCTCCAACCTACATCGATGAGTTGATTCGAGTGCCTTCTGACGGACCAATCACAAGAAGTCGAGCTAAGAAGATTGCTCAAGGCACGACAGCAATATTGGTTCGATTGGCAGCAGTTCTTGAAGAGCCAACCAAGCAGAAATGGGTCTCGTGCATTCGTCATCAATTGAGCCCGGATTCCATTGATTAATATATGAGGGCCGAAAATTCACTATTTCTTTATTTAGAAACATGTGTTAGTTTGTCTCACTTTAGAGCTGAATTTAGTAAGTGACCGGGTGAGATAAATTGGTACATGGGTCAAAGTCAACTCTTTGACTTGACCATTCTAAGTAGAGAAAATATCTCTATTATATTTAATATATGCATGTTTTCTATTTTAATAATGTAGAGAATTCAATCAATAGACTTATGTTAGTTGATTGATATTCTCTCTCTTGGTTGTTAGAGATATTTTTAGTTTGTTTTGGATATTTTATAGTTGTTAGGATATTTTCCTTAAATAAATAAATCAGCCATGATTTATTTTATTTAAGGAAATCTAGATAGATTTAATTAGATATTTTATTATATCTTGGGAAGCAAGACAAGGAGACCAAAATACCCTCTATAGGGCCGGCCACCTCTTCTCCTTGCTCCCCAAGTAATAGCTTTGTATTCTACTATTTATACTTTGCAATTCCATTAATGAAAAATCAGCTTGAGAGAGATTAAACCTAAATTGGTTTAATCTATCTCTTGGGCCAAAAATACACACGTGTGATCAGCATTCAAGTTCTTCAATTCGAGCATCATCACCATTCCATTCGATCTCTCTTATTTGTTTGTTTAAGTTTGTTGATTGGTTTATTCGATTGAGAATGTTCTAGAATCGATTGTTAAAGATCGTTCTAGTTAATCAATCAGATTTAGCGTTAGAGCCAATATGTTTGAACTATCAAAATTGAGTCTTTCAATTATCAAACTCGTTTGTTTCAATTTAGTTTCATCTTTACTTGCACCGCAAGCAATCTGATTTGAGAGTTTTTGTAGGATTGAATTCGATTACAGGAAAGATCGGGACTTGTGTGGGTCATATACGAGATTATCAAGGAGGAGTCCGAGGCAATCACGTATCAAGCATCTTTTTGAATTTCATGCTGTGTGCTCAAGCATGAAACTTGCTGATGTGACTCATGATCAAATTGCGCTGAGAGCGTTTCCTTTTTCTCTCAAGGATCAGGCTAAAGATTGGTTTTACTACTTGGCTCCGACAAGTATTGATACATGGGCGAAAGTGAAGCAAGCTTTTCTAGAAAAGTACTTCTCTGCTACAAGGCTCAATGATTTGAAGAAGAGGATTAGCAACATAGAGCAAGAAGCTAATGAGACCTTGTATGAGTACTATGAGAGATTCAAGAGGTTGATAACCAACTGTCCTTTCCATGGCTATACTGATCAAGACTTGATTCTATATTTTTTTAATGGCCTCTTGGATGATGAGAGAAGAATGGTGAATGCAGCATGTCAAGGCAAGATTCTCAATAAGACTCCTACTGGTGCATTTGAACTATTTACACAACTGTCTGAGGGCACAAAACAGTTCAGAAAAGAGACTAGCTCAAAAGCTGCAAATTCTGTGGTGGCTTCTTCAAGAATCCAAGACGAAGTCACTGAGCTAAAAACAATGATGGGACGGCTGTTACAACAAGGTGGAAGACAACAGGTGAAATCTTGTGAAATATGCTTTGACAACATGCACCTCACTGATGCTTGCCCCACACTTCAAGATCCAAATGCTGAGGTAAATGCATTGGGAGGCTATGGACCACCTAGGCCAAGGTACGACCCCTTCTCCAACACCTACAATCCTTGTTGGAGGGATCACCCTAACCTGAGTTACGGGAATGGGAACTATCAACAGCTAAATCAGCAAGGTGGTCAAGCTCTTTATAGGCCACCTTTCCAACCCCGTCCTCAGGAAGCTAATCAGAATGCTATGTCTACTGAGGATATGATTCGGACTCTTGCACAAACTGTGACTATAATGCAAGGCTCAATGAGCCAATTTCAACAAGAGACCCAGTCTAGCATCCATAATTTAGAGACTCAAGTTAGTCAAATTGCCAACGATATAGGCACGCTGGAAGCTAGAGATTCAAGTAAGCTACCTTCTCAGACCGAGCTTAACCCAAAGCAGAACGTTAATGCTATCACTTTAAGAAGCGGGCGAGAGCTTCAAGTAGAGCCCAGGGACGGGCACGTATCAGCCAAGAGGGGAGTGGAAGAAGAAACCAAGGACGAAATTGAGGAGAAAATCAAACTTTCAGATGCCATTCCACGTAATCATTCTTAGTCAGAATTGCGCGGCTTGCCTGCTAATAGCGCGACCGAGCAATTTTTTACCAACCCGCATAATGGCTCTCAATCAAGATTGTGCGGGTTGCCTGCTAAAAGCGCGACCGCGCAATTGGGGGACAACTCGAGCAATTTGGGCGATGACAACGATTCTTCTGAAACACCTCTGAAGGCCTATGTACCTGTTCCACCCTTTCTAGAAGCATTAAAAGAGACCCGAAAGTTGGAGAACCACAAGGAATTGTTTGAGACGTTCAACAAATGTGAGGTAAAAGGTTCCTTTACTTAACTTAATTAAAAGCATTCCTAGATATGCCAAGTTTTTGAAAGAATTGTACACCATAAAAAGAACCCAAAAGCTTAAAGGGAAACAGAAAATCTATGTGAGTGAACATGTGTCTGCTGTGTTTCAAAGGCGCATGCCTCAGAAATGTGGTGACCCTAGCATGTTCATTATTCCCTGCATAATTGGTGAAACAAAAATTGACAAAGCTATGCTAGATCTAGGTGCTTTAATAAATGTTTTGCCTTACTCGGTGTATAAAATGCTTGAATTGGGTCCTCTGCAAGAAACTAGTGTTGTAATACAACTAGCTGATAAATCAAATGCTTACCCTAGAGGGATAGTTGAAGATGTGCAATATGGTTGATACTTTGATATTTCCTGCTGATTTCTATGTTTTAGATATGGACCATGATAAGCATGCTGCACCTATTTTGCTAGGTAGACGTTTCTGAAAATAGCTAAGACAAAAATAGAGGTTCGTAGTGGTTCTTTGACCATCGAATTCAACGGGGAAAAGGGTAGAGTACAATATCTATGATGCAATAAAATACCCTCCCGAAGATTCCTCTTTGTGCTTAATAGATGTAGTAGAACCACTTGCTCAAGAATTCTTTAATATGCATGAATATGAAGCTTTGAGATCCACCTTGGAAAATGCTATTATGAATGATACTTTAGATTTGGATTTAAGAACTGACCTGCAGGAAGTGGTGGCAGAGTTGAATGCTCACTTTGAGCGTCCACTTATGCCACCGAGCTCAAAGCACATGCCACTAACCTTGCCGACCAAGAAGCTTTTGTCATCTATTGTGCAGGCACCGGTGGTAGAATTGAAGCAACTTCCAAACAATCTCAAGTATGCCTTCTTAGGTGATGGGGACACTTTACCGGTAATTATATCCAACAAGCTCACCAAGGAGCAAGAAGGAAGATTAGTGGCAGTTTTGAGGGAGCATAAGATGGCCATAGGATGGACCATTGCAGACATTAAAGGAATTAGCCACTCAACATTTATGCATCAGATTCTATTGGAAGATGAAGCTACACCTTCTAGACAGCCCCAAAGAAGGTTGAATGCCCCAATGATGGAAGTGGTAAAGGAGGAGGTGCTGAAGCTCCTTTAGGCAGTTATGATCTTTCCAATTTCTAATAGTAAATGGGTCAGCCCAACTCAGGTTGTCCCTAAAAAGGGTGGCATCACAGTGGTTGAGAATCAAAAGGGTGATCTCATTTCTACTAGAGTTCAAACCGGGTGGCGAGTTTGTATTGACTATCGTAAGCTTAATGCAGTAACCCGGAAGGACCATTTCCCTTTACCTTTCATTGACCAAATGCTGGAACGACTTGCCGGTCGTTCATTCTATTGTTTCTTGGATGGGTATTCTGGATATTTTCAGGTAGCCGTAGCACTAGAGGATCAGGATAAGACAACGTTCACTTCTCCTTTTGGCACCTTTGCTTACCGAAGGATGCCTTTTGGACTTTGCAACGCCCCATCTACATTCCAACGGTGTATGGTTAGTATCTTTTCTGAGTACATAGAGAAATTTATTGAGGTATTTATGGATGATTTCAAAGTCCATGGGGATGATTTTGATTCATGCTTAACTCACTTGACACTTGTGCTTAAACAATGTGAAGATACTAATCTTGTTCTTAATTTTGAAAAATGTCATTATATGGTAGAACAAGGTATAGTATTAGGTCATGTTGTGTCTTCTAGGGGTATTAAGGTCGATAAGGCTAAGGTTGAAGTGATTCAATCTTTGCCTTATCCTACTAATGTACGTCAAATGCGTTCTTCTCAAAAATTGTCTCCCCCTTATGTGAGTTATTGAATAAAGAAATAGATTTTGAGTTTGGTGAGGCTTGCAAGAAGGCGTTTGATGAGCTAAAACTCCGCCTCACCACAGCTCCCATTATTCAAGCACCAAGTGTTCGACGAAATATCCATGTAAATGTCACTCCTAAATATGTCATTCGGTTTCTAGGTTCGAATTTATGCTTGTATTGGATCGGTCTTGATTTTGTAGTGCAGAATGTGCTTATTGGCTGGATACTATCCTAATTCTTTATGCTTATGCCTAGATGTCTTTAAAGATCACTTGTTTTTTCTCCCTTTGCCTTTAAAATGACTTGTGATCTAACATTGCACGCAAAGTGTTGGATGAAATGTCCAAGTAAATATCACTCCTAAATGTGGCATTCGGTTTCTAGGTTCGAATTTATGCTTTTATTCGACACGTCTTGATTTTGTAGTGCAGAATGTGCTTATTGTTTTGATACTATCCCCATTCTTTATGCTTATGCCTAGATGTCTTTAAAGATCACTTGTTTTTTCTCTTTTTGAATTTGAAATGACTTGTGATCAAACATTGCAAGCTAAGTGTTCGATGCAATGTCCTTGTAAATGTCACTCTTAAATGTGGCATTCGGTTTCTAGGTTCGAATTTATGTTTTTATTCGATCGGTCTTGATTTTGTAGTGCAGAATGTGGTTATTGTCTTGAAACTATCCACATTCTTTTTGCTTGTGCCTAGATGTCTTTAAAGTTCACTTGTTTTTTCTCCTTTTGCCTTTAAAAGTTGACTTGTGATCTAACATTACACCCCAAGTGTTCGATGAAATGTCCATGTCAATTTCACTCCTAAATGTGGCATTCGGTTTCTAGGTTCGAATTTATGTTTTTATTCGATACGTCTTGATTTTGTAGTGTAGAATGTGCTTATTGTCTTGATACTATGCTCATTCGTTATGCTTATGCCTAGATGTCTTTAAAGATCACTTGTTTTTTCTCCTTTTGCCTTTAAAATGACTTATGATCTAACATTGCACGCCAAGTGTTCGATAAAATGTCCTTGTAAATGTCACTCTTAAATGTGGCATTCAGTTTCTAAGTTCGAATTTATGCTTATATTCGATCGGTCCTTATTTTTTAGTGTAGAATGTGCTTATTGGCTTGAAACTATCCTCATTCTTTATGCTTATGCATGGACGTCTTTAAAGTTCACTTGTTTTTTTTCTCCTTTTGCCTTTAAAAGTTGACTTGAGATCTAACATTGCACGCCAAGTGTTCGTTAAAATGTCCATGTAAATGTCAGTACTAAATGTGGCATTTAGTTTCTAGGTTTGAATTTATGATTTTATTCGATACATCTTGATTTTGTAGTACAGAATGTACTTATTGTCTCTATAATATCCTCATTCTTTATGCTTATGCCTAGATGTCTTTAAAGATCACTTGTTTTCTCTCCTTTTGCCTTTAAAATTACTTGTGATCTAACATTGCACGCCAAGTGTTCGATGAAATGTCCATGTAAATGTCACTCTTAAATGTGGAATTCATTTTCTAGGTTCGAATTTATGCTTTTATTCGATCGGTCCTTATTTTGTATTGCAGAATGTGCTTATTAGCTTGAAACTATCCTCATTCTTTATGCTTATGCCTAGATGTCTTAGTTCACTTGTTTTTTCTCCTTTTGCCTTTAAAAGTTGACTTGAGATCTAACATTGCACGCCAAGTGTTCGATGAAATGTCCATGTAAATGTCACTCCTAAATGTGGCATTCAATTTCTTGGTTCGAATTTATGCCTTCATTCGATACGTCTTGATTTTGTAGTGTAGAATGTGCATATTGTCTCTATAATATCTTCATTCTTTATGCTTATGCCTAGATGTATTTAAAGATCAATTGTTTTTTCTCCATTTGCCTTTTAAATGACTTGTGATCTACAATTGCCCGCCAAGTGTTCGATGAAATGGTCATGTAAATGTCACTCCTAAATATGGCATTCGGTTTCTAAGTTCGAATTTATACTTTTATTCAATCGGTCTTGATTTTGTAGTGCAGAATGTGCTTATTGGGTTGGAACTATCCTCATTCGTTATGGTTATGCCTAGATGTCTTTAATTCACTTCTTTTTTCTCATTTTGCCTTTAAAATTATTTTTGATCTAACATTGCATGTCAAGTGTTTGACGAAATGTCCATGTAAATTTCACTCCTAAATGTCGCATTCGGTTTCTAGGTTAGAATTTATGCATCTATTCGATCGGTCTTGGTTTTGTAATGCAGAATATGCTTATTGGCTTGATACTATCCTAATTCTGTATGCTTATGCCTAGATGTATTTAAAGATCACTTGTTTTTTCTCCCTTTGCCTTTAAAATGACTTGTGATCTAACATTTCACGCCAAGTGTTGGATGAAATGTCCACGTAAATGTCACTCTTAAATGTGACATTCGGTTTCTTGGTTCGAATTTATGCTTCTATGCGATCGGTCTTGGTTTTGTAGTGCAAAATGTGCTTATTGGCTTTATACTTTCCTCATTCTTTATGCGTATGCCTAGATGTCTTTAAAGATCACTTGTGTTTTCTCCCTTTGCCTTTAAAATGACTTGTGACCTAACATTGCACGCCAAGTGTTGGATGAAATGTCCAAGTAAATGTCACTCCTAAATGTGGCATTCGGTTTCTAGGTTCGAATTTATGCTTTTATTCGACACGTCTTGATTTTGTAGTGCATAATGTGCTTATTGTCTTGATACTATCCTCATTTTTTATGCTTATGCCTAGAAGTCTTTAAAGATAACTTGTTTGTTCACCTTTTGCATTTGAAATGACTTGTGATCTAACATTGTACGCTAAGTGTTCGATGAAATGTCCATTTAAATGTCACTCTTAAATATGGCATTCAGTTGCTAGGTTCTATGCTTTTATTCGATCGGTCCTTATTTTGTAGTGTAGAATGTGCTTATTGGCTTGAAACTATACTCATTCTTTATGCTTATGCCTAGATGTCTTTAAAGTTCACTTGTTTTTTCTCCTTTTGCCTGAAAAAGTTGACTTGAGATCTAACATTACACGCCAAATGTTCGATGAAATGTGCATGTAAATGTCACTCCTATATGTGGCATTCAATTTCTTGGTTCGAATTTATGCTTTCATTCGATACGTCTTGATTTTGTAGTGCAGAATGTGCATATTGTCTCTTTAATATCCTCATTCTTTATGCTTATGCCTAGATGTTTTTAAAGATCACTTGTTTTCTCTCTTTTTGCCTTTAAAATGACTTGTGATCTAACATTGCATGCTAAGTGTTCGATGAAATGTCCATGTAAATGTCACTCCTAAATGTGGAATTCAGTTTCTAGGTTCAAATTTATGCTTTTATTCGATCGGTCCTTATTTTGTAGTGCAGAATGTGCTTATTGGCTTGAAACTATCCTCATTCTTTATGCTTATGCCTAGATATCTTTAAAGTTCACTTGTTTTTTCTCGTTTTTTTCTTTAAAAGTTGACTTGAGATCTAACATTGCACGCCAAGTGTTCGATGAAATGTGCATGTAAATGTCACTCCTAAATGTGGCATTCAATTTCTTGGTTCGAATTTATGCTTTCATTCGATACGTCTTGATTTTTTAGTGCAGAATGTGCATATTGTCTCTATAATATCCTCATTCTTTATGCTTATGCCTAGATGTCTTTAAAGATCACTTGTTTTTTCTCATTTTTCCTTTTAAATGACTTGTGATCTAATATTTCCCGCCAAGTGTTCGATGAAATGGTCATGTAAATGTCACTCCTAAAAGTGGCATTCGGTTTCTAGGTTCGAATTTATGCTTTTATTCAATCGGTCTTGATTTTGTAGTGTAGAATTTATGCTTTTATTCTAACATTGCCTGCCAAGTGTAGAATATCTTCAATTCACTTGTTTTTTGTCATTTTGCCTTTAAAATTATTTTTGATCAAACATTGCATGTCAAGTGTTTGACTAAATGTCCATGTAAATTTCACTCCTAAATGTGGCATTCGGTTTCTAGGTTAGAATTTATGCATCTATTCGATCGGTCTTGGTTTTGTAATGCAGAATATGCTTATTGGCTTGATACTATCCTAATTCTGTATGCTTATGCCTAGATGTATTTAAAGATCACTTGTTTTTTCTCCCTTTGCCTTTAAAATGACTTGTGATCTAACATTTCACGCCAAGTGTTGGATGAAATGTCCACGTAAATGTCACTCTTAAATGTGGCATTCGGTTTCTTGGTTCGAATTTATGCTTCTATGCGATCGGTCTTGGTTTTGTAGTGCAAAATGTGCTTATTGGCTTTATACTTTCCTCATTCTTTATGCTTATGTCTAGATGTCTTTAAAGATCACTTGTTCTTTCTCCTTTTGCCTTTAAAATGACTTGTGATTTAACATTGCATGCCAAGTGTTTGATGAAATGTCCGCGTAAATGTCACTCCTAAATGTGGCATTCGGTTTCTAGGTTCGAATTTATGCATCTATTGGATCGGTCTTGGTTTTGTAGTGTAGAATATGCTTATTGGCTTGATACTATCCTAATTCATTATGCGTATGCCTAGATGTCTTTAAAGATCACTTGTTTTTCTCCCTTTGCCTTTAAAATGATTTGTGATCTAACATTGCACGCCAAGTGTTGGATGAAATGTCCAAGTAAATGTCACTCCTAAATGTGGCATTCGGTTTCTAGGTTCGAATTTATGTTTTTATTCGATCGATCTTGATTTTTTAGTGCAGAATGTGGTTATTGGCTTGAAACTATTCTCATTCTTTTTGCTTGTGCCTTGAGGTCTTTAAAGTTCACTTGTTTTTTCTCCTTTTGCCTTTAAAAGTTGACTTGTGATCTAACACTGCACGCTAAGTGTTCGATGAAATGTCCATGTAAATGTCACTCCTAAATGTGGCATTCAGTTTCTAGGTTCAAATTTATGCTTTTATTTGATACGTCTTGATTTTGTAGTGTAGAATGTTCTTATTGTCTCTATAATATCCTCATTCTTTATGCTTATGCCTAGATGTCTTTAAAGATCACTTATTTTTTCTCCTTTTGCCTTTTAAATGACTTGTGATATAACATTGCCCGCCAAGTGTTCGATAAAATGGTCATGTAAATGTCACTCCAAAATGTGGCATTCGGTTTCTAGGTTCGAATTTATGTTGTTATTCAATCGGTCTTTATTTTGTAGTGCAGAATGTGCTTCTTTCGTTGGAACTATCCTAATTCTTTATGCTTATGCCTAGATGTCTTTAATTTACTTGTTTTTTCTCATTTTGCCTTTAAAATTATTTTTGATCAAACATTGCATGCCAAGTGTTTGACGAAATGCCATGTAAATTTCACTCCTAAATGTGGCATTCGTCTTCTAGGTTCGAATTTATGCATCTATTCGATCGGTCTTGGTTTTGTAGTGCAGAATTTGCTTATTGGCTTGATACTATCCTAATTCTATATGCTTAATGATGCAGTGAAGCCATCCATGTCTCCTACCGATGTTGATGGGTTGATTCGAGTGCCTTCTAACGGACCAATCACAAGGAGTCGAGCTAAGAAGATTGCTCAAGGCACAACATCAATCTTGGTTCGATTGGCAGCTGTTCTTGAAGAGCCAAGCAAGATGACATGGGTCTCGTGCATTCGTCATCAACTGAGCCCGGATTCAATGGATTAACTACAAGAGTCGAGTTTCACACTATTTCTTTATTTAGAAACATGTATTAGCTTGTCTCATTTTAGGGCTGAATTTAGTAAGTGACCGGGTGAGATGAGTTGTTACATGGGTCAAAGTCAACCCTTTGACTTGACCAATCTAAATAGTGGAAAATATCTTTTATTTATTTGTTATATTTGAGACGATTTTTAGTTTTAATAATGTAGGGAAATTCAATCAATAGGCTGCTGTTAGTTGGTCAAATCTACCCCTCTAGGGTCGGCCAAGGCTATTGCTTGCTCTCCAAGGAAGACTCTTGTATTCTACTATTTATACTTTGCTATTTGCTTACTGAAAAATCAGCTTGAGAGAGATTAAACCCAATTGGTTAATCTATCTCTTGGGCCAAAAAAATAACACTCGTGTTTATGCTTGGAGAGTTCGAACTTCATCACGCCGATCATCATCATTCAAATTCTCGATCTCTCTTCTCTTGATTGTTTAAGTTTGTTGATTGATTTAATAAATAGAGATTGTTCTAGAATTGATTGTTAAAGATCATTCTAGTTAATCAATCAGATTTAGCGTTAGAGCCAATCTGATTGCACTATCAAAATTGAGTCTTTCAATTATCAAATTCGTTCGTTTCACATTCAATCAATTTAGTTTCATTCTTACTTGCGCAGCAAGAAATCTGATTTTGAAAGCTTTTGTAGGTTGAATCAAAGTTACTAGGCAAGATCGGGACTTTTGTGGGTTCACTACGAGATTTCTAAGGAGGATTCCGAGGCAGTCACGTGATATAAAGATCAAGATAGAGCCATTCAGCGGAGAGCTCAATCCAGAGAAGTATCTAGAGTGGGAACAAGCTACAAACTTCATTCTAGATCACATGGGCTATGAAGAATGGGAGAAAGTTGTTGTTGTTGTTGTTATCCACTTTGTTGGGACCGCTAGAAATTGGTGGTTTAGATTGAAGGAGGATAGAAGTAGAAAGGCCTTACCACCTATTGAAACTTGGGGCCAGCTGAAGTTTGTCATGAGAAAGAAGTATGTGCCAGAAGAACACACCGAGCACATGAGGCTTAAAGTTGTCACATGCAAACAAGGTACCAAGTCTCCAACCGAGTACTTTAATGAGCTTGAAGATTTGAGCTTCAAGGCTGGAATTCACCATTCCCAAAGGTCTCTAAGGACCCAATTCATGGTTGGACTGAATCAATCCATTAAAGACACAGTTGAAATTCAATAAATAAAGGATCTCAATGCATTAGTACATTCAACCCAACTACTTTATGAGCAGCAACAAAGGAAGAAGAAGGAAGCTTGGAACGCACCAAAGAGGTATACTTCTAATCCTAGTTCAAATTCCACTTCTTATTCTTCTAACCCTTCTATGCAGCAAAAGGGAGCTTTTAGCTCACCAAAACCAGCAGGTTCTCAAGGCCAAAGACGTCCCACAAATGCACCTCAAACACAAGCAAGGGCACTTGACATAGTTTGTTACAAATGTCAAGGAAGAGGTCATTACGCTAAGGATTGTCCAAATCAGAAACAAGTGCTCCTTACCACTAATGGAGGATATGTGAGTGATGAAGAGATACCTCCAAATCAAGTGGAGGAGGAGAGCAATGGACAAGAAGAAGAGAACGTGGAGGGCATCAAACCGGACTGCACCGAACAACCTTTAACCTTGGTAATCATGCGTACTCTTACATTACAAGAAACACCTAGGCTAGATCAAAGGGAAAACCTTTTTCATACTAGGTGTATTGTGAAGAATCAAGTGATAACATGATAATTGATAGTGGTAGCTGCTGTAACATTATAAATGCCAAAGTAGTTGATCACTTGCAATTAAAAACTCAACCTAGGGCTACTAGTTATGGTCTCAATGGTATTAATGATACAGATGGTTCTAATCTTGTTACTCATCAGTGTTTAGTCCGTGTTTCCATTGGTAATTATGTTGATGATATAATGTGTGATGTGGTAAACATGGAATGCACTCATATCTTGTTATGTAGACCATGGTTATTCGATAGGAGAGTTATTTATGATGGCATGCTTAATACCTATTCGTTTAACTATGACGGGAGGAGAGTGTCTCTTCTACCATTGTCACCCCAACAAGTTTTACAGGATCAGGTACGACAGGACCAAGCTAGGGCACTTAGGCGTGCCAAGGAAGAGAAGGAAGAGGCCGAAGTTGCGGCCAAGGCAGCGCCACACCGCTCGGCGCTCGTTGCATCCACAAGCAACACCGGTGTTTCCCAGTCTCCACCCGGGCGTTCTGGCTCAAATTTTAGGAAAATATCAAGCACGAGTGGAGCTACTGAATGGGACAAAGAACGCCGAGAAAATGTCCCTAAATCATCGAAAGTGCCGAGCTCTACTTCAGACAGTGCAGTTGAGACAAAAACGGGGCCATCTCCCAAACCACTTGGGCGTTCTTGCTCAAATTTTGGGAGCAATTCAGAGACTCAGAGAGCTACAAGTCAGGAAGAAAAACGCCTGCAAAAGGAGCAAAAAATTAGCTTAAAAGGCAGTGTAGAAAAGCACTCTCTAGTAGCATAGTCTAGTGTTTCTTTCCCTACTTCTTTTTGTTTACTTCTTATGAGGAAAGAGATACTAATTCTTAGTCAAGACATTTCACGTCTTCCAAAGTGTATTCAGGATTTATTACAGGAGTTTGAAGATGTGATGCTTGAAGAGTTGCCACAAGGCCTTCCACCAATTAGAGGCATTGAGCATCAAATTGATTTGGTGCCCAGAGCTTCTTTACCAAACAGTGCAGCTTATAGAGCAAGTCGAGAGGAAACTGCTGAGCTTCAAAGACAAGTACAAGATCTCATGGACAAAGGCTATGTGCGTGAATCCCTCAGCCCATGCGCGATTCCGGTGATTTTGGTGCCAAAGAAGGATGGCACTTGGAGAATGTGTGTTGATTGCAGGGCGATCAACAAAATAACAGTTAAGTACCGTCATCCCATTCCTAGATTAGATGATATGCTTGATGAATTGCATGGTGCTAATTTCTTTTCAAAAATTAATTTAAGAAGTGGGTACCATCAAATTAGAATGAGGGAAGGGGATGAATGGAAAACTACTTTTAAAACTAAGTATGGCTTATATGAATGGTTAGTAATGCCTAAAGGATTAACTAATGCACCTAGTACTTTCATGAGGCTTATGAACCATGTTTTAAGAAGATACTTAGGAAAGTTTCTTGTAGTCTACTTTGATGATATCTTAGTCTATAGCAAAACCTTGCATGAACATGTAGAGCATCTTAGGGCTGTTTTGGACACTTTGAGATTAGAAAAGCTTTATGTTAATTTAAAGAAGTGTTCTTTTTGCTCGGAATCTACTGTTTTTCTTGGTTTTGTTGTGTCTAAAGGTGGATTGAAGATAGATGAAGACAAAATCAAGGCATTCAAGGAGTGGCCACAACCTACCCCAACCATGGTGCGCTCTTTTCTCGGCTTGGCTGGCTTCTACAGAAGGTTTGCGCGTGATTTCAGCACAATTGAAGCCCCTCTCAATGAGCTTTCAAAGAAGGATACATCATTTAAATGGAGAGAGCAACAAGAGAACACCTTCAACACTTTAAAGGACAGGTTGTGCAACGCCCCGGTGCTCCAGCTCCCTGATTTCTCCAAGACATTCGAGATTAAGGTGCATGCATCAGGCCATGGCATAGGAGGCGTCCTCTTGCAAGACAAGATACCCATAGCTTATTTCAGTGAAAAGCTTAGTGGGGCTGAGTTGAATTACCCTACATATGATAAAGAACTTTATGCTTTAATTAGGGTTTTGAAGACTTGGTCTCATTATTTGTGGCCTAAGGAGTTTGTTATACATTCTGATCATGAGGCCTTGAAGTACTTGAAAGGCCAATCCAGACTCAGTAGGCGACATGCAACACGGGTTGAATTTATGGAGACCTTTCCTTATGTTGTAAAGCATAAGAAATGCAAAGAGAATGTGGTAGTTGACGCCCTTTCTCACAGGTACGTTCTCTTGAACCAATGTGATGTGAAAATCCGTGGATTTGCAATGATTAAGAAGTTGTATGCTAGTGATCCTCACTTTGCTGAAATTTACAAGAATTGCATGTCTAGAGGAGAAATAGATTCCTACATTATTGATGATGGTTATTTGTTCAAAGCTGGAAAATTATGCATACCTTCATCTAGTATACGTAGGCTTCTAACTAAAGAGGTTCATGAATCAAGAGGACATAGAGGGCTAGAAAAGACTTTAGAAGGTTTAAAAGAACACTACTATTGGCCAAAAATGAGTAATTATGTGCTTAGATTTGTCAAGAGTTGTGTTGTGTGTGCTAAAGCTAAATCTAGACTTAACCCTCATGGCTTGTACCAGCCCTTGCCTATTCCTAGTTCACCTTGGGAGGACATTTCTATGGAATTCATTGTTGGATTGTATAGAACTAGGAAAGGTAGAGATTCCATTTTTGTGGTAGTAGATCGTTTTTCCAAGATGGCTCATTTTATTCCATGTCACACGACTAATGATGCTGTGCATATTGCTGATTTGTTCTTTACAGAAGTTGTTAGAATGCATGACATTCCTTGTTCTATTGTTTCAGATCGTGATGCTAAGTTTTTGAGTTATTTTTGGAAAAGTTTGTGGTCTAAATTGGGAACTAAGTTGTTATTTTTTACCTCATGTCATCCACAAACTGATGGGCAAACTGAAGTTACAAATAGAACGTTAGGGGTTTTACTTAGAACTATGCTTAAAGCTAACCTCAAACATTGGGAAGATGTTTTGCCTTTTGTGGAGTTTGCTTATAACAGGTCAATCCATTCACCTACAAAAATGACCCCTTTTGAGGTTGTTTATGGGTTGAAACCGAGGACTCTAGTGGATTTGACGCCTCAGCCATACACGGGAAAAGAGAGCTTTGAAGCTGACAAGAGGGCTGGGTTTGTGAAGAAGCTACATGAGAGAACCAAGATGCACTTAGAGAGGAAATCAATGAAGTACAAGGCCCATGCTGACAAGGGGCGAAAACAGGTTATCTTTGAAGAAGGTCATCTTGTTTGGGTGCATCTTAGGAAGGAGAGGTTCCCACATCAAAGGAAGAATAAGTTAGATCAGCGTGGAGATGGTTGATCTTTCACTTTATCTGCCAGATTTTGATTCCGACGTTGATGAGTTGATTCGAGTTCCTTTTGACGGACCAATCACAAGGAGTCGAGCTAAGAAGATTCCTCAACGCACAACAGCAATCTTGGTTCGATTGGTAGCTGTTCTTGAAGAGCCAAGCAAGATAAGATGGGTCTCGTGCATTCGTCATCAACTATGCCCAGATTTAATGGATTAACTATAGGGGCTGAAATTCAGTATTTCTTTATTTAGAAACATGTGTTAGCTTGTCTCACTTTAGGGCTGAATTTAGTAAGTGAACAGGTGAGATAAGTTGGTACATGGGTCAAAGTCAACCCTTTGACTTGACTAATCTAAGTAGAGAAAATATCAGCTTTATTTTTATTATTATAGGCATGTTTTAATTTAAATAAATAAATCAGCCATGATTTATTTTATTTAAGGGAGATCTAGATAGATATAGTTATATATATTTTATTATATCTTGTGAAGCAAGTAAAGGCCAATTCTACCCCTCAAGGGTCGGCCATGTCTCTTGCTTGCTCTCCAAAGAATACTCTTGTATTCTACTATTTATACTTTGCAATTTCATTTAATAAAAATCAGCTTGAGAGAGATTAAACCCAAATTGGTTTAATCTATCTCTTGGGCCAAAAATAACCACACGTGTGTATGCTATTGGAGATTTCGATCGTTCTCATTCGTCATCATCATCATCAAACTCTCTTCTCTCTTTACTTCAAATCTGATTTATTGTTTGATCAATTAGATTGTTCTAAGTTGATTGTTAAAGATCATACTTATTTAATCATTCGGATTTAGCGTTAGAGCCAATCCGTTTGAACTATCACGTTGAATATCTCAATAATTCAGATCAGTCTCTTTCATTTACAATCCAGTTTGTTTGATTACTTGTCTCGCAAGGAATTACATTGAAAGTGAATTCAGGTTGGATTATTCGATTACTGGTAAGATCGGGGCTTTGTGGGTTCACTACGAGATTTCTAAGGAGGATTCCAAGGCAGTCACGTATCAAGGCCCATGCTGACAAGGGTCAAAAATAGGTTATCTTTGAAGAAGGTGATCTTGTATGGGTGCATCTTAGGAAGGAGAGGTTCCCACATCAAAGGAAGAATAAGCTAGATCAGCGTGGAGATGGTCCATTTCGAGTCATCGGGAGAATCGGCCCAAATGCATATCAAGTTGACATGTCTGGTGAGTATAATGTCCATCCGACGTTTAATGTGGCTGATCTTTCACTTTATGTGCCAGATTTTGATTCCGACGTCGAATTAGAGACGATTCGAGCTCAAGTGGAGGAGAATGATGCCGTGAAGCCAGCCATGTCTCCTACCGACCTCGATGAGTTGATTCGAGTGCCTTCTGACGGACCAATCACAAGGAGTCGAGCTAAGAAGATTGCTCAAGGCAGAACAACAATCTTGGTTCGATTGACAGCTGTTCTTGAAGAGCCAAGCAAGATGAGATGGGTCTCGTGCATTCGTCATCAACTGAGCCCAGATTCAATGGATTAACTACAAGCGCCGAGTTTCACACTATTTCTTTATTTAGAAACATGTATTAGCTTGTCTCACTTTAGGTCTGAATTTAGTAAGTGACCGGGTGACATGAGTTGTTACATGGGTCAAAGTCAACCCTTTGACTTGACCAATCTAAATAGTGGAAAATATCTTTTATTTATTTATTATATTTCAGACGATTTTCATTTTTAATTATGTATGGAAATTCAATCAATAGGCTGATGTTAGTTGGTTGAATATTCTCTCTCCTGTTTGTTATAGATATTTTGAGTTTGTTAGGATATTTTCCTTAAATAAATAAATCAACCATGATTTATTTTATTTAAGGGAGATCTAGATAGATATAGTTATAGATATTTTATTATATCTTGGGAAGCAAGCAAAAGTCAAATCTACCCCTCTAGGGTCGGCCAAGGCTATTGCTTGCTCTCCAAGGAAGACTCTTGTAATCTACTATTTATACTTTGCAATTTGCTTACTGAAAAATCAGCTTGATATAGATTTAGCGTTAGAGCCAATCTTATTTAACTATCAAAATTGAGTCTTTCAATTATCAAACTCGTTCGTTTCAAATTCAATCAATTTAGTTTCATTCTTAGTTACACAGCAAGAAATCTGATTTTGAAAGCTTTTGTAGGTTGAATCAAAGTTACTAGGCAAGATCGGGACTTTTGTGGGTTCACTACGAGATTTCTAAGGAGGATTCCGAGTCAGTAACGTATCACTTATGCCTAGATGTCTTTAAAGTTCACTTGTTTTGTCTCCTTTTGCCTTTAAAAGTTGACTTGTGATCTAACATTGCAGGTCAAGTGTTCGATGACATGTCCATGTAAATGTCACTCTTAAATGTGGCATTCGGTTTCTAGGTTTGAATTTATTCTTTTATTCGATACGTCTTGATTTTGTAGTGTAGAATGTGTTGATTGTCTTGATACTATCCTCATTCGTTATGCTTATGCCTAGATGTGTTTAAAGATCACTTGTTTTTTCTCCTTTTGTCTTTAAAATAACTTGTGATCTAAATTTGCACGTCAAGTGTTGGATGAAATGTCCACGTAAATGTCACTCCTACATGTGGCATTCGGTTTCTGGTTTCGAATTTATGCTTTTATTCGACTCGTGTTGATTTTGTAGTGTAGAATGTGATTATTGTCTAAATACTATCCACATTCTTTATGCTCATGCCTAGATTTCTTTAGAGATCACTTGTTTTTTCTCCTTTTGCATTTAAAATGACTTGTGATCTAACATTGCACGCTAAGTGTTCGATGAAATGTCCATGTAAATGTCACTCTTAAATGTGGCATTCACTTTCTAGGTTTGAATTTATCCTTTTATTCGATTGGTCTTGGTTTTGTAGTGCAGAATATGCTTATTGGCTTGATACTATCCTCATTCTTTATGCTTATGCCTAGATGTCTTTAAAGTTCACTTATTTTTTTCTCCTTTTGCCTTTAAAAATTGACTTGAGATCTAATATTGCACGCCAAGTGTTCAATGAAATGTCCATGTAAATGTCACTCCTAAATGTGGCATTCGGTTCTAGGTTCGAATTTATGCTTTTATTCGATACGTCTTGGTTTTGTAGTGCAAAATATGCATATTGTCTTTATACTATCCTCATTCTTTATGCTTATGCCCTGATGTCGTTAAAGATCACTTGTTCTTTCTCCTTTTGCCTTCAAAATGACTTGTAATCTAACATTGAATGCAAAGTGTTCGATGAAATGTCCACGTAAATGTCACTCCTAAATGTGGCATTCGGTTTCTAGGTTCGAATTTATGCTTCTATTCGATCGTTTTTGGTTTTGTAATGCAAAATGTGCTTATTGGCTTTTTACTATCCTCATTCTTTATGCTTATGCCTAGATGTCTTTAAACATTACTTGTTTTTTCTCCTTTTACCTTTAAAATGACTTGGGATCTAACATTGCGCGCCAAGTGTTCTATGAAATGTCCATGTAAATATCACTCTTAAATGTGGCATTCAGTTTCTAGGTTCGAATTTATGATTTTATTCGATCGGTCCTTATTTTGTAGTGCCGAATGTGCTTATTGTGATGTGATTCCATCTACCGAGTCATGGCCCCATGAGTTGAGTGAAGATTCCATCCCTAAAGACAAGCCCAATGTGCACGATAAAGGGGAGCCAATACTTGGACAAGCAACCAAAGACGATTTTCGAGGCGCTAAGAAGCCGAGTCAAGGAGCCATGCCCTATCTTGGGCGCATCACACGAGCCCTAGCTAAGTCTATACTAGACAAAATCAAGGAGGAGCTCATGGCTCATAAGTTTCCGAAGGCTAATGACGGTGAAGGTTGGAGTTTTATTGTGCTTCACGGTTCTAAGTGACATTTCTATGGTTAAGGACACTTTATAAGTTTACGGGATTTCGGGTTAATTTATTTAATTTCCTTAAGTGAGAGGGTTGATTTTGTAAGGCTTTGTGTTAGGTTTAAGGTCGGCCTCCTCCTCCTCATTTCTGGAGATTGGACGAAAATACTCTCTTGTTGCTTACTTTCCCTTGCAATTTCAATTCAAGTTCTTGTTCTTGTATTTCGTTCGTTCAATTCTCGTTGTTCAAGTTGTTGGTGAGTAATATCCGACAATTTGGGCATCTTAGTTTGTTTGAGAGCTTGGTGAGTCATATCCAAGTTGTCAAGCATCCATATCCCCTTGTTCTCCCCATTTCGATCCATCATCCATCTCGGTGGTTTCTGCACCCTCTCAGTAACATCGACATATCTTTCAATCCACTCATCATCTAGGTCTGAAATTTTGAGGGATTAAACTAGACTCAGAGGTCTAACTTCTCGAATTGGAATCACTCAATTCTGAGTTCGGACGAGGAAGACCCAGCCAGTTGAAGACGGGTCAGTTGCGTGGTGTTTGTTGTCGGAATTCCTTGGATTCTCGTGGTGATCTCTTTGCACCATCATCCCCTCCATCGATCCGGCCATCAAGTGGTATCAGAGCCACGCGAAGGTATCGCCATCTAAATCTTGTTCCGACCTTGAATTTCCACTTGTTGCAAGTTTTAGGTTCGAACTCCTTAGGGTTGCGTTGTTGTTGTTTTGCTCGGCCTTGTCCGAATTGTTGTCTTGAATTGTGGCGTTTTTGAGTCCTTGAATTGTTGAAGTTCTTGGCTGAGTTTGATGTTCAACCATGGCTGGAAAAACTGCTCAAAAAACGTCCACATAGAACACCAAAAGAGTCTTCAAAAGTTGGTAGTTGAAAGGGTGCATTTGTTGCTTGATTAATGTCTTCCTTTAGTGCTTGATTTAAGTGTGTCTTGCTGAATTTGGCTGAGTAAAAATGTGGGAATTGAGTCCATAATCCAGCTTTCTTTTGACCCCTTTATATCATTACATGCTTGTTGTTGGTTACGGTGCTAGGATACGGGAACGACACCAAGACGAGACATCTTGTGTTGTTGTGTTTGAGCTTTTCTTGTTCCATTTTGTTGGTCATCTGCTACTTGCAACTTGTCGGATTTTCATCTCGGGCAAGTCTTGGTGATTAATTCGTATGACCTCTATACCTTGATCTTTGCCTTGTTTTTACGATGATAGGTGTAGGTGATGACAAGAATAAGGAACAAGTTGAGGAGTCCTCCAACTCGGTGGCTACCATGTTGCAATCCTTCCAACAATCCATGCAACAATCTTTGGAAGCTATGGAGACACGCATGGATGCCTTGGAGGGCCGAATCCTAGGGCTGGACGAGAGGACACAAGTGCCTCAAGTGGTGAAGATCAAGGAGACACAAGAAGAGGATAAAGTTTCGAGGACGACCCCTTGTAAAGGAGAGGAGACTTCCTTCCAACAAAGAGTGATGAGTGACATAGAGCAACCAAAAAGAGAGACTCCTTTCCATGGATTGGAACAACTCATTACCATCAAGTGTCCAATAGAATTGATGCACACATTGCAAGAAGAGGAGGAAGTTGTGGAATTGTCTCCTAAAATCAAGCATCGTCCTACCATCACTCCTAGCTCTATGAACTCGTTGGCGACACCATGGATGGATGCATTTCCTATGATTCCTTCATGTTTGCCTTTCTTGCTCCATGAGGAGGACGAGGCTGTTTTAGTCACTCCAAGCGGTGATTACATTCCCTTTCTTGTGGAGGCCAAGAAGGATGTCTTTGTCATGGAGAATGCCACACCAAGGGAGCTAGAAGCCCTACCTTCTTTTTGAAGGGGAGGAGGATGATGTGATTCCATCTACCGAGTCATGGCCCCATGAGTTGAGTGAAGATTCCATCCCTAAAGACAAGCCCAATGTGCACGATAAAGGGGAGCCAATACTTGGACAAGCAACCAAAGACGATGTTCGAGGCGCTAAGAAGCCGAGTCAAGGAGCCATGCCCTATCTTGGGCGCATCACACGAGCCCTAGCTAAGTCTATACTAGACAAAATCAAGGAGGAGCTCATGGCTCATAAGTTTCCGAAGGCTAATGACGGTGAAGGTTGGAGTTTTATTGTGCTTCACGGTTCTAAGTGACATTTCTACGGTTAAGGACACTTTATAAGTTTTCGGGATTTCGGGTTAATTTATGTAATTTCCTTAAGTGAGGGGGATGATTTTGTAAGGCTTTGTGTTAGGTTTAAGGTCGGCCTCCTCCTCCTCATTTCTGGAGATTGGACGAAAATACTCTCTTGTTGCTTACTTTCCCTTGCAATTTCAATTCAAGTTCTTGTTCTTGTATTTCGTTCGTTCAATTCTCGTTGTTCAAGTTGTTGGTGAGTAATATCCGACAATTTGGGCATCTTAGTTTGTTTGAGAGCTTGGTGAGTCATATCCAAGTTGTCAAGCATCCATATCCCCTTGTTCTCCCCATTTCGATCCATCATCCATCTCGGTGGTTTCTGCACCCTCTCAGTAAAATCGACATATCTTTCAATCCACTCATCATCTAGGTCTGAAATTTTGAGGGATTAAACTAGACTCAGAGGTCTAACTTCTGGAATTGGAATCACTCAATTCTGAGTTCGGACGAGGAAGACCCATCCAGTTGAAGACGGGTCAGTTGCGTGGTGTTTGTTGTCGGAATTCCTTGGATTCTCGTGGTGATCTCTTTGCACCACCATCCCCTCCATCGATGCCGTAATGGGGATCCCGGGGCCGCTCTTCTTGTTGCACCGGCGCGCCATGCCAAGGCTGCCCGGCACCAACATTGGTCGGCCCTCTAGGAGGTTGGCCGCGCCTTGGTAGATGCAAGAGAGGTGGGGGTTGAGTAGCCGTTGCAGGATTGGCCTCTTGATAGCTCGGCGCTCCATAACCTGACAAGTTAGTAGCACTAATAGGAATATTATTAGGAAATGTAGCAAATGAAGGCCTTACCCCGGAATTGGCCACAAAGTGTGGATTGTGGAAGCTCGTCGGAGGAATGTAAGGAGGCATAATCCCCATGGAGGTGCCGAGCTCAAGTACCCCACGTACGACAAAGAGCTACTTGCTCTTGTTCGAGTGCTAAGGGCGTGGGAGCACTATATCTTGCCTCGGGAGTTTTTTATCCATTCCGATCATGAGGCGTTGAAGTACTTGAGAGGGCAAGGAAAACTGAATCGAAGGCATGCCAAATGGGTTGAGTTCATTGAATCCTTTCCCTATGTCATCAAGCATAAGAAAGGCAAGGACAATGTCGTCTCCGACGCGTTGTCCCGGAGGTACGCTCTTTTATCCTTACTAGATGCACGATTGCTTGGATTTTCTTTCATGAAGGAGTTGTATGCTCATGATGCTGAATTTAGTGATATTTTGCATGCTTGTTTGAAAGGGGGAAGTCGGGATCAATTTTATTTGTATGATGGGTTTCTTTTTAAGGGAACTCGCTTGTGTGTGCCTAGTGGTTCGGTTAGGCGTTTGCTTGTCCAAGAGGCCCATGGTGGCGGCCTCATGGGACATTTTGGTGTCATGAAAACCTTGCATATGCTTAGGGAACATTTCTATTGGCCTCACATGCTTAGGTCGGTAGAGAACTTTTGTGCTTCATGTGCTACATGTGTGCGTGCAAAGTCTAAAGTGCACCCTCACGGTTTGTATACCCCTTTGCCTATTCCTAGTGCCCCATGGGAGGATATTTCTATGGACTTTGTTTTGGGGTTGCCTAGGACAAAAAGGGGTAGGGACTCTATTTTTGTGGTGGTAGATAGATTTTCTAAGATGGCACATTTTATTGCTTGCCACAAAACCGATGATGTTGTTAATGTTGCCACTTTGTTCTTTGATAATGTGGTTCGGTTGCATGGGGTCCCTAAATCTATTGTTTCTGACCTTGATGTTAAATTTCTAAGTTTCTTTTGGAAGACTCTTTGGTCCAAGCTTGGAACCAAGCACTTATTCTCTACTACTTGCCACCCGCAAACGGATGGGCAAACCGAGGTCGTTAATCGTACCCTTGGTGCCTTGTTGCGTTCTATTTTGAAAACTAATTTGCGCAGGTGGGAAGAGTGTCTTCCTTTCATTGAGTTTGCTTACAATAGGTCCGTTCATTCCGCTACAAAGAAGACGCCTTTTGAGGTGGTGTGTGGGCGCAATCCCGTTACACCACTTGATTTAGCGCCTTATGCTATGTCCGATCGAGAGAGTCGTGAAGGACGGGACCGGGCTGAGTATATTAAGCAGATTCATGAGGATACTCGTCTTCAATTGGAGAGGCGAACATTGCAATACAAGCGCCAAGCTGATAAAGGGCGCAAGGAGCTGATTTTTGAACCCAGCGACCTTGTTTGGGTTCATTTGAGGAAGGAGAGGTTTCCTACTCTTTGAAATTCTAAGCTTAAGCCACGTGGAGATTGGACGAAAATACTCTCTTGTTGCTTACTTTCCCTTGCAATTTCAATTCAAGTTCTTGTTCTTGTATTTCGTTCGTTCAATTCTCGTTGTTCAAGTTGTTGGTGAGTAATATCCGACAATTTGGGCATCTTAGTTTGTTTGAGAGCTTGGTGAGTCATATCCAAGTTGTCAAGCATCCATATCCCCTTGTTCTCCCCATTTCGATCCATCATCCATCTCGGTGGTTTCTGCACCCTCTCAGTAAAATCGACATATCTTTCAATCCACTTATCATCTAGGTCTGAAATTTTGAGGGATTAAACTAGACTCAGAGGTCTAACTTCTGGAATTGGAATCACTCAATTCCGAGTTCGGACGAGGAAGACCCAGCCAGTTGAAATGGGTCAGTTGCGTGGTGTTTGTTGTCGGAATTCCTTGGATTCTCGTGGTGATCTCTTTGCACCATCATCCCCTCCATCGATGCCGTAATGGGGATCCCGGGGCCGCTCTTCTTGTTGCACCGGCGCGCCATGCCAAGGCTGCCCGGCACCAACATTGGTCGGCCCTCTAGGAGGTTAGCCGCGCCTTGGTAGATGCAAGAGAGGTGGGGTTGAGTAGCCGTTGCAGGATTGGCCTCTTGATAGCTTGGCGCTCCATAACCTGACAAGTTAGTAACACTAATAGGAATATTATTAGGAAATGTAGCAAATGAAGGCCTTACCCCGGAATTGGCCACAAAGTGTGGATTGTGGAAGCTCGTCGGAGGAATGTAAGGAGGCATAATCCCCATGGAGGTGCCGAGCTCAAGTACCCACGTACGACAAAGAGATACTTGCTCTTGTTCGAGTGCTAAGGGCGTGGGAGCACTATCTCTTGCCTCGGGAGTTTGTTATCCATTCCGATCATGAGGCGTTGAAGTACTTGAGAGGGCAAGCAAAACTGAATCCGAGGCATGCCAAATGGGTTGAGTTCATTGAATCCTTTCCCTATGTCATCAAGCATAAGAAAGGCAAGGACAATGAGTTGAGTGAAGATTCCATCCCTAAATACAAGCCCAATGTGCACGATAAAGGGGAGCCAATACTTGGACAAGCAACCAAAGACGATGTTCGAGGCGCTAAGAAGCCGAGTCAAGGAGCCATGCCCTATCTTGGGCGCATCACACGAGCTCTAGCTAAGTCTATACTAGACAAAATCAAGGAGGAGCTCATGGCTCATAAGTTTCCGAAGGCTAATGACGGTGAAGGTTGGAGTTTTATTGTGCTTCACGGTTCTAAGTGACATTTCTACGGTTAAGGACACTTTATAAGTTTTCGGGATTTCGGGTGAATTTATGTAATTTCCTTAAGTGAGGGGGTTGATTTTGTAAGGCTTTGTGTTAGGTTTAAGGTCGGCCTCCTCCTCCTCATTTCTGGAGATTGGACGAAAATACTCTCTTGTTGCTTACTTTCCCTTGCAATTTCAATTCAAGTTCTTGTTCTTGTATTTCGTTCGTTCAATTCTCGTTGTTCAAGTTGTTGGTGAGTAATATCCGAAAATTTGGGCATCTTAGTTTGTTTGAGAGCTTGGTGAGTCATATCCAAGTTGTCAAGCATCCATATCCCCTTGTTCTCCCCATTTCGATCCATCATCCATCTCGGTGGTTTCTGCACCCTCTCAGTAAAATTGACGTATCTTTCAATCCACTCATCATCTAGGTCTGAAATTTTGAAGGGTTAAACTAGACTCAGAGATATAACTTCTCGAATTGGAATCACTCAATTCCGAGTTCGGACGAGGAAGATACAGCCAGTTGAAGACGGGTCAGTTGTGTGGTGTTTGTTGTCGGAATTCCTTGGATTCTCGTGGCGATCTCTTTGCACCATCATCCCCTCCATTGATCCGACCATCATATTGATTTGATAGTATCCTCATTCTTTATGCTTATGCCTAGATGTCTTTAAAGTTCACTTGTTTTTTCTCCTTTTGCCTTTAAAAGTTGACTTGAGATCTAACATTCCACGCCAAGTGTTTGATTAAATGTCCATGTAAATGTCACTCCTAAATGTGGCATTCAGTTTCTAGGTTCGAATTTATGCTTTTATTCGATACATCTTGATTTTGTAGTGTAGAATGTGCTTATTTTCTGTATAATGTCCTTATTCTTTATGCTTATGCCTAGATGCGTTTAAAGATCACTTCTTTTTTCTTCTTTTGCCTTTTAAATGACTTGTGATCTAACATTGCACGCCAAGTGTTCGATGAAATGGTCATGTAAATGTCACTCCTAAATGTGGCATTTAGTTTCTAGGTTCGAATTTATGCTTTTATTCAATCGGTCTTGATTTTGTAGTGCAGAATATGCTTATTGGGTTGGAACTATCCTCATTCTTTATGCTTATGCCTAGATGTATTTAAAGTTCACTTGTTTTTTCTCCTTTTGCCTTTAAAAATTTACTTGAGATCTAACATTGCACGCCAAGTGTTCGATGAAATGTCCATGTAAATGTCACTGTTAAATGTGGAATTCAATTCTAGGTTCGAATTTCTGCTTTTATTCGATATGTCTTGATTTTCTAGTGCAGAATGTGGTTATTGGCCCTAAACTATCCACATTCTTTATGCTTGTGCCTAGATGTCTTTAAAGTTCACTTGTTTTTTCTCCTTTTGCCTTTAGAAGTTGACTTGTGATCTAACATTGCACGCCAAGTGTTCGATGAAATTTCCATGTAAATGTCACTCCTAAATGTGGCATTCGGTTTCAAGGTTCGAATTTATGCTTTTATTCGATACGTCTTGATTTTGTAGTGTAGAATGTGCTGATTGTCTTGATACTATCCTCATTCGTTATGTTTATGCCTAGATGTGTTTAAAGATCCCTTGTTTTTTCTCCTTTTGCCTTCAAAATGACTTGTGATCTAACATTGCACACCAAGTGTTCGATGAAATGTCCAAGTAAATGTCACTCTTAAATGTGGCATTCAATTTCTAGGTTCGAATTTACGCTTTTATCCGATCGGTCCTTATTTTATAGTGCAGAATGTGCTTATTGGCTTGAAACTATCCTCATTCTTTATGCTTATTCCTAGATGTCTTTAAAGTTCACTTGTTTTTTCTCCTTTTGCCTTTAAAAGTTCACTTGAGATCTAACATTGCACGCCAAGTGTTCGATTAAATATCCATGTAAATGTCACTCCTAAATGTGGCATTCAATTGCTAGGTTTGAATTTATGCTTTTATTCGATACGTCTTGATTTTGTAGTGTAGAATGTGCTTATTGTCTCTATAATATCGTCATTCTTTATGCTTATGCCTAGATGTCTTTAAAGATCACTTGTGTTTTCTCCTTTTGTCTTTAAAATGACTTGTGATCTAACATTGCCCTCCAAGTGTTCTATGAAATGGTCATGTAAATGTCACTCCTAAATGTGGCATTCGGTTTCTAGGTTTGAATTCATGCTTTTATTCAATCGGTTTTCATTTTGTACGGCAGAATGTGCTTACTAGGTTGGAACTATCCTCATTCTTTATGCTTATGCCTAGATGTCTTTAATTCACTTGTTTTTTTCTCATTTTGCCTTTAAAATTATTTCTGATCAAACATTGCATGGCAAGTGTTTGACGAAATGTCCATGTACATTTCACTCCTAAACGTGGCATTCAATTTCTAGGTTCGAATTTATGCATCTATTCTCTCTTTGTTTTGTAGTGCAGAATATGCTTATTGGCTTGATACTATTCTAATTCCTTATGCTTATGCCAAAATGTCATTAAAGATCACTTGTTTTTTCTCCTTTTGCCTTTAAAATTGTGCTTGTGATCTATCATTAATTGCACGCTTAGTGTTCGATGAATGTCCATGTAAATGTCACTCCTAAATGTGGCATTCGGTTTCTAGGTTCGAATTTATGCTTCTATTCGATCGGTCTTGGTTTTGTAGTGCAAAATGCGCATATTGTCTTTATACTATCCTCATTCTTTATGCTTATGCCTTGATGTCGTTAAAGATCACTTGTTCTTTCTCCTTTTGCCTTTAAAATGACTTGTGATCTAACATTGGACGCCAAGTGTTCGATGAAATGTCCACGTAAATGTCACTCCTAAATGTGGCATGCGGTTTCTAGGTTCGAATTTATGCTTCTATTCGATCGGTCTTGGTTTTGTAATGCAAAATGTGCTTATTGGCTTTATACTATCCTCATTCTGTGTGCTTATGCCTACTGTCTTTAAACATTACTTGTTTTTCTCCTTTTGCCTTTAAAATGACTTGTGATCTAACATTGCATGCCAAGTGTTCGATGAAATGTCCATGTAAATTTCACTCTTAAATGTGGCATTCACTTTCTAGGTTCGAATTCATGCTTTTATTCGATCGGTCTTGGTTTTGTAGTGCAGAATCTGCTTATTGGCTTGATACTATCGTCATTCTTTATGCTTATGCCTAGATGTCTTTAAATTTCACTTGTTTTTTCTCCTTTTGCCTTTAAAAATTTACTTGAGATCTAACATTGCACGCCAAGTGTTCGATAAAATGTCCATGTAAATGTCACTCCTAAATGTGGCATTCAGTTCTAGGTTCGAATTTATGCTTTTATTCGATACGTCTTGATTTTATAGTGCAGAATGTGGTTATTGGCTTGAAACTATCCACATTCTTTATGCTTGTGCCTATATGTCTTTAAAGTTGACTTGTTTTTTCTCCTTTTGCGTTTAAAAGTTGACTTGTGATCTAACATTACACGCCAAGTGTTCGATGAAATTTCCATGTAAATGTCACTCCTAAATGTGGCATTCGGTTTCTAGGTTCGAATTTATACTTTTATTCGATACGTCTTGATTTTGTAGTGTAGAATGTGCTGATTGTCTTGATACTATCCTCATTCGTTATGCTTATGCGTAGATGTGTTTAAAGATCCCTTGTTTTTTCTCCTTTTGCCTTTAAAATGACTTGTGATCTAACATTGCACGTCAAGTGTTCGATGAAATGTCAAGTAAATGTCACTCTTAAATGTGGCATTCAATTTCTAGGTTCGAATTTATGCTTTTATTCGATCGGTCCTTATTTTGTAGTGCCGAATGTGCTTATTGGCTTGATACTATCCTCATTCTTTATGCTTATGCCTAGATGTCTTTAAAGTTCACTTGTTTTTTCTCCTTTTGCCTTTAAAACTTGACTTGAGATCTAACATTGTACGCCAAGTGTTCGATTAAATGTCCATGTAAATGTCTCTCCTAAATGTGGCATTCAGTTTCTAGGTTCGAATTTATGCTTTTATTCGATACGTCTTGATTTTGTAGTGCAGAATGTGCTTATTTTCTCTATAATATCCTTATTCTTTATGCTTATGCCTAGATGCGTTTAAAGATCACTTGTTTTTTCTCCTTTTCCTTTTAAATGACTTGTGATCTAACATTGCCCACCAAGTGACCGGGTGAGATAAGTTGCTACATGGGTCAAAGTCAACCCTTTGACTTGACCAATCTAAATAGTGGAAAATATCTTTTTTTTTATTTATTATATTTGAGACGATTTTCAGTTTTAATAATGTAGGGAAATTCGACCAATAGGCTATGTTAGTTGGTTGGATATTCTCTCTCCTGTTTGTTATAGATATTTTGAGTTTGTTAGGATATTTTCCTTAAATAAATAAATCAGCCATGATATATTTTATTTAAGGGAGATCTAGATAGATATAGTTATAAATATTTTATTATATCTTGGGAAGCAAGCAAAGGTCAAATCTACCCCTCTAGGGCCGGCCATGCCTCTTACTTGCTCCCTAAGGATTAGCTTTGTATTCTACTATTTATACTTTGCAATTTCATTTAATAAAAATCAGCTTGAGAATGATTAAACCCAATTGGTTTAATCTATCTCTTGAGCCAAAAAAATAAGACTCGTGTTTATGCTTGGAGAGTTCGAACTTCATTACGCCAATCATCATCATTCAAATTCTCGATCTCTCTTCTCTTGTTTGTTTAAGTTTGTTGATTGATTTAATCAATAGAGATTGCTCTAGAATTGATTGTTAAAAATCATTCTAGAATTGAGTCTTTCAATTATCAAACTCGTTCGTTTCACATTCAATCAATTCAGTTTCATTCTTACTTGCGCAACAAGCAATCTGATTTTGAAAGCTTTTGTAGGTTGAATCAAAGTTACTAGGCAAGATCGGGACTTTTGTGGGTTCACTACGATATTTCTAAGGAGGATTCCGAGGCAGTCACGTATCAAGTGATCCTCACTTTGCTGAAATTTACAAGAATTGCATGTCTAGGGGAGAAATAGATTCCTACTTTATTGATGATGGTTATTTGTTCAAAGCTGGTAAATTATGCATACCTTCATCTAGTATACGTAGGCATCTAACTAAAGAGGTTCATGAATCAAGAGGACATAGAGGGATAGTAAAGACTTTAGAAGGTTTAAAAGAACACTACTATTGGACAAAAATGAGTAATTATGTGCTTAGATTTGTCAAGAGTTGTGTTGTGGTGCTAAAGCTAAGTCTAGACTTAACCCTCATGGCTTGTACCAGCCCTTGCCTATTCCTAGTTCACCTTGGGAGGACATTTCTATGGACTTCATTGTTGGATTGCCTAGAACTAGGAAAGGTAGAGATTCTATTTTTGTAGTAGTAGATCGTTTTTCCAAGATGGCTCATTTTATTCCATGTCACACGATTGATGATGCCGTGCATATTGCTGATTTTTCCTTTAGAGAAGTTATTAGATTCCACGACATTCCTTGTTCTATTGTTTCAGATCATGATGCTAAATTTTTGACTTATTTTTGGAAAAGTATGTGGTCTAAGTTGGGAACTAAGTTGTTATTTTCTACCTCATGTCACCCACAAACCGATGGGCAAATTGAAGTTACTAATAGAACGTTAGGGGTTTTACTTAGAATTATGCTTATAACAGGTCAATCCATTCAGCTACAAAAATGACCCCTTTTGAGGTTGTTTATGGGCTGAATCAAAGGACGCCAATGGATTTGACGCCTCAGCCATACAAGGGAAAAGAGAGCTTTGAAGCTGACAAGAGGGCTGAGTTTGTGAAGAAGCTACATGAGAGGACTAAGATGCACTTGGAGAGAAAATCCATGAAGTACAAGGCCCATGCTGACAAGGGGCGAAAACAAGTGATCCTTGAAGAAGGTGATCTTGTTTGGGTGCATCATAGGAAGGAGAGGTTCCCACATCAAAGGAAGAATAAGCTAGATCAGTGTGGAGATGGTCCATTTCGAGTCATCAAGAGAATCGGCCCAAATGCATATCAAGTTGACATGCCTGGTGAGTATAATGTCCATCCGACGTTTAATGTGGCTGATCTTTCACTTTATGTGCCAGATTTTGATTCCGACGTTGAATCAGAGACGATTCGAGCTCAAGTGGAGGAGAATGATGCAGTAAAGCCAGCCATGTCTCCTACCGACGTCAATGAGTTGATTCGAGTGCCTTTTGACGGACCAATCACAAGGAGTCGAGCTAAGAAGATTGCTCAAGGCACAACAACAATCTTGGTTCGATTGGCAGTTGTTCTTGAAGAGCCAAGCAAGATGAGATGGGTCTCGTGCATTCGTCATCAACTGAGCCCGGATTCAATGGATTAACTACAAGGGCCGAGTTTCAAACTATTTCCGTATTTAGAAACATGTATTAGCTTGTCTCACTTTAGGGCTGAATTTAGTAAGTGACCGGGTGAGATGAGTTGCTACATGGGTCAAAGTCAACCCTTTGACTTGACCAATCTAAATAGTGGAAAATATCTTTTATTTATTTATTATATTTGAGACGATTTTCAGTTTCAATAATGTAGGGAAATTCGACCACTAGGCTATGTTAGTTGGTTGGATATTCTCTCTCCTGTTTGTTATAGATATTTTGAGCTTGTTAGGATATTTTCCTTAAATAAATAAATCAGCCATGATTTATTTTATTTAAGGGAGATCTAGATAGATATAGTTATAGATATTTTATTATATCTTGGGAAGCAAGCAAAGGTCAAATCTGCCCCTCTAGGGCCGGCCATGCCTCTTAATTGCTCCCCAAGGAGGATTCAGAGGTAGTCGCGTATCATAAATGTCACTCCTAAATGTCGCATTCGGTTTCTAGGTTCGAATTTATGCTTTTATTCAATCGGTCTTGATTTTGTAGTGCAGAATGTGCTTATTGGGTTGGAACTATCCTCATTCTTTATGCTTATGCCTAGATGTTTTTAATTCACTTGTTTTTTCTCCTTTTGCCTTTAAAATTATTTTTGATCTAACATTGCATGCCAAGTGTTTGACGAAATGTCCATGTAAATTTCACTCCTAAATGTGGCATTCGGTTTCTAGGTTCGAATTTATGCATCTATTCGATCGGTCTTGGTTTTGTAGTGCAGAATATGCTTATTGGCTTGATACTATCCTAATTCTTTATGCTTATGCCTAGATGTCTTTAAAGATGATGAGGGACCATCTAGGCAACCTCCACCGGGCGCGCCTACGCTCTTTGATGGACCACTCACCCGTGCTCGAGCCAAGAAGCTACAACTGGAGATGAATGCTTTTGTGGGCTACACTATGGCTAAGGAGTTAGGAGCAAGCAAGGATTCCAAGGCCAGGGCTGTGTGCATCTTGAGCACCGATGTTGATCAAGTAGACCCGAATCATGGCCATGCCGGCGTTGCGTCGAACCGAGGCTGCAACGACGCGCCCCAGCAATGCAAGGACGCCCAACGATGCAACAGCGCGCAGCGATGCAACGGCGCGTCCCAACGCAGCGATGATGCGGCGCGCTCCTGAGTGCGCGCGCGCCTGTCCGAACAAGCACCCTAACGCCGGTCTCTTATTGGGCTCATTTATATATTGCGCCATATTGTGTCACCATCTATCTTTTAATCTTAATTAAACTTTATTTTTTATTTTTATTAGAATTTCAGAACATATAAATAGTTTTAGGTGGTTATTTCCTTACTTAGACAATTCATTATTGTAATTGCATTTTCTCATTGAATAGAGAGAAAACGAGAGCTTTGAGCTTTCAACCGTGTGTGCATCGCAGCTTGGTTTGGTTTGATTTGTGTCAATCTCATCGAAGGTTGGTGCTTGTCAACAATCACGAGCCCCTTTCTCGTGCTACAAGGCTCGTTCCTTGGTGTGTGAGATTGTAAAAGTTGGTTATTCGTCCATTCGATTAGGTTCTTGTCTTCTTAAGACAAGGGTCTTCTAGTTGTCTCGAATAGTTAATCGTCTAGTCCTTTGAGTCGTTTTCTTTGTCCTTTGTTGCGTTTGTTTTTGTGTTCTTTGAATTTTCGGTGTCTTTGTTCTTGTCGAGTCGTTCTTGTTGAGTTCATTTCTGAAAATTGTTTCCTTGTTCTTGTTGTTTGAGTCGTGTACATCGAAGATCGGGCATCAAGCTACTAACCCCGCATCAAATTGTTATCAGAGTCCAAAAAAAAATCACAAAAAGCGTCCTTGTGAAATCAGGTTTGATTAATCCAATCTCGTTTAATTATTCTTGAGATTACTAACCAGGTTTGTTGCTTGTTGTAGTGGTTTGTTTCGCCCCAGCCAAACAAGCCTTAAAGCCAAGTAACCGCCGCTCCCAATCAGCCTAAACCACCCACGTCCACCACCTCCACTAAAACTCGCCCACTACTCTCTCAAAACCACCAGCCATGTTTCTGTTAATACTAGGAGAGGTTGATTCAATTTAGTTGAAAGTCAAATCAAATCCCAACTCAACTCCTACTTATAAGGGAGACTTTGTCAAACTCCAACCCTCATTGCAGCCACAAAGCCACGCCCACTTCAACCAATGCGTCTCCCATCCCTATTTTCTAGCAAAGACTTTTTTAAACTCACTCTCCTACACCCCACGCCCCATATCAGCCTCACGACTTTCAGCCTCCCTCCACAAATCTAGGGATTGCTTCCAACAAATCCAACGTCCACATCATCTACATCTCAGCCACTTTTTATTTTATTTCTTGCACATATAATTTGCACTTTGCTTTTAGCATTTTATTTTCGTATTTATTTGTAATTATCTGCTTATATCTGATAAAAAAATTCAAAAAAAAGAAGAAAAGTCAAAAACAAAAAAAGAAGTAAAAAAAAATCAGAAATACAATTCGTACATATAGTTTGCATTTTATACTAGTGCATAGTCGAAGTGTTATTACATTCAAGTGCATGTGTTCTCTTCTCTTCTCCTCATTTCTTGGACGCCAATTGAAGCCATCCTACCTCCACAAAAGATCCATCTACCTCGTCCTACAAACCACACCAAGTGATACTCTTGGTCTAGGAAATCAAGGCGAGAGAAGGCTTAATCAAGGTTTGATTACTTCTTGTCTTTCTATTCCTTTCTTGTTCATAGTCGAGTCTTTCTTTCATCCTTTCTTTTCCAACCTTCCTCTTTCTCGTGTTTGTTGATCTACTAATCATCAAATTGAATTTGATCTTCTCAAAGCAGATTGAAACAACGAGCTCGATCACACACAAGAGAGTGAGAGCGAGAGAAACACAAGCGAAGAGTTTATTGTTTATAGTACGTTAACAATCTGCTTGTAGTGTGTTGTTTGTGACCATGTCAGGAGACGAAAGAGGATCCCATCAATCCAAGAGCCCAGAACCGGTTCATCCCAATGTGTTCAACTTGTTAAGCTCACTCAACAGTAACATCTCGCGCCTTAATTCGCGCATGGCTGCATTGGAGGCGCAGGCACTTGCGACGCCTCAACCGGGCGCTGCGCCGAGTGTCGTGCCAGGTGTCGTGCCCATGGCACACGAGCCGGCCACAATGGTGAACCAGGGGCAAGAGCGTGCTCAGGACGCCGCTCATACGTTCCATCCATCCAATATGGATCCGAACTTTGCATCCACTTCCCAACATCAACACAGGGAAGAAAACTTCAACTCTACTCATTTCCATTCTCCCGGACTTTTTGCTCAACGAGTTCCTATTAGCCAGCTACCCTCTCCCGCTAAGGAAGGGCGAAATCGTGCTAATGATTTTCAAGAATTTCAGGGAAAAAGGAGAGCTCAAGGACAAGAAGACCATTTTGATGAATATGACGCCGAAGACGATGAGCAATGGGAGCTCTATTCAAGGCGCGATGATAGAGATAGGCGTCCAAGGCGGCCTAGGGAGCCCGAGCAAGATGGGGTCGGGAAAATCAAAGTTAAGATTCCAGCCTTTGAAGGCAAGTGTGACCCGGATGTCTACATGGAGTGGGAGACAAAGATTGAGCAAATATGGAATTGCCATAATTTCACCGAGTATAAAAAGGTACAACTCGCCACCCTTGAATTTTCTGGTTATGCACTAATCTGGTGGGATAACCTAGTGAAGGAAAGGAGAAGGGCTCTAGACGCACCAATAGGGACTTGGGAACAAATTAAGGCCCTTATGAGGAGGCGCTTCATTCCCCAACACTATGCACATGAGCTGCGTCAAAGATTGGATAATCTCAAACAAGGATCAGTGAGCCGAGGAAGCTTACAATGCCATGCAAGTGGCGATGGTAAGGGCCAATGTTGGTGAGGATGAAGAGTCCACAATGGCACGTTTTCTTCGAGTTTTACATCCTTCTTTTGCTAATAAGGTCGATTTATATCCGTACTCTACTATGACTAGATTGTTGCATTTAGCTATGAAGGTTGAGAAAAAGAACAAGGCGAGGATTTCAGGAGGCCGAGGCATGGGCAACCAGCCCAACACGTGGAGAGGCAACAATCATGGACAGCACTCCGCCTACGGAAGAGAAGCCGCGCCGACCAAGGAGAAAGGGGGTGCGCCTGGTGCCTATGGAGACCAATCGAGTCGTAGCAAGGCGCCCATGAACAATGCCTCATCCAACAACAAGGGCACTTCATATGGAGCTTCCGCAGCTCCTAAGGGGAGTAACACTAATCCTTCTACTAGGGCTAGATATATTGTGTGTTTTAAGTGCCAAGGTAGAGGACACATGATGAAAGATTGTCCCAATAAGAAAACACTTCTAATGAATCATTTAGGCCAATATGAATCTGAGGAAAAATTGATGATGTGCATGAAAACGAGCCTAATGATGATGATTTGCATGCTAATGATGATGAGACTGAGTATGAATCAGGGGAGTCCTTAATTGTTAGACGCAACATGCATATAATAAAACCAGCCCCTTGTGATGATAATAAACGTGAAAATCTATTCCATACTCGATGCTTGATTAAGGGTAAAGTTTGCAATATCATAATAGATAGTGGTAGTTGTTGTAACATTGCTAGTCTTGAGATGGTACAAAAACTTCAATTATCTATGACTCAACACCCTAGGCCTTATAAATTGCATTGGATGAACAATTGTGGTGAACTTAAGGTGAACAAGCAAGCGCATATTTCAATAAATTAGGGCATTACGAGGATGTTGTTCTTTGTGATGTTGTTCCTATGTAGGCTTGCCATATTTTATTAGGTCGTCCATGGCAATATGATAGAAAGGTCACACATGATGGATTCACCAACTGGAACACCTTCACCCACAATGGCCAGACTATAGTGCTCAAACCCATGACTCCTACGCAGGTGGCCAAGGAGTTTGACAAGAAGAAGGCCAGTAAGGTAAGTGGAGATGGTGAGGGAAAGAAGGGGACAACTCGGGGTAAGACGAGCTCACCCAACAATCTCCCACCCGTCAGCGCGCTTTTGGCTTCCAAGAAGGAACTAGAGGCTGAGTACTTGGATGGGCAAGCAACACTCATGCTCTTGTGCAAGGAGCTGAGTTTGTTGAGTGAGGAGCTTAAGGCTTCTTTGCCCCCAAGGATTTTGGGGTTCGTTGAGGAATACAAGGACGTGTTCCCCGATGAGATACCGGCTTGCTTACCCCCAATTAGAGGAATTGAGTATCAAATTGACCTCATTTCCGGGGCGTCTTTGCCAAACAGACCAGCCTATTGTATGAACCCCAAGGAGACCCACGAGGTCCAAACCCAAGTCCAAGAGCTATTGGACAAGGGTTACATTAGAGAGAGATTAAGTCCTTGTGCCGTGCCTATTTTGTTAGTGCCCAAGAAAGATGGAACTTGGAGGATATGTGTAGATTGTAGGGCAATTAACAACATAACCATAAAATACCGTCACCCCATTCCTAGGCTAGATGATATGCTTGATGAATTGCATGGTGCCACTATATTTTCAAAGATAGATTTAAAAAGTGGATATCATCAAATAAGAAAGAAGGAAGGGGATGAATGGAAAACGACATTCAAGACTAAGTTTGGCTTGTACGAATGGCTTGTTATGCCCTTTGGGCTAACCAACGCCCCTAGTACATTCATGCGTCTCATGAACTATGTGCTTAGACAATTCATAAGGAAATTTTTTGTTGTTTACTTTGATGTTATTCTGATTTATAGCAAATCCCTAGAAGAGCATGAAGTTCATTTGAGGGAAGTACTCTCCACACTCAGATTAGAGCACTTGTATGCCAATTTAAAGAAATGTGAATTGTGCACTAATCATGTCACTTTTCTTGGTTTTGTAGTGAGCTCCAAGGGGCTACAAGTAGACGAAGCCAAGATAAGGGCAATCAAGAGTGGCCGATGCCTACCTCCATTGGCCAAGTCAGGAGCTTCCACGGCCTTGATAGCTTCTATAGGCGGTTCGTGAGGGATTTTAGCACCATTGCTGCTCCCTTGACCGAAACCACTAAGAAGAGGAGTGAGTTCAAGTGGGAGAAGGCACAAGAAAGGGCATTCAACGCCCTAGAGGAGCGATTGACGTAGGCCCCATTGCTAGCCTTGCCCGACTTCACTCGGCCCTTCGAAGTGGAGTGTGATGCAAGTGGCATTGGAATTGGCGGAGTTCTCATGCAAGAAGGTAAACCTATTGCCTTCTTTTCTGAAAAATTAAAAGGCACATGTTTTAACTACTCGACTTATGATAAGGGTGCGAACATAGCCCCGTTTTCGTCTCAGCTGCACTGTGTGAAGTAGAGCTCGACACTTTCGACAATTTAGGGATATTTTCTTGGCGTTCTTTGTCCCATTCGGTAGCTCCACTCGTTCTTGATGTTGTCCTAAAATTTGAGCTAGAACGCCCTGGTGGAGACTAGGAAACACTGGTGTTGCTTGTGGATGCAACAGGCGCCAAGCGGTGCGGCGCTGCCTTGGCCGCCGCTTCGGCCTCTTCTTTTTCTTCCCTGGCATGCCTAAGTGCCCTAGCTTGGTTCCTTCGTACCTGGTCCTGTAAAACTTGTTGGGGCGACCATGGTAGAAGAGACACTCTACTCTCGTCATAGTTAAACGAATAGGTATTAAGCATGCCATCATAAATAACTCTCCTATCGAATAACCATGGTCTACGTAGCAAGATATGAGTGCATTCCATGTTTACCACATAACACATGATATCATCCACATAATTACCAATGGAAACACGGACTAAACACTGATGAGTAACAAGATTAGAACCATCTGTATCATTAATACCATTGAGACCATAACTAGTAGCCCTAGGTTGAGTTTTTAATTGCAAGTGATCAACTACCTTAGCATAAATAATGTTACAGTAGCTACCACTATCAATTATAATTCATAACACTTGATTCTTCACAGTACACCTAGTGTGAAAAATGTTTTCCCTTTGATCTAGCCTAGGTGTTTCGTGTAAAGTAAGAGTACGCATTGTTACCAAGGTTAAAGGTTGTTCGGTGCAGTCCGGTTCGATGGCCTCCACACCCTCTTCTTCTTTTCCATTGCTCTCCTCCTCCACTTGATTTGGAGGTATTTCTTCATCACTCACATATCCTCCATTAGTGGTAAGGAGCACTTGTTTCTAATTTGGACAATCCTTAGCATAATGACCTCTTCCTTGGCATTTGTAACATACTATGTCACGTGCCCTTGATTGTGTTGGAGGTGCATTTGTGGGACGTCTTTGGCCTTGAGAACCTGCTGGTTTAGGTGAGCTAAAAGCTCCCTTTTGCTGCATAGAAGGGTTAGAAGAAAAAGAAGTGGAATTTGAGCTAGGATTAGAATTATAACTTTTTGGAGTGTTCCAAGCTTCCTTCTTCTTCCTCTGTTGCTGCTCATAAAGTAGTTGAGCTGAATGCACTAATGCATTGAGATCCTTGATTTGTTGAATCTCAAGTGTGTCTTTAATGGATTGATTTAGTCCAGCCATGAATTGGGTCCTTAGAGACCTTTGGGAATGGTGAATTCCAGCCTTGAAGCTCAAATCTTCAAGCTCATTGAAGTACTCAGTTGGAGACTTGGTACCTTGTTTGCATGTGACAACTTTAAGCCCCATGTGCTCGGTGTGTTCTTCTGGCCCATACTTCTTTCTCATGAAAAACATCGGCTGGCCCCAAGTTTCAATAGGTGGTAAGGCCTTTCTAATTCTATCCTCCTTCATTCGAAACCACCAATTTCTAACGGTCCCAACAAAGTGGATGACAACAACAGCAACTTTCTCCCATTCTTCATAGCCCATGTGATCTAGAATGAAGTTTGTAGCTTGTTCCCACTCTAGATACTTCTCCGGATTGAGCTCTCCATTGAATGGCTCTATCTTGATCTTTATATCACGCTTACCAATTTGGTTCACGTTCTGATTGGCGTTCTTGTTGTTGGCTGGCCGTTGTACTCCATAAGCCGGTGGAATGTCTTCTATAACCTCAGCTTGGTTGTAAAAATCATCAAGGGGAGGATGCCATGGGCGTCTTTCTTCCCCGGGATAGCCATAAGTCACATCATCAAAAGGATTGGTGTATTGTTGTTGTTGATGATGAGTAGCTTGAGGAAACCGAGCCGATTGCTGAGTATAGAATTGTTGGTGTGTAACCGGTGTTTGCCTCGTTCCCATGCCTCTTCCTCTACCTCGGCTAGCCGTGGGTGAATATTGGCCAGATAGATCTTGTTCTTTGTTGTAGCTAGCAAGCACATCATGTTGTTCATCTACCACCTGTTGTTTGCCTTTGTTGCTAGCTGAGGCATTATTCGGGTCACTAGTAAGCTCAACGGCAGAAGCAAATTTTTGACTTGCTTGAGATGATTCAATTTACGTTGCAAGTTGCTCCTCAATACGCTGTATTCTCGGATTCATGGCTGCAATTGCGACCTCTGCAGCTCGTTGCTGCCCTTCCCTTATGCTCTCACTAATAGACAACCTAATAAAGTCGATTCTCTCCTTAGTAAGATTCAATTCAGTCGGATTAGGCTCAGCTGGGATCACCATTGTTCCTGAAACAAGCAAGAAATGAGAGAGAGTAGTGTGTTCTAAAGCAAATCACAACAAGCAGTACCACACCTTAATCAAGCCAAAACTTGCCTCAAAGCAATCCAATCAACTAATTTAGTTTATGGGTTGAAAAGAGGGAGTAAAGGTATTAATATGGTGTAGATATGGTATAATAATGATAAATAAAGGAAATATGCAGTTCAAGCAAATAGCGAGTATGCAAGAAGACAAGCAATGCAAGATATTCCTTTATAAGCTTTTAAACACATGCAATCTCTCTATTGACTCTATGCAAGTTAATAAAGCCAAATTTAAGTATGCAAGGACAGAAATATGGTGGGCTAAACTGACTTTTACTTTGTCACTAATTTTCTTCAAAGTGATTTTTACTTAGCTATTTTTCTAGCAAGCTATCACTAGGGGTGAAAGTGGCTTGAAACTAGCTGGGGTAGATCACTTCTTTTTCTGATTTTTTTTTAACTTTATGCAGAATCTACTCTTGTGCTAGAATGAACAACAAAGCAAAGCAAGCTAATGCAAAGGTACGAAAATAAATAGGGCAGAAACGAACTGAATTTTTTTTTAACTAAGTGACTTTAAACTACCAATGAAACCAACTAGAAGCCAAATTAACAAAGAAGAAATAGGGCTGTTCGAAGTTTATAGGATGCAATAGCAAAAATTAGCAAATATCAAACAAGCAATGTGAGTCTCTATTGATCAAGCAACATGAATGAAAAACTCATAAAAATTGTAGGAAAACAATTGCTAATCTATATTGCAACTAAACTCAACCAATTCAGCCAAAAACATGCAACAATCCCTTAAAAATCTCCTAATTGGTTAATTACTTGGGGGGGCAAGTAATAACAAGGGAATTAGGATTTGGGAGATCTCGGTTGAAACTAGGGTTTGGGTTGGGGTTTTGGGTTTGGCTCTAGGGTTGGTGACAAGGATGGTTAGGGTTCGGTTTAGGGTTTCCGAAATTAGGGTTAGGGTTTGGGTGAGGTTTTTCTCGAAATTAGGGTTAGGGTTTCGAGAATGGGGGTGGCGATCTAGGGTTTAGGGCAGTCCGATTGGGGTGGGGTTAGGTTCGGACCGTGGTGGAGGGTGATGCGGCTGTAGGGAGCGACACCATTTCGGTGTTTGCCGGCGGTGAATGGTGGTGGTGGTGGCGGAATTTGGTGGTATGGTGGAGAAAAATTCAGCCTTTAGTCTCTAAATGTATAAGATATGGAAAGGTATGAACTTTAGGGCTAAAAACTGAATTAATCAACTAGAAAGCAAATTGAGGAAAGAAAATATAACTTGGCGAGACGCTGGAATATGATACCACTTGATACGTGACTGCCTCAGAATCCTCCTTAGAAATCTTGTAATGAACCCACAAAGTCCCGATCTTGCCTTGTAATGTCAATTTTCGAACCTACAATTGCTTCAGAGTGAGTAACTTGCACGACAAGTAATGAAAACTGAATTGAATTGTTGAATTGAGAGAACCGATCGGAATTCTAGAAATAATCAATTTTGATAGTTCAAACGGATTGGCTCTAACGCTAAATCCGATTAATTAACTAGTTTGATCTTTAATAATCAAAACTAGAACAATCTAATTGATCACAACCACAATTCAGATTTATGAACACGAGAGGGAGAAATTGAGTTCGTGAGATGATGATGATGATCGACTTGAATGAACTTGCAAGCAATAGCAAACACGGGTCTTTTTGGAGCCCAAGAGATAGACTAAACCAATTGGTTCTAATCTCTCTCAAAGTATAAATAGTAGAATACAAGAGTCTTCCTTGGAGAGCAAGCAATAGCCTTGGCCGGCCCTAGAGAGGTAGATTTGACCTTTACTAGCTTCCCAAGATATAATAAATTATCTATAACTATATCTATCTAGATCTCCCTTAAATAAAATAAATCATTGTTGATTTATTTATTTAAGAAAAATATCCTAACAAACTCAATATATCTATAACAAGCAGGAGAGAGAATATTCAACCAACTAACATCAGCTTATTGATTGAATTCTCTACATTATTTAAATTAAAACACGCCTATTAATAAAAATAACAAAGCTGATATTTTCTCTACTTAGATTGGTCAAGTCAAAGGGTTGACTTTGACCCATGTAACAACTCATCTCACCCGGTCACTTACTAAATTCAACCCTAAAGTGAGACAAGCTAATACATGTTTCTAAATAAAGAAATAGTGTGAAACTCGGCCCTTGTAGTTAATGCATTGCATCCGGGATCAGTTGATGACAAATGCACGAGACCCATCTCATCTTGCTTGGCTCTTCAAGAACAACTGCATATCGAATCAACTCATCGACGTCGGTAGGAGACATGGACGGCTTCACTGCATCAATTTCATGCTTAGTGTTCGATGAAATGTCCATGTAAATGTCACTCCTAAATGTGGCATTCCGTTTCTAGGTTCGAATTTATGCTTTTATTCGATCGGTCTTGATTTTGTAGTGCATAATGTGCTTATTTGCTTGTTACTATTCTCATTCTTTATTCTTATGCCTAGATGATACGTGATTGCCCCGGAATCCTCCGTAGAAACCTCGTATATGACCCACACGATCCCGATCTTGCCAGCAAATAACTTCAATCCTACAAAAGCATTCGACTTTAGACTTCCTTGTGACACAAGTAACACAAAACTGATTTGAATTGATGGAATTGAATGAAACGATCGGAATTCTAGAATGAATCAACTTGATAGTTCAAACGGATTGGCTCTAACGCTAAATCCGAATGATTAACTAGTTTGATCTTTAACAATCACAACTAGAACAATCTAATTGATTTAAACCACAATTCTGATTTTAAGAACACGAGAGAGAGAGAGTCGAATTGATGTTGGACGATGATGATGATTCTCGAATTGCAATTGCACACAAACACAAGTTGATATTTTTGGAGCCCAAGACATAGATTAAACCAATTTGGGTTTAATCTCTCTCTCAAGCTGATTTTTATTAATGAAATATGCAAAGTATAAATAGAGAATACAAAGCTATTACTTGGGGAGCAAGGAGAGAGGTATGGTCGGCCCTAATAGATAGATTAGGCCTCCTTGTATTGCTTCCCAAGATATAATAAAATATCTAATAATATCTATCTAGATTCCCCCTAAATAAAATAAATCATGGTTTATTTATTTATTTAAGGAAAATATCCTAACAACTATAAAATATCCAAAACAAACTAAAAATATCTCTAACAACCAAGAGAGAGAAGATCAACCAACTAACATAAGCCTATTGGCTGATTTCTCTACATTATTTAAAAGCAAAACACGCCTATTATAATAATAAATATAAGATATTTTCTCTTACTTAGAATGTTCAAGTCAAAGGGTTGACTTTGACCCATATACCAATTTATCTCACCCGGTCACTTACTAAATTCAGCCCTAAAGTGAGACAAACTAATACATGTTTCTAAATAAGGAAATAGTGATTTTCGGCCCCTTGAGTTAATCCATGGAATCCGGCCTCAATTGATGTCGAATGCACGAGACCCACTTAGGCTTGGTTGGCTCTTCAAGAACAGCTGCCAATCGAACCAAGATTGTTGATGTGCCTTGAGCAATCTTCTTAGCTCGACTTCTTGTAATTCGTCCGTCAGAAGGCACTCGAATCAACTCATCGACATCGGTTGGAGACATGGCAGGCTTCACTGCATCATTCTTGATACGTGATTGCCCCGGAATCCTCCGTAGAAACCTCGTATATGCCCACACGATCCCGATCTTGCCATCAAATAACTTCAATCCTACAAAAGCTTTCGACTTTAGACTTCCTTGTGACACAAGTAACACAAAACTGATTTGAATTGATGGAATTGAATGAAACGATCGGAATTCTAGAATGAATCAACTTGATAGTTCAAACGGATTGGCTCTAACGCTAAATCCGAATGATTAACTAGTTTGATCTTTAACAATCACAACTAGAACAGTCTAATTGATTTAAACCACAATTCTGATTTTAAGAACATGAGAGAGAGAAGAGTCGAATTGATGTTGGACAATGATGATGATTCTCGAATTGCAATTGCACAAAAACACAAGTTGGTATTTTTGGAGCCCAAGAGATAGATTAAACCAATTTGGGTTTAATCTCTCTCAAGCTGATTTTTATTAATGAAATATGCAAAGTATAAATAGAGAATACAAAGCTATTACTTGGGGAGCAAGGAGAGAGGTATGGCCGACCCTAATAGATAGATTAGGCCTCCTTGTCTTGCTTCCCAAGATATAATAAAATATCTAATAATATCTATCTAGATTCCCCTTAAATAAAATAAATCATGGCTATTTATTTAAGGAAAATATCCTAACAACTATAAAATATCCAAAACAAACTAAAAATATCTCTAACAACCAAGAGAGAGAAGATCAACCAACTAACATAAGCCTATTGGCTGATTTCTCTACATTATTTAAAAGCAAAACACGCCTATTATAATAGTAAATATAAGATATTTTCTCTTACTTAGAATGGTCAAGTCAAAGGGTTAACTTTGACCCATATACCAATTTATCTCAACCGGTCACTTACTAAATTCAGCCCTAAAGTGAGACAAACTAATACATGTTTCTAAATAAGGAAATAGTGATTTTCGGCCCCTTGAGTTAACCCATGGAATCCGGCCTCAATTGATGTCGAATGCACGAGACCCACTTAGGCTTGGTTGGCTCTTCAAGAACAGTTGCCAATCGAACCAAGATTGATGATGTGCCTTGAGCAATCTTCTTAGCTCGACTTCTTGTAATTGGTCCATCAGAAGGCACTCGAATCAACTCATCGACGTCGGTTGGAGACATGGCAGGCTTCACTGCATCATTCTCCTCCACTTGAGCTCGAATCGTCTTTGATTCGACGTCGGAATCAAAATCTGGCACATAAAGAGATAGATCAGCCACATTAAAAGTCGGATGGACACCATACTCACCAGGCATGTCAACATGATATGCATTAGGGCCGATTCTTCTGATGATACGAAATGGTCCATCTCCTCTCTGATCTAACTTGTTCTTCCTTTGATTTGGGAACCTTTCCTTCCTTAGATGCACCCAAACGAGATCTCCTTCTTCAAAGATAACATGTTTCCGACCCTTGTCAGCATGGGCCTTGTACTTCATGGATTTCCTCTCCAAGTGCATCTTTGTCCTCTCATGTAGCTTCTTCACAAACTCAGCCCGCTTGTCAGCTTCAAAACTCTCTTTTCCCTTGTATGGCTGAGGCGTCAAATCCACTGGAGTCCTCGGATTCAGCCCATAAACAACCTCAAAAGGGGTCATTTTTGTAGCTGAATGGATTACAAACGCCTTTACCCAAAAGGGGTCATTAGAGACCACCGAGTTTGGCTCATAAACTCTTCACTAGATGTCTTTAAAGTTCACTTGTTTTTTTCTCCTTTTGTCTCTAAAATCACTTGTGATCTAACATTGCACGTTAAGTGTTCGATAAAATGTCCACGTAAATATCACTCCTAAAAGTCGCATTCGGTTTCTCGGTTCAAAATTTATGCTTTTATTCGATCGGTCTTTATTTTGTAGTGCAGACTTTGTTTATTGGCTTGATACTATCCTCATTCTTTATAATTATGCCTAGATGTCCTTAAAGTTCACTTGTTTTTTCTCCTTTCGTTTTTATAAGTTGACTTTTGATCTAACATTGCACGCCCAATGTTCGCTGAAATGTCCATGTAAATATCACTCCTAAATGTGGCATTCGGTTTCTAGGTTCGAATTTATGCTTTTATTCGATCGGTCTTGATTTTGTGGTGTAGAATGTGCATATTGGCTTCATACTATACTCATTCATTATGTTTCTGCCTAGATGTCTTTAAAGTTCACTTTTTTTCTCCTTAAGCCTTTAAAATGTCTTGTGATCTAACATTGCACGCCCAATGTTCTATGAAATGTCCATGTAAATGTCACTCCTAAATGTGGCATTCGGTTTCTAGGTTCGAATTTATGCTTTTATTCGATCGGTCTTGATTTTGTAGTGTAGAATGTGCTTATTGGCTTGATACTATTCTCATTCTTTATGCTTATGCCTAGATGTCTTTAAAGTTCATTTGTTATTTCTCCTTTTGCCTTTAAAATGACTTGTGATCTAACATTGCACACTTAGTGTTTGATGAAAATGTCCATGTAAATTTCACTCCTAAATGTGGCATTCGGTTTCTAGGTTCGAATTTATGATCTTATTCGATCGGTCTTGATTATGTAGTGCAGAATGTGTTTATTTGCTTGATAGTATAGTCATTCTTTGTGCTTATGCCTAGATGTTTTTAAAGTTCACTTGTTTTTTTCTCCTTTTGCCATTAATTTGACTTGTGATCTAACATTGCACGCCAAGTGTTCGATGAAATGTCCATGTAATTGTCACTCCTAAATTTGGCATTCGGTTTCTAGGTTCGAATTTTTGCTTTTATTCGATACGTCTTGATTTTGTAGTGCAGAATGTGCTTATTGGCTTGATACTATCCTCATTCTTTATGCTTATGCCTAGATGTCTTTAAAGTTCACTTGTCTTTTCTCCTTTTGCCTTTAAAAATTGACTTGTAATCTAACATTGCACACCAAGTGTTCGATGAAATGTGATGCAGTGAAGCCAGCCATGTCTCCTACCGACGTTGAAGATTTGATTTGAGTGCCATCTGATGGACCAATTACTAGGAGTTGGGCTAAGAAGATTGCTCAAGGAACAACAACGATCATGGTTCGATTGGCAGCAATTGTTGAAGGGTCCACCAAGACAAGATGGGTCACTTGCAGTCGTCATCAACTAAGCCCGGATTCAATGGATAAATAATATGGGCGGTGTTTCACACTATTTCCTTATTTAGAAACATGTATTAGCTTGTCTCACTTTAGTGCTTAATTTAGTAAGTGACCGGGTGAGATAAGTTGTTACATGGATCAAACTCAACCCTTTGACTTGACCAATCTAAATATGGAAAAATATCAGTTTTATATCTTTTTTTATGTGGCACGATTTTATTGTTAGTTTGTTAGAGATATTTTCAATCAATATGCTTATGTTAGTTGGTTGATAATCTCTCTCCTATGTTTTTATTATCTTTTAGATATTTTAAGTTTGTAAGGATATTTTCCCTAAATAAATAGATCAACCATGATTTATTTAATTTAAGGGAGATCTAGTTAGTTAAGCTTTAGATATTTTATTATATCTTGGGAAGCAAGACATGGGTCAAATCTATCTATTAGGGCCGGCCATGTGATGCCTTGCTCTCCAAGTAAGACTCTTTTGTATTCTAGTATTTATACTTTGCAATTTCATTAATAAAAATCAGCTTGAAAGAGATTAAACCCAAATTGATTTAATCTATATCTTGGGCCCAAAAAAATACACACATGTGATCAACATTCTAGTTCATTCAATCGATCAAACAACTTCATCAATCTGCGAGCTCCAAATCCTCTCGTTCTCTTCATGTTTGTTGAATTGGTTTATTGACTTAGTCAATTGTGGTTGTTAAAGATCAATGTAGTTAATCGATCAGATTTAGCGTTAGAGCCAATCTGATTGAACTATCAAATTGATTTTTTCAATTTATCAATTGTTTGTGTTCGTTCATATTCAAGCTTGATCTTTTCGTTACTTGTTTTACAAGCGATTAACTTTGAGAGCAATTTCAGGTTGGAAACAAGTTTACAACAAGGCAAGATCGGGATCTGTTGGGTTAACTAAGAGAATTCTAAGGAGCATTCCGAGGCAATCACGTATCAAGTGTTATCATTCATCCATCGTCTCGCCAAGTAATATTTTCTTTCCTCAATTTGCTTTCTAGTTGATTAATTCAGTTTTGAGCCTTAAAGTTCATACCTTTACCATATATATTATACACTTTGAGACCAAAGGCTGAATTTTTCTCCACCAAACCACCAAATTTTGCCACCACCACCATCCACCACCGCCGGACCACCCACATCTGGTGTAGCTCTTGGGCACCGCACCCTCCACCACCCTGGTCCGAACCCAAACACACGACTCCTGCACCAATCGCACCACCACCGTGCCCAATCGCCACCCCCAACCCTAACCCTAGCTCTCGGTCGTGAACACCAAACCCTAATCCCCTTGTTTAGATTGCTTGCCCCCCAAGTAATTAACCAGCTAGGGATTTTTGTGCATGTTTTTGGCTGAATTGGTTGAGTTTATTTGCAATATAGATTAGCAATTGTTTTCCTACAATTTTATGAGTTTTTCATTCATATTGCATGATTGATTGAGATTCATATTGCTTGTTTAAAATTTGCTGATTTTTGTTATTGCATCCCATTAAATTCGACCTTGCCCATTTCTTCTTTGTTAATTTGGCTTCTAGTTGGTGTCATTGGTAGTTAAAGTCACTTAGTACAAAAAAAAAATTCAGTTCGAGTTTCTGCCCAAGTTGCTTTTGTTATTTGATTTACATTGCTTTGCCTTGTTTTGTTCTTTCTAGCACAAGAGTAGTTTGTGCATAAAGTCAAAAAAAAGAGAAAAAGAAGTGATCTACCCCAGCTAGTTTCAAGCCACTTTCACCCCTAGTGATTTCTTGCTAGAAAAGTAGATAAGTAAAATCACTTTGAAGAAAAATTAGTGACAAAATAAAAGTCACTTTAGCCTACCATATTTCTGTCCTTGCATGCTTAAATTGGCTTTATTAACTTCCATAGTCAATTGAGAGATTGCTTGTGCTTAAAAGCTCATAAAGGGATATATTGCATTGCTTGTCTTATTGCATACTCGCTATTTGCTTGAACTGCATATTTTCCTTTATTTATCATTAGAACACCATATCTACACCTTTACTCCATCATTTCAACCCAAAAACTGAATTAGTTGATTGGATTGCTTTGACGCAAGTTTTGGCTTGATTAAGGTGTGATATTGCTTGTTGTGATTTGCTTTAGAACACACTACTCTCTCTCTCGTTTTTCTTGCTTGTTTTCAGGACAATGGTGATCCCAATCGAGCCTAACCCGGCTGAACTGAATCTTACTAAGGAGGCAATCGATTTCATTAGGTTGTCCATTAGTGAGAGTGTAAGAGAAGGGCAACAACGAGCTGCGGAAGTTGTAACAACGGTGTTGACATCGAGAATGCAGCGTATTGAGGAGCAACTTGCAACATTAATAGAAGCATCTCAAGCAAGTCAAAAAGTTGCCCCTGCAATTGATCTTTCTAGTGACCCGAATAATGCCTCAGCTAGCAACAAAGGCAAACAACATGTAGAAGATGAAGAGCATGATGTGCTTTCTAGCTACAACAAGGAGAATGATCTACCTGGCCCGTACTCACCTAGTGGCACCCGAGGTAGAGGACGAGGCAACGGGGCGAGGCAACCGCTGGTTACACATCAACAACTCTATACTCAGCAACCGACTTGGTTCCCTCAATCCACTCATCATCAACAACAACAATACAATAATCCTTTTGATGATGTGACATATGGCTATCCCGGGGAAGAAAGACACCCATGGCATCCTCCCCTTGATGGTTTTTACAACCAAGCTGAGGTTGTAGAAGACATTCCACCGACTTATGGAGTACAAAGGCCAGCCAACAACAATACCAATCAGAATGTTAATCAAATTGGCAAGCGTGACATAAACATTAAAATAGAGCCATTAAGCGGAGAGCTCAATCCGAAGAAGTATCTAGAGTGGGAACAAGCTGCAAACTTCATTCTAGATCACATGGGCTATGAAGAATGGGAGAAAGTTGTTGTTGTTGTTATTCACTTTGTTGGGACCGCTAGAAATTGGTGGTTCCAAATGAAGGAAGATACAATCCGAAAGGCCTTGCCACCTATTGAAACTTGGGGCCAGTTAAGTTTGTCATGAGAAAGAAGTATGTGCCAGAAGAACACACCGATCACATGAGGCTTAAAGTTGTCACATGCAAACAAGGAACCAAGTCTCCAACTGAGTACTTCAATGAGCTTGAAGATTTGAGCTTCAAGGTTGGAATTCATCATTCCCAAAGGTCTCTAAGGACCCAATTCAAGGCTGGAGTGAATCAATTCATTAAAGACACACTTGAGATTCAACAAATCAAGGATCTCAATGCATTAGTGCATTCAGCCCAACTACTATATGAGCGGCAACAAAGGAAGAAGAAGGAAGCTTGGAACGCACATAAGAGATATTCTCCTAATCCTAGTTCAAATTCCAACTCTTATTCTTCTAACCCTTCTATGAAGCAAAAGGGAGCTTTTAGCTCACCTAAACCAGCAGGTTCTCAAGGCCAAAGACGTCCCACAAATGCACCTCAAACGCAGCAAAGGACTCGTGATATTTTGTGCTACAAATGCCAAGGAAGAGGTCATTATGCTAAGAATTGTCCAAACCAAAAGCAAATGCTCCTTACCACTAATGGTGGTTATGTGAGTGATGAAGAAATACCTCCAAATCAAGTGTAGGAGGAGGGTAATGGACAAGAACAGGAGAACGTGGAGGCCATAGAACCGGATTGCACCGAACAGCCTTTAACCTTGGTAACCATGCGTACTCTTACTTTACAAGACACACCTAGGCTAGATCAAAGAGAAAATATTTTTCATACTAGGTGTGCTGTGAAGAATCAAGTGTTATGCATGATAATTGATAGTGGTAGCTACTGTAACATTATTAATGCTAAGGTAGTTGATCACTTACAATTAAAAACTCAACCTAGGGCTACTAGTTATGGTGTCAATGGTATTAACGATTCAGATGGTTCTAATCTTGTTACTCATCAGTTCTTAGTCCGTGTTTCCATTGGTAATAATGTTGATGATATCATATGTGATGTGGTAAACATGGAATGCACTCATATCTTGTTAGGTAGACCATGGTTATTCGATATGAGAGTTATTTATGATGGCATGCTTAATACTTATTCGTTTAACTATGACGGGAGGAGAGTGTCTCTTCTACCATTGTCGCCCCAAAAAGTTTTACAGGACCAGGTACGACGGGACCAAGCTAGAGCACTTAGGCGTGCCAAGGAAGAGAAGGAGGAGGCCGAAGCTTTGGCAAAAGCAGCGGTGCACCGCTCGGCACCCGGCGCTCCTACAAACTATATCGGCGTTTCCCAGTCTCCACCCAGGCGTTCTGGCTCAAATTTTAGGGCAACATGGGGCACAAGTGGAGCTACTGAATGGGACAAAGAACGCCAAAAAAAGCCTCCAAAATCGTCAAAAGTGCTGAGTGATACTTCAGACAGCGCAACTGAGACGAAAACGGGGCTATCTCCCAAACCAATCGGGCCTTTCGGCTCAAATATTGGGAGAAATTCAGAGTCTCAAAGAGCTACAAATCAGAAAGAAGAATGCCTGCAAAAAGAGCCAAAAATTGGATTAAAAGGCAGTGTAGAAAAGCGCTCTCTATTAGCACAGTCTAGTACTTCTTTCCCTAATTCCTTTTGTTTACTTCTTATGAGGAAAGAGATACTAATCCTTAACCAAGACATCTCTCATCTTCCAAAGTGTATTCAGGATCTTTTACAGGAATTTGAAGATGTCATGCCTGAAGAGTTGCCACAAGGCCTTCCACCAATTAGAGGCATTGAGCATCAAATTGATTTGGTGCCCGGAGCTTCTTTACCAAACCATGCAGCATATAGAGCAAGTCCAGAGGAAACTAGTGAGCTTCAAAGACAAGTGCAAGACCTCATGGACAAAGGCTATGTTCGTGAATCACTCAGCCCATGCGCGGTTCCGGTGATATTGGTGACAAAGAAGGATGGCACTTGGAGGATATGTGTTAATTGCAGGGCGATCAACCAAATAACAGTTAAGTACCGTCATCCCATTCCTAGATTAGATGATATGCTTGATGAATTGCATGGTTCTAATTTCTTTTCAAAAATTGACTTAAGAAGTGGGTACAATCAAATTAGAATGAGGGAAGGAGATGAGTGGAAAACAACTTTTAAAACTAAGTATGGTTTATATGAATGGTTAGTAATGTCTTTTGGATTAACTAATGCACCTAGTACTTTCATGAGGCTTATGAACCATGTTATAAGAAGATAATTAGGAAAATTTGTTGTAGTCTACATTGATGACATCTTAGTTTATAGCAAAACTTTGCATGAACATGTAGATATCTTAGGGCTGTTTTGGACACTTTAAGATTAGAAAAGCTTTATGTTAATTTAAAGAAGTGTTCTTTTTGCTCGGAGTCTTCTGTTTTTCTTGGTTTTGTTATTTCTAAAGATGGATTGAAGGTAGATGAAGACAAAATCAAGGCTATAAAAGAGTGGCCATAGCCGACTACCCCAACCATGGTGCGCTCTTTTCTCGGCTTAGCTGGCTTCTATAGACGGTTTGTGCGTGATTTTAGCACAATTGCAGCCCCTCTCCATGAGCTTACAAGGAAGGATACAAGATTCAAATGGAGAGATCAACAAGAGAACGCCTTCAACACTTTGAAGGACAGGTTGTGCAACGCCCCGGTGCTCCAACTCCATGATTTCTTCAAAGCATTCGAGATTGAGGTGGATGCATCAGGCCATGGCATAGGAGGCGTCCTCTTGTAAGACAAGAAACCCATAGCTTATTTCAGTGAAAAGCTTAGTGGGGCTGAGTTGAATTACCCTCGATATAATAAAGAACTTTATGCTTTAATAAGGGTTTTGAAGACTTGGTCTCATTATTTGTGCCCTAAGGAGTTTGTTATTTATTCCGATCATGAGGCCTTG